>JAUIMM010000279.1:681044-1362088 GCA_031769625.1 Taudactylus pleione
TGCTCCCTCCTTCTGGGAGGGAGCTGAATGTGCATACAGCAGGGGGCGTGGCCGGGCAATGATGAAGTCTTGGGGGCAGGGTTGGGGGCGTGACCACACGATTGCATCATTGTGGCTCCGCCCCCTCTTCCCAATGCTGAAATTAATGATATTGTGAAGCAGGGGGCGGGGCCACGATGACCCTCCCCCCCGCTGCGATTTTTTCTATCTTTACTCTGGGGGGAGGCTTGCCTAGCTTTCCGTGGGGCCGGAGGCAGCACCCGATATTCGTGAGGCTCCGGGCCAAATCGGGACGGTAGGCAAGCCTGCACTGAACATCGGGCTGTAATAGGTATAATGGGCCTGATTTATTACGGATTGCAATAGCGAATGCAATAGTGATTACGCACGCAGTTCTACTACGAAAGTATGCTAATCCTTTGCGAACGCTATGCCGTCACATCATAACATATGGATGTCCACTTTACCTTACACACATTTGTAATGTTTAGCAAGACTGCAAAACCATCGTACAATCGAGTACCATCACAGCCTCACGCACACTTACACAAGCTCTGACTTTACTCGGAAATTGCTAACTTCCACTCCCCTGTACTCTGCTAATAGGTCACATGCCCAGGCACACTCCGCTATACTCTGCTAATAGGTCACGTGCCCAGGCACACTCCACTATACTCTGCTAATAGGTCATGTGCCCAGGCACACTCCACTATACTCTGCTAATAGGTCATGTGCCCAGGCACACTCCACTATACTCTGCTAATAGGTCATGTGCCCAGGCACACTCCACTATACTCTGCTAATAGGTCACATGCCCAGACACACTCCACTATACTCTGCTAATAGGTCATGTGCCCAGGCACACCCCGCTATACTCTGCTAATAGGTCACATGCCCAGGTGCACTCTGCTATACTCTGCTAATAGGTCACATGCCCAGACACACTCCACTATACTCTGCTAATAGGTCATGTGCCCAGACACACTCCACTATACTCTGCTAATAGGTCACGTGCCCAGACACACTCCACTATACTCTGCTAATAGGTCACGTGCCCAGACACACTCCACTATACTCTGCTAATAGGTCACGTGCCCAGACACACTCCACTATACTCTGCTAATAGGTCACATGCCCAGACACACTCCACTATACTCTGCTAATAGGTCACGTGCCCAGACACACCCCACTATACTCTGCTAATAGGTCATGTGCCCAGACACACTCCGCTATACTCTGCTAATAGGTCGCGTGCCCAGACACACTCCACTATACTCTGCTAATAGGTCACATGCCCAGACACACTCCACTATACTCTGCTAATAGGTCACGTGCCCAGACACACTCCACTATACTCTGCTAAAGGTCACGTGCCCAGACACACTCCACTATACTCTGCTAATAGGTCATGTGCCCAGACACACTCCACTATACTCTGCTAATAGGTCACATGCCCAGGCACACTCCGCTATACTCTGCTAATAGGTCACGTGCCCAGGCACACTCCGCTATACTCTGCTAATAGGTCATGTGCCCAGGCACACTCCACTATACTCTGCTAATAGGTCATGTGCCCAGGCACACTCCACTATACTCTGCTAATAGGTCATGTGCCCAGGCACACTCCGCTATACTCTGCTAATAGGTCACATGCCCAGGTGCACTCTGCTATACTCTGCTAATAGGTCACATGCCCAGACACACTCCACTATACTCTGCTAATAGGTCATGTGCCCAGACACACTCCACTATACTCTGCTAATAGGTCACGTGCCCAGACACACTCCACTATACTCTGCTAATAGGTCACGTGCCCAGACACACTCCACTATACTCTGCTAATAGGTCACGTGCCCAGACACACTCCACTATACTCTGCTAATAGGTCACATGCCCAGACACACTCCACTATACTCTGCTAATAGGTCACGTGCCCAGACACACTCCACTATACTCTGCTAATAGGTCATGTGCCCAGACACACTCCACTATACTCTGCTAATAGGTCACGTGCCCAGACACACTCCACTATACTCTGCTAATAGGTCACATGCCCAGACACACTCCACTATACTCTGCTAATAGGTCACGTGCCCAGACACACTCCACTATACTCTGCTAAAGGTCACGTGCCCAGACACACTCCACTATACTCTGCTAATAGGTCACGTGCCCAGACACACTCCACTATACTCTGCTAATAGGTCATGTGCCCAGGCACACTCCACTATACTCTGCTAATAGGTCACATGCCCAGGCACACTCCGCTATACTCTGCTAATAGGTCACATGCCCAGGCACACTCCGCTATACTCTTCTAATAGGTCACATGCCCAGACGCACTCCACTATACTCTGCTAATAGGTCACGTGCCCAGGCACACTCTGCTATACTCTGCTAATAGGTCATGTGCCCAGGCACACTCTGCTATACTCTGCTAAAAGGTCACGGGCCCAGGCACACTCCGCTATACTCTGCTAATATGTCACGTGCACAGGTGCACTCCCCTGTACTCTGCTAATAGGTCAAGTACTCAGGCGCACTCCGCTATACTCTGCTAATAGGTCACATGCCTACAAACACTCCGCTATACTCTGCTTATAGTTGTTATGATTCCCTGGTAGATTCACTGTGTATGAATGGTTAATATATCCCATCACCAGTAGTATTTGTGTGCCCAATATACAGTGCCCCAGTAGTGCCCCTTATACAGTGCCCCCAGTAGTGCCCTTATGCAGGTCCCCCTTATACAGTGACCCAAGTAGTGCCCCTTATGAAGTGTCCCTTATACAGTGCCCCCAAAAGTACCCCATATGCAGTGCCCAATATACAGTGCCCCAGTAGTGCCCCTTATACAGTGCCCCCAGTTGTGCCCTTATGCAGTGCCCCTTATACAGTGCCCCTAGTAGTGCCCCTTTTGAAGTGCCCCTTATACAGTGACCCCAGTAGTGCCCCTTATGCAGTGCCCCCAGTAGTGCCCCTGAAACAGTGCCCCCAGTAGTACACCTTATGCAGTACCCCCAGTAGTGCCCAACATATAGTGCCCAATATATAGTGTCCCCAGCAGTAGTGCCCCTTATAAAGTGCCCCAGTAGTAGTGCCCAATATACAGTCAGGTGCATAAATATTGGGATATTGACAGAATTTTCATATTTTGGCCTCTATTCACCACCACAATGACTTTGAAATGACACAAACAAGATGTGCTTTAACTGCAGACTTTCAGATTTAATTTGAGGGTAATTACATCCAAATCAGGTGAACTGTGTAGGAATTACAACGGTTTCTATATGTGCCTCCCACTTTTTAAGGGGCCAAAAGTAATGGGACTATCAACTCAAAAGCTATTTCATGGACAGGTGTGGGCTATTCCCTCATTATTTCATTATCAATTAAGCAGGTAAAAGGTCTGGAGTTGATTCTAGGTGTGACATTTGCATTTGGAATCAGTTGCTGTCGACTCTCAATATGAGATCCAAAGAGCTGTCCCTATCAGTGAAGCAAGCCATCATTAGGCTGAAAAATCAAAACAAACCCATCAGAGAGATAGCAAAAACATTAGGTGTGGCCAAATCAACTGTTTGGAACATCCTTAAAAAGAAAGAACGCACCGGAGAGCTCAGCAACACCAAAAGACCCGGAAGACCATGGAAAACAACTGTGGTGGATGACAGAAGAATTATTTTCCTGGTGAAGAAAAACCCCTTCACAAGAGTTGGCCAAATCAAGAACACTCTCCAGGAGGTAGGTGTATATGTGTCAAAGTCAACAATCAAGAGAAGAGTTCACAAGAGTGAATATAGAGGGTTCACCTCAAGATGTAAACCATTGGTGAGCCTCAAAAACAGGAGGACCAGATTAGAGTTTACCAAACAACATCTAAAAAAGCCATTACAGTTCTGGAACAACATCCTATGGACAGATGAGACAAAGATCAACTTGTACCAGAGTGATAAGAAGAGAACAGTATGGAGAAGGAAAGGAACTGCTCATGATCCAAAACATACCACCTCATCAGTGAAGCATGGTGGTGGTAGTGTCATGGCGTGGGCATGTATGGCTGCCAATGGAACTGATTCCCTTGTATTTATTGATGATGTGACTGCTGACAAAAGCAGCAGAATGAATTCTGAAGTGTTTCGGGCAATATTATATGCTCATATTCAGTCAAATGCTTCAGAACTCATTGGACGGCGCTTCACAGTGCAGATGGACACTGACCCGAAGCATACTGCAAAAGCAACCAAAGAGTTTTTTAAGGCTAAAAAGTGGAATGTTATGCAATGGCCAAGTCAATCCCCTGACCTGAATCTGATCATGAGCATGCATTTCACTTGATGAAGACAAAACTGAAGGGAAAATGCCCCAAGAACAAGCAGAAACTGAAGACATTTGCAGTAGAGGCCTGGCAGAGCATCACCAGGGATGAAACCCAGCGTCTGGTGATATCTATGCGTTCCAGACTTCAGGCTGTAATTGCGTGCAAGGGATTTGCAACAAAGTATTAAAAAGTGATAGTTAGAGTTAGGATTGTTTAGTTTGTCCCATTACTTTTGGCCCCTTAAAAAGTGGGAGGCACATTTAGAAACCGTTGTAATTCCTACACCGTTCACCTGATTTGGATGTAATTACCCCCAAAGTAAATCTGAAAGTCTGCAGTTAAAGCACATCTTGTTCGGTTCATTTCAAAGCCATTGTGGTGGTGAATAGAGGCCAAAATATGAAAAATTCTGTCAATGTCCCAATATTCATGCACCTGACTGTATAGTGCCCCCAGCAGTAGTGCCCCTTAAATAGTGCCCCCAGTAGTGCCGAATATATAATGCCCCTAGCAGTATTGCCTCTTATATAGTGCCCCCAGCAGTAGTGCCTTTTACACAAAAGACAGACACACACATAATTTACTTACCAGATTCCCGGCTCATGCACCCGCCGCCACTGTCCGCTGCTCCCGTCCAGCTCGGCACTGTTGGAGAGATGTCATGATGTCTCTCCTTTCACCCAGTGTGGGAGCCGGAAGGCGGAGCTCACGAGTGAGCTCCAGCCCGGCTCCGGCCCTGGGTACAGCAGTCAATAAGAGTCTGTCTGACACTTATTGGCTGCAGTGCTAAAACAAACACACCGCCGCCGGTGTTTTAATGAGTATTGCCGCAGACAGCACGATGCTTGACCCCCCCTTGTTACGCCACTGAACCATACTTGCCAACATTCTGCTCCCTCCTTCTGGGAGGGAGCTGAATGTGCATACAGCAGGGGGCGTGGCCGGGCAATGATGAAGTCTTGGGGGCAGGGTTGGGGGCGTGACCACACGATTGCATCATTGTGGCTCCGCCCCCTCTTCCCAATGCTGAAATTAATGATATTGTGAAGCAGGGGGCGGGGCCACGATGACCCTCCCCCCCGCTGCGATGGTTTCTATCTTTACTCTGGGGGGAGGCTTGCCTAGCTTTCCGTGGGGCCGGAGGCAGCACCCGATATTCGTGAGGCTCCAGGCCAAATCGGGACGGTAGGCAAGCCTGCACTGAACATCGGGCTGTAATAGGTATAATGGGCCTGATTTATTACGGATTGCAATTGCGAATGCAATAGTGATTACACACGCAGTTCTACTACGAAAGTATGCTAATCCTTTGCGAACGCTATGCCGTCACATCATAACATATGGATGTCCACTTTACCTTACACACATTTGTAATGTTTAGCAAGACTGCAAAACCATCGGTACAATCGAGTACCATCACAGCCTCACGCACACTTACACAAGCTCTGACTTTACTCGGAAATTGCTAACTTCCACTCCCCTGTACTCTGCTAATAGGTCACGTGCCCAGGCACACTCCGCTATACTGTGCTAATAGGTCACTTGCCCAGGCACACTCCACTATACTCTGCTAATAGGTCATGTGCCCAGGCACACTCCACTATACTCTGCTAATAGGTCATGTGCCCAGGCACACTCCACTATACTCTGCTAATAGGTCATGTGCCCAGGCACACTCCACTATACTCTGCTAATAGGTCACATGCCCAGACACACTCCACTATACTCTGCTAATAGGTCATGTGCCCAGGCACACCCCGCTATACTCTGCTAATAGGTCACATGCCCAGGTGCACTCTGCTATACTCTGCTAATAGGTCACATGTCCAGACACACTCCACTATACTCTCCTAATAGGTCACATGCCCAGACACACTCCACTATACTCTGCTAATAGGTCACGTGCCCAGACACACTCCACTATACTCTGCTAATAGGTCATGTGCCCAGACACACTCCACTATACTCTGCTAATAGGTCACGTGCCCAGACACACTCCACTATACTCTGCTAATAGGTCACGTGCCCAGACACACTCCACTATACTCTGCTAATAGGTCACGTGCCCAGACACACTCCACTATACTCTGCTAAAGGTCACGTGCCCAGACACACTCCACTATACTCTGCTAATAGGTCACGTGCCCAGACACACTCCACTATACTCTGCTAATAGGTCATGTGCCCAGGCACACTCCACTATACTCTGCTAATAGGTCACATGCCTAGGCACACTCCGCTATACTCTGCTAATAGGTCACATGCCCAGGCACACTCCGCTATA
Organism: Taudactylus pleione; assembly: GCA_031769625.1. Classification (NCBI taxonomy): domain Eukaryota; kingdom Metazoa; phylum Chordata; class Amphibia; order Anura; family Myobatrachidae; genus Taudactylus; species Taudactylus pleione. Next base: position 687,650 of record JAUIMM010000279.1, read on the forward strand.
CTCTGCTAATACGTCACATGCCCAGACGCACTCCACTATACTCTGCTAATAGGTCACGTGCCCAGGCACACTCTGCTATACTCTGCTAATAGGTCATGTGCCCAGGCACACTCTGCTATACTATGCTAAAAGTTCACGGGCCCAGGCACACTCCGCTATACTCTGCTAATATGTCACGTGCACAGGTGCACTCCCCTGTACTCTGCTAATTGGTCAAGTACTCGGGCGCACTCCGCTATACTCTGCTAATAGGTCACATGCCTACAAGCACTCCGCTATACTCTGCTTATAGTTGTTATGATTCCCTGGTAGATTCACTGTGTATGAATGGTTAATATATCCCATCACCAGTAGTATTTGTGTGCCCAATATACAGTGCCCCAGTAGTGCCCCTTATACAGTGCCCCCAGTAATGCCCTTATGCAGGTCCCCCTTATACAGTGACCCCAGTAGTGCCCCTTATGCAGTGTCCCTTATACAGTGCCCCCAGTAGTGCCCCTTATACTGTGCCCCCAGTAGTGCCCTTATGCCGTGCCCCTTATACAGTGCCCCCAGTAGTGCCCTTATGCAGGTCCCCCTTATACAGTGACCCCAGTAGTGCCCCTTATGCAGTGTCCCTTATACAGTGCCCCCAAAAGTACCCCATATGCAGTGCCCAATATACAGTGCCCCAGTAGTGCCCCTTATACAGTGCCCCCAGTTGTGCCCTTATGCAGTGCCCCTTATACAGTGCCCCTAGTGCCCCTTTTGCAGTGCCCCTTATACAGTGACCCCAGTAATGCCCCTTATGCAGTGCCCCTTATACAGTGCCCCCAGTAGTGCCCCTTATGCAGTGCCCCCAGTAGTGCCCCTTATGCAGTGCCCCCAGTAGTGCCCCTGAAACAGTGCCCCCAGTAGTACCCCTTATGCAGTACCCCCAGTAGTGCCCAACATATAGTGCCCAATATATAGTGCCCCCAGCAGTAGTGCCCCTTTTAAAGTGCCCCAGTAGTAGTGCCCAATATACAGTCAGGTGCATAAATATTGGGACATTGACAGAATTTTCATATTTTGGCCTCTATTCACCACCACAATGACTTTGAAATGACACAAACAAGATGTGCTTTAACTGCAGACTTTCAGATTTAATTTGAGGGTAATTACATCCAAATCAGGTGAACTGTGTAGGAATTACAACGGTTTCTATATGTGCCTCCCACTTTTTAAGGGGCCAAAAGTAATGGGACTATCAACTCAAAAGCTATTTCATGGACAGGTGTGGGCTATTCCCTCATTATTTCATTATCAATTAAGCAGGTAAAAGGTCTGGAGTTGATTCTAGGTGTGACATTTGCATTTGGAATCAGTTGCTGTCGACTCTCAATATGAGATCCAAAGAGCTGTCCCTATCAGTGAAGCAAGCCATCATTAGGCTGAAAAATCAAAACAAACCCATCAGAGAGATAGCAAAAACATTAGGTGTGGCCAAATCAACTGTTTGGAACATCCTTAAAAAGAAAGAACGCAACGGAGAGCTCAGCAACACCAAAAGACCCGGAAGACCATGGAAAACAACTGTGGTGGATGACAGAAGAATTATTTTCCTGGTGAAGAAAAACCCCTTCACAAGAGTTGTCCAAATCAAGAACACTCTCCAGGAGGTAGGTGTATATGTGTCAAAGTCAACAATCAAGAGAAGAGTTCACAAGAGTGAATATAGAGGGTTCACCTCAAGATGTAAACCATTGGTGAGCCTCAAAAACAGGAGGACCAGATTAGAGTTTACCAAACAACATCTAAAAAAGCCATTACAGTTCTGGAACAACATCCTATGGACAGATGAGACAAAGATCAACTTGTACCAGAGTGATGAGAAGAGAACAGTATGGAGAAGGAAAGGAACTGCTCATGATCCAAAACATACCACCTCATCAGTGAAGCATGGTGGTGGTAGTGTCATGGCGTGGGCATGTATGGCTGCCAATGGAACTGATTCCCTTGTATTTATTGATGATGTGACTGCTGACAAAAGCAGCAGAATGAATTCTGAAGTGTTTCGGGCAATATTATATGCTCATATTCAGTCAAATGCTTCAGAACTCATTGGACGGCGCTTCACAGTGCAGATGGACACTGACCCGAAGCATACTGCAAAAGCAACCAAAGAGTTTTTTAAGGCTAAAAAGTGGAATGTTATGCAATGGCCAAGTCAATCCCCTGACCTGAATCCGATCATGAGCATGCATTTCACTTGATGAAGACAAAACTGAAGGGAAAATGCCCCAAGAACAAGCAGAAACTGAAGACATTTGCAGTAGAGGCCTGGCAGAGCATCACCAGGGATGAAACCCAGCGTCTGGTGATATCTATGCGTTCCAGACTTCAGGCTGTAATTGCGTGCAAGGGATTTGCAACAAAGTATTAAAAAGTGATAGTTAGAGTTAGGATTGTTTAGTTTGTCCCATTACTTTTGGCCCCTTAAAAAGTGGGAGGCACATTTAGAAACCGTTGTAATTCCTACACCGTTCACCTGATTTGGATGTAATTACCCTCAAAGTAAATCTGAAAGTCTGCAGTTAAAGCACATCTTGTTCGGTTCATTTCAAAGCCATTGTGGTGGTGAATAGATGCCAAAATATGAAAATTCTGTCAATGTCCCAATATTCATGCACCTGACTGTATAGTGCCCCCAGCAGTAGTGCCCCTTAAATAGTGCCCCCAGTAGTGCCGAATATATAATGCCCCTAGCAGTATTGCCTCTTATATAGTGCCCCCAGCAGTAGTGCCTTTTACACAAAAGACAGACACACACATAATTTACTTACCAGATTCCCGGCTCATGCACCCGCCGCCACTGTCCGCTGCTCCCGTCCAGCTCGGCACTGTTGGAGAGATGTCATGATGTCTCTCCTTTCACCCAGTGTGGGAGCCGGTGTTTTAATGAGTATTGCCGCAGACAGCACGATGCTTGACCCCCCCTTGTTACGCCACTGAACCATACTTGCCAACATTCTGCTCCCTCCTTCTGGGAGGGAGCTGAATGTGCATACAGCAGGGGGCGTGGCCGGGCAATGATGAAGTCTTGGGGGCAGGGTTGGGGGCGTGACCACACGATTGCATCATTGTGGCTCCGCCCCCTCTTCCCAATGCTGAAATTAATGATATTGTGAAGCAGGGGGCGGGGCCACGATGACCCTCCCCCCCGCTGCGATTTTTTCTATCTTTACTCTGGGGGGAGGCTTGCCTAGCTTTCCGTGGGGCCGGAGGCAGCACCCGATATTCGTGAGGCTCCGGGCCAAATCGGGACGGTAGGCAAGCCTGCACTGAACATCGGGCTGTAATAGGTATAATGGGCCTGATTTATTACGGATTGCAATAGCGAATGCAATAGTGATTACGCACGCAGTTCTACTACGAAAGTATGCTAATCCTTTGCGAACGCTATGCCGTCACATCATAACATATGGATGTCCACTTTACCTTACACACATTTGTAATGTTTAGCAAGACTGCAAAACCATCGTACAATCGAGTACCATCACAGCCTCACGCACACTTACACAAGCTCTGACTTTACTCGGAAATTGCTAACTTCCACTCCCCTGTACTCTGCTAATAGGTCACATGCCCAGGCACACTCCGCTATACTCTGCTAATAGGTCACGTGCCCAGGCACACTCCACTATACTCTGCTAATAGGTCATGTGCCCAGGCACACTCCACTATACTCTGCTAATAGGTCATGTGCCCAGGCACACTCCACTATACTCTGCTAATAGGTCATGTGCCCAGGCACACTCCACTATACTCTGCTAATAGGTCACATGCCCAGACACACTCCACTATACTCTGCTAATAGGTCATGTGCCCAGGCACACCCCGCTATACTCTGCTAATAGGTCACATGCCCAGGTGCACTCTGCTATACTCTGCTAATAGGTCACATGCCCAGACACACTCCACTATACTCTGCTAATAGGTCATGTGCCCAGACACACTCCACTATACTCTGCTAATAGGTCACGTGCCCAGACACACTCCACTATACTCTGCTAATAGGTCACGTGCCCAGACACACTCCACTATACTCTGCTAATAGGTCACGTGCCCAGACACACTCCACTATACTCTGCTAATAGGTCACATGCCCAGACACACTCCACTATACTCTGCTAATAGGTCACGTGCCCAGACACACCCCACTATACTCTGCTAATAGGTCATGTGCCCAGACACACTCCGCTATACTCTGCTAATAGGTCGCGTGCCCAGACACACTCCACTATACTCTGCTAATAGGTCACATGCCCAGACACACTCCACTATACTCTGCTAATAGGTCACGTGCCCAGACACACTCCACTATACTCTGCTAAAGGTCACGTGCCCAGACACACTCCACTATACTCTGCTAATAGGTCATGTGCCCAGACACACTCCACTATACTCTGCTAATAGGTCACATGCCCAGGCACACTCCGCTATACTCTGCTAATAGGTCACGTGCCCAGGCACACTCCGCTATACTCTGCTAATAGGTCATGTGCCCAGGCACACTCCACTATACTCTGCTAATAGGTCATGTGCCCAGGCACACTCCACTATACTCTGCTAATAGGTCATGTGCCCAGGCACACTCCGCTATACTCTGCTAATAGGTCACATGCCCAGGTGCACTCTGCTATACTCTGCTAATAGGTCACATGCCCAGACACACTCCACTATACTCTGCTAATAGGTCATGTGCCCAGACACACTCCACTATACTCTGCTAATAGGTCACGTGCCCAGACACACTCCACTATACTCTGCTAATAGGTCACGTGCCCAGACACACTCCACTATACTCTGCTAATAGGTCACGTGCCCAGACACACTCCACTATACTCTGCTAATAGGTCACATGCCCAGACACACTCCACTATACTCTGCTAATAGGTCACGTGCCCAGACACACTCCACTATACTCTGCTAATAGGTCATGTGCCCAGACACACTCCACTATACTCTGCTAATAGGTCACGTGCCCAGACACACTCCACTATACTCTGCTAATAGGTCACATGCCCAGACACACTCCACTATACTCTGCTAATAGGTCACGTGCCCAGACACACTCCACTATACTCTGCTAAAGGTCACGTGCCCAGACACACTCCACTATACTCTGCTAATAGGTCACGTGCCCAGACACACTCCACTATACTCTGCTAATAGGTCATGTGCCCAGGCACACTCCACTATACTCTGCTAATAGGTCACATGCCCAGGCACACTCCGCTATACTCTGCTAATAGGTCACATGCCCAGGCACACTCCGCTATACTCTTCTAATAGGTCACATGCCCAGACGCACTCCACTATACTCTGCTAATAGGTCACGTGCCCAGGCACACTCTGCTATACTCTGCTAATAGGTCATGTGCCCAGGCACACTCTGCTATACTCTGCTAAAAGGTCACGGGCCCAGGCACACTCCGCTATACTCTGCTAATATGTCACGTGCACAGGTGCACTCCCCTGTACTCTGCTAATAGGTCAAGTACTCAGGCGCACTCCGCTATACTCTGCTAATAGGTCACATGCCTACAAACACTCCGCTATACTCTGCTTATAGTTGTTATGATTCCCTGGTAGATTCACTGTGTATGAATGGTTAATATATCCCATCACCAGTAGTATTTGTGTGCCCAATATACAGTGCCCCAGTAGTGCCCCTTATACAGTGCCCCCAGTAGTGCCCTTATGCAGGTCCCCCTTATACAGTGACCCAAGTAGTGCCCCTTATGAAGTGTCCCTTATACAGTGCCCCCAAAAGTACCCCATATGCAGTGCCCAATATACAGTGCCCCAGTAGTGCCCCTTATACAGTGCCCCCAGTTGTGCCCTTATGCAGTGCCCCTTATACAGTGCCCCTAGTAGTGCCCCTTTTGAAGTGCCCCTTATACAGTGACCCCAGTAGTGCCCCTTATGCAGTGCCCCCAGTAGTGCCCCTGAAACAGTGCCCCCAGTAGTACACCTTATGCAGTACCCCCAGTAGTGCCCAACATATAGTGCCCAATATATAGTGTCCCCAGCAGTAGTGCCCCTTATAAAGTGCCCCAGTAGTAGTGCCCAATATACAGTCAGGTGCATAAATATTGGGATATTGACAGAATTTTCATATTTTGGCCTCTATTCACCACCACAATGACTTTGAAATGACACAAACAAGATGTGCTTTAACTGCAGACTTTCAGATTTAATTTGAGGGTAATTACATCCAAATCAGGTGAACTGTGTAGGAATTACAACGGTTTCTATATGTGCCTCCCACTTTTTAAGGGGCCAAAAGTAATGGGACTATCAACTCAAAAGCTATTTCATGGACAGGTGTGGGCTATTCCCTCATTATTTCATTATCAATTAAGCAGGTAAAAGGTCTGGAGTTGATTCTAGGTGTGACATTTGCATTTGGAATCAGTTGCTGTCGACTCTCAATATGAGATCCAAAGAGCTGTCCCTATCAGTGAAGCAAGCCATCATTAGGCTGAAAAATCAAAACAAACCCATCAGAGAGATAGCAAAAACATTAGGTGTGGCCAAATCAACTGTTTGGAACATCCTTAAAAAGAAAGAACGCACCGGAGAGCTCAGCAACACCAAAAGACCCGGAAGACCATGGAAAACAACTGTGGTGGATGACAGAAGAATTATTTTCCTGGTGAAGAAAAACCCCTTCACAAGAGTTGGCCAAATCAAGAACACTCTCCAGGAGGTAGGTGTATATGTGTCAAAGTCAACAATCAAGAGAAGAGTTCACAAGAGTGAATATAGAGGGTTCACCTCAAGATGTAAACCATTGGTGAGCCTCAAAAACAGGAGGACCAGATTAGAGTTTACCAAACAACATCTAAAAAAGCCATTACAGTTCTGGAACAACATCCTATGGACAGATGAGACAAAGATCAACTTGTACCAGAGTGATGAGAAGAGAACAGTATGGAGAAGGAAAGGAACTGCTCATGATCCAAAACATACCACCTCATCAGTGAAGCATGGTGGTGGTAGTGTCATGGCGTGGGCATGTATGGCTGCCAATGGAACTGATTCCCTTGTATTTATTGATGATGTGACTGCTGACAAAAGCAGCAGAATGAATTCTGAAGTGTTTCGGGCAATATTATATGCTCATATTCAGTCAAATGCTTCAGAACTCATTGGACGGCGCTTCACAGTGCAGATGGACACTGACCCGAAGCATACTGCAAAAGCAACCAAAGAGTTTTTTAAGGCTAAAAAGTGGAATGTTATGCAATGGCCAAGTCAATCCCCTGACCTGAATCCGATCATGAGCATGCATTTCACTTGATGAAGACAAAACTGAAGGGAAAATGCCCCAAGAACAAGCAGAAACTGAAGACATTTGCAGTAGAGGCCTGGCAGAGCATCACCAGGGATGAAACCCAGCGTCTGGTGATATCTATGCGTTCCAGACTTCAGGCTGTAATTGCGTGCAAGGGATTTGCAACAAAGTATTAAAAAGTGATAGTTAGAGTTAGGATTGTTTAGTTTGTCCCATTACTTTTGGCCCCTTAAAAAGTGGGAGGCACATTTAGAAACCGTTGTAATTCCTACACCGTTCACCTGATTTGGATGTAATTACCCCCAAAGTAAATCTGAAAGTCTGCAGTTAAAGCACATCTTGTTCGGTTCATTTCAAAGCCATTGTGGTGGTGAATAGAGGCCAAAATATGAAAATTCTGTCAATGTCCCAATATTCATGCACCTGACTGTATAGTGCCCCCAGCAGTAGTGCCCCTTAAATAGTGCCCCCAGTAGTGCCGAATATATAATGCCCCTAGCAGTATTGCCTCTTATATAGTGCCCCCAGCAGTAGTGCCTTTTACACAAAAGACAGACACACACATAATTTACTTACCAGATTCCCGGCTCATGCACCCGCCGCCACTGTCCGCTGCTCCCGTCCAGCTCGGCACTGTTGGAGAGATGTCATGATGTCTCTCCTTTCACCCAGTGTGGGAGCCGGAAGGCGGAGCTCACGAGTGAGCTCCAGCCCGGCTCCGGCCCTGGGTACAGCAGTCAATAAGAGTCTGTCTGACACTTATTGGCTGCAGTGCTAAAACAAACACACCGCCGCCAGTGTTTTAATGAGTATTGCCGCAGACAGCACGATGCTTGACCCCCCCTTGTTACGCCACTGAACCATACTTGCCAACATTCTGCTCCCTCCTTCTGGGAGGGAGCTGAATGTGCATACAGCAGGGGGCGTGGCCGGGCAATGATGAAGTCTTGGGGGCAGGGTTGGGGGCGTGACCACACGATTGCATCATTGTGGCTCCGCCCCCTCTTCCCAATGCTGAAATTAATGATATTGTGAAGCAGGGGGCGGGGCCACGATGACCCTCCCCCCCGCTGCGATGGTTTCTATCTTTACTCTGGGGGGAGGCTTGCCTAGCTTTCCGTGGGGCCGGAGGCAGCACCCGATATTCGTGAGGCTCCGGGCCAAATCGGGACGGTAGGCAAGCCTGCACTGAACATCGGGCTGTAATAGGTATAATGGGCCTGATTTATTACGGATTGCAAATGCGAATGCAATAGTGATTACGCACGCAGTTCTACTACGAAAGTATGCTAATCCTTTGCGAACGCTATGCCGTCACATCATAACATATGGATGTCCACTTTACCTTACACACATTTGTAATGTTTAGCAAGACTGCAAAACCATCGGTACAATCGAGTACCATCACAGCCTCACGCACACTTACACAAGCTCTGACTTTACTCGGAAATTGCTAACTTCCACTCCCCTGTACTCTGCTAATAGGTCACATGCCCAGGCACACTCCGCTATACTCTGCTAATAGGTCACGTGCCCAGGCACACTCCACTATACTCTGCTAATAGGTCATGTGCCCAGGCACACTCCACTATACTCTGCTAATAGGTCATGTGCCCAGGCACACTCCACTATACTCTGCTAATAGGTCATGTGCCCAGGCACACTCCACTATACTCTGCTAATAGGTCACATGCCCAGACACACTCCACTATACTCTGCTAATAGGTCATGTGCCCAGGCACACCCCGCTATACTCTAATAGGTCACATGCCCAGGTGCACTCTGCTATACTCTGCTAATAGGTCATATGCCCTGACACACTCCACTATACTCTGCTAATAGGTCATGTGCCCAGACACACTCCACTATACTCTGCTAATAGGTCACGTGCCCAGACACACCCCACTATACTCTGCTAATAGGTCATGTGCCCAGACACACTCCACTATACTCTGCTAATAGGTCACGTGCCCAGACACACTCCACTATACTCTGCTAATAGGTCACATGCCCAGACACACTCCACTATACTCTGCTAATAGCTCACGTGCCCAGACACACTCCACTATACTCTGCTAATAGGTCACGTGCCCAGACACACTCCACTATACTCTGCTAATAGGTCACGTGCCCAGACACACTCCACTATACTCTGCTAATAGGTCACGTGCCCAGACACACTCCACTATACTCTGCTAATAGGTCACGTGCCCAGACACACTCCACTATACTCTGCTAAAGGTCACGTGCCCAGACACACTCCACTATACTCTGCTAATAGGTCACGTGCCCAGACACACTCCTCTATACTCTGCTAATAGGTCATGTGCCCAGGCACACTCCACTATACTCTGCTAATAGGTCACATGCCCAGGCACACTCCGCTATTCTCTGCTAATAGGTCACATGCCCAGGCACACTCTGCTATACTCTGCTAATAGGTCATGTGCCCAGGCACACTCTGCTATACTCTGCTAAAAGGTGACGGGCCCAGGCACACTCCGCTATACTCTGCTAATATGTCACGTGCACAGGTGCACTCCCCTGTACTCTGCTAATAGGTCAAGTACTCAGGCGCACTCCGCTATACTCTGCTAATAGGTCACATGCCTACAAACACTCCGCTATACTCTGCTTATAGTTGTTATGATTCCCTGGTAGATTCACTGTGTATGAATGGTTAATATATCCCATCACCAGTAGTATTTGTGTGCCCAATATACAGTGCCCCAGTAGTGCCCCTTATACAGTGCCCCCAGTAATGCCCTTATGCAGGTCCCCCTTATACAGTGACCCCAGTAGTGCCCCTTATGCAGTGTCCCTTATACAGTGCCCCCAGTAGTGCCCCTTATACTGTGCCCCCAGTAGTGCCCTTATGCAGTGCCCCTTATACAGTGCCCCCAGTAGTGCCCTTATGCAGGTCCCCCTTATACAGTGACCCCAGTAGTGCCCCTTATGCAGTGTCCCTTATACAGTGCCCCCAAAAGTACCCCATATGCAGTGCCCAATATACAGTGCCCCAGTAGTGCCCCTTATACAGTGCCCCCAGTTGTGCCCTTATGCAGTGCCCCTTATACAGTGCCCCTAGTAGTGCCCCTTTTGCAGTGCCCCTTATACAGTGACCCCAGTAATGCCCCTTATGCAGTGCCCCTTATACAGTGCCCCCAGTAGTGCCCCTTATGCAGTGCCCCCAGTAGTGCCCCTTATGCAGTGCCCCCAGTAGTGCCCCTGAAACAGTGCCCCCAGTAGTACCCCTTATGCAGTACCCCCAGTAGTGCCCAACATATAGTGCCCAATATATAGTGCCCCTTATAAAGTGCCCCAGTAGTAGTGCCCAATATACAGTCAGGTGCATAAATATTGGGACATTGACAGAATTTTCATATTTTGGCCTCTTTTCACCACCACAATGGCTTTGAAATGACACAAACAAGATGTGCTTTAACTGCAGACTTTCAGATTTAATTTGAGGGTAATTACATCCAAATCAGGTGAACTGTGTAGGAATTACAACGGTTTCTATATGTGCCTCCCACTTTTTAAGGGGCCAAAAGTAATGGGACTATCAACTCAAAAGCTATTTCATGGACAGGTGTGGGCTATTCCCTCATTATTTCATTATCAATTAAGCAGGTAAAAGGTCTGGAGTTGATTCTAGGTGTGACATTTGCATTTGGAATCAGTTGCTGTCGACTCTCAATATGAGATCCAAAGAGCTGTCCCTATCAGTGAAGCAAGCCATCATTAGGCTGAAAAATCAAAACAAACCCATCAGAGAGATAGCAAAAACATTAGGTGTGGCCAAATCAACTGTTTGGAACATCCTTAAAAAGAAAGAACGCACCGGAGAGCTCAGCAACACCAAAAGACCCGGAAGACCATGGAAAACAACTGTGGTGGATGACAGAAGAATTATTTTCCTGGTGAAGAAAAACCCCTTCACAAGAGTTGGCCAAATCAAGAACACTCTCCAGGAGGTAGGTGTATATGTGTCAAAGTCAACAATCAAGAGAAGAGTTCACAAGAGTGAATATAGAGGGTTCACCTCAAGATGTAAACCATTGGTGAGCCTCAAAAACAGGAGGACCAGATTAGAGTTTACCAAACAACATCTAAAAAAGCCATTACAGTTCTGGAACAACATCCTATGGACAGATGAGACAAAGATCAACTTGTACCAGAGTGATGAGAAGAGAACAGTATGGAGAAGGAAAGGAACTGCTCATGATCCAAAACATACCACCTCATCAGTGAAGCATGGTGGTAGTAGTGTCATGGCGTGGGCATGTATGGCTGCCAATGGAACTGATTCCCTTGTATTTATTGATGATGTGACTGCTGACAAAAGCAGCAGAATGAATTCTGAAGTGTTTCGGGCAATATTATATGCTCATATTCAGTCAAATGCTTCAGAACTCATTGGACGGCGCTTCACAGTGCAGATGGACACTGACCCGAAGCATACTGCAAAAGCGACCAAAGAGTTTTTTAAGGCTAAAAAGTGGAATGTTATGCAATGGCCAAGTCAATCCCCTGACCTGAATCCGATCATGAGCATGCATTTCACTTGATGAAGACAAAACTGAAGGGAAAATGCCCCAAGAACAAGCAGAAACTGAAGACATTTGCAGTAGAGGCCTGGCAGAGCATCACCAGGGATGAAACCCAGCGTCTGGTGATATCTATGCGTTCCAGACTTCAGGCTGTAATTGCGTGCAAGGGATTTGCAACAAAGTATTAAAAAGTGATAGTTAGAGTTAGGATTGTTTAGTTTGTCCCATTACTTTTGGCCCCTTAAAAAGTGGGAGGCACATTTAGAAACCGTTGTAATTCCTACACCGTTCACCTGATTTGGATGTAATTACCCCCAAAGTAAATCTGAAAGTTTGCAGTTAAAGCACATCTTGTTCGGTTCATTTCAAAGCCATTGTGGTGGTGAATAGAGGCCAAAATATGAAAATTCTGTCAATGTCCCAATATTCATGCACCTGACTGTATAGTGCCCCCAGCAGTAGTGCCCCTTAAATAGTGTCCCCAGTAGTGCCGAATATATAATGCCCCTAGCAGTATTGCCTCTTATATAGTGCCCCCAGCAGTAGTGCCTTTTACACAAAAGACAGACACACACATAATTTACTTACCAGATTCCCGGCTCATGCACCCGCCGCCACTGTCCGCTGCTCCCGTCCAGCTCGGCACTGTTGGAGAGATGTCATGATGTCTCTCCTTTCACCCAGTGTGGGAGCCGGAAGGCGGAGCTCACGAGTGAGCTCCAGCCCGGCTCCGGCCCTGGGTACAGCAGTCAATAAGAGTCTGTCTGACACTTATTGGCTGCAGTGCTAAAACAAACACACTGCCGCCGGTGTTTTAATGAGTATTGCCGCAGACAGCACGATGCTTGACCCCCCTTGTTACGCCACTGAACCATACTTGCCAACATTCTGCTCCCTCCTTCTGGGAGGGAGCTGAATGTGCATACAGCAGGGGGCGTGGCCGGGCAATGATGAAGTCTTGGGGGCAGGGTTGGGGGCGTGACCACACGATTGCATCATTGTGGCTCCGCCCCCTCTTCCCAATGCTGAAATTAATGATATTGTGAAGCAGGGGGCGGGGCCACGATGACCCTCCCCCCCGCTGCGATGGTTTCTATCTTTACTCTGGGGGGAGGCTTGCCTAGCTTTCCGTGGGGCCGGAGGCAGCACCCGATATTCGTGAGGCTCCGGGCCAAATCGGGACGGTAGGCAAGCCTGCACTGAACATCGGGCTGTAATAGGTATAATGGGCCTGATTTATTACGGATTGCAATTGCGAATGCAATAGTGATTACGCACGCAGTTCTACTACGAAAGTATGCTAATCCTTTGCGAACGCTATGCCGTCACATCATAACATATGGATGTCCACTTTACCTTACACACATTTGTAATGTTTAGCAAGACTGCAAAACCATCGGTACAATCGAGTACCATCACAGCCTCACGCACACTTACACAAGCTCTGACTTTACTCGGAAATTGCTAACTTCCACTCCCCTGTACTCTGCTAATAGGTCACGTGCCCAGGCACACTCCGCTATACTCTGCTAATAGGTCACGTGCCCAGGCACACTCCACTATACTCTGCTAATAGGTCATGTGCCCAGGCACACTCCACTATACTCTGCTAATAGGTCATGTGCCCAGGCACACTCCACTATACTCCACTATACAGCTTTCCGTGGGGCCGGAGGCAGCACCCGATATTCGTGAGGCTCCGGGCCAAATCGGGACGGTAGGCAAGCCTGCACTGAACATCGGGCTGTAATAGGTATAATGGGCCTGATTTATTACGGATTGCAATTGCGAATGCAATAGTGATTACGCACGCAGTTCTACTACGAAAGTATGCTAATCCTTTGCGAACGCTATGCCGTCACATCATAACATATGGATGTCCACTTTACCTTACACACATTTGTAATGTTTAGCAAGACTGCAAAACCATCGGTACAATCGAGTACCATCACAGCCTCACGCACACTTACACAAGCTCTGACTTTACTCGTTAATTGCTAACTTCCACTCCCCTGTACTCTGCTAATAGGTCACGTGCCCAGGCACACTCCGCTATACTCTGCTAATAGGTCACGTGCCCAGGCACACTCCACTATACTCTGCTAATAGGTCATGTGCCCAGGCACACTCCACTATACTCTGCTAATAGGTCATGTGCCCAGGCACACTCCACTATACTCTGCTAATAGGTCATGTGCCCAGGCACACTCCACTATACTCTGCTAATAGGTCACATGCCCAGACACACTCCACTATACTCTTCTAATAGGTCATGTGCCCAGGCACACCCCGCTATACTCTGCTAATAGGTCACATGCCCAGGTGCACTCTGCTATACTCTGCTAATAGGTCACGTGCCCAGACACACTCCACTATACTCTGCTAATAGGTCATGTGCCCAGACACACTCCACTATACTCTGCTAATAGGTCACGTGCCCAGACACACTCCACTATACTCTGCTAATAGGTCACGTGCCCAGACACACTCCACTATACTCTGCTAATAGGTCACGTGCCCAGACACACTCCACTATACTCTGCTAATAGGTCACATGCCCAGACACACTCCACTATACTCTGCTAATAGGTCACGTGCCCAGACACACTCCACTATACTCTGCTAATAGGTCATGTGCCCAGACACACTCCACTATACTCTGCTAATAGGTCACGTGCCCAGACACACTCCACTATACTCTGCTAATAGGTCACGTGCCCAGACACACTCCACTATACTCTGCTAATAGGTCACGTGCCCAGACACACTCCACTATACTCTGCTAAAGGTCACGTGCCCAGACACACTCCACTATACTCTGCTAATAGGTCACGTGCCCAGACACACTCCACTATACTCTGCTAATAGGTCATGTGCCCAGGCACACTCCACTATACTCTGCTAATAGGTCACATGCCCAGGCACACTCCGCTATACTCTGCTAATAGGTCACATGCCCAGGCACACTCCGCTATACTCTGCTAATAGGTCACATGCCCAGACGCACTCCACTATACTCTGCTAATAGGTCACGTGCCCAGGCACACTCTGCTATACTCTGCTAATAGGTCATGTGCCCAGGCACACTCTGCTATACTCTGCTAAAAGGTGACGGGCCCAAGCACACTCCGCTATACTCTGCTAATATGTCACGTGCACAGGTGCACTCCCCTGTACTCTGCTAATAGGTCAAGTACTCAGGCGCACTCCGCTATACTCTGCTAATAGGTCACATGCTTACAAACACTCCGCTATACTCTGCTTATAGTTGTTATGATTCCCTGGTAGATTCACTGTGTATGAATGGTTAATACATCCCATCACTAGTAGTATGTGTGCCCAATATACAGTGCCCCAGTAGTGCCCCTTATACAGTGCCCCCAGTAATGCCCTTATGCAGGTCCCCCTTATACAGTGACCCCAGTAGTGCCCCTTATGCAGTGTCCCTTATACAGTGCCCCCAGTAGTGCCCCTTATACTGTGCCCCCAGTAGTGCCCTTATGCAGTGCCCCTTATACAGTGCCCCCAGTAGTGCCCTTATGCAGGTCCCCCTTATACAGTGACCCCAGTAGTGCCCCTTATGCAGTGTCCCTTATACAGTGCCCCCAAAAGTACCCCATATGCAGTGCCCAATATACAGTGCCCCAGTAGTGCCCCTTATACAGTGCCCCCAGTTGTGCCCTTATGCAGTGCCCCTTATACAGTGCCCCTAGTAGTGCCCCTTTTGCAGTGCCCCTTATACAGTGACCCCAGTAATGCCCCTTATGCAGTGCCCCTTATACAGTGCCCCCAGTAGTGCCCCTTATGCAGTGCCCCCAGTAGTGCCCCTTATGCAGTGCCCCCAGTAGTGCCCCTGAAACAGTGCCCCCAGTAGTACCCCTTATGCAGTACCCCCAGTAGTGCCCAACATATAGTGCCCAATATATAGTGCCCCCAGCAGTAGTGCCCCTTATAAAGTAGCCCAGTAGTAGTGCCCAATATACAGTCAGGTGCATAAATATTGGGACATTGACAGAATTTTCATATTTTGGCCTCTATTCACCACCACAATGGCTTTGAAATGACACAAACAAGATGTGCTTTAACTGCAGACTTTCAGATTTAATTTGAGGGTAATTACATCCAAATCAGGTGAACGGTGTAGGAATTACAACGGTTTCTATATGTGCCTCCCACTTTTTAAGGGGCCAAAAGTAATGGGACTATCAACTCAAAAGCTATTTCATGGACAGGTGTGGGCTATTCCCTCATTATTTCATTATCAATTAAGCAGCTAAAAGGTCTGGAGTTGATTCTAGGTGTGACTTTTGCATTTGGAATCAGTTGCTGTCGACTCTCAATATGAGATCCAAAGAGCTGTCACTATCAGTGAAGCAAGCCATCATTAGGCTGAAAAATCAAAACAAACCCATCAGAGAGATAGCAAAAACATTAGGTGTGGCCAAATCAACTGTTTGGAACATCCTTAAAAAGAAAGAACGCACCGGAGAGCTCAGCAACACCAAAAGACCCGGAAGACCACGGAAAACAACTGTGGTGGATGACAGAAGAATTATTTTCCTGGTGAAGAAAAACCCCTTCACAAGAGTTGGCCAAATCAAGAACACTCTCCAGGAGGTAGGTGTATATGTGTCAAAGTCAACAATCAAGAGAAGAGTTCACAAGAGTGAATATAGAGGGTTCACCTCAAGATGTAAACCATTGGTGAGCCTCAAAAATAGGAGGACCAGATTAGAGTTTACCAAACAACATCTAAAAAAGCCATTACAGTTCTGGAACAACATCCTATGGACAGATGAGACAAAGATCAACTTGTACCAGAGTGATGAGAAGAGAACAGTATGGAGAAGGAAAGGAACTGCTCATGATCCAAAACATACCACCTCATCAGTGAAGCATGGTGGTGGTAGTGTCATGGCGTGGGCATGTATGGCTGCCAATGGAACTGATTCCCTTGTATTTATTGATGATGTGACTGCTGACAAAAGCAGCAGAATTAATTCTGAAGTGTTTCGGGCAATATTATATGCTCATATTCAGTCAAATGCTTCAGAACTCATTGGACGGTGCTTCACAGTGCAGATGGACACTGACCCGAAGCATACTGCAAAAGCAACCAAAGAGTTTTTTAAGGCTAAAAAGTGGAATGTTATGCAATGGCCAAGTCAATCCCCTGACCTGAATCCGATCATGAGCATGCATTTCACTTGATGAAGACAAAACTGAAGGGAAAATGCCCCAAGAACAAGCAGAAACTGAAGACATTTGCAGTAGAGGCCTGGCAGAGCATCACCAGGGATGAAACCCAGCGTCTGGTGATATCTATGCGTTCCAGACTTCAGGTTGTAATTGCGTGCAAGGGATTTGCAACAAAGTATTAAAAAGTGATAGTTAGAGTTAGGATTGTTTAGTTTGTCCCATTACTTTTGGCCCCTTAAAAAGTGGGAGGCACATTTAGAAACCGTTGTAATTCCTACACCGTTCACCTGATTTGGATGTAATTACCCCCAAAGTAAATCTGAAAGTCTGCAGTTAAAGCACATCTTGTTCGGTTCATTTCAAAGCCATTGTGGTGGTGAATAGAGGCCAAAATATGAAAATTCTGTCAATGTCCCAATATTCATGCACCTGACTGTATAGTGCCCCCAGCAGTAGTGCCCCTTAAATAGTGCCCCCAGTAGTGCCGAATATATAATGCCCCTAGCAGTATTGCCTCTTATATAGTGCCCCCAGCAGTAGTGCCTTTTACACAAAAGACAGACACACACATAATTTACTTACCAGATTCCCGGCTCATGCACCCGCCGCCACTGTCCGCTGCTCCCGTCCAGCTCGGCACTGTTGGAGAGATGTCATGATGTCTCTCCTTTCACCCAGTGTGGGAGCCGGAAGGCGGAGCTCACGAGTGAGCTCCAGCCCGGCTCCGGCCCTGGGTACAGCAGTCAATAAGAGTCTGTCTGACATTTATTGGCTGCAGTGCTAAAACAAACACACCGCCGCCGGTGTTTTAATGAGTATTGCCGCAGACAGCACGATGCTTGACCCCCCCTTGTTACGCCACTGAACCATACTTGCCAACATTCTGCTCCCTCCTTCTGGGAGGGAGCTGAATGTGCATACAGCAGGGGGCGTGGCCGGGCAATGATGAAGTCTTGGGGGCAGGGTTGGGGGCGTGACCACACGATTGCATCATTGTGGCTCCGCCCCCTCTTCCCAATGCTGAAATTAATGATATTGTGAAGCAGGGGGCGGGGCCACGATGACCCTCCCCCCCGCTGCGATGGTTTCTATCTTTACTTTGGGGGGAGGCTTGCCTAGCTTTCCGTGGGGCCGGAGGCAGCACCCGATATTCGTGAGGCTCCGGGCCAAATCGGGACGGTAGGCAAGCCTGCACTGAACATCGGGCTGTAATAGGTATAATGGGCCTGATTTATTACGGATTGCAATTGCGAATGCAATAGTGATTACGCACGCAGTTCTACTACGAAAGTATGCTAATCCTTTGCGAACGCTATGCCGTCACATCATAACATATGGATGTCCACTTTACCTTACACACATTTGTAATGTTTAGCAAGACTGCAAAACCATCGGTACAATCGAGTACCATCACAGCCTCACGCACACTTACACAAGCTCTGACTTTACTCGGAAATTGCTAACTTCCACTCCCCTGTACTCTGCTAATAGGTCACGTGCCCAGGCACACTCCGCTATACTCTGCTAATAGGTCACGTGCCCAGGCACACTCCACTATACTCTGCTAATAGGTCATGTGCCCAGGCACACTCCACTATACTCTGCTAATAGGTCATGTGCCCAGGCACACTCCACTATACTCCACTATACAGCTTTCCGTGGGGCCGGAGGCAGCACCCGATATTCGTGAGGCTCCGGGCCAAATCGGGACGGTAGGCAAGCCTGCACTGAACATCGGGCTGTAATAGGTATAATGGGCCTGATTTATTACGGATTGCAATTGCGAATGCAATAGTGATTACGCACGCAGTTCTACTACGAAAGTATGCAAATCCTTTGCGAACGCTATGCCGTCACATCATAACATATGGATGTCCACTTTACCTTACACACATTTGTAATGTTTAGCAAGACTGCAAAACCATCGGTACAATCGAGTACCATCACAGCCTCACGCACACTTACACAAGCTCTGACTTTACTCGGAAATTGCAAACTTCCACTCCCCTGTACTCTGCTAATAGGTCACGTGCCCAGGCACACTCCGCTATACTCTGCTAATAGGTCACGTGCCCAGGCACACTCCACTATACTCTGTTAATAGGTCATGTGCCCAGGCACACTCCACTATACTCTGCTAATAGGTCATGTGCCCAGGCACACTCCACTATACTCTGCTAATAGGTCATGTGCCCAGGCACACTCCACTATACTCTGCTAATAGGTCACATGCCCAGACACACTCCACTATACTCTGCTAATAGGTCATGTGCCCAGGCACAACCCGCTATACTCTGCTAATAGGTCACTTGCCCAGGTGCACTCTGCTATACTCTGCTAATAGGTCACATGCCCAGACACACTCCACTATACTCTGCTAATAGGTCATGTGCCCAGACACACTCCACTATACTCTGCTAATAGGTCACGTGCCCAGACACACTCCACTATACTCTGCTAATAGGTCACGTGCCCAGACACACTCCACTATACTCTGCTAATAGGTCACGTGCCCAGACACACTCCACTATACTCTGCTAATAGGTCACGTGCCCAGACACACTCCACTATACTCTGCTAATAGGTCACGTGCCCAGACACACTCCACTATACTCTGCTAATAGGTCATGTGCCCAGACACACTCCACTATACTCTGCTAATAGGTCACGTGCCCAGACACACTCCACTATACTCTGCTAATAGGTCACGTGCCCAGACACACTCCACTATACTCTGCTAATAGGTCACGTGCCCAGACACACTCCACTATACTCTGCTAAAGGTCACGTGCCCAGACACACTCCACTATACTCTGCTAATAGGTCACGTGCCCAGACACACTCCACTATACTCTGCTAATAGGTCATGTGCCCAGGCACACTCCACTATACTCTGCTAATAGGTCACGTGCCCAGGCACACTCTGCTATACTCTGCTAATAGGTCATGTGCCCAGGCACACTCTGCTATACTCTACTAAAAGGTCACGGGCCCAAGCACACTCCGCTATACTCTGCTAATATGTCACGTGCACAGGTGCACTCCCCTGTACTCTGCTAATAGGTCAAGTACTCAGGCGCACTCCGCTATACTCTGCTAATAGGTCACATGCCTACAAACACTCCGCTATACTCTGCTTATAGTTGTTATGATTCCCTGGTAGATTCACTGTGTATGAATGGTTAATACATCCCATCACCAGTAGTATGTGTGCCCAATATACAGTGCCCCAGTAGTGCCCCTTATACAGTGCCCCCAGTAATGCCCTTATGCAGGTCCCCCTTATACAGTGACCCCAGTAGTGCCCCTTATACTGTGCCCCCAGTAGTGCCCTTATGCAGTGCCCCTTATACAGTGACCCCAGTAGTGCCCCTTATGCAGTGTCCCTTATACAGTGCCCCCAAAAGTACCCCATATGCAGTGCCCAATATACAGTGCCCCAGTAGTGCCCCTTATACAGTGCCCCCAGTTGTGCCCTTATGCAGTGCCCCTTATACAGTGCCCCTAGTAGTGCCCCTTTTGCAGTGCCCCTTATACAGTGACCCCAGTAATGCCCCTTATGCAGTGCCCCTTATACAGTGCCCCCAGTAGTGCCCCTTATGCAGTGCCCCCAGTAGTGCCCCTTATGCAGTGCCCCCAGTAGTGCCCCTGAAACAGTGCCCCCAGTAGTACCCCTTATGCAGTACCCCCAGTAGTGCCCAATATATAGTGCCCCCAGCAGTAGTGCCCCTTATAAAGTGCCCCAGTAGTAGTGCCCAATATACAGTCAGGTGCATAAATATTGGGACATTGACAGAATTTTCATATTTTGGCCTCTATTCACCACCACAATGGCTTTGAAATGACACAAACAAGATTTGCTTTAACTTCAGACTTTCAGATTTAATTTGAGGGTAATTACATCCAAATCAGGTGAACGGTGTAGGAATTACAACGGTTTCTATATGTGCCTCCCACTTTTTAAGGGGCCAAAAGTAATGGGACTATCAACTCAAAAGCTATTTCATGGACAGGTGTGGGCTATTCCCTCATTATTTCATTATCAATTAAGCAGCTAAAAGGTCTGGAGTTGATTCTAGGTTTGACTTTTGCATTTGGAATCAGTTGCTGTCGACTCTCAATATGAGATCCAAAGAGCTGTCACTATCAGTGAAGCAAGCCATCATTAGGCTGAAAAATCAAAACAAACCCATCAGAGAGATAGCAAAAACATTAGGTGTGGCCAAATCAACTGTTTGGAACATCCTCAAAAAGAAAGAACGCATCGGAGAGCTCAGCAACACCAAAAGACCTGGAAGACCATGGAAAACAACTGTGGTGGATGACAGAAGAATTATTTTCCTGGTGAAGAAAAACCCCTTCACAAGAGTTGGCCAAATCAAGAACACTCTCCAGGAGGTAGGTGTATATGTGTCAAAGTCAACAATCAAGAGAAGAGTTCACAAGAGTGAATATAGAGGGTTCACCTCAAGATGTAAACCATTGGTGAGCCTCAAAAACAGGAGGACCAGATTAGAGTTTTCCAAACAACATCTAAAAAAGCCATTACAGTTCTGGAACAACATCCTATGGACAGATGAGACAAAGATCAACTTGTACCAGAGTGATGAGAAGAGAACAGTATGGAGAAGGAAAGGAACT
The DNA here is from genome assembly GCA_031769625.1 of Taudactylus pleione. Classification (NCBI taxonomy): domain Eukaryota; kingdom Metazoa; phylum Chordata; class Amphibia; order Anura; family Myobatrachidae; genus Taudactylus; species Taudactylus pleione. The sequence goes on from JAUIMM010000279.1 coordinate 709,367, forward strand.
GCTCATGATCCAAAACATACCACCTCATCAGTGAAGCATGGTGGTGGTAGTGTCATGGCGTGGGCATGTATGGCTGCCAATGGAACTGATTCCCTTGTATTTATTGATGATGTGACTGCTGACAAAAGCAGCAGAATGAATTCTGAAGTGTTTCGGGCAATATTATATGCTCATATTCAGTCAAATGCTTCAGAACTCATTGGACGGCGCTTCACAGTGCAGATGGACACTGACCCGAAGCATACTGCAAAAGCAACCAAAGAGTTTTTTAAGGCTAAAATGTGGAATGTTATGCAATGGCCAAGTCAATCCCCTGACCTGAATCCGATCATGAGCATGCATTTCACTTGATGAAGACAAAACTGAAGGGAAAATGCCCCAAGAACAAGCAGAAACTGAAGATATTTGCAGTAGAGGCCTGGCAGAGCATCACCAGGGATGAAACCCAGCGTCTGGTGATATCTATGCGTTCCAGACTTCAGGCTGTAATTGCGTGCAAGGGATTTGCAACAAAGTATTAAAAAGTGATAGTTAGAGTTAGGATTGTTTAGTTTGTCCCATTACTTTTGGCCCCTTAAAAAGTGGGAGGCACATTTAGAAACCGTTGTAATTCCTACACCGTTCACCTGATTTGGATGTAATTACCCCCAAAGTAAATCTGAAAGTCTGCAGTTAAAGCACATCTTGTTTGGTTCATTTCAAAGCCATTGTGGTGGTGAATAGAGGCCAAAATATGAAAATTCTGTCAATGTCCCAATATTCATGCACCTGACTGTATAGTGCCCCCAGCAGTAGTGCCCCTTAAATAGTGCCCCCAGTAGTGCCGAATATATAATGCCCCTAGCAGTATTGCCTCTTATATAGTGCCCCCAGCAGTAGTGCCTTTTACACAAAAGACAGACACACACATAATTTACTTACCAGATTCCCGGCTCATGCACCCGCCGCCACTGTCCGCTGCTCCCGTCCAGCTCGGCACTGTTGGAGAGATGTCATGATGTCTCTCCTTTCACCCAGTGTGGGAGCCGGAAGGCGGAGCTCACGAGTGAGCTCCAGCCCGGCTCTGGCCCTGGGTACCGCAGTCAATAAGAGTCTGTCTGACACTTATTGGCTGCAGTGCTAAAACAAACACACCGCCGCCGGTGTTTTAATGAGTATTGCCGCAGACAGCACGATGCTTGACCCCCCCTTGTTATGCCACTGAACCATACTTGCCAACATTCTGCTCCCTCCTTCTGGGAGGGAGCTGAATGTGCATACAGCAGGGGGCGTGGCCGGGCAATGATGAAGTCTTGGGGGCAGGGTTGGGGGCGTGACCACACGATTGCATCATTGTGGCTCCGCCCCCTCTTCCCAATGCTGAAATTAATGATATTGTGAAGCAGGGGGCGGGGCCACGATGACCCTCCCCCCCGCTGCGATGGTTTCTATCTTTACTCTGGGGGGAGGCTTGCCTAGCTTTCCGTGGGGCCGGAGGCAGCACCCGATATTCGTGAGGCTCCGGGCCAAATCGGGATGGTAGGCAAGCCTGCACTGAACATCGGGCTGTAATAGGTATAATGGGCCTGAATTATTACGGATAGCAATTGCAAATGCAATAGTGATTACGCACGCAGTTCTACTACGAAAGTATGCTAATCCTTTGCGAACGCTATGCCGTCACATCATAACATATGGATGTCCACTTTACCTTACACACATTTGTAATGTTTAGCAAGACTGCAAAACCATCGGTACAATCGAGTACCATCACAGCCTCACGCACACTTACACAAGCTCTGACTTTACTCGGAAATTGCTAACTTCCACTCCCCTGTACTCTGCTAATAGGTCACGTGCCCAGGCACACTCCGCTATACTCTGCTAATAGGTCACGTGCCCAGGTGCACTCCACTATACTCTGCTAATAGGTCATGTGCCCAGGCACACTCCACTATACTCTGCTAATAGGTCACATGCCCAGACACACTCCACTATACTCTGCTAATAGGTCATGTGCCCAGGCACACCCCGCTATACTCTGCTAATAGGTCACATGCCCAGGTGCACTCTGCTATACTCTGCTAATAGGTCACATGCCCAGACACACTCCACTATACTCTGCTAATAGGTCACGTGCCCAGACACACTCCACTATACTCTGCTAATAGGTCACGTGCCCAGACACACTCCACTATACTCTGCTAATAGGTCACGTGCCCAGACACACTCCACTATACTCTGCTAATAGGTCACGTGCCCAGACACAATCCACTATACTCTACTAATAGGTCACGTGCCCAGACACACTCCACTATACTCTGCTAATAGGTCACGTGCCCAGACACACTCCACTATACTCTGCTAATAGGTCACGTGCCCAGACACACTCCACTATACTCTGCTAAAGGTCACGTGCCCAGACACACTCCACTATACTCTGCTAATAGGTCACGTGCCCAGACACACTCCACTATACTCTGCTAATAGGTCATGTGCCCAGGCACACTCCACTATCCTCTGCTAATAGGTCACATGCCCAGGCACACTCCGCTATACTCTGCTAATAGGTCACATGCCCAGGCACACTCCGCTATACTCTACTAATAGGTCACATGCCCAGACGCACTCCTCTATACTCTGCTAATAGGTCACGTGCCCAGGCACACTCTGCTATACTCTGCTAATAGGTCACATGCCCAGGCACACTCCACTATACTCTGCTAAAAGGTCACGGGCCGAGGCACACTCCGCTATACTCTGCTAATATGTCACGTGCACAGGTGCACTCCCCTGTACTCTGCTAATAGGTCAAGTACTCAGGCGCACTCCGCTATACTCTGCTATTAGGTCACATGTCTACAAACACTCCGCTATACTCTGCTAATAGTTGTTATGATTTCCTGGTAGATTCACTGTGTATGAATGGTTAAAGTAATCAGAAAAGAGGAACACCAAGGAGCTTGAAGAAGACTGGGTAAGAAAGTAGCCTAAAGGCCTGCAGTAGTCAGAAAGGTCAGAAAATAACGAGGTAGGAAATGCGGACCTATGGCCAAGTGGTAGGCTCAAGTGCTGATGTGTACAAGATTTGAGATGTGAGAAATTGATAATTATAGCTTGAGGTTGATATATACTTGGCTTGGATGCGGCCTTGTGGCCAAGTTGCAGCCTTGAGGGCTGATGTATACTTGGCTGTGATGTGGCCTTGTGGAGGAGTTGCCGCATTGAGGGCTGATGTATACTTGGCTGGGATGCGGCCTTGTGGCCGAGTTGCAGCCTTGAGGGTTGATGTGTACTTGGCAAAGGTGCAACCTTGTGGCCGAGGCAGTCGTAATAGTCTTTTGTTGAGCTGTGGCCTAATGACCATGATGTGGCTGAGACAGCCGGGATGAAGTAACAAAAGTCCACTTAGGCGCAGCAGTGCGGCTGAGACTTCTGTGAAGTTGGTAACTAAAAGTACACTCAGACACCACAGTACTGCTGAGGCTGTAAAGATACACGCTGGACAGGAGGTACTGGAACACAATACGAGAATGATCTCCACACACGAAACCGGAAGACGTGCTAAACGCTATAGCCGGCATCCAAGCAGAGAATCAGCAGAGGTGAAAAAAGATAATCAGGACAGGGTGGAGATGACGGAGCAGCCAGGTAGGAGGACTTCATGGATTAGCAGTCCGGCATCCTGGTCTGTTAGCAACGGGCCTGAGAGGATTGCCCGGAGCACTGTTGTCAAACAAGATGCAGCGGCGGCTTGTGACAGTACTCCCCCTTGACGAGAGATTAAGGAACCCCTAGAACTGGGCTTATCAGGGAAGTTCTCAAAAAATCTTCTTTTCAAGGCAGGAGCATGTACAGATTTTTCGGAGCCCCAGGAACGCTCCTCCGGACCGTACCCCGTCCAATGGACCAGAAATTGTAAACCTCCTCGTGAAAATCTGGAATCTAAAATCTTCTCCACAATGAACTCTTGATGACCCTGGATGAGAACAGGAGAAGGTCTAACTGGACGTCTGAAACTGAACCTAGCAGAAGAAAAAAACGGTTTGAGTAGAGAGCAATGGAATGTATTGTTAATCTTGAGTGTGTTGGTAACTTCAGACAAAAGGCCACAGGATTGATCTGAGAGATGATTCTGAAGGCACCAATGAATCTAGGACCCAGCTTCTGTGAACATTGGCTAATGTTGATGTTTTTTGAGGACAGCCAGACCAGATCTCCAACCTTGAACTTGTATGGCTTGCGGTGTCTCTCAGCCAATGCCTTGGAGCAAAAAGATGCTTTAAGAAGACACTGATGAACATTATTCCAAACCGTACAAAGCCTGGAGACTGGTGTAGAGAAAGAAGTTCTTCCAGAAATGGTTTCAAAAGAATTAGCTCTAGGATGCAGTCCGGAATTGCAAAAAAATCGAGAGATGGTAGAAGATGAATGACAAGAGTTATTGAAAACAAATTCTGTCAGTGGTAAATGGGAAACCCATTCATTTTGATATTTGGAGACAAAATACCAGAGATATTGCTACAAGGACTGATTGACCCAAACTGAGGCTGATGTCAAGAGAAGAACAAAAGATTTTCCAAAAACGAGCAACAAATTGAGTTCCTCTATCTGAAACAATATCCACAGGTAATCCATGAAGTCGGAATATATGTTGAATAAGCAAAAGATAATTCTTTGGCAGAAGGTAGTTTGGAGAGTGGAATAAAATGAGCCATTTTACTGAAACGGTCAACAACAGTCCAAATGGCAGAGCAGTGAGAAGAAGAAGGTAGATTCACAATAAAATCCATTGCAATATGAGTCCAGGGTTTAGAGGGCATTGAGAGGGGGAGAAAGAGGCCAGAAGGAACAGTACAAGGAGATTTATTACGGGCACAAACATCACAGGCCATGACAAATTCATGAACATCCTGGAATAAAGGTTGCCACCATACTGAGCAGGAGAGTAGTTCAGCAGTTTTGTAGATACCCAGGTGACCAACGGCTTTAGCAGAATGGAAGTCCGTAAGAACTGCTTTACAAAATCTCTCAGGGACAAAGAGTAAACTCGGCGGCTTCCAGAAGGAGCTTCAGACTGACAGGAATGGAGAATATCAGCTAAATTCCTAGTCAAGGCCAAATGAATATGGGAAGCCGAATGATGGTATCTTCAGAAGGTGTAGTAGGTTGAATGGGTTGGAAGCTTCATGTAGGAGCATCTGCCTTGATATTCCTGGAGCCGGGCTGGAAAGAAATAATGTAGTTAAAACGGGTAAAGAATACAGCCCAACGTGCTTGTCTAGCATTTAATATTTTAGCAGTTTCAATATAAGACAGGTTCTTATGGTCAGTCAAAACTGTGATCAGATGTTTAGCTCCTTCCAACCAGTGCTCTCCAGGTGCACTCTGCTATACTCTGCTAATAGGTCACATGCCCAGACACACTCCGCTACACTCTGCTAATAGGTCACGTGCTCAGACACAATCCGCTATACTCTGCTAAAAGGTCACATGCCCAGACACACTCCGCTATACTCTGCTAATAGGTCACATGCCCAGACACACTCCGCTATACTCTGCTAATAGGTCACATGCCCAGACACACTCCGCTATACTCTGCTAATAGGTCACATGCCCAGGCACACTCCGCTATACTCTGCTAATAGGTCACATGCTCAGACACAATCCGCTATACTCTGCTAATAACATCTGAACCTGTATTTGTAAGAGAGCAAAGGCAATTCAATATAACATGTTGGATTTTTTTCTTTTTTTTGAAGAAAGTTCTGGGTTATAAAAGCAGTAATATCAATACATCACATATGAACATAACTATATATAGAGGGACTGATACAGTGCTGTGAGTGTACAGTAGATGCAAAACTACAACTCTGACAATATACGTGCATGTCATTACCAGTAGTATGTGTGCCAGGACTGCACCAGTCATACGTCCCATCACCAGTAGTATGTGTGCCAGGACTGCACCAATAATACGTCCCATCACCAGTAGTATGTGTGCCAGGACTGCACCAGTCATACGTCCCATCACCAGTAGTATGTGTGCCAGGACTGCACCAGTCATACGTCCCATCACCAGTAGTATGTGTGCCAGGACTGCACCAGCCATACGTCATCACCAGTAGTATGTGTGCCAGAACTGCACCAGCCATACATCATCACCAGTAGTATGTGTGCCAGAACTGCACCAGTCATACATCCCATCACCAGTAGTATGTGTGCCAGGACTGCACCAGTCATACGTCCCATCACCAGTAGTATGTGTGCCAGGACTGCACCAGTCATGCATCCCATCACCAGTAGTATGTGTGCCAGGACTGCACCAGTCATACATCCCATCACCAGTAGTATGTGTGCCAGGACTACACCAGTCATACGTCCCATCACCAGTAGTATGTGTGCCAGGACTGCACCAGTCATACATCCCATCACCAGTAATATGTGTGCCAGGACTGCACCAGTCATGCATCCCATCACCAGTAGTATGTGTGCCAGGACTGCACCAGTCATACGTCCCATCACCAGTAGTATGTGTGCCAGGACTGCACCAGTCATACGTCCCATCACCAGTAGTATGTGTGCCAGGACTACACCAGTCATACGTACCATCACCAGTAGTATGTGTGCCAGGACTGCACCAGTCATACGTCATCACCAGTAGTATGTGAGCCAGGACTGCACCAGTCATATGTCATCACCAGTAGTATGTGTGCCAGGACTGCACCAGTCATACGTCCCATCACCAGTAGTATGTGCCAGGACTGCACCAGTCATACGTCCCATCACCAGTAGTATGTGTGCCAGGACTGCACCAGTCATACATTCCATCACCAGTAGTATGTGTGCCAGGACTGCACCAGTCATACGTCCCATCACCAGTAGTATGTGCCAGGACTGCACCAGTCATACATCCCATCACCAGTAGTATGTGTGCCAGGACTGCACCAGTCATACGTCCCATCACCAGTAGTATGTGTGCCAGGACTGCACCAGTCATGCATCCCATCACCAGTAGTATGTGTGCCAGGACAGCACCAGTCATCCGTCATCACCAGTAGTATGTGTGCCAGGACTGCACCAGTCATACGTCATCACCAGTAGTATGTGTGCCAGGACTGCACCAGTCATACGTCCCATCACCAGTAGTATGTGTGCCAGGACTGCACCAGTCATACGTCCCATCACCAGTAGTATGTGTGCCAGGACTGCACCAGTCATACGTCCCATAACCAGTAGTATGTGTGCCAGGACTGCACCAGTCATACATCCCATCACCAGTAGTATGTGTGCCAGGACTGCACCAGTCATACATCCCATCACCAGTAGTATGTGTGCCAGGACTGCACCAGTCATACGTCATCACCAGTAGTATGTGTGCCAGGACTGCACCAGTCATATGTCATCACCAGTAGTATGTGTGCCAGGACTGCACCAGTCGTACGTCATCACCAGTAGTATGTGTGCCAGGACTGCACCAGTCCTACGTCCCATCACCAGTAGTATGTGTGCCAGGACTGCACCAGTCATACATCCCATCACCAGTAGTATGTGTGCCAGGACTGCACCAGTCATACGTCCTATCACCAGTAGTATGTGTGCCAGGACTGCACCAGTCATACGTCCCATCACCAGTAGTATGTGTGCCAGGACTGCACCTGTCATACGTCCCATCACCAGTAGTATGTGTGCCAGGACTGCACCAGTCATACATCCCATCACCAGTAGTATGTGTGCCAGGACTGCACCAGTCATACGTCCCATCACCAGTAGTATGTGTGCCAGGACTGCACCAGTCATCCGTCATCACCAGTAGTATGTGTGCCAGGACTGCACCAGTCATACATCCCATCACCAGTAGTATGTGTGCCAGGACTGCACCAGTCATACGTCCCATCACCAGTAGTATGTGTGCCAGGACTGCACCAGTCATACATCCCATCACCAGTAGTATGTGTGCCAGGACTGCACCAGTCATACATCCCATCACCAGTAGTATGTGTGCCAGGACTGTACCAGTAATACATCCCATCACCAGTAGTATGTGTGCCAGGACTGTACCAGTCAAACGTCCCATCACCAGTAGTATGTGTGCCAGGACTGCACCAGTCATACATCCCATCACCAGTAGTATGTGTGCCAGGACTGCACCAGTCATATGTCATCACCAGTAGTATGTGTGCCATTACTGCACCAGTCATGCATCCCATCACCAGTAGTATGTGTGCCAGGACTGCACCAGTCATACGTCCCATCACCAGTAGTATGTGTGCCAGGACTGCACCAGTCATACATCCCATCACAAGTAGTATGTGTGCCAGGACTGCACCAGTCATACGTCCCATCACAAGTAGTATGTGCCAGGACTGCACCAGTCATACGTCCCATCACCAGTAGTATGTGTGCCAGGACTGCACCAGTCATACATTCCATCACCAGTAGTATGTGTGCCAGGACTGCACCAGTCATACGTCCCATCACCAGTAGTATGTGCCAGGACTGCACCAGTCATACGTCCCATCACCAGTAGTATGTGTGCCAGGACTGCACCAGTCATGCATCCCATCACCAGTAGTATGTGTGCCAGGACTGCACCAGTCATACATCCCATCACCAGTAGTATGTGTGCCAGGACTGCACCAGTCATACGTCCTATCACCAGTAGTATGTGTGCCAGGACTGCACCAGTCATACGTCCCATCACCAGTAGTATGTGTGCCAGGACTGCACCAGTCATACATCCCATCACCAGTAGTATGTGTGCCAGGACTGCACCAGTCATACATCCCATCACCAGTAGTATGTGTGCCAGGACTGCACCAGTCATACGTCCCATCACCAGTAGTAGGTGTGCCAGGACTGCACCAGTCATCCGTCATCACCAGTAGTATGTGTGCCAGGACTGCACCAGTCATACATCCCATCACCAGTAGTATGTGTGCCAGGACTGCACCAGTCATACGTCCCATCACCAGTAGTATGTGTGCCAGGACTGCACCAGTCATACATCCCATCACCAGTAGTATGTGTGCCAGGACTGCACCAGTCATACATCCCATCACCAGTAGTATGTGTGCCAGGACTGCACCAGTCATACATCCCATCACCAGTAGTATGTGTGCCAGGACTGTACCAGTAATACATCCCATCACCAGTAGTATGTGTGCCAGGACTGTACCAGTCACACGTCCCATCACCAGTAGTATGTGTGCCAGGACTGCACCAGTCATACATCCCATCACCAGTAGTATGTGTGCCAGGACTGCACCAGTCATATGTCATCACCAGTAGTATGTGTGCCATTACTGCACCAGTCATACGTCCCATCACCAGTAGTATGTGTGCCAGGACTGCACCAGTCATACGTCCCATCACCAGTAGTATGTGTGCCAGGACTGCACCAGTCATGCATCCCATCACCAGTAGTATGTGTGCCAGGACTGCACCAATAATACGTCCCATCACCAGTAGTATGTGTGCCAGAACTGCACCAGTCATACGTCCCATCACCAGTAGTATGTGTGCCAGGACTGCACCAGTCATACGTCCCGTCACCAGTAGTATGTGTGCCAGGACTGCACCAGTCATACATCCCATCACCAGTAGTATGTGTGCCAGGACTGCACCAGTCATACATCCCATCACCAGTAGTATGTGTGCCAGGACTGCACCAGTCATACGTCCCATCACCAGTAGTAGGTGTGCCAGGACTGCACCAGTCATCCGTCATCACCAGTAGTATGTGTGCCAGGACTGCACCAGTCATACATCCCATCACCAGTAGTATGTGTGCCAGGACTGCACCAGTCATACGTCCCATCACCAGTAGTATGTGTGCCAGGACTGCACCAGTCATACATCCCATCACCAGTAGTATGTGTGCCAGGACTGCACCAGTCATACATCCCATCACCAGTAGTATGTGTGCCAGGACTGCACCAGTCATACATCCCATCACCAGTAGTATGTGTGCCAGGACTGTACCAGTAATACATCCCATCACCAGTAGTATGTGTGCCAGGACTGTACCAGTCACACGTCCCATCACCAGTAGTATGTGTGCCAGGACTGCACCAGTCATACATCCCATCACCAGTAGTATGTGTGCCAGGACTGCACCAGTCATATGTCATCACCAGTAGTATGTGTGCCATTACTGCACCAGTCATACGTCCCATCACCAGTAGTATGTGTGCCAGGACTGCACCAGTCATACGTCCCATCACCAGTAGTATGTGTGCCAGGACTGCACCAGTCATGCATCCCATCACCAGTAGTATGTGTGCCAGGACTGCACCAATAATACGTCCCATCACCAGTAGTATGTGTGCCAGGACTGCACCAGTCATACGTCCCATCACCAGTAGTATGTGTGCCAGGACTGCACCAGTCATACGTCATCACCAGTAGTATGTGTGCCAGGACTGCACCAGTCATACGTCCTATCACCAGTAGTATGTGTGCCAGGACTGCACCAGTCATACGTCCCATCACCAGTAGTATGTGCCAGGACTGCACCAGTCATACGCCCCATCACCAGTAGTATGTGTGCCAGGACTGCACCAGTCATACATTCCATCACCAGTAGTATGTGTGCCAGGACTGCACCAGTCATACGTCCCTTCACCAGTAGTATGTGCCAGGACTGCACCAGTCATACATCCCATCACCAGTAGTATGTGTGCCAGGACTGCACCAGTCATACGTCCCATCACCAGTAGTATGTGTGCCAGGACTGCACCAGTCATGCGTCCCATCACCAGTAGTATGTGTGCCAGGACTGCACCAGTCATACATCCCATCACCAGTAGTATGTGTGCCAGGACTGCACCAGTCTGCACCAGTCATACGTCCCACAAGCAGTAGTGCTTGTGGCTGCAGGGTGCCTGTCAGGGTGTAGTGCTAGTGGGTACAGGGTGCCTGTCCGGAGCATCCCATGTACGCTCTGGGCGGCTCTGCAGTAGTGCTTGTGGCTGCAGGGTGCCTGTCCGGAGCGTACCTTATATGCTCTGTGCGGCTCTGCAGTAGTGCTAGTGGCAGCAAGGTGCCTGTCCGAAGCATCGCATGTACACTCTGGGCGGTTCTGCAGTAGTGCTAGTGGGTACAGGGTGCCTGTCTCCGGAGCATCCCTTGTACGCTCTGGGCGGTTCTGCAGTAGTGCTGGTGGCAGCAATGTGCCTGTCTGGAGCATCCCTTGTACACTCTGGGCTGCTCTGCAGTAGTGTTAGTGGGTACAGGGTGCCTGTCCGGATCATCCCCTGTACACTCTGGGAGGCTCTGCAATAGTGCTGGTGGCTGCAGGGTGCCTGTCCGGAGCATCCCTTGTACACTCTGGGAGGCTCTGCAGTAGTGCTAGTGGGTACAGGGTGCCTGTCCAGAGCATCCCTTGTACACTCTGGGCGGTTCTGCAGTAGTGCTAGTGGCAGCAAGGTGCCTGTCCGGAGCATCCCTTGTACACTCTGGGAGGCTCTGCAGTAGTGCTAGTGGGTACAGGGTGCCTGTCTCCGGAGCATCCCTTGTACGCTCTGGGCGGATCTGCAGTAGTGCTGGTGGCTGCAGGGTGCTTGTCTCCGGAGCATCCCTTGTACGCTCTGGGAGGCTCTGCAGTAGTGCTGGTGGCTGCAGGGTGCCTGTCCGGAGAATCCCATGTACACTCTGGGAGGCTCTGCAGTAGTGCTGGTGGCTGCAAGGTGCTTGTCTCCGGAGAATCCCATGTACACTCTGGGCTGCTCTGCAGTAGTGCTAGTGGGTACAGGGTGCCTGTCCGGAGCATCCCCTGTACACTCTGGGAGGCTCTGCATTAGTGCTGGTGGCTGCAGGGTGCCTGTCCGGAGCATCCCATGTACACTCTGGGAGGCTCTGCATTAGTGCTAGTGGCTGCAGGGTGCCTGTCCGGAGCATCCCATGTACACTCTGGGAGGCTCTGCAGTAGTGCTGGTGGCTGCAGGGTGCTTGTCTACGGAGCATCCCATGTACATTCTGGGAGGCTCTGCAGTAGTGCTAGTGGGTACAGGGTGCCTGTCCAGAGCATCCCTTGTACACTCTGGGCGGTTCTGCAGTAGTGCTAGTGGCAGCAAGGTGCCTGTCCGGAGCATCCCTTGTACACTCTGGGAGGCTCTGCAGTAGTGCTAGTCGGTACAGGGTGCCTGTCTCCGGAGCATCCCTTGTACGCTCTGGGCGGTTCTGCAGTAGTGCTGGTGGCTGCAGGGTGCTTGTCTCCGGAGAATCCCTTGTACACTCTGGGCGGCTCTGCAGTAGTGCTAGTGGCTGCAGGGTGCCTGTCCGGAGCATCCCATGTACACTCTGGGAGGCTCTGCAGTAGTGCTAGTGGCTGCAGGGTGCCTGTCCGGAGCATCCCATGTACACTCTGGGAGGCTCTGCAGTTGTGCTGGTGGCTGCAGGGTGCTTGTCTACGGAGCATCCCATGTACACTCTGGGAGGCTCTGCAGTAGTGCTAGTGGGTACAGGGTGCCTGTCCGGAGCGTACCTTATATGCTCTGGGCGGTTCTGCAGTAGTGCTGGTGGCTGCAGGGTGCTTGTCTCCGGAGAATCCCTTGTACACTCTGGGCGGCTCTGCAGTAGTGCTAGTGGCAGCAAGGTGCCTGTCTGGAGAATCCCTTGTACACTCTGGGCTGTTCTGCAGTAGTGCTAGTGGGTACAGGGTCCCTGTCCGGAGCATCCCATGTACGCTCTGGGAGGCTCTGCAGTAGTGCTAGTGGTTGCAGGGTACCTGTCTCCGGACATCCCATGTACACTCTGGGAGGCTCTGCAGTCTTTCTGGTGGCTGCAGGGTGCCTGTCCGGAGCATACATTGGATGTCTTTCCATTCCTATCTCTACTGGCCATCCTACTCTCAGTAAGCAAAACCAAACTAAAATGTGATGAGTGTGACTAGAATAAATAGAAATTGCCTTTACAGTAGCTACAACAGTGTTCTGAAGTCTTGAGTTTCGGCAGCGTGTTTTATATTCCTCCCAATCTTCCTGCACTCATTCCATCTCGCGTTACTGCAGCTGGTCTTTTCCTTGCTTCCTGTAATTCACGAAGAATGCTAAAATACGGGAATGTGGCTGTAATACCAGCCTTATACTCCCCCCTGTTGTCTATACTTTCACTGTTTACTCCTTTGTTTTAATGTGTCTTATTTTTCCACCCACGGTGTTTGTTATTGTTTCACAGCTCCTGTCATCTACAAGCCATTCTATGTATGGAGCGTAATATCTGAAGAACACTGTGTTCTTTTTTCCAACTTAAAAAAAAACAAAACAAAACAATTTGTACGCCAAAGATAACGGTGATTTATCCAGAAACAATCGACGACAGAATAATATTGGAGCATGTGTTTCTTTTTATGTTTTCTAAGGCTTTTTACTGAGATCTGAAATGCGCTCATCAGCGTCTTTTCTTCCCCTGACATCTGAAGAATTAATCGGCTGCACATGCAATACATATTCAAATGGGTAGTGATATCCTTATAGACACAGATCACCCACACATTCTAATGTCTAGTGTAAGCCAAGGACAGAGCTATTACTTACACCCACGGGCCTGCTGAGATGACTCCTGAATAAGTGATTTGTATTGTACAGTTGCAGTTTTATTCTAGTTTATTGAGTTTCAGAACAGGAAATGATGGAGATGCCTTGACATTCTCCCCCTCCGGCTTCACTATACTCTTAATATGGATCTTCCTTTCGTCTCGCATTGCCATCCGCATTATACGTATCTTTTAATCCTCCATTGATGCTGAAACGATGGACTTATATAGAGTTGCTAATCCTGGAGTCGGCTGCTGTAAACACACTTGTGGCCGCGCAGTGAGAATGTAATTTATATCTGCCATGAAACCCACTTATGTTTTTTGCTTTAAAGCCTTTTTGATAATGAGACTGTCTGAAATGAGCACCTGTACTAGTGCCAGAGATGGTGATAATAATGTTTAGGTTTTCCTAGTTATTTCAGGACCATGCACAGGTGCTCTGTCTGAATGATTGAGCACAGATGGTTAAATCAAATTGACTGGGGTACTAATTAAGCCAGCTGTGCTCAGGCATGGATATCCTGAAATCCTGGCCTGTTAAGCAGGGTATACACCATGCGATGGTGTGAAACAGCGATGGTGCGATGCGATGTGACGATATGTCACGTGCGCCGCACACACCGCGCGATCAGGTGTATGACGGCGCGATGTATGGTTACATGCTGCATGTAACTAAACCTCGTCGTTCATTGCATCGACCCATCTGACGTGCAGGACAGCAGATGGGACAATGTGAAGAACGACTGTCGGGAATGATGGATCGGGCGTACACACTTTACCAGGTGTATGATATATCGTTCCGATCCGCGGCGGAACGATATATAGTATGACGGATCATATAGTGTGTATTCAGCTTTAGGAGGCCTTGAAGACCATGTTTGGGAACCACTGCATTAGGTCAATCAATAAATGCTGTGACGATATAATATAAAAAACAAAAAAATTATTGTATTACTTTTTATACATGAGAAGTAATTTTTGACAAAGAAAATTCTGTTTTGGTAAAATTACCTTTTTTTAAGTTAATTCTGCATGTTTATTTATGTCGCCCGATGATTAAGTATCCAACTCACCGTGAAAGAGGCAGTGGCTACTTAAATACTGGAGCAATTCAATGTTGCCCCAGTGCAGGGACCGTTACTCCAAAAAGCAGCTGTCCCTGCGGTAATTACTACTGCCGATACTGCTGCTAATTAGTAGCGGCAGTATTGTACACTGCCGGGGGATGTAATCAGAATACTGGCGTCGGAATCTCGACAGCAGTCAGAATCCCAGCTCCAGGTGGGTTAGGGTTAGGACACTTACCTAATTCTGTTGGGATTCTGACTTTCGGGATGCCACTGTTGGTATTCTGACCGCTAACATGCCGACCGCAGGGATCCCATTCACAACCCACTGCCGGAACTGACCCGGCAACGTTCCCGTGCATGTGTGACCTGAAGTCATGCATGTGCACCACCACAGGGCACGCCGGGCTGGAGGGGGCACAGGGATCCAATCAGAACGCTCTTTGCTACTGGACCTCCATCCCATAGGAAGGAGCAGGGATCCGGGAACCAATGCCATCTGCAGATGCTGTAGGTTCCTGCAGGCAAAAACATTCATTTCTTGGAGTTTGCTGAATGTTAGGTGGCCCCATTGGACCCCTAATAATGAATGGTCCCATTACTAAGAACACACATGAAACTGGTGTTTCCGCATGTGTAACAGGCCCATTAGTGAATAGGCCCCTTAATGAGGTGGAAGCTGTGCTGTGTGAGATACTTGTGCATATATGGAAAGGTGCTGGTTACACTTGACACAAACACCACTGATTATACTCATATTTTGGGCAGTATAATCTCTGTCTGTAGAAAATAAGAGGCAGTAAGAGAGGAATAAAGCATTAAATAGAAGGAAGAACAGGGCATACACAAGAAAATAAATGTAAGGAAATATGAATGAAGTGAAGCAATAGGAATTGTTTCTCACATTCCAACATAGATGAGGAGTGTCCTACCATTGCCACCATATTGTAAGATATTATAGTTTACTAATGGTGATGTCATCACTCAGTGATGTCACTATTTTGTAAATTCAATCATTAACACCATTCATGCATTATAATTCATTCTGACATACAGTACTATCCATGTCCGAATAATTTTGGAAGCTAATTTTAATCGGGCTGAGGCTGAGCTGGAGGCAGCGCACACTAGCACTTGTAGTGCCACAAGTGCGCATTATAAATGGTAGCCCCATCTTCAAATAATAGGTGTTGCTCAGTCACAAACTGCAGATGAAACCATCAAACCACGCTTTAGTAAATCTCCCTCTAAGGGGTATATTTACTAAAGTGAGAGTTTTTAGAAGTGGAGATGTTGCCCATAGCAACCAATCAGATTCTAGCTATTATCTTCTAGAAGGTGCTAGATACATGTTAAGTAGAATTTGACTGGTTGCTATGGGCAACATCTCCACTTCTAAAAACCCTCACTTTAGTAAATATGGCCCTAAGTGTTATTATGGATGCAGCAATGCTGAGATACACTCTGCAGATCTGCCAGAACACAATGCTGCACATCACTTAGGTAACCGCAGCTTCCTCTCCAGCGTTACTATAGGAGCTGCTGAAATGGGTCTGTGAGACATTGCGTTACTATAGGAGCTGCTGAAATGGGTCTGTGAGACATTGCATGAACAAGGCCGTTATATGAATGCTACACACAAGAGCTCAGGGTCTCTCTCTTTGTGCCAGGGATACAACATGTGAAGAGCAAACGAAAAAAGGTCACTGTAAGCATTAGCAAAGAGAGTGTAAACATCTCATGACAAGAATAAAACACATACAAAACTCAGCTGAATGAATTGCACACACTGTTATCAGGGGATGGAGCCTTGTTTTATTGTCTACGTTTTGCACTGGCAGGGGCAATAATAGGATTTTCCTGCTGGGGGTTTTCACCTTCAACATTTCTCAAAAAACTTAAATTTTCGCAATATGGTGTTCCTACCCACAATTTTTATTTATTATTAATATATAGTACTTGCTTGTCCGTCACTTTCTCCAATCAATCTCATTAAGGTCTCTATTTACTACAATCCACATTTAGAATGCAGATTGTAGTGTGATATTAACAACTGAATTCGCATTGCGAATTCATCCAATATCACACGGATTTACTTAAAATTCCCTTGCAGGGACAGAGCTTGCGATAAAGCTCTGTCCCTGCGAATCCCCTCTGCACACTTACCACAGTACTTTTTGAAAAAAATATCGTGACACGTGCCCGTGCATGCGTCGACCGGCTGCCGCTAAGACCCCCCCGCAATCGTGCTCCCCCTTTAATAGCACTTACCTCCGTGATAGGGCTCCGGTGATGACCTCCGTGGCTCCGGTCAGATGATCTCCCATCCTGCACTGGGACCCGGTCAGCTGATGATCGGGTCCCAGTGCAGGATGGGAGACCAGCTGACCGGCGGGAAGACATCACCGCAGTGGCGTAACTACTGCCCCCGCAGCCCCCGCGGTGGCTTGGAGGCGCCGAGTAGCTTGGGGGCGACGGGGGCAGTGGTTACGCCACTGCAACTGTGAGCGCTGGGTTCTGAAATGATCGGAGGCTAAGGAAGCCTCCGATCACTTCAGAGGCCAGGGTTCCCAGTAATGCAGTGTGCGGGTGATGTCATAACGTCACCCGCGACCTGGGGAACCTGCGCGGCCGCGTCTGCTGGATCTATTTAGATCCAGTCAGCGTGGCAGCGGGAGAGACAACGCGGATGACAGTGCGCAAAGTCAGGTAAGTGAGGGAAGGGGAGGGGAAGGAGAGAGAGGTTTGGGGAGGCCACAACTACAGGAGAGGCCACAACTACAGTGAGCACTACTAAAAGGGGCACAACTACGGGGGCACTACTAAAAGGGGCACAACTACAGAGGGCACTCCTAGAAGGGGCACAACTACAGGGGGCACTACTAAAAGAGGCACTACTAGAAGGGGCGCAACTACAGGGGGCACATCTACAGAGGGCACTACTTTAATGGGCACAACTACAGGGGGCCCTGCATAATGGGCACTACTACAGGGGGCATTGCATAATGGGCACTATTATAGTGCGCATTGCATAAGGAGCACTAGTATAGGAGGCATTGCATATGGGGCACAACTACAGGGGGCACTACTTTAATGGGCACAACTACAGGGGACCCTGCATAATGGGCACAACTACATGGGGCCCTGCATAATGGGCACTACTACAGGGGGCATTGCATAACGTCGTCTTTGGATGTGTTTGATCTTTGGTCGGGGAAGGGGGCACCTGAAAATTTTTTGGCATGGGGGAGCAAAATTTATAGTTACGCCACTGCATCACTGGAGCCCCGATCTCCGGTCCCTGGACTCAGGTAAGTTATTATTTTTTTTAGCAGTGATCAGTCTGTGGTCGGTTTACCATCGGGCTTGCGATAGGGTCTCGTGGCCGCAGGCCCCAGAGAGCTTTCGGCTCAAACAGAGTCTGGTAGGTACTTAAAATAAGGCAAGCCCTGTGATAATAACATTACCTAGAGGCGGCGTTATCCAGGGTCTCCCCCGGTTACCGGACTCCCACTCTGCTCTAAAAGGCAGAGCAGAGCCCGGAGCCGGTCCCAGTGATCAGCTGTGTGGTCTAAACAGATCGCAAGCTGATTACTGTAAAAAAAAAAAAAATAAGTAAAAAAAAAAATTCACTTACCTGACTCCAGGGACCGATGGCCGGGGCTCCGGTGATGACTCCTCTCTGGTCAGCTGGTCTCCCATGCTGCACTGCAGCCTGGTCATCAGGTGACCGGGTCCCAGTGCCGTACGGGATATCAGCTGATCGGAGGCATGGAAGACATCACCAGAGCACCGAAGACTGCAGGTAAATGCTATTAAGGGAGGGGGGGGGGTGCGGTCGCAGGGGGGTCCGCGATCATGGGTGGTGGGGCTTAGTGTCGGGGGCGGGGCTTAGCACTGGGGGGTAGCAGCGGCGGCCGTTCGGCGCATGCGCGGGGCACTAGTCACTGTATATCGTGACTAGAGTGCGGAGGGTATTCGCAGGGACAGAGCTTTCTCGCAAGCTCTGTCCCTGCAAGGGATTTGTAGTAAATCCCTGTGATATCGCCTACAATCTGCCTTACAAATGTGGATTGTAGTAAATAGAGCCCTAAGTCATTTTGAAGTCAGTATTAGGAATTACAACGTTATAATGAGTGGGGCCTTTGATTTAATCTACAGGAATATACAGGATTTTATCTAGCCATTTCTGTTTACTTTTATGTTATCACGGATGAATCAGGATTGTACCCCTGACCCTTCTTTTTTTCCCCTTTGTAGCCATTTTTATTTATATTGTATTTTTGCTGTAATTGATATGTTGATTGTTTATTGTCTTTTATTATTATTTTTATTTGTGTTTTGTTTTCTTTTTTCTATATAGATTTGTGACTTCTGGTTGATGTATCATAGTCATTTTTGACTGTAATTTCAAAAAGTTTAATAAAACTTTTCAAGTTGAGAAAAAACAACTGAAATTTGAACTGTTTGTAGGGTAAAAGTCATAGCCTTGCGACTTGCAGACATCAGCGAGTTCCTGGTGTTTTAAAGTGGCAATCATTTAAAAATGCACTTTAAAACATCTGGAAGACTCGCCGGAAACTCGCAGATGCCTGCAAGTTGCAGACTATTACATTTACCCCTATATGCGTATAACCAGGGCGATAACTAGGGGTGTGCAACAGGCGCCAACGCTCAGAGCGCAAAGGCTCTGTGGGCGGCACTGTCACCACCCCACAACCCTTGCTACTGGCTAGCAGGGTGTCTGGAATGGCACCTTGAAGCCAGTATCACTTGTGTCCTGTGGACCCTCCAGATTGGCACACTGCAATCTGTGCAGCCCTTCTCAGGACACCCGGTCAGCGCTGCACTTACCCGTCATGACGTTGCGTGGTCAGAAGGTGGGGCAGCATAGGGCGCATTTATTCTATGTTGCACATTCGTAGCCTTATCCCTCGTCTCTTCATTTGCCTGGCTTACTTATTTCATATCACTTTATCTTCATACTATAATAGGGATGCGGTTATAATACAGACCGCTGGATTCTGGCGTTCAGAATGCTGGCGCAGGAATCCCAACACCTGTCAGAATCCTGGTGCCGGCATCCAGATCGCCGGCATCCTGAAGGTAAGTAGCGTAGTTAGGGGGAGGGTTAGGTACTAGGGGAAGGGTTTAGGTACTAAGAGGGAAGGATTAGGTTGGCCTGAGCATGAGCAATCGTCAGGGTGACGGAGAGGGATCTCTGGGATCCCTCTATCCGGGGGTTTCTCCGGGAGGCTTCTATAGAATAACGCCATCTATAGATGGCATTGCCTATTGTGTAGAAGCTCTGGAAAGTTTCACTTTCTGGAGCTTGCTGCCTACAGACACATCACAGCCCCATAGTATTCTATGGGTATTGCTGTGACGCGGGTCCATAGTGGCTATCTCTAATATCCGCTGTGAACCCTTTTTGAATGCATATGGTGAGCCGTAAGTATTGCATTAACCTCTGAAAACGGCAGTGATGGACGCTCCCCTGACCTTTCCTTCTCCCGATTATACTCCATATTTAGATTCTTCATATTTTTTCCTTCCAGCCTCACCCCTTGCACACTGGCATAGACACAAGGGGTACAAGGGGAGCATCTGCTCCCTCTGCTGAAGAAATATTAAAAACGGAGCCAGGGGACAGGGGCGTCGCCAGAGGAGAACACAGCAGCGATGATTTTACTTATTTACCGCAGCTTGCACCAATGTACATACTCAGCAGCTCTGCTTGGCGGCTTTTCTTCCCTACTGGGGGAACAGTGTGGCCTGGCTGGAGCAGAGGAACAGCAGCCATGAGGACACTGACGTACTGTACACTGACAGTGAGTCTGCCTCTCAGACTTTGTGACAGCTTCCTTAAGGCACTACATGATTAAAATGAACGTCGTTATTGTTCAATCATTCATTAATTGTGCAGTAATTGTGCTGGCAATGTCCAGTGATGCGAGCTCCCACTGGTCGTTGTCGGCATCTGTCATCGCCTGAACATGCCGGCCAACCTGACGATAGCGTCAGATTGTGCATGTTCGGGGATGAGGGAGGGTGCCTGCACTAAACGACATATCGTACAGTGTGGGCACATTATCCACTGCACAATATAAGGAACGATTGATCGATAACGATGTCGTTATCATTCAATCATTCTTTCATCATATCAGGATATCAGGGCCATAGCTAGGGTACTGCGGCCGGTGCCATCGCACAGGGCACCACAGGTAAGGGGCACTGTTTGAGCCTGTGAAATATCTGCTTGTAGCTTCCTCTTATTTCATCCCCAGCATCTCCTGGCTTCTCCTATCTCTTCCCTGGCCTTTCCCCATGAAGCTATGGCCCTTTTTTGGGTGCATTATGTCCCTTTGAAAAATCAGGGGGGCACCAATGCTCTTTCTGGCACAGGGCACCAAAAAGTCTTGTTACGGCTCTGGTGGATATGCACCTATAGCCTGACTCCTGGAGGAGGGAAGAGTTCTCTGCAGACTAATACCCATTTTACACCAGAGCAAAACCACCGGTTATTGCAGGGTTAACCCGGGTAGCTCCTTGGTGTAAAAGGGGACAGGGTTGGATTCTCGGGTCGAGTGACCCGGCAATCCAACCCAGGCCAGTTGCAGGGTTTAACACGGGAATAACCTGCGAAACCCTGCAGTGTATGCGGGTCACGATGACCTGGAGCGCGCCGCATGCCAGCCGATTGGTCCGGTTTCAGTGGCGCTTGGAGATGATGAACGCCACCAACTCAGGATTATCCTGGGTCGGTGCCGGAGAAATTCTGGGTCTGATCTGGGTTGGAACTATTATCATCTTAGTGCAATTCATGACCCACAATATGCGTAATGTAATGTCAGGGGTAATTATTGATGTCATTTAGATGCAAATAATGTATTTAGATGTTAATTCTCAGATGTTAGATAGTCAGTAGGTCAACTGGGACAAAAGGTCGACAGGGACAAAATAACATGTAAGAAGGTCGACATGTAAGAAGGTCAACATGATCAAAGGTCGACGTGTAAATGGTCGACACATTATTATAAAAAAAACTTAGGTTTAGGGTTGGGGTTAGGCCCTAACTGGAGGGTTAGGTACCCTGACGGTTAGGGTTAGGCACCAGAGGGAGGGTTAGGGTTAGCCACTTGCTGGAGGGTTTGGGTTAAGCACTAGAAGGGACGGTTAGGGTCAGGCATCTACCTTGATGGTTAGGCTTAAGCACCAGGAGGAAGGGTTAGGGTTAGGCATACTAGGGTTAGGGTGAAGATTAGGGCTAAAAAACAAAAAAATCATATAGACCATTTTCATGTTGACCTTTTGACCCTGTTGACCATTGTACATGTTGACCCTCTTACATGTTGACCGTTTATCTCTGTCGACCTTTTGTCCCAGTCGACCTATTGACTGTCTAACATCTGGGGGTAAATTTTACTAAGGTGAGAGTTTTTAGAAACGGAGATGTTGCCCATAGCAACCAAGCAGATTCTACTAGCACCTTCTAGAAGATAATAGCTAGAATCTGATTGGTTGCTATGGGCAACATCTCCACTTCTAAAAACTCTCACTTTAGTAAATTTACCCCCTGGTGTCTATCTTTCTGTTAATCCACATTCGTGCCAAAATGCACATGCTGCCATCAGAAAAGATAGGGCCCGGGACTGACAATAAAGGCAGGGCCCCCACCCCTTCTCCCTCAGTCCCATCAATGTATCCACTGTCTGAAATTGTCTACACATCCATCAAAATGGCCTGACCCGGGTCTGGGAAAAAGGACACAGACACACACACAGACAAAGACACACACACACACATACATATACATACACTTAACTTACCTATCTTGCTTCTTCTGTCTCAGCCTCTATGCTCCATATGCCGGCTCCTCACTCTACCCGCCCACCACAGCTCCTCTCTCTCATTTAGCAGCGCGGCTGCTAAATGAGAGAGAGGAGAGAGGGTGAATGAGAGAGAGGAGAGAGGGTGAATGAGGAGAGAGGAGAGAATGTGAATGAGGAGAGAGGGTGAATGAGGAGAGAGGGTGAATGAGGAGAGAGGAGAGAGGGTGAATGAGGAGAGGAGAGAGGGTGAATGAGGAGAGAGGAGAGAGGGTGAATGAGCAGAGAGGGTGAATGAGGAGAGAGGAGAGAGGGTGAATGAGGAGAGAGTAGAGAGGGTGAATGAGGAGAGAGGAGAGAGGGTGAAAGAGGAGAGAGGGTGAATGAGAGAGAGGAGAGAGGGTGAAAGAGAGAGAGGAGAGAGGGTGAATGAGGAGAGAGGAGAGAGGGTGAATGAGGAGAGAGGGTGAATGAGGAGAGAGGAGAGAGGGTGAATGAGGAGAGAGGAGAGAGGGTGAATGAGGAGAGAGGAGAGAGGGTGAATGAGGAGAGAGGGTGAATGAGGAGAGAGGAGAGAGGGTGAATGAGGAGAGAGTAGAGAGGGTGAATGAGGAGAGAGGAGAGAGGGTGAATGAGGAGAGAGGAGAGAGGGTGAATGAGAGCGAGGAGAGAGGGTGAATGAGAGAGGAGGGAGGGTGAATGAGGAGAGAGGAGAGAGGGTGAATGAAGAGAGAGGGTGAATGAGGAGAGGGGAGAGAGGGTGAATGAGGAGAGAGGAGAGAGGGTGAATGAGAGAGAGGAGAGAGGGTGAATGAGAGAGAGAAGAGAGGGTGAATGAGGAGAGAGGAGAGAGGGTGAATGAGGAGAGAGGAGAGAGGGTGAATGAGGAGAGAGGAGAGAGGGTGAATGAGGTGAGAGGAGAGAGGGTGAATGAGGTGAGAGGAGAGAGGGTGAATGAGGTGAGAGGGTGAATGAGGAGAGAGTAGAGAGGGTGAATGAGGAGAGAGTAGAGAGGGTGAATGAGGAGAGAGGAGAGAGGGTGAATGAGGAGAGAGGAGAGAGGGTGAATGAGGAGAGAGGGTGAATGAGAGAGAGGAGAGAGGGTGAATGAGGAGAGAGGGTGAATGAGAGAGAGAGGAGAGAGAGTGAATGAGGAGAGAGGAGAGAGGGTGAATGAGGAGAGAGGAGAGAGGGTGAATGAGGAGAGAGGAGAGAGGGTGAATGAGGAGAGAGGAGAGAGGGTGAATGAGAGAGGAGAGAGGGTGAATGAGGAGAGAGGAGAGAGGGTGAATGAGGAGAGAGGGTGAATGAGGAGAGAGGAGAGAGGGTGAATGAGGAGAGAGTAGAGAGGGTAAATGAGGAGAGAGGAGAGAGGGTGAATGAGGAGAGAGGGTGAATGAGAGCGAGGAGAGAGGGTGAATGAGAGAGATGAGGGAGGGTGAATGAGGAGAGAGGAGAGAGGGTGAATGAGGAGAGAGGGTGAATGAGGAGAGAGGAGAGAGGGTGAATGAGGAGAGAGAGAGGGTGAATGAGAGAGAGGAGAGAGGGTGAATGAGAGAGAGGAGTGAGGGTGAATGAGGAGAGAGGAGAGAGGGTGAATGAGGAGAGAGGGTGAATGAGGAGAGAGGAGAGAGGCTGAATGAGGAGAGAAGAGAGAGGGTGAATGAGGAGAGAGGAGAGAGGGTGAATGAGGAGAGAGGAGAGAGGGTGAATGAGGAGATAGGAGAGAGGGTGAATGAGCAGAGAGGAGAGAGGGTGAATGAAGAGAGAGGAGAGAGGGTGAATGAGGAGAGAAGAGAGAGGGTGAATGAGGAGAGAGGGTGAATGAGGAGAGAGGGTGAATGAGGAGAGAGGAGAGAGGGTGAATGAGAGAGAGGAGAGAGGGTGAATGAGGAGAGAGGAGAGAGGGTGAATGAGGAGAGAGGGTGAATGAGGAGAGAGGAGAGAGGGTGAATGAGAGAGAGGAGAGAGGGTGAATGAAGAGAGAGGAGAGAGGGTGAATGAAGAGAGAGGAGAGAGGGTGAATGAGGAGAGAGGAGAGAGGGTGAATGAGGAGATAGGAGAGTGGGTGAATGAAGAGAGAGGAGAGAGGGTGAATGAGGAGAGAGGAGAGAGGGTGAATGAGGAGATAGGAGAGAGGGTGAATGAGGAGAGAGGAGAGAGGGTGAATGAGGAGAGAGGAGAGTGGGTGAATGAGAGAGAGGAGAGAGGGTGAATGAGAGAGAGGAGAGAGGGTGAATGAGGAGAGAGGAGAGAGGGTGAATGAGAGAGAGGAGAGAGGGTGAATGAGGAGAGAGGGTGAATGAGGAGAGAGGAGAGAGGGTGAATGAGGAGAGAGGAGAGAGGGTGAATGAGAGAGAGGAGAGAGGGTGAATGAGGAGAGAGGGTGAGAGGGTGAATGAGAGAGTGGAGAGAGGGTGAATGAGGAGAGAGGGTGAATGAGGAGAGAGGAGAGAGGGTGAATGAGAGAGAGGAAAGAGGGTGAATGAGAGAGAGGAGAGAGGGTGAATGAGAGAGAGGAGAGAGGGTGAATGAGGAGATAGGAGAGTGGAGTGAGGGTGAATGAGGAGAGAGGAGAGAGGGTGAATGAGAGAGAGGAGAGAGAGTGAATGAGAGAGAGGAGAGAGGGTGAATGAGAGAGAGGAGAGAGGGTGAATGAGAGAGAGGAGAGGGTGAATGAGGAGAGAGGGTGAATGAGGAGAGAGGAGAGAGGGTGAATGAGGAGAGAGGGTGAATGAGAGAGAGGAGAGAGGGTGAATGAGAGAGAGGAGAGAGGGTGAATGAGGAAAGAGGAGAGAGGGTGAATGAGGAGAGAGGGTGAATGAGGTGAGAGGAGAGAGGGTGAATGAGAGAGAGGAGAGAGGGTGACATGAAGAGAGAGGAGAGAGGGTGAATGAAGAGAGAGGAGAGAGGGTGAATGAGGAGAGAGGAGAGAGGGTGAATGAGGAGATAGGAGAGAGGGTGAATGAAGAGAGAGGAGAGAGGGTGAATGAGGAGAGAGGGTGAATGAGGAGATAGGAGAGAGGGTGAATGAGGAGAGAGGAGAGAGGGTGAATGAGGAGAGAGGAGAGTGGGTGAATGAGAGAGAGGAGAGAGGGTGAATGAGAGAGAGGAGAGAGGGTGAATGAGGAGTGAGGAGAGAGGGTGAATGAGAGAGAGGAGAGAGGGTGAATGAGGAGAGAGGGTGAATGAGGAGAGAGGAGAGAGGGTGAATGAGGAGAGAGGAGAGAGGGTGAATGAGAGAGAGGAGAGAGGGTGAATGAGGAGAGAGGGTGAATGAGAGAGTGGAGAGAGGGTGAATGAGGAGAGAGGAGAGAGGGTGAATGAGGAGAGAGGAGAGAGGGTGAATGAGAGAGAGGAAGAGGGTGAATGAGAGAGAGGAGAGAGGGTGAATGAGAGAGAGGAGAGAGGGTGAATGAGGAGATAGGAGAGTGGAGTGAGGGTGAATGAGGAGAGAGGAGAGAGGGTGAATGAGAGAGAGGAGAGAGAGTGAATGAGAGAGAGGAGAGAGGGTGAATGAGAGAGAGGAGAGAGGGTGAATGAGAGAGAGAAGAGGGTGAATGAGGAGAGAGGGTGAATGAGGAGAGAGGAGAGAGGGTGAATGAGGAGAGAGGGTGAATGAGAGAGAGGAGAGAGGGTGAATGAGAGAGAGGAGAGAGGGTGAATGAGAGAGAGGAGAGAGGGTGAATGAGAGAGAGGAGAGGGTGAATGAGGAGAGAGGGTGAATGAGGAGAGAGGAGAGAGGGTGAATGAGGAGAGAGTAGAGAGGGTGAATGAGGAGAGAGGAGAGAGGGTGAATGAGGAGAGAGGGTGAATGAGAGAGAGGAGAGAGGGTGAATGAGGAGAGAGGGTGAATGAGAGAGAGAGGAGAGAGAGTGAATGAGGAGAGAGGAGAGAGGGTGAATGAGGAGAGAGGAGAGAGGGTGAATGAGGAGAGAGGGTGAATGAGGAGAGAGGAGAGAGGGTGAATGAGGAGAGAGGAGAGAGGGTGAATGAGAGAGAGGAGAGAGGGTGAATGAGGAGAGAGGAGAGAGGGTGAATGAGGAGAGAGGGTGAATGAGGAGAGAGGAGAGAGGGTGAATGAGGAGAGAGTAGAGAGGGTGAATGAGGAGAGAGGAGAGAGGGTGAATGAGGAGAGAGGGTGAATGAGAGTGAGGAGAGAGGGTGAATGAGAGAGAGGAGGGAGGGTGAATGAGGAGAGAGGAGAGAGGGTGAATGAGGAGAGAGGAGAGAGGGTGAATGAGGAGAGAGGAGAGAGGGTGAATGAGGAGAGAGAGAGGGTGAATGAGAGAGAGGAGAGAGGGTGAATGAGATAGAGGAGTGAGGGTGAATGAGGAGAGAGGAGAGAGGGTGAATGAGGAGAGAGGGTGAATGAGGAGAGAGGAGAGAGGCTGAATGAGGAGAGAGGAGAGAGGGTGAATGAGGAGAGAGGAGAGAGGGTGAATGAGGAGAGAGGAGAGAGGGTGAATGAGGAGATAGGAGAGAGGGTGAATGAGGAGAGAGGAGAGAGGGTGAATGAGGAGAGAGGAGAGAGGGTGAATGAGGAGAGAAGAGAGAGGGTGAATGAGGAGAGAGGGTGAATGAGGAGAGAGGAGAGAGGGTGAATGAGGAGCGAGGAGAGAGGGTGAATGAGAGTGAGGAGAGAGGGTGAATGAGGAGAGAGGAGAGAGGGTGAATGAGGAGAGAGGGTGAATGAGGAGAGAGGAAGAGGGTGAATGAGAGAGAGGAGAGAGGGTGAATGAAGAGAGAGGAGAGAGGGTGAATGAAGAGAGAGGAGAGAGTGTGAATGAGGAGAGAGGAGAGAGGGTGAATGAGGAGATAGGAGAGAGGGTGAATGAAGAGAGAGGAGAGAGGGTGAATGAGGAGAGAGGAGAGAGGGTGAATGAGGAGATAGGAGAGAGGGTGAATGAGGAGAGAGGAGAGAGGGTGAATGAGGAGAGAGGAGAGAGGGTGAATGAGAGAGAGGAGAGAGGGTGAATGAGGAGAGAGGAGAGAGGGTGAATGAGAGAGAGGAGAGAGGGTGAATGAGGTGAGAGTGTGAATGAGGAGAGAGGAGAGAGGGTGAATGAGAGAGAGGAGAGAGGGTGAATGAGGAGAGAGGAGAGAGGGTGAATGAGAGAGTGGAGAGAGGGTGAATGAGGAGAGAGGAGAGAGGGTGAATGAGGAGAGAGGAGAGAGGGCGAATGAGGAGAGAGGAGAGAGGGTGAATGAGAGAGAGGAGAGAGGGTGAATGAGGAGATAGGAGAGTGGAGTGAGGGTGAATGAGGAGAGAGGAGAGAGGGTGAATGAGAGAGAGGAGAGAGGGTGAATGAGGTGAGAGTGTGAATGAGGAGAGAGGAGAGAGGGTGAATGAGGAGAGAGGAGAGAGGGTGAATGAGAGAGAGGAGAGAGGGTGAATGAGGAGAGAGGAGAGAGGGTGAATGAGAGAGTGGAGAGAGGGTGAATGAGGAGAGAGGAGAGAGGGTGAATGAGGAGAGAGGAGAGAGGGTGAATGAGGAGAGAGGAGAGAGGGTGAATGAGAGAGAGGAGAGAGGGTGAATGAGGAGATAGGAGAGTGGAGTGAGGGTGAATGAGGAGAGAGGAGAGAGGGTGAATGAGAGAGAGGAGAGAGAGTGAATGAGAGAGAGGAGAGAGGGTGAATGAGAGAGAGGATAGAGGGTGAATGAGAGAGAGGAGAGGGTGAATGTGGAGAGAGGGTGAATGAGGAGAGAGGAGAGAGGGTGAATGAGGAGAGAGGGTGAATGAGAGAGAGGAGAGAGGGTGAATGAGAGAGAGGAGAGAGGGTGAATGAGAGAGAGGAGAGGGTGAATGAGGAGAGAGGAGAGAGGGTGAATGAGAGAGAGGAGAGAGGGTGAATGAGGATAGAGGAGAGAGGGTGAATGAGGAGAGAGGAGAGAGGGTGAGTGAGAGAGAGGAGAGAGGGTGAATGAGGAGAGAGGAGAGAGGGTGAATGAGGAGAGAGGAGAGAGGGTGAATGAGGAGAGAGGGTGAATGAGGCCGTGCCTGCTTCAGTTTAAAAAAAAAAACTTTATCGGGAGCTAAGTAGTGGGCACGGCGGTCAATGCGGGAGAGCGGCACGGGGCTGGGTGAGAAGTGACTTACAACGAGTCACTTACTCACTCACTGTATTGTGCAGCGGGGGGGGGGGGAGGCCCGGCCAGGGGGATAGCGGTGGGCACTTACGCGGGCGGCTGCAGGTCTGCAACCTACTGGTTGGAGCGGCCAGGACCCCCCCCCTCTGGGGATTTCACTGCAGGTGGGTAGTGGCCGGCGGGCATTTGGGCAGCTGCAATTGTTATGGCCCAGGACTCCAGTCCCGACAGTCCTTCCCTGATGGTGGCCTTGCAATCAGTGACACCAAAATACTCAACTCCATTGCCTTCTTATTGCAGCTAAAACTACACCTCTCTATTGTAACAACCTGGTCCTGTAAAGACTGACTACCTACTTCTACAACAGTGATCCCCAAACTAATTTCTCAGGGAATACTAACAGTGCATGTTTACCAGGTGTCCTCAAAGAGGGCGGGATGCACTAAAGGGGAAAATGCAGTAAAACCGCCGAAAATGCGGTTTTTGGGGGTTTTACTGCATAGCCCATATGTATTAAGCACCGGAATGCATCACCTCGATGGGTATCTTCTGGTGGCCTTACCCAATAGAAGCCTAGGGGCTAATTTTCGGGATGCTCCCCCTGAGTAGGAATCCAATTGGATCCCTCTCATCACCCCCTGCGGCCTTTTGCGCATGTGCAGAAGGATGCCAGAGGAGCTTCCGGGTGTTAAACCTAGACCAGAGATTTCTAAACTTGGTCCTCAAGGTACCCTAATAGTCGAGGTTTTAAGGATATCCATGCTTGACCACAAGTGACTTAGGGCCTGATTCAGAGCCGGTCGCTATTTGCGCTCGCTCGTCCAGAAAATAGGGGTGGCTATTCAAATAAACCGTTCGCTGTTTGCGGTCTGTTCACGCCTCTAGGTCTGAACGAGCGAACAAAACTTGCAATCGTTTTTTTGGAAACTACGCCCCCTGGACGCTCGCATCCTACGTCATGTCCGCTATTTATTAGATTAATCGAGTACATCGAACAGTGTATGAGCTGCTCGCTATTCTTGTGGTTGGTTTTTGCTACCACAATTTTGCGAGCAGTTCTGGCTAAAAAATAACCCAGTGACGTGGTCAATGACGCTGCTGTTTTAATTATGCACACCCATAAAACGCCCGTTTTGACCTTTAAGCACGCCTGCGATCGGATCTCCACTCCCCGTTTTCAAGCACCTTCCCCTGTTACCACCCACATACGCCTCATCCTGTCACTCAAATTAGCAGGCATTCGCTATTTTGCGAGCACATGAATTTCGGCCGCACTGACTGGTTCGCACATGCGTATAACGATCCGTACGCATGCGCAGTTGGGCAAACATCGCTCGGAGCGAACGAGCTGCCGTTTACGAGTGGCTCTGAATCAGGCCCTTAATTAGTACCGGGGGCTGAGCTATGCTCCGAGTCTCGGCACCTTGTAAAAAAATAAGCAAAAACAACCATTCGGTTATACTTAGACATCGATGGAGGGAACCCTCTGGTTCTACCCATTCGATGGCAAAAGCATTCGACATCGGCCATAAACCATCAATGATTATGCAGGCGTGCCTGAGCACCACAACGCCGTTTCAGAGGCATGCATAATTTAGAGGCAGCGTCATAGTACACGTCACCTAGCTGGTTTTTACACTGAAGTGCTCGCAGTGCTTGCGGTATGGCCACAAGAGCTGTGATCGCATCCGATGTTACACGATGTACCGATGGTTGCATACACTTCCTGGAGATGACCTGAATGAGGTCCAAAGCCTCCAATGCATAGATCCGCTGGTTTTTTCGATTACATAATTAAAGACACATGGCTCAAGTTCAAGAAGGAATGGCGCTTATACTGCTGTGCAGGATCCCAGGCATACAGTATACCTTGCTCAATCTAGCTAGTGTAGTACAGACACATTTGTCTGTTCAGAGGGAGAAGATCAGGAGGATCCAGAAACACTGATAAAAAAAGTTTGAAGAGATTTGTTTACCAGTGACAATTGTTCTATTGAACAGACATGATTTTAACACTGCTGTGCAGAGCCCCTCTGAGGGTACCCAGTCATATGCTGCCAGGCCGAAACTTCTAGCAAAGAACTGTGATTATGGAGTATTAGCAAGTGAGCTCGTCAGGGACAGGATTGTGTGTGGGACCATGGTTGTCGGAAAGGGGGGGTGGGAGGGGGGCAAAGGGGCGGCTCACCCTCCTCAAACATTTGAAAGGAGCCTGCGTCAGTCAGGGACTGTTCTTTATAGCGATAGGCTGCACAGCTCCTGCACTGTACGGGGGAGGAGGTGTAATGTGCGGTCTTTAAGTTAAAACACCGTACATTACATCTCCTCCTCATGTGTGCAGGGGCTGTGCAGCCTATTGCTATAAAGCACAACCCCTGACCGTCCGCGGCAGCCGGTACAGTACAGTCCCTGCGCGCCAAGGTTAGAGAGAGGAAGGGAGGGTGGAGAGGTTGCTGGAACGATTTTATGTTGCCCCCCCAACATAAAATCATTCTGTGGATGATCCATGTGTAGGACTTATAATGATGTAACTGATGCACTTTCATTAGGTGAGAAGGAATTAATACTGGACATTGCTATACACATACTGTATAGTCCAATAAAAGTGCAATGGAGTTTAAAAAAGAGACTGAGGTATGCGTCCTCCGGCAACATGTGCAGCAACAATCAAGCTGTGTGAATTGCGGTGGTCGCCATTGCAATGAACGCCACAAATGTGCTACTTTCAATAAATACTGCAATGTTTGTGGCCAACAAAATCATTTTGCTGGTGCAGTTCATGACAGACAACCGTACACTGCACATTCCAGGAGCACACCGCACTGTGGCCCTGATTCAGAGCCGCTCGCAAAAAGCCACCCCCCCTCCCTGTCTTCCAAACGGGGCGAGTTGGCGATCAACATCGATAGCCGCCCCTTTTGGATGTGAGCGCCAGAACGAGTGCTTTATGCACTCACTCCGGGGCTCGCGCACGCTGAGCGTGCGCACTGGCCAACCATCGACCCGCTTGTGAGCGGGTCTGAATCAGGCCCTGTGGACACTACACCAGAAAACACCCCAGAGACCTGTCTGTACTGCTAGAGTATTCACCTCGGGGCTAAAAAGGGTGAAATATTTACTACCATGATGGGATCAAAATATAAATTGCCACTGGTGCCAAGTGTAACGTCAATGACTGCGCTCACACTGTGATACTAGTTGCTTATGGTGCCCTGGTAATCAAGAACGTCGTACATGGCCACGCTGCAATCCACAAATTTCCTGCTGCGGTTTCATACAGTG
The DNA here is from genome assembly GCA_031769625.1 of Taudactylus pleione. Taxonomy (NCBI): domain Eukaryota; kingdom Metazoa; phylum Chordata; class Amphibia; order Anura; family Myobatrachidae; genus Taudactylus; species Taudactylus pleione. The sequence continues at coordinate 741,156 of JAUIMM010000279.1, forward strand.
GACAATAATATCAAACCACGCCTAGGTTAATCTATTTACTGATAGGGATCTGCCCCGGTAATCTATTTTCTGATAGGGATCTGCCCTGGTAATCTATTTTCTGATAGGGATCTGTCTTAGTGATTTGTTTGCTGATAGCGATCTGCCCTGGTATCTAATTGCTTATTGGGATCTGCTGGTATTCTTTTTGCTGATTAGGATATGCCCTGGTAATCTATTTGCTGATAGGGATCTGCCCAGGTAATCTAATTGCTTATTGGGATCTGGGATCTGCCCTTGTGTTATTTTTACTGATTAGGATCTGCCCTGGTAATCTCTTTGCTGATAGGGATCTGCCCTGGTAATCTCTTTGCTGATAGGGATCTGCCCTGGTGATCTCTTTGCTGATAGGGATCTTCCCTGGTAATCTATTTGCTGATAAGTATCTGCCCTGGTTATCTACTTTCTGACAGGGATCTGTTGCAGTAATCTATTTACTGATAGGAATCTGCCCTGGTTATTTACTTTCTGACAGGGATCTGTTGTGGTAATCTATTTGCTGATAGGAATCTGCCCTGGTTATTTACTTTCTGATAGGGATCTGCTGTGGTAATTTATTTGCTGATAAGTATCTGCCCTGGTTATCTACTTTCTGACAGGGATCTGTTGTGGTAATCTATTTACTGATAGGAATGAGACGACTGAGACCAGGCATAGCAATCTATTTGGTCATCGCTCTTACAGTGATCTCATTGTTGACTGGGACCAGCCATGGTGATCACTTTGCTCATCAAGTGCCTGAGACTGAGTCGGAACGTGATACAGCGTCTATGTTTTATGCTAATGCTGCGGTTTATTCTCTAAGAACTAAGAAGCATCTTGAGAAGGTGCATTTCTATCCCGCAGAGTGTATAAATGTCACCATTGGCTGCACCATCGAATCTTGCACCAGCCCTATGACAGGTGTACCTTCTCTGTATGGCCTCCTGTGCGCATGGTTCAGTGTCTGTGGACTCGGCTCAGCAGCATTCCTGTTGACTCCCAGGTACACGGACATGGGGATCTATTTGCTGGCTGGATACTGTCCTGATGATCTCTTTACTGATTACCATCTGCAGTACCGGATCCAGCAGGAGACGTGCCCTGTGCCGACTGGAACTCCAACGCTGTCCGGAAGGGTGTATGGCCTAATTAACATAGGCCACCCCCTAAATTATGGTATTTGGGGGCGTCTGTATGGCATGCCTCCCATTTAACATCAGGCTGGGGGCGAGCCCAGCACTCCGTTAGTAGCTGGACTGCCACCTGCACTGAATGGTTGCCACACGCATGTGCGCGGCATCCATTCCTCTTCTCTGGGCCGGCACCGCTGCACAGCTGCGGTGGTGGAGGTGCCCAACCTCCCGAACCACCGGTGGGACACTTCAACCCACGGGTGGTACAGTGGGGCAGTGCCCGAAAAACGGGACTGTCCCACTGAAATCAGGATGGTTGGAAGGGGTGCACCCTCTATGGGGTGGCGCCAGTGGCAGACTTCGCCGGGGGGCAGGGTGCCATATGCCCCCGGGCTGCAGCGCCATGCAGGCTGCGGGCAGTCTGTGTCTCTGTGGCAGGAGCAGGGATTCAGGTAATTTTTTTTTTATTATGTGTGTCTACTGGGGGGGGGGTGGGGGCTGGCACTACAAGGGTGAGACCACTACTGGGGACACTACAAGGGGGGCTACTACTACTGGGGGCACTACAAGGGGGGACTACTACTACTGGGGGCACTACAAGGGGAGGGGACTACTACTAGGGGCACTGCATAGGGGGGAGGGGACTACTACTAGGGGCACTACATAGGGGGGAGGGGACTACCACTGGGGGCACTGCATCGAGGGACCACTGCTGGGGACTCTATATAAAGGGCAATACTGGGGGTACTGCATAGGGGGGAGACTACAACTGGGGCCACTATTTGAGGGGCACTGCATAAGGGTTACCACTATTGGGGGCACTGCATGGGGGGTGGACTGCTACTGGGGGCACTATATAAGGGGCACTGCATAGAGGGTACCACTATTGGGGGCACTATATAAGAGGCTTACTACTGGGGGCACAAGGGGCACTGCATAGGGGGAATCACTACTGGGGGCACTAGCGGAGGCCTGCATAAGGGGGTCCTCTCCTGTGGCGCAGGGGGGCACTGCATATGGGCACTATGACAGGGGGCTGCCCCATATCTTTATTTTTACTTTACATTAATCACATATGGACCCGCCTCCTCCCTGGAACACTTGAGGGGGGGGCGCCGTAGCACGCACGTTCTTCGGGCACCCTGGCTACTCCTCTGCCAGGGCCGTCTGCATGCATTTGCCCCCCAGGCTAAAAGTTGCCAGCCAGCCCCTGGGTGGTGCCCCTGTTCGAGCACACTGGTCGAACATGCCTCGAGCCGGCCCTGACCATCTGCCACAATGACCTATAGTTATTAGAAAGTAAGATAACGTCATCTAATGAGTGACAATTCTAAGATTTAGGTCTCTGCTTTTGGGGACTGATTGTACATGTGATCCTGCCCTCTAGTTAGTTATAGCGCAGATCTGAGAGGGGTTTGGTCAGACGTCAGAAATGAAGCCTCAGGTAGCAGGCCACATAAGTCTGATCTAAGCAATGCTGGGGGTAGATAAGCGGAATAAACTGTGAAATATGACTTTTATTTCAACACAGATTTCTCCAAGTTAACAATTTCAACTTGTGTCTTTCCGTCGAAGGTTAAAAGTAATTTTTTTTTATCATCCAGCACTTTGAATAGCATTTTTCTGAAATACATGAACAGATAAGAAGCAAATTATCCTGCACATACACGAATCACCGGGATCTGTCAGAGAAACAATACCTAGTTTGTCAAAGTTGCTTACAGGAAAATAACAGTTATCATGCTTTACACAAGGAATCAAAACTGCATAGCAGGCACAAATCCAAAAAACATGGTATCTTAAGGAAACATATTCAAGTCTCAGTGTAATGTAATCAAAACCAAAGTGACACATTCTACAGGCAGCAAAGAGCCTGCGAAGTTTAACTCCACATGAGATCGTTCAGTAGAATTCTTTAAAATGCCATTAAACAGGTTTTTTTTTTTATTTTGCATATCCTTCCTGGGTACACATTCATTCTGCCCTTGTCAGAGGCTTGCTGGCACTGACACCCTGGAGATTGGCATGAAAAGACTATAGACACTTAGCAATGTACTGACTCCCTCTCTGAAAGGGGGGATCTGGTGTCTGACACTGTTCTGCCGCCGTATTCTCTTACATGAAAACACAGAGATGCGGAGACAGGCGCTTCACATTCGCCCAACCTCAGGTGCGCTGAGCACCGCAAAGGATCAGTAACCAATAAGTGCAGGTAGCTGTATATAGATATATATAGGATGGGATTCAGAGTTATATGATATGGCGAAGTTTTTGCAAATCGAGCAGTTTTTTTTTTCCACTGCGCAAGCGTCTGAGATGCATGAAATAAATTGTGAAAAAATACCGGGGGAAAGCCCTGTGATAATAATGCCACCTGGAGGTGGCATTATCCAGGGTCTCCCGCGGTTACCGGACTCCTGCTCTGCTCTGACGGGGAGAGCAGAGCCCGGAGCCGGCCCCAGTAATCAGCTGTGTGGTCTAAATAGATCACACGCTGATACACTGTACTAAAAAAGTAAAAAAAACCATTAACTTACCTGACTCCAGGGACTGGAGTTCGGGGCTCCGGTGATGTCCTCTCTCCGGTCAGCTGGTCTCCCATGCTGCACTGTGGCCCGGTCGTCACCTAACAGGGTCCCAGTGCAATATGGAATGTCAGCTGACCGGAGGACATGGAGGATATCACCGGAGCCCAGATCATGCAGGTAAGTGTAATTAAGGGAGAGGGGGGGTTGCGATCGCGGGGGGCAGGGCTTGGCGATGGGGCGGGGCTTAGCACGGGGGGTAGCAGCGGCGGCCGGAAGGCGCATGGGCGGGGCACTTGTCACAGTATTTTTTTTGCAAAAATACCGTGACTAGTCTGTGGAGGAGATTCGCAGGGACAGAGCTTTCTCGCAAGCTCTGTCCCTGCAAGGGATTTGTAGTAAATCCCTGTGATATTGCCTGAATTCGCAATGCGAATTCATTCGGTAATATCACACTACAATCTGCATTACCAATGCGGATTGTAGTAAATAGAGCCCATAATCACAAGTGAAATAATTAGCTCCACCTGTGGACATTATAAAGTGTGTCAGTGAGTTATGAATAAAACTGTGCTCCTGCTGGGTGACCTGGAACACGTGAAGTGTGTGGGGTCCTGAGGACCGAGTTTGAGAACCATTGACCTAGACCAGGGGTAGCCAACCCTGGTCCTCAAGAGCTACAAACAGTGCATGTTTTCTCGGTCTCCTCACAGAATCACCAGTGAAAATATTAGCTCCACCTGTGGATCTTTTCAAATGTGTTAGTGAGTAATGAATACACCTGTGCACCAGCTAGGTGGTCTGGAAAACGTGAACTGTTAGTAGCTCTCGAGGACCGAGGTTGGCTACCAATGACCTAGACTAACAAACTCTTCTCACTAATCCACAAAACTCCCTTTCACTTTCACTTTGCTAGGTTATCTGCCAGGGTTTTTGTAACCATTTGTTTTGCTATTTATATTGCTTGTGGTATATGTGGACCAATCAGGGCCAGATTAACAGTGGCGCAGATGAATACAGCTCCATGCCTCCACATAAAAACAGGCCCATCACCAGCATGTTGATGACAAGCTGGTTATAGTCAGTCAGTCATAAATTTTAAGTTTTTCGAGTTTTCTCACAAAATTATGCATTTAGGCCCTGATTCAGAGCCGGTCGCTCTGACAGAGCGCTCTCTCTGAATCAGGGCCGGGCTATTTTTTTTTTTAGAACGGCCTCCTGGCCGCTTGCATAGCTATGGGTGACCACCCACAGCTATAGCGAGCAGCCAGGAAGATGGTCGCGATGGTCAAGACCATCGCAACCATCGGGCTTGCGACGAGACCCTTGTGGTAGGGTCTCATTGCGGCAAGCCCCAGAGAGATTTCGGCTCTAACAGAGCCGGAATCTCTCCCACTGACATCACTCGTGATGTCAGTGGGGCCGGCCCCAAACGGAGGCATTCACATTGGAACACTTCCGTTTGGGCAGCCACTCCCCCGGCCCGCCCACCAAAGGGGGCGTGCTGTCACTCAACATCGACAGCATGCCCCCTCTGGTACGAGACCCGGAGCGACGGCTTGCCCGTCGCTATCCGGGTCTCAAGCATGCGCACGACGGAGCCGGCTCCATTGTGCGCATGCACTCTTGGCCACCATCGACCCGGTTGCGAGCGCTCAGCGCTTGCAACCGGTTCTGAATCAGGCCCTTAGTTCTATTTTTATGTATTTAGGGAGACAGTGCACACACGCACTTTGCTCTGGTCACGCTCACACAGCACTGGTTACAGTTATTCCCCTTCTCAGTATAGGCCCTTGAACATTTTCAGCCCCAGGCCCATGCGGCCCTTAATCCAGCCCTGGAGACCAATTGTAATACATGAGGAATTCTGGAATTCGATTTTGTTTTTGATTTGAAGTTCGATTTTTAATGGGACATTCAAAACCGAACAAGAAACCACTAGTCAAAATCGCCTAACATCAAATTCAATTTTGAAATCGATTTGAAATGGGATTTTGATAGTGAATAGCAAATGTCAATTTGATTCGATTTTAGTCTGTTTAAATTGAACACAAAATCGAAAGCAAAATCAAGCTTTAGTAAATATATCCCAGGACTCCAGTTAGCAGGGTCCCATACCGCAGCGGGCAACACAAAAGAACTGTATAGAGCAGGCCTGGCCAACCTGTGGCTCTCCAGCTGTTGTGAAACTTCCAGTCCCAGCATACCCTCCCCTGGATCTGCTGGTAAAGCATGCTGGGACTGACAACAGCTGGATAGCCGCAGGTTGGCCATACCTAGTATAGAGTAGCACTGTATATCTGTGGTGAGAGTTACATAACTGAGGCAAAGGCTCCTTGTAGGCAAGTAGTGCAATTGTTGCAGTTTAACTTATGAACATTGTTGTGAGTGTATTACTGAATTGATGACATTGTTGCAGTAATAACTCTTGTAAAGTAGTATCCAGTTTTGCCAAAGAAGAAGAAGTTCCAATCTAATAAAAATAAACTATTTTTGTATAAAACTAACTGTTTATTACTGCCAGAGACGTACTGCTACTGTAATTCATGTGTAGGTTATCCATGCTGCTTAGGGTTGTGCACAGTATTCCAAAAGGGGCCAAACTGCATGCAATCCAAGGCTACACATTCTAATGGGATACATTCAGGGGATGACGGAGCTTAGAATCCCGGAGCCAAAATCCTGGCACCGGCATACTGAAGGTAAGTAATGGGGTTGGGGGGAGGGTTAGGGGTTAGGCACTAGGGGAAGGGTTAGAGCAATGCACTGGGGGGAGGGTTAGGTTTAGTGTGTGGGAGGGGTAGGTTAGGTTTAGGCACCAGGGAGGGAGGATTAGGGTAGGGCAGTGGCGTATCTATAATGGGTGCAGTGTGTGCGGGGCACATGGGCCCCCTGGGTCCATGGCGGCCCCGCACCGCACACACTGCACCCATATTATTTTAGACTTACCTGTCCGTGGTTCCACGTAGTTTGTCTGCCCTGCTCAGAACACCGGAAAATGGCCGCCACGGCCATTTTTCCGGTGTTCTGCGCATGCGCAGTAGACTCCAGGCACCAGAGTGTGCCCGTACTCTACTGCGCATGCACAGAACACCGGAAAAATGGCCGCCACGGCCATTTACTACTGAAAATGGCTCCGGTGGCTGGCTAGCTGCGTCAGTCGGCTGCCGGCCACTGGGGAGAGAGGAGGGGGCCCCGCACAGGGAGTGCACACGGGCCCCCTCCTCTCTTAAGACGTCCCTGGGGTAGGGAGAGGGCTAGGTTTAGGATACCTACCAACAGGTGTCGGTATCTTAATCCTGTCAGGATGCCAGGATCGGGATTTAAAACGCCGGGATACAGAGCGCTGGCATCCTGTACACATCCCACTGTAATAGTGTTTCTCTATAATTAGTATTGATTAAAGTCAGCGGCGGCTCCTACCCTCTTAGATGAGGGGGCGGACACCGCTGAAAACGAGAGGGAGGGAGGGTGCAATTACTCACCCACTGCTCCTGTCCTGGCCAGGTCCGAGGCACCTGTGCAATCGATCTGTTAGGCACCGGGAACGGCGCATGCGCACTAGAGGTGGGGAGCCATGCATGCGCATGCCACCGGTATCCAAAGGGCTGCATCGTCTGCAGCCCCTAGGAGCCGGTTAGGGCTGGTGTAAAGGCAAAGTAGTGGCTTCCTCCTGAAAGCCGCCGCTCTCTGGTAATAGCGGCCCGGACTGGCAGTCCCAGGAGGAGGAGACACCTCCCCCTGAGACTGCCTGTTGTATATGTGACTGGCAGGGAGCGCTTCCAAAATGAAGCCGCTGCCAGTCACAGTGTAGCCAGTGCAGTAACGGACTGCACTGACTACACTGGAATGGTGGATTTTACTGGGGGGGGGGGGGCGACATTTCTGCTTGCAGAATCCTAAAGTGGTGAGCAGAAATGTGTGCAAAGTCCATGGTCCATGATTAACTATCTGCCTGCCACCCAGTGACACCCCCCTGTGTCACAGATAGCTAGCCAATGGAAGCATTTTGGCACTGGAGTCTGGGGGACAGATGATCTGTTGCTGCTGTCCTGTGTGTGCTGCACCCAGTTGGTCCCCGGTGGCTTCCCGTCTTGCGATGTTGGGGTGGCTGGGCAGCACTTTGGGTGGCTCCTCTCTTTAGTTTTGGATTGTGCTGTAACTTTTAGCATCAGAACCTCTACGGATCCAAAGCCCTCTTCCCTCTCCACTCATTACTCCTCCTACTTCCAGTCCTGGCTCCTCCCATGTTATATAGTTTGTTCAGACACTGCCGGTGCCCCCATCCCCTCACTGCCCACACCTATCCTGCCCTGCAAAAATAATATACTTTATATATAATATTATAAAATATAAATGATCTATATGGAACTCTGACTTACTGTTCCTCTCTTAATAACGCTGGTATTTAAAAAAAAATTTGATCAAAATCGAAAAGGACATCTCTTCCGAAGACCTGTCCTTTGCAGTGTGCGGACTTCCGGGGTTATAACCCGGGAGTCACTGCGCCGGCGCTGACAGATGCGCGTGCTGCGGGGGACGATGGGAGGGATCCTACTGGGTCCCTCTCGGGGCACAAAGCAAAAAGCAGCCCATAGGCTTCTATTAGGCAGCAGATATTCTGGAGCTTTGTACATATGGGGAATGCAGCCGCATTTTCACCTTAGTACATCTCTCCTGCAATTAGTTTGACAGTATCTAATGAATCCCAATAACGTATCTTTCACTGTGAATGTTACAAGCGTAAAATAAAAAGGATTACAGAAATGATACCTAAAGGTGATTTGTGTCTGTCAGATCATATCTAGATGCCCTTTCCATGCAATCTCTCCTATTCGCGTGCTCAGAGGGGTCTGTTCAAAGGGAAATAAATGTCTTCTTCCAGATGAAAGAAAATAAAAACAATGGCACTTGTCAGGGATGAAAGTACGCCTCACCACACAACATTTCCCTCGCTCTCTCCGTTATTACCGAGAAGGGCCAGCTCATTCCGCAATATAAGCCCCCCCTCTCTGCCGTCTTTCCACCCTGGTATCTGCCAGACAGCATCCTGTGTAAGTACTAGCACAGAGGGACATCCCACCATAGTGATCACGGGGCCTGATTCAGAGGCGCTCGCAAAAAGCGAGCACTCACTCTGAATCAGGGCGGGCGCAGGATTTTTAGTTGCGGCTTCTTGGCCGCTCGCATAGCTGTGGGTTACCACCCACAGCTATAGCCAGTGGCCATGATGATGGTCGTGATGGTCAAGACCATCGTTGACATCGGGCTTGCGACGAGACTCTTGTGGTAGGCTCTCGTGGCCGCAAGCCCCAGAGAGCATCTGGCTCAAATAGAGCCGGAAGCTCTCTCACTGACATCACTGGTGATGTCAGCGGGGCCGCCCACAAATGGCAGGCGTTCGCATGGGAACACCTCCGCCTGTGAAGCCACCCCCCCCGCCACGCCTACAAAATGGGGCGAGCTGTCGATCAACATCGATGGCCGCCCCTTTTGTAGTGAGTCCCGGAGCGAGCGCTTTTTGTGATCGATCCAGGGTTCGCGCGTGCGCACTGGGCCACCATCAACCCGCTTGCGAGCGGGTCTGAATCAGGCCCACAGATCAGTTTATTCAGCGTGTCACACATTCCTGATTATGATCACCCAAAATGTATTCAAACTAGGGATGTGCAGGCTCGGACAGGTTAGAATTTTCCCCGCCAAAAATCGGGTCTCAGAAAGAGGCAAAACGTCATCTTTCATGGACAAACATCATCTTCCATGGACTTTTGTCCAGGAATGATGATGTTTGTCCATGAAAGATGATGTTTTTCCTCTTTCTAAGACCCGATTTTTGGCGGGAAAAACCCAAACTTGGCGGGAAAATTCAAACCTATCAGAGCCTGCACATCCCTAATTAAAACTCACATCCAGGGACAGGGGCAAAGAGAGGAGCCTGTCCCTGCAATGTGTTAGAAGTTGCAATCACTTCACTTCTCCCTCAGGACCCCGCTGCGCGGCTGCACATGTGCGCTCAGACATTGCCACACGGGGATCCTACGGATTTCTCTCCCAGCAAATTGTGCATAATGTAGCCCATAGGCCTAAACGGCTAAAACAATCTGAAGATGGCGTTAGCTACCGGGGCAGAGCTCAGTAAATTTGGCAATCAAGCAGCCGCCATGAAGCCTGCTTTTGTGGTTGAACACTGAGGACTGCCGCAGGTGTATCCAATACCTGCTGCTGTCCCTTATGGTAGATGAGGTGTGCTCAGCACTACCTCTGATCATGCCCGAGAGCTGGTGGGCACTAGGACCCATGACAACTCTTTCCTGAGATCCGGCATACGCTACAGCGAATGATAGCCTTTACAGTGTGTATTTCTCCATTGGCGTCCATGTTGTCTGGACACGTACCCGAAACTCTCCACTCCACAGATCCACAGAAGGCCCCATAGGGTGCCCTAGTACCCTGTGCCACCACCGTTTACAGTTGGGAACATACTGCTACATGCAACCTGGCATACATGATAATACTAGCTGGCATACTACAATGCCCAGCATACCCTATACGCTCTAGGCTGTATCAGGCATCATATCTGCAATCTGTACTTGTCTAATGCCACCTGTTTCTACTTGGTTAATAAACCTTCTACCTGGTTAAGTTACATGTTGTGTGGACTAACCGCCCCTTGCACATCAAATGCACATCCAGCCCAGAACTCCAGCACCCTGCTAATAGGGTCTGAGCCTCAGGCCACTGGTGCTATCTCTCTGCTAATAGGGTCTGAGCCCCAGGTCACTGGCGCTATCACTCTGCTAATAGATAATGGACCTAGCACCAGGCCACCATCATACATCACTCTGGCTGACAGCCTGTCCAGAAACTCCGATGTGAAAGTAGCCAATCCGAAGAATACAGACTGCAGTGACAGGAATAAGGTGAATGAGTGAGTACGGAAAATCCCTTATTTACCTGTATAAAAATGTACCATGAACGGATCAGCATGAGTTTTGTGAAGCTGACAGGTATAGGGAACTATGCTACATGGAGATTTGTCATGCAGTTAAAGCAGGAAAAGCTTTGGAAGGTTACTAGCAACCCTGGTGACAGGTCCGTAACTAGGGTAGTGCGACCAGTACCATGGCACTGGGCACCGCAGGGCAGGGGGCGCTGTTTGGGCCTGTCAATTTTCCTTTTTATTATCATTCTGACTTGTAGCTTCCTCTTCTTTTATCCCCAGCATCTCTTGTCCTCCCCTATCTCTTCCCTGGCCCTTCCCCATGAGGCCATGGCCCTTTTTCAGGTGCACTGTCTTATGTCCCTATATAAAAATTGGGGGTGGGGGGGGGGGGCACCAATGCGCTCTCTGGCACAGGGCCCCTAAAAAGTCTAGTTATGGCTCTGCCTGGTGATAATTACAACTCAGACGCGATGTTGAGGGAAGTTCGTAAAGTGACTACCAGATAGCTGTGTAGATGTGGCCATGTACAGGAACTGTGGGCTAGATGTATGAAGCAGTGAAAAGAGTGAAGAAGTGTGCCAGTGGATAAGTTGCCCATAGCAACCAATCAGCTTTGAGGTTGCATTTATCAAGTACATTCTATAAAATAATAGATATGAGCTGATTGGTTGCCATGGGTAACTTCTCCACTGGCACATTTCTCCATGCTTTTTACTGCTTCATACATCTACCCCCCAGTTCTGTAACAGGGCACAAATGCTCCCTGTGCTGACCTGCCCCTGTGCACCTGATGTCCTGATGTCGTGCGCATGATGTCATTACGTCACACAGAGGGGGTTGGGGCTGGCAGCACCGGTAACTGCAGCAATGACAGGGGCGCCCTGATGATGCTCCAATTGGCTGAACAGGCGGCAGGGTGCCTGTCTGGAGCGATCTCTCTCAAGGGGTCTTTGTAGGGAAAGAAGCCCATAGCCTTCTACGCCAAAGTGCCAAGAGTCATGGGATAGCAGTAGGTAGAGATAATGGTTGGTGGCTTCACCATACTGTCACATCTTGGAAATGCCTACACTTGCATCAGTTGTAATCTGACATCTCGTGAGTCAGTTTGAACACCGGCTAAGCTGCTCATGGCAAGTTGACGTGAATTATTTGAGTTTGACCGGTCATGATAGTGGGTGTCCGACAGATGGCGCATTCCATTTTCGTGTTGTCTGGACATTCAACACTTTTCAATCTGCAGTGTCACGTGTGTGCCAGGAATAGCTCATGGAAGGCATTACCACCCACCGTGGACAGCGCAGTTGCCGACCACGGGTGCTTACTGATTGTGATCAGCGGCGCCTGGCCGGAATTGTCCGTGGTAAAAGACAAGCGACACTGGGTCAAGTCACATCCACATTCAATGCAGGAGATACCAGACGCTCTGGCGGCACTGCAGCAGCAGGGTGCCGTTCTAGACACCCTGCTAGCCAAAAGCAAGGGCCTTGGGGCGGTGACTGTGCCGCCCTCTGAGCCTGCCCTCTATGCGGCGATATGCTCTCATATGAGTCCGACGATGTGCAACAGCGTAAATACCGGTACCATCAATGCACAATGGGCTGTCACGCAGCATGTAAGTCAAGTCTGACCAGCCTCAAACACAGCAGCTCTCCTGACGCGCAGAGTCCTCTCATGCTGGGAAGGAGACCACAGTGGATAATTGATGCATGCCAAGAAATGGAGTTTAAATGGACCCAACACACCTGCGTTTGCCTAGCCGCGGCCCCCCATTGCCACCCCTAAACGCTCACTGACTACCTGTCACTCACATTGCGAATTAATCTTCGCTTGTGCAGTGCAGCATTCATGCATGTGCAATGACTAACAATCGCTCAATCTGCGTAAATATCGGCATGGCGTGAATCTCGGAATCAGGCCCTTAGTGTATATTGCCTAGGGGTTCGGAACCCTTAATCAGGTCCTGCTGACCTTTCTGCTTTAGCTGCCTTATATAATCCATGACTGTAAGGGGGCATCATGACTTTATACAAAGTGTCACAACTTTACATTTTTATTGTTTGACCATATTCATTTATGTGAACATATTTTATAGTGATGTGCATGTGATGTGACTCACCCAAATAAAGCAATAGGGGTTTATAGTGATCCAGATCTGATTGCTGTCAACGCAGAGAATATCGTGATAAAAGTAGAAATTACGTTTACGCAATATATCAACATTTTTCCATGTTCGGAAACCAGTCCCCAGTCTGGCGGGGAGTGTACCGCATGTCTACAGAAACAGCTATGTACAGTTATAATCAATGTAAGTTGCTTATTGCAGAATAGGCTCTTGATATCGGGTTTGGGTGCCAGGCAGCACAAAACCGGTGTTACATGCCCACATGCTTGGAGAAGCCTTTTAAAGGCAAACCCTCGGTCACCCAGGGCGGGATATACTAAGCATCGCATTCGCGATGCGGTACATCCCGCTTCTTATTGGGTACATACCGCGGTTGATTACCACGGTATGTACCTAGAAATGCGAATAAATTGCAAAGGACAGCTATCCCGATAACAGCTGAGCTTTGTGATGTCTCTGGATAGAGGGAATCCAGGTTTGACACCCAGAAGTCACTCTGGTGTCCTGCGCATGCGCAGAAGGACACGGGCCACAGGCGGAGATGGGAGGGATCCAATTGGATCAGCATTTTGGGGGGGGGTTTACCACATTTTACACTTTAGTATACCCCGCCCTCAGTGCGCCTACTATTCAGCTAGTTACCGCTGCTCAGGATCGGCGCGCACACCCGAGAAACGAGCAGGGCCTCGTATCGGCAAAGCCATGCACCGTGTTGAATTACGTTTTGGGGGCGTGACCGAGTGCTGTGCCACCGTTCTTGTCACACTGGGGGCTTGCCCAGCACTCTAGGAGATGCTGGGCAGCCCCCATCTTTTCTGGACACAGTGTGCGTACGTCATCCATCACCATTATCACCGCCACTTTGTGACACAAACCGAGGATGTCACCTGGTGTGACCCGCACCTCCTAGTGTCGCCACTGCGTGTGTCCCGTCTACACCTCTATTTTGCTTACAGAAAGGGTTGGAAAGTTCATCCTCTGCAGTGGCGTAACTAGGGTATTTGGAACACAAGGCAAGATGAAAAATGGTGCCTCCCATGTGCATGCACCGTGGGCATGGCCCATGTTACAAAGGTGTGGTTACTGGAAAATGGGGGGCATGTCAACATGACATACCACCATTTCTCGCCACTCTGGGAGCATGCCTTTCCATTCCATATATACCTTAATGCCCCCAGTAGTAGTGCCTCATAAAATGCCCCTAGTAGTAGTGCCCCTCATGGAATGCCTACTGTAGTAGTGCTCCTAATGTAATGTCCCCAGTAGTAGTGTCCCTTATGCAATGCCCCCTGTTGTAGTGCCCCTTATGCAGTGCCCCCAGTAGTGTCCCTTATGCAGTGCCCAATATATAGTGCCCCCAGTAATGCCCCTTATACAGTTCCACCTGTAATGGCCAATATATAGTGCCCCTTATACAGTGCCCCAGTAGTGCCCCTTATGTAGTGCCCAATATATAATTCCCCCTGTAGTGCTCCTTATACAGTGCCTGTTATGCAGTGTCCCCTGTAATGCCCAATATATAGTGCCCCCAGTAATACCCCTTATATAGTGCTCCTTATGCAGTGCCCAATATATAGTGCCCCCAGTAGTGCCCCTTATGCAGTGCCCAATATATATATATATAGTGCCCCCAGTAGTGCCCAATATACAGTGCCCTTTATGCAGTGCCCCCAGTAGTGCCCAATATATGGTGTCCCTTATATAGTGTACCCTATGCAGCGCCCCTTATACAGTGCACAAAGTAGTGCCCCTTATGCAGTGCCCAATATATATATATATATAGTGCCCCCAGTAGTGCCACTTATGCAGTGTCCAATATACAGTGCCCTTTATGCAGTGCCCCCAGTAGTGCCCAATATATAGTGTCCGTTATACAGTGTACCCTATGCAGTGCCCCTTATACAGTGCACAAAGTAGTGCCCCTTATGCAGTGCCCCCAATATTGCCCCTTATATAGTGCCCCCTATGCAGTGCCCCTTACACATTGCCCCCAGTAGTGCCCCTTATGCAGTGCCCCCAGTAGAGCCCCTTATATAGTACCCCTTATGCAGTGCCCAATATACAGTGCCCCAGTAGGGCCCATTATATAGTGCCCCTATGCAGAGCCCCCTATGTAGTTGCCCCAGTAGTGCCCCTTATATGCCCTTTATATAATGCCCCCTATGCAGTGCCCGATATACAGTGCCCCCGTAGTAGTGCCTTTAACACATAAAACACGCAGACACACATGCACACATGACGTCTCTACCTTCACCCAGTGCGGGAGCCGGATAGGCGGAGCTCATGAGTGAGCTCCAGCCCAGCTCCGGACCTGTGTGCAGCAGCCAATGAGAGTCTGTCTGACTCTCATTGGCTGCTAAAACATACATACTGTGACGTGTACACACTGACCTGGAGGTCGGCCGGCAGCACCCAGGGCACGCACCCTGTCTGACCCCCCTTAGTTATGCCACTAATCCCCTGACATGTCTGTATTGTAACTGCACAATAAATTTCAGCTAAAACAAATTCACTGGCAGCTTCTTCTGTACAATATGTGCTGCAGCCGATGTGAATTGTTGCTGCTCAATACGCCTGTCAGGAGGGCTGAGCTCTGTAAGAAGATGCAGGTGACATGCTGGTAGAGATTTGCCAATTTTGTGCTGGGGTTTTTTTCATGACTGCCATTGAAATGCTAACCCCCCTCTCCTTTCAGCTCCCTTCTCTTCATGTATAATTGTAAGGTCCCTGTATGCACACACACTGCAACATATCATTTACTTACAAATGGACCCGGGCAGCGATAATGAGAAACATGACATTGGTTATATAACGGGGGAATAATTGCAGTTTCAAGTGATTTACAAACGGCTAAGTGTACAGTACTTTAATCAGTTAGCAGAAGCAGAAAAATAAATTAATTGAAAAAAGAATTGGTCACTAATAATCTACAGTGTTCAATGTTTTAATTTGCTCTTTTCAGCATTTTTAAGTCTCATTAGTGCAGCAGTATAAAGCAGTGTATAGCATGATATAGCAGTATATAGCAGTATATAGCATGATATAGCAGTATATAGCAGGATATAGCAGTATATAGCATGATATAGCAGTATATAGCAGTATAAAGCAGTATATAGCATGATATAGCAGTATATATCATGATATAGCAGTATATAGCAGTATTTAAAAGGATATAGCAGTATATAGTAGTATATAGCAGG
Source organism: Taudactylus pleione (assembly GCA_031769625.1). NCBI lineage: Eukaryota > Metazoa > Chordata > Amphibia > Anura > Myobatrachidae > Taudactylus > Taudactylus pleione. The sequence continues at coordinate 757,100 of JAUIMM010000279.1, forward strand.
ATATGGCAGTATTTAACAGTATATAGCAGTATTTAACAGGATATAGCTGTATATAGCTGTATTTAGCAGTATTTAACAGGATATAGTAGTATATAGCAGGATATAGCAGTATATAGCAGTATTTAGCAGTATATAGCAGGATATAGCAGTATTTAGAAGTATATAGCAGGAATATAGCAGTATTTAACAGGATATAGCAGTATATAGCAGGATATAGCAGTATATAGCATGATATAGCAGTATATAGCAGTATAAAGCAGTATATAGCATGATATAGCAGTATATATCATGATATAGCAGTATATAGCAGTATTTAAAAGGATATAGCAGTATATAGTAGTATATAGCAGGATATGGCAGTATTTAACAGTATATAGCAGTATTTAACAGGATATAGCTGTATATAGCTGTATTTAGCAGTATTTAACAGGATATAGTAGTATATAGCAGGATATAGCAGTATATAGCAGTATTTAGCAGTATATAGCAGGATATAGCAGTATTTAGAAGTATATAGCAGGAATATAGCAGTATTTAACAGGATATAGCAGTATATAGCAGGATATAGCAGTATATAGCAGTATTTAGCAGTATATAGCAGGATATAGCAGTATTTAGAAGTATATAGCAGGATATGGCAGTATTTAACAGGATATAGCAGTATATAGCAGTATTTAGCAGTATATAACAGGATATAGCAGTATATAACAGGATATAGCAGTATATAGCAGTATTTAGCAGTATATAGCAGGATATGGCAGTATTTAACAGTATATAGCAGTATTTAACAGGATATAGCTGTATATAGCTGTATTTAGCAGTATTTAACAGGATATAGCAGTATATAGCAGTATTTAGCAGTATATAGCAGGATATAGCAGTATTTAGAAGTATATAGCAGGATATAGCAGTATTTAACAGGATATAGCAGTATATAGCAGTATTTAACAGGATATAGCAGTATATAGCAGTATTTACCAGTATATAACAGGATATAGCAGTATTTAGCAGCATATAGCAGGATATAGCAGTGTGTGCCAAAGTCCCTGCAATCTATATACAGCACAATGCACTATGGGCCTGATACAGATGTGTACACTACTTCAATTGCAACTGCGAACCCATACGCAGCTGCTATGCGAAAATGCGCCAATACATGCAGCCACCTGGAAATGTATTGAGACGCCCACCGGTGGCTTCGCTGATCCAAGCAAGTGCATACAAACATGCAGCGGTGGTCGCAGATCCATCGATAATCAACCATCTGAGTAATACTATGGTCGTGCAGAATGGCCGATGGAACAGAGACACTGGCGCCATAGTTTCTGCGCAGAGGTAGGCAGATACACGCCCTGAAAACGGTCACAACACGTCTGCGCTTTTGCCGGCACTCCCCGTACCTGCCCCCAAATGGTCCCGGAATGTCTATCACTTTGCGGTTAAATCCTCAATGTGAGCGGCAGCGCAAAGGTACCTTGGTGCGTGCGCAGTGTGACTGATAATCGCTCAACTGCAGAAATATATCGACATTGCGTCCACTTCTGAATCAGGCCCTGTGTTCTGTAAATTAAAAGTGGACTTCTGTAACCTAATAAAGACACTAGGCTGCGGATTGTACTTGAGTTATGTAGACCCCTAATAATATACAGTAGCGTTCCCGCTAGGCTGTTTTAGCGGGGCGCGGTGCCCTGCCCTCCTTCTGGAGGGCAAAAAGCACCCTGCCCTCCAGGAGGAGGGCAAAAAGCGCCCTGCCCTCACAGCCTGCGGGAGCCGTTCTCACCCGCGGGACGCAGTGTCCCGCGGGTGGAGAAACATACGGTGACCCGGTCACCGCCGGAGAATAGACGCAGGGCGCATGCACCCGGCGTCTATTCTCCCTTTCTGCAGTGCTTGGGGGCTGCCCGGCATGTCCGTAAGCGGCGGGCACGCCCCCAAGTATGACGAAAAGGGGACGCGTCTTATAGACACGCCCCCTTTTCATGACCACGCCCCCTTTTTGGACGTGCGCGCACCTTCGGCGCGCGTACTAGATTGCCCTCTCTGGCTCCGGCACCCTGCCTGCCGCCGGAGCTAGAGGGAACACTACTACAGTACAGAGTATACAGTGCATCCGGAAAGTATTCACAGCGTTTCACTTTTTCCACATTCTGTTATGTTACAGCCTTATTTAAAAAAATTGAATAAATTAATTTTTGTCCTCAAAATTCTACACACAATACCCCATACTGACAAAGTGTAAAAAGTTTTTTTGAGATTTTTGCAAATTTAATAATAAAAAAAAACAACTAAGAAATCACATGTACATAAGTATTCACGACCTTTGCCATAAAGCTCAAAATTGAGCTCAGGCGCATCCTGTTTCCACTGATCATCCTTGATATGTTCCTACAACTTAATTGAAGTCTACCTGTGGTAAAGTCAGTTGATTGGACATGACTTTGAAAGGCATACACCTGTCTATTTAAGGTCCCACACTTGACAGTGCATGTCAGAGCACAAAACAAGCATGAAGTCCAAGGAATTGTCTGTAGACCTCCGAGACAGGATTGTCTTGAGGCACAAATCTGGGGAAGGGTACAGAAAAACATCTGCTGCTTTGAATGTCCCAATGAGCACAGTGGCTTCCATCATCCGTAAATGGAAGAAGTTCAGAACCACCAGGACTCTTGATAGAGTTGGCCGGACGTCTAAACTGAGCGATCGGGGGAGAAGGGCCCTAGTCAGGGAGGTGACCAAGAACCCGATGGTCACTCTGTCAGAGCTACAGCATTGCTCTGTGGAGAGAGGAGAACCTTCCAGAAGGACAACCATCTCTGCAGCAATCCACCAATCAGGCCTATATGGTAGAGTGGCAAGATGGAAGCCACTCCTTAGTAAAAAGCATATGGCAGCCCATCTTGAGTTTGCCAAAATGCACCTGAAGGACTCTCAGACCATGAGAAACAAAAGATTGAACTCTTTGGCATCAATGCCAGGTGTTATGTTTGGAGGAAACCAGGCACCGCTCATCACCAGGCCAATACCATCCCTACAGTGAAGCATGGTGGTGGCAGCATCATATTGTGGGGATGTTTTTCAGGGGCAGGAACTGGGAGACTAGTCAGGATAGAGGGAAAGATGAATGCAGTAATGTACAGAGACATCCTGGATGAAAACCTGTTCCAGAGCGCACTTGACCTCAGACTGGGGCGACAGTTCATCTTTCAGCATGGCAACGACCCTAAGCACAAAGCCAAGATATCAAAGGAGTGGCTTCAGGACAACTCTATGAATGTCCTTGAGTGGCCCAGCCAGAGCCCAGACTTGAATCCGATTGAACATCTCTGAAGAGATATGGAAAAGGCTGTGCTCCGACGCTTCCCATCCAACCTGATGGAGCTTGAGAGGTGCTGCAAAGAGGAATGGGCGAAACTGCCCAAACCAAGGTGTGCCAAGCTTGTGGCATCATATTCAAAAAGACTTGAGGCTGTAATTGCTGCCAAATGTGCATCAACAAAGTATTGAGCAAAGGCTGTGAATACTTATGTACATGTGATTTCTTCGTTTTTTTTCTTTATTAAATTAGCAAAAATCTCAAAAAAACTATCTATCTATTCCATATCAATCTATCTATCTATCTATCTATCTATCTATCTATCTATCTATCTATCTATCTATCTATCTATCTATCTATCTATCTATCTATCTATCTATCAATTCCATATCTATCTATCTATTCCATATCTATCTATCTATCTATCTATCTATCTATCTATCTATCTATCTATCTATCTATCTATCTCATGTCTATCTATTTATCTATCTATCTATCTATCTATCTATCTATCTATCTATCTATCTATCTATCTATCTATCTATCTATCTATCGCTGGTCCATTTAGCCCCAATATATTTTCAGGGGTGGAAAACTGGGATTTTGTGACGATAATCCCAATTTTTTTGGGGCCAAACAAATAGGACTATTCATCCAGAAAACACATAAGATCTGTGATAAATTCATTGCGGCAGTGAAAACACAGCACTTTACGGGGATTATTTTTCACATCCTGGGGCCAGATGTACTAAACTCTGAAAAGTGATAAACTGGAGAGTGAGAACCACCAGCCAATCAGCTCCCAACTGTAATTTTTCAAACAGAGGGGCCTATTCATCAACACTAAAATAAAGTTTTTAAGGACATTTTCCTTAATTAACGTTATTTTAATATTCATGAACATACTTAGCACAGGAGATATCACTGATATCTCCTTGCTAAGTCCCCCTGCGTTAATTTCCACACTCCCCATACATTAGTACATTAGTATGGGGATATGGAAATTATGATATTCATCAAATTCCGAAAATTATGTATTTTCGGAATTTGAAGGAGGTACTATCCACCACTGTGAGGTGGCGAATAGCAGGTAACACTTACCTGCTTACAGCTGTACAGGTCCCCCCGACGTCTCCCTCCAGCGCTCTGGTGCGTCCTCTGGCTCCGTCTGCTATGCGGTCATGTGTTCTACCAGCAGAACACAATAAAATGTAGAAAAAAAAAATATATATATATATATTTATTTTTTCTAAACAGTACTGTGTGCTGCTGGGAGACCACATGACAGCATATCAGACGGAGCCGGAGGCTACTGCGCGAGCAGGTAAGTGATGAACGGGGGGAGGTCAGCGGGGGGGCGAGGGGAGGCAGGTGAGCGGAGGGGGACACTCAAACTTACCGCATCTGTAGGTAGTGCTGCGAATGCGCTGGTTTTACAGATGTAACAGCGCATGCGCAGCACGGATTCTAGCTGCGGTAAGTTAGTGTAGATAGGGATAACTGTGTATTTCCCGAAAAGCTGTCATCGCAAAAATGACAGCTTTTGGGAATAGATAGTTATGGAGAGGAGGAATGATGAATTCCTCCGGTAATTAGGTAGAACTCCATGTGAGTTCTAAACCTAATTACCTCCAGGGAAAGTTTAGTTATGATGAATAGGCCCCACAGCCTGTAACATGACAGTTGGGAGCTGAATGGCTGGTAGTTTATCACTCTCCAGTTTATCACTTTTCAGAGCTTAGTACTGGAGGTCCCAAAAAAAAATTCCCAATAATTGCCGGCGTCAGGCCGGACTTCAGGGTTAATTGCCCAGTCGAGCTGCATTTCCGGCCAATAGCCCCGGGGGATACATTAGCGTCTGAATAATGTTTGGGGCAAGTTGGATACCGGCCTGTCTGTCTATCTAATTCATATTTATATAAAGTATGTTATTTTTACAACAAAAAATAGTATCATGCTCAATGTGCATTTAGGGCAGTATTCAATTTGAGGCGAAAAGACGTTATCGGCGATAATTTATCGCCGATGACGTCATTTTCGCCTGTTGTCATTATCCCCGTATTCAATTACATTGACTTTTCGCCAGTGCGAAAAGTCAATGTAAAAAAACGGGGATAATTTTTCGCTTGCCTTTAGCCTGCACCCCTGGGAATGGCCCCTAAAAAAGATGTATGTTAAAAAAGTAAAAAAAAAAAAAATCCGGACACCCCAAAAAAATTATTTCAATTTTAGGGTTAAAAAAAAAAAAAAAAGTGGGAACAAACCCTAAACTACCGAAATAGATTCCAGAGGGGTTCCCAGGTATGCGGCAGGTGTTTTCTTCATTGCGGGGTGTAGCAGCAGGTGTATTTTAGAAGAATTTTAAAAATCATTTTAGGGACTTTAAATATGCTTGCACCCATTTTCATATACCCCAAATTTGATGGCCATAGTTATTTCCCCCCAAAAAGCTAAATGCTATTCTTCACCACTTCTTCATAGTCGCATTTATGCACCTGCCGCGGCTATTTAAAGACACGACTTCCTTCTGCAGGCAAAAGCAGGGGGGACCCATAGTGATCCCCCATGTCTGGACATCTTTAGGGGGGTCCTAGGATGATTTCCCGAAAATTCCCGTTTTTTTTCGCTGGTTCCTGTTTTCACCGGTTCCTGTTTTTGCGTACTTTGGAATTAAATACGGGGAATAGCAGGCACGTGCGCGATACTTTTCCGCCTGGAAAAGAGGCGAAGAAGGCGAAAAGTCCAGCAGGCGAAAAGTCTGGACTTTTTGCCTCAAATTCAATACAGGCTTTAGTGGTTTGGAATATTTTGTATCTTTTTTAGGTCTTAATTTGGAGATTTTTTTTTTTAATCTAAAGTCCTAATAATTGTAATTTCTTATCGTCACTTATCACGGCAGAAATGAAGTATCGCGGGGATGTAACAAGAATCACATCCAGGGACAGGGACTCCAACAGGTGCCCGTCCCTGGGATGTGTTGGAAGAAAAGTCATGGCTACTGCGATGACTTTACTTCTGGTTTCTGGAAGTAGAAAACCAATGGGGACCCGGCACTGCCTGGGAGGCTCTGCTGAAGCCAGAAAGGCACCACCAGGTCTCCATTACTGGCAATGGGGTCTGCATCGCTCTTGCCATCTAAAATATGGTGAGAGCAGTGCTTGACAAATAGCGGTAGTCTTAGATTACCTCTGTTTGTTAAATCCAGAAACCTGGCATAACCCCTTTAGCGAGCACTAAAGGGGTTATGCATCGTTGATAACCGGGGGCCATAGTTTGCCTGTACCTTCCAAGTGTCTGATCATATTAACCTGCTATACAAGCAAGCCCACCAGGCACGTAGCTAGACTTATGGGGGCCCCATAGCAAAATTTCCACAGGGCCCCCATGGGTCTGGACTAGCCGGTCACCCCAGATTTAGACCCTGCACCACCACACAATGGCCCCGGCAGTAAAAAAATAAAACACACATTACTTGCCCCCCCCACAGAGGACTTACCTGATCTGTCAGCAGTACTGCAGAGGTGTAGATTGAGGGATCTAGTTACTAAGCAGTGTTAGGAGACAGAGTGAAAAGTGATAAGGTGCCAGCCAATCAGCTCCCGACTGTCATTTTTCAAACACAGCCTGTGAGATCACTTTCTTATCACTTTTCACTCTGTCTCCTAACACTGCTTAGTAAATAGACCCCTTAGTCCCTCCCTCGCCCTCAGTGCAGTTGACAACGGCGTCAGGAGGCGGAGCTATGCAGCCCAATCAAGTAGTGGCACTGCAAAGACAGCTGCTGACTGCAGACTAGCGGAGCCGGAGGAGATGATCTGCGCAGCTGCATTACGTGATGTCGTGATGTCACAATGCAGCAGTGTCATACTGTATAAAGCCACCCGCCGAGCAGTGGGTGTAAGTGATGCGGTTGCTATGGGGCCCGCCTCCCCTGCACCCAGATTCATCTCTCGTAGCAGTGCTCCGATCCCCGCTGCCTGCAGTCACCAGACTCCCCCGACTGGGGCCCAGAGGCATATGGACAGGTGTGGAGGCATATGTTTGGTGTTGAGTCTGTGTCCTGAGGCGGGATGATATAGGGTAGTATGCATGAGTGTGAATGAGAGTGTGCATGTATGTTTTAATAAAATTATATGGTCACGGTGTGAGTGTCCTGTGTTTGTTTTTATGTTTTTTTTTGCATGTGAACTAGAGGTACCAGCGGGCCCTTAATGCCCTGCATGCTGGTACTTCTAGTTCTCCAAGTACCAACATGCGGGGGAGGATTGCTGGGACCTATAGTTCTACTGTAAAAGACAATATTATTAATGCTATTTTTTACAAAATCAACCCAGCACCCGCCACCCAGGACTGCCGAGGATAGCCCCGGGCTATCAGTCAAGGCCCGGGGTGCCCTGGAGAGGTGGAACCCCTTTATTGGGGAGGTCCCAATAAATCTCCAGGGATCTCCAGCCTGGGATGAGTAGCAGTCAGGTGTGAATGCTTTGGCCGGGGCACCCAGTGAAAGGGTACCACGGCTGTGGCATTACACCCCAGCTAGAAAGATTCCGGCACTGGTTATGGAAAATACAGGGGATCCCTACTCATTATGGCCCCTGTTTTTCTACAACCAGAACAGGCTCAGAAAAGCCCGGTGCTGTTTGTGCTTTTAGTTGGCATCCCCACATCATTTTTTTCTTTTAATTTTTATATTTTACTATTTTTTTTTTTAACACAGAGGCCTTCATGGATCTCACTGATCTGAAAGTCACTTTACAAGTTTTCATAGGAAAAAAATTCCCACAGACTCCCACAAGGTAATAGCCTGGAACTCACAAGTTTGCAGGCTATTAGATTTGCCGAGTTGTGGGACAAACTCGGACTTTCCAAATGTGCAATAAGGTCCGAGTTTGAACTCACTAAAAAACTCGGACCCTATTACATTACATCCCGCCCCAAGTCTTCAGTAGGATTGTGTCAACAGTCTGGTCTGGAGTGGGATCTTTTTCCTCAGAGGTATGTGTCATCTTAAGTCATGCAGTGTCACATCAGACTAATCATTTGCTTTACCCATTGTTTCTAAATTAAAAAACTGCAGATATAACGTCAGGAGGTGTCTGAAGGGGTAAGAGTGACAGGCCGAAACTTTATATATAATCCTAACCTGAAGATGATATGCAAATTCTTTTTCTGAAGACATTGCTGTTCAGGATATTATTGGAAGATGTAATCCAACATCCATATCAGTAGTCATCATCCATAGGGCCTGATTCAGACCCACTCGCGAGCGGCTGTCCGCTCGCAAGTGGGTCGATGTTCTGGACTGAGCATGCGCACGACGGAGGGAGCTCCGTCGTGCGCATGCGCCAGACGCGACGAGCGAAGGAAAGTCCTTCGCTCGTTGTGTCTGATCAAAGGGGGCGCGCTGTCGATGTTGATTGACAGCACGCCCCCTTTGGTGGGCGTGCCGGGGGCGTGCCTCCCTGACGGGGGCGTTCCCACGGGAACGCCTCCCGTCAGAAGCTGTCACTAGTGATCACTAGTGATGTCAGTGGGAGTGATTTTGGCTCTGATAGAGCCAAAATCACTCCGGAGCTTGCGGTTGAAAACCTCAACCGCAGGCTCCGGCACGCAGATTCGATGGTCGCGATGGTCACGACCATCGCGGCCATCAAAATGCACGCTCGTATAGCCTGTGGGTGGTGACCCACAGCTATACGAGCGTCCAGGAGGACGCTCCATTTTCATGGAGGGCGGCCCTCATTCAGAGCGTGCGCTCTGCTCAGAGCGTACGGCTCTGAATGAGGGCCATAGTCGCTTAAATAAAGCAGGAACTGCTCAGAGAGTACCCATGTAGGACACAATGTCACCACAAAATGGCTGTCAGTAGCTGGGCATCCTTTATATAGGGCTGTGAAATGCATTGTGACATCACAATGCATGCAGGCAGCAGCTAGAGATGGCAATAGCCACAAAATGGCTGCCAGTAGCCGTGCATCCTTTATATAGGACTGTGACCTGCATAATGACATCACAATGCATGCAGGTAGCAGCTAGAGATGGCTGTAGCTTAGGCCACCTCTGGGCCCAGATGCCCTGCAGCAGCAGCGCTCTGGTGAGAATAGAAAAGCCAGAGGAGATGGCAGTGTAGCTCGGTGCAGGGAGAGGGCTTTGCCCCAGAGGCAGCCTTGGACCCGTAGCAACAGAACTCCCTGCACCTACTATAGCTACGCCCTTGCAGCCCACCTCACATGACTTATGGTGAATACACACTAGACGATATGCTCCCTGAGCGATATCGTCTAGTGTGTCCCCGGCAGGGTGTGCTCAATGTCGTTCATGACATTGAGCACACCCGCTGAACGATATCATTAACGATATCGTTCAGCGCCGGGCTCTCTTCCCCCATTCCCCAACATGCAGCAACGTGACGACATTGTCAGGTTGGCCTGCATGTTAACCCGATGAACCAGGGCCGGATTGACGGCAGGGCGACAGGGGCGGTCGTCCTGGGGCCCCCACACACAAGGGGCCCCCACACAAGATTTCTCTGAGCCACCGATGGCTGAGAGCAGCTGCCGTCTTAGACGATCCCTCACAAGGCTGGCGCTGTGATTTTGCAACTGCTGCTGAAGGTACATGCATACCGAGCGGCTCCCGAGTCCCTTAAGCGTGACATCACGTCCGCGACGCTTAAGGTACTCAGAAGCTGCTCTGTATGCACTGTGCATTCATAAGCAGCGGCAGCCCGTCCTGGACGTCTGCCTATCATCGGAAGAGCCCGCCACAAAAGGTAAGTACTTGGGGGCTCTGTAGTTGTGGTGTACTGTGGGGATAAAAGTAATACAGCAGGGCCCCTGTGGGCATATACTGGGAGGCATATATATGTTATATATTAATTCTGGAGATGGCACTATGATTTTTAATACTGGGGGCATAATTATATTACAGAAAGCACTGTGGACATAATACTGGGAGTACTTGGGGGAGAATAATACTGGGGGTATTATATGACATAGTGAAGGCATTGTGTATTATTACTGCAGGACATAATATTAATTCTGGATGGGGCATAATATTTATTGCTGGGGGGCATGAAATTATTTCTGGAAAGGGCACAATATTATTACTGGGGGTATTGTGGGACATAATATTACTGGGTATATTCTGAAGGGGGCACTGTCAGGCATAACATTTAATATTGGGGCACTGCAGAGCATAATAATAATTCTGGAGGGGGCACTGTGGGGCATAATATTAATACTAGAAAAGGCAGTGTGGGCATACTATTAATACTGTAGGCATAAGACAACCGAGGTTCGGATAGAACAGAGGGCACATAAAACCCTAGGCAGGGATGCGTGGGGTTAATAAAGTTAGGTAGGGGAGTGTTAGTTTTTTATGGTCAGACTGACATGAGGTTAGGATTGGTGGAGTGTTATGTAAGGGGTGTGGTTAATAGGAGTGTGGGTAGGTCAGCAATGTTACACTGCCTCTTGGGAATCTGATCTCCCACCCTCCCTCCCCCTTTTTTCCTTTTGTGTCTTGTGTCGGCTTTATTTCAATGGCGGGAAAGAACGGCAGTGTCTATATAAAGCATTCACCTTGCTGCAGTATGAGCAGTGCGCCCTCTTCAATGCACTGGTTAGGCTGATTTTACCCTACTGGGGTCAGCGGCACCTCTCGTCGGAGAGGGCTAAAATAGTGCATTGGGATGGGGGCTGGATACCGTCTCACTTGCCAGAGAGGGATATCGGCCCTTGCAAGTTTTATATCACTATTACACTTGAATTGGGATTTTGGCCCGTTCAGTGAGTGTTTTACATCCTTGCCTAAGTCATGTGGGGCGTCAGGTTACTGGCCGTTCTTTCTTATGCCACCATACTCTGATTGTAAAATAAATAAAGCTGACCATATATTTTTTGATCGCATATATACTTGGTCTGTCTCTTTATTATATTTAAGTTGGTTACATAACTTTAAGGTTGCACACATTATCTGCCGATGGGGATTTTAATATTAATACTGGGGGCATTGTGTGATATACTATGGGCAGGGTGTGGCATAATATCAAGACATTGTGTGGTATACTGTGGGGACTGTGTGACAGTGTTTGGTATGATGTTTATACTAGCCACTGTGGCATAATGTGCATAATGGGGACACTGTATGGCATAATGTAATTTTATTGATAGGGTCCCCCACAAATTAGTTGCCCTGGGCCCCCACAAATCTTAATCCGGCCCTGCGATGAACGATGATGACGAACGACCCGCGGGAAGGCGCGTCGTCGTTATCGTTCATAATTTTTGTGATAAAAATTGACGATAAAGTGGACGACTGATCGATAACGATATCGTTATCGTTCAGTCGTCCACTTTAATCGCCCAGTGTGTACCCACCATTACAGTTTGTGGTCACCATGCAACGTATGGACAGGAAACAGGTGCGTTTCAAGAGAGGAGGGGGGGCCATGTACAGACTCAGTGTGGGCCCCCTCCTCTCTCCGGGGGTGCAGCGACAGCACTGGCAGAAGATTCTGGCTTAGTGCCAGAATATACTGCACATGGGCGAGTCTCCGGGAAAATGTCCGCCGCCATTTTCCCAGTGATTTTTGCTGCTCTGTAGCGCTGGCTCGTCACTGCAGAGCAGCACTACGGACAGGAAAGTATAAGACTCTATGGCTTCTGGGTGTGCGCTGTGGGGCCCCCCTGGATCCAGGGGCCTGTGTGCACTGCACACCCTGTACCCATTATAGATACGCTCCCCTGACAGGAAATGAGGGGCATCACTTATGTGAATTTCCGAAGCAGACTGTAGAAGCAGAATTGTTTTATAAATCAATATAAACATATTCAGCTATTTGTGTTCTATGCTTTGCCTGTAATCGCTGCATTTGGTAGCAGTGGGAGATGTCATGAAGTGCAGCTTATTCCCAGGTGAGCTTACATTAGCCTAATGAGACAGGGTTCCCATTGGGCAAATTACTGTCAAAATGGCCAAGTGCTTGGCAGGCTGTACTGCGCCCAGGACTAGCTTTTAAACTGAACATTTTCAGACGCCGTAGAAACCTTGCCATGCTCTATAAAGCATATATGGCTATAAAAATAAGTCATGTTTAAAACGATTGTCCCCTGAAGTGGATAATAAGCACACATTACATTTAGGAGACCCTTCCTGTGACTTCACATTTCATATGCTGCATTGCAGAAGGCTCCTCTAATTGCTTCAACAGCTCTCAGACTTGTCAACTCGTGTAAACTCGTATCCTGGATATGTCCTGAGAATCTGCCGTTCATTTAAGGTGAAATCTGGGAGCTGCAGGTGTGTGTCTTACAGCCAAGACATCATGCTTTGCTCAGGAGCAAGTATCACCATTTCCTCTTAGTTTAAGCATAGCAATGTATAGATCTACAAAGATAGATGGATAACAATTAATCTACCCGTATGATTTTCTCTAGTGTGGGAGGAAAGCAGAGTACCTAAAGGAAGCCCACGCAGACATACGGAGAACATACAAACTGCATACAGAAAGGGTCATTGGTGGGAATTAAACCCAAGACCTCAGTGCTGTGAGGCAGTAATGCAACCCTACAACTACAATGGGTACAATGGCTGAATCAGGGGCATATTGGAATGGAAAACTAGTCTGGGAAATTTTTCGGAAGTAACCCTAATGGGGGCGGAGTCTGTTGAAGGGGCAAGATACTCCCTACTCATAGGGACTGATTCTGGGATGGACGCAGTTGCGGTCACTACAAACCCCTTACTTGGTGTACAGCCAGGGGCAGACCCAGGATGGGGGGCACGTCTTGCAGGCAGAAACAGGCAGCTGCTGAACCCAGTGCAGCCCAGCACACAGAAGTGTAACTGGGGGTAGGGAGGCGGAACCGGGCCTCTCCAGCAAGCCCGGGTAATAATTAGTACCCGCTCCCACCCTTTTAGTACCCTTGTCCCTCCCTCAATACAAATCATGTCCTTGAACTGCTCCCCTGACCTGACAACTCCCACTCATCCCATACCTCCAAACAAATGTCCTTTTGAAATTGGGACCCGCATGTGCGGCAGATTTCCCTCGGATATTGAAATACCATAGAAACGCTGCCCAATCCCGGCAGGCCGTTATTAATTGCCCAGGGGAGTGGAGGCTTTGGTCACTGAGAGGAGCGCGACCGGCCTAGTGGGAACTGTCCCATGCTCCAGGTGGCCCAATCCACCCTTGGGCTGAATACAGTATATAAAATATGCAGTACAATTAATCATTAGTTTTGTGGAATGTTCATCCCATTCATGAAAGATGGATAGACATGATATATGAGCTAAATAGATAGCATAGCTAGATATGGGGGCAAGTAAAGGAAAAAACCCCAGCGCTCCCTATGAAAAAAAGCAGCTCTATTAACACACACCTAAGTGTGTGTATATAATATACTATATATTGATTAGAAAAAGAAAGAGCGCTAAAACCAAAGGTCTGTTACATGAAAATATGTAAGTGTGCTGAGTCGAAATATAGGAATGTGTTAAGTGGAAATATATGTGAGAGAAATAGCGGCAGCAAATAATGCAAAATAAAATAAAATAAAACACTCAAAATAAACAAAGAAAAAACAACCCAATAAATAAAATAAAATAAAAAAATATAAAAATAAAAATAATGTAAAATCAAATTTATATTTATGTATAAAAATAATAAAATAATAATAGCTACAATGTGGAACTTAATAAGGTTCTTAAGGTCTCCGTTTATAACTCCTTTTGGAAGTTGTATTTTCAAGTCCTATGCGTAGAGGACTACAGGGTTAAAAAACACTATCCCTATCTTACCCTACTGCCTTCCTAGGCACTTGTTCACCGGCTGCTGCTGTAGATGTTTTCAGCTGTGCAGGAGTCCAGTGTCCGGTATTCCGTCCTGCACTAATGTCTGACAGCCGGCTTCCTAGTGCTTGCGGACTCAGAGGCATGGCAGATCTGAGCTGGTGGGGTCAGCCTGAATGTCGGGCATCCGTGAAATTTACGGAGCGTCTCTTCAGTCCTGCACCAACAGTGTGACGTGTAAAGCCTCCAACGCGTTTCAACAAGTATTGTCTTCTTCTTCTTTGAGTGTTTTCTTTTATTTTGCATTATTTGCTGCCGCTATTTCTCTCACATATATTTCCACTTAACACATTCTTATATTTCGACTCGGCACACTTACATATTTTCATGTAACAGACCTTGGGCTCTATTTATTAACATTATTTTGACTAAAATAAAGTGAAGAAGGGTGTTTTCACACCCTTTTCACATTATTTTAGTTTCACCTGTAGTTATTACAGGGCAATTGGAGTAGAATTAGTAAAATTCTACTCCAACCCCTAGTATCACTTATTTTTAGTAAAGCAGATCGCATTTCCCATAATTGTAATGGGAAATGTGATCCGACCATAGTTACTAAAAATAAATTGAAAAAAAATACCGGGGGAAGCCCTGTGATAATAACGCCACCTGGAGGTGGCGTTATCCAGGGTCTCCCCCGGTTACTGGGCTCCTACTCTGCTCTAACAGGGAGAGCAGAGGAGGGAGCCGGTACCAGTAATCAGCTGTGTGGTCTAAACAGACCGCAAGCTGATTGCTGTAAAAAAAAGAAAAAAAATTGAAACATTTTTTTTTTACTTACCTGAATCCAGGGACCGGTGATTGGGCCTCTGGTGATGGCTCCTCTCCGGTCAGCTGGTCTCCCATAGTGCCCTGCTGCCCGGTCATCAGGTGATCGGGCCCCAGTGCAGTATGGGAGATCACCTGATCGGAAGCCCGGAGAAGATCACCGGAGGCCAGGAGGATGCAGGTAAGTGTAATGAAGGGAGGGGGGGGTCGTGGGGGTCTGTGATCGCAGGGGGGCAGGGCTTAGCGTCGTGGGGAGTAGCAGCGACGGATGGGATTAGCAAGGACAGGGCTTTATCGCAAGCTCTGTCCCTGCAAGGTATTTATAGTAAATCCCTGTGATATTGCCTGAATTCGCAATGCAAATTCACTCGGTAATATCACACTACAATCCGCATTCAATATGCGGATTGTAGTAAATAGAGCCCCTTCTGTTTTAGCGCTCTTTCTTTCTCTAATAGATATGGGGGCAGATGGGAAAGGATCTGGAAGATCCCTCTCCAAAGAAAAGTGCTTTGGCATTTGCTCCACTTTCCTCCCACACTCACATAAAGCATACTGGTATGTTAATTGGCTTCTGTGCATGTGGTAGGGAGCACTGGCGCCACTAGGGGGGAGCGCGGGGTGCGGACCGCACTGGGTGACACCATCTGAGGAGAAGACACCAAAATAGCACAGCTGCTCTGCTATTTTGGTGTCACCCCTTCAGATGGTGTCACCGTGAAGCCAAGACACGGAGACAGGCAGGGAGAGACTGTGGGCCGCCCCGGCAGCTGCAGGAGCGCTGGAGAAGCCCACTGTGTGGAGAGAACGGGAGGCAGTAACAATCCCAAGATCGGCAAACAAGGGGAGTGGCTCCGTGTGTCACGTTCACGTCCCTCTCCGTGAAGCCACACCCCCTCACGTGAACGCGCGCCTATGGCACAAAAGGACATAGGACACCTGCAGCAGGTGTCACTAAGGTAAGTGACGCCTCTGGTAGGGAGTATATATAAACTCCATTGGGGCAGGGACCGAAGGACTGAAATATTCTCTGTAACGCGCTGCATAATATTTGTGCACTATGTAAATAGCTGTAAACGAATAATAATAATAATAAGAAAAATACATTATATATTAGTATATTGATTGCTGCAAAATGCTTTTTTTTTAATTCAACTTGTGTTTCAATCAACAACAGACTTTTTAAATCAGTACGTAATAGAATATTTAGGGGGAAATTTACTAAGAATCGTGTATGGTCGATTTTGCATTTTTCCATGATAGAGATGCGATCTTGCAAATCGGGAATTTACTAATGGTAAAATCGCATGTATACCGCATGTCAAACACAACTTTGCAGACAAAATCGCTTCAAAGCACCATCGAAACAAACATCGTCAAACTTACATTGGTACCAATGCAAATCACGAATTCACTAAGAATCGAGTTTACCAAATTGACCATACTCGCGCCCAAATCGCACCTCAATGCACGAAATCAATGCACTTGTTCTATAAAAATCGTGTTGACATGTGTAAACCATTTTAATTAGCCCCCAACTCAATCTGGATGCTTATAAATGCAAACAAAGTGAGCTACAGCACTCTCTGCTGACAAGCATGGCAGAGCCAGGATACCCAGGGCCTGATTCAGCAAGGATCGCTACTGCCAATGCGTACGCAGCTGGCAGATTGTTGTGACCTAAGCATGCATATGCATCGCAGTTTGCAAAACATATTTGCCTACCCTCCCGATTTGGTCGGGAGCCTCCCGAAAAACGGGTGCCGCTCCCGACCTCCCGGGAAGGCAGGCAAGCCTCCCGGGCACCAGCGACCTGTCTGCCCCCCCCCCTGCACTTACTATAAAAATCCCGGCAGCGGAAGGGCCGGTGACGCGATTAGCGCAGAATCGCGTCATCATGGCCCGCCCCCTGCCGAAAAGTGGCATTAATAACGACACTGTGAAGAGGGGGCGGAGCCACGATGATGCGATGCCATGCCCCCGTGCTCTGCCCCAAAATGCTCGTCGCCACTGGGCCACGCCCCCTTTTCAGCGCGTCCCGCCCCCCGCCGACAAAGCCCGACAGCTCCCTCCCGGAAGGAGGGAGTGAAATGTCGGCATGTATGGCGCAAAGTCACCATTGCGATCGCACTGCGATCACAGAGACCACGCAGAGCCATCGCTGAGCGATTGACAGGCAGTGAGCGTTTGGGGGGTGGAAGGAGAAACGCAGGCGTTCCTGACCGTTCGAACGCCGTTGCATGGGCATGCATAAATTAGTCATTGTGATGGCATACGCACTGCGTAAGGTCAGGGCTGCTGTAATTCTGCATAAGGGGCTGATGGTACTTGATGTTACCGATGTTTGTGAAAGTTTGCAAAGTATTGTAGATGTTAGATAGCGGTAGTGGGAGGCAGTGGGCGTCTCTATGCTGGCAGTGCGACTGCAATCATTAGCATATTTTTGCAGCAGACCTGCGTGCGATTACGAAGCTGTGATCGCAATAGCAATCCTTACTGAATCAGGCCCTCAGTTCTGTGTGTAGACTCCAACCAACACATATGCCACAGCCCTTCTAGTCGTGCCATGCCATGGCGTGACTCAGTAGCGCCGAATGTCTTATTTGCGTAGCAATGCAAATAGGACGCATTACAATGCCAGTGGCTGTGACATTGTAACATAGCATTTCGTACGCACATTCACCCGCAGTTGCACATAGAATATGGGATTGCGGTTAATTTACCACCACACATAATGCCAGCCATCGGAATCCCGACGTTGAAATGCCGACACCTGTCTTTAGCCCCACGCCGAAATCCTGATGCCTGGCATCCCGAACGAGGAAAGCCGGAGACTGTTAAGGTGCCTACACACTAGGTGATCTGGTCACGATGCGATATCGTGTCCCATTTCTCCCCCAACAGCTCCCCGGCCCATCGTGGGCACGATTTGGTGTTAAAAACTATCCAAATTGACCCAAGATCTATCGTACATCATGACTATTCCAGTGCATCGTTACTGAGATTTTCAGATCTTGCCTGCAGCAGGCAAGATCTGAAGATGCGATGTACGACTAGCGGGGACGCGCATCGGCATCGTGAGTGGACATTCACGATTAGAACATATTTTACACAATTTCCGATGTGTCGGAATCGGGCAGAGCGTGTAAATATTTGCCTAGTGTGTAGGCACCTTTAGGTTGTAGCCGCGTTGTTATAGGTTTAGACACCCCTGGGGGGACTTAGGGTTAGGCACCACTCGGGGAGGGTTAGGATTAGGCTAGGGGAAGGGGGGGGATTAGGTTTAGGCATCCCCAGGAGACTTAGGGATAGTCACCACCCCTGGAGTTTTAGGGTTAAGGACCACCAAATTAGGGTTAGGGGGGGACAGGGAAGGGTTAGGATACTTACAAACCGCTGTCGGGATGTTCTCCCTTCGGGCTCCCGGCGTCAGTATGAGAACTGGTGGCTATTCAGCTGTTGGTATTTCATACCGATTCCATAGAATATAGGCATGCCGCATATCATTTTAGTCAGCAGCCTTGCAAATAAGACGCATTTGAAGGTAAGAAGTCGCATGAAAAGATGCTCTGTGCCACCGAGTTACGCCACGGCATAGAGCGACTAAAAGGGCTGTTTAAAGATGTACAGTATGTGGACATCTGGAATCGATATGAAATTCCCGGCAGCGCCTGGCCGACAGATGCAGAGTTCCCGGCACCGGAAGCACGACAGCGCTGGAAATCCTGACCGTCCTAAGGTAAGTATTCACTAACCTAACCTAACCCTCCTTATGGGTGCCTAACCCTAACCTCCCCCCCAAGTGTCTAACCCTAATGCCCCCTCTAAGTGCCTAACCCTAACCCCCCCTTCCCCGCTGCCTAACCCGAAGTCCCCCCCGGGGGTACCTAACCCTCCCTCCCCCTAGCCTGACCCTAACCCTCCCGGGGGGGTGCCTAACCCTAAGTCCCCCCCGGGTGCCGTAAACCTAACCCTCCCCCCCGCGGCTGTCTGCTCGCGGCGCCCGGCATCCCTTCGATCGGGATGCCGGGCGCCGGTCTCTTGGCGTCGGGGAAATATCAGGCGTCATTCCTCGCCGGGATATGACAGTCGGGAAGCCGGCTGCCGGTATCAAGGCAACCGGCTTCCCGATTGTATACCGGACATCTGTATGTTTGTGAATTTCACAGATTTGCCCTGACTTCACATGCAAATTTTGGTAACGCGAGTTCCGTCGTATCCCAGATTTGCGACTTCAGTTGCGAAGTACCCCCGATGTGACTGATCTTGCACATGCCACAACACGACTAGTCACACCATCAAATGACAAAATGCAAGCAAACACGATTCTTTGTGAATAGGCGTTTTGCTGCAAAATACATTGCGGCGACAAGGTGTGAGGATGGATCGCATCCCAACACGATTCTCCGAAAATTTCCCCCTTAGAGAAAAATGTGTGAAACAAAGTGAATTGAGCATAAGGGCTGAAATCTTAATAATGATTAAAGAAAAAAACAATTTATTGCAACATGTAAAAAAGAAATGGATTCCCTCCAGCTAGGAAAACCAGCTTTACCTCGAGGCTTTACCTGTCACAAAAGATCAAAGTAATAGGATTTCTGTTTCTCTTCATAGCTGCATCAAACAAAACAACCGTGTGATATACATATATTAGAAATATATAGGACTGAAATAACGTAAAATGTTATGGCCTGTTTATCAGAGAGGCTCGTATGAGCCTCATTTATGAAATAGCCAGGGTGCAAAATCCTCTTTGATGGTGCCGTGCACTTCAATTTGTGCAACTGTGCATATAGTAGATCCCACTTAAAGTGCATAGGATACAGAGCATGAAGATGGAATATGTGGAGGAGCAGAAGTTTGTACAGGTAAATGCTGGGGGTGTTTCTAGTTCTAAACAGCAGCTGCTGCCAGAGCCGTAACTAGACTTTTTGGTGCCCTGTGCCAGAAAGAGCATTGGCGCCCCCCTAATTTTTCAAAGGGACATAATGCACCCAAAAAAGGGCCATGGCTTCATGGGGAAGGGCCAGGGAAGAGATAGGAGAGGCCAGGAGATGCTGGAGATGAAATAAGAGGAAGCTACAAGCAAGAATGATAATAAACAGAAATTTGACAGGCCCAAACAGCGCCCCCTGACCTGTGGTGCCCTGTGCCATGGCACCGGCCGCACTACCCTAGCTACGGCGCTGGATGCTACCTCCAAACCACCAAAGGGTTTGAACCACGTTTTTGAATTTAAATGGTTCTTAAGAACAATTTTTACAAAAACCTGTACTTAACTATTCCAAAACCCTTATAACATCCTCGCCAGTTCTATTGAAATTTTCTATATAGAAAAGCAAAATACAGTAGACTACCGTTGTTTAGGGAATCTATATATTTATTTACCTATATCATACACACATATTTAATATGTTTTATATGGTTTTAAATTTATTAAAATGTACACACTTTTATCTCTTCATTTCTATATGAAAACCTACCAGTCACCTTTAATGAACGATAGGCAAGTTTTCATATCTCTTACTGACTTTTATCAGGAACCTAAACCCTCGTCAGTTAGAGACTATATATATATATATATATATATATTTATTTATTTATTTATATATCATTTATTAATGCCCATTCAATATATCAAGTTTTTAGAGAGTATACCGGTTACTTTGTCTACAGACACATTTTCTCA
This sequence comes from Taudactylus pleione, assembly GCA_031769625.1. NCBI lineage: Eukaryota > Metazoa > Chordata > Amphibia > Anura > Myobatrachidae > Taudactylus > Taudactylus pleione. The sequence goes on from JAUIMM010000279.1 coordinate 777,727, forward strand.
CTCAGGGGGAGATGTACTAAAGTTCTGGAAAGTGACAAAATGGAAACTGATAAACTACCATCCAATCAGCTCCTAACTGTCATGTTACAGGCTGTGTTTGAAAATGACAGTTATGCTGGGTACACACGGTGCGATCTGAACAACCAATGATATCGCTGAACGATTTCCCTTGAACTTTTCTGTAGTGCAGGACAATCGATATTGGGTGTACACACTGATAGAGATCTATTATAGATATTGGGTGTACACACTGATAGAGATCTATGATAGATATTGGGTGCACACCCTGATAGAGATCTATGATAGATATAGGATGTACACACTGATAGAGATCTATGATAGATATTGGGTGTACACACTGATAGAGATCTATGATAGATATTGGGTGCACACACTGATAGAGATCTATTATAGATATTGGGTGTACACACTGATAGAAATCTATGATAGATATTGGATGTACACACTGATAGATATCTATAATAGATATTGGGTGTACACACTGATAAAGATCTATGATAGATATTGGGCGTACACACTGATAGATATCTATGATAGATATTGGGTGTACACACTGATAGAGATCTATGATAGATATTGGGTGTACACACTGACAGATATCTATGATAGATATTAGGTGCACACACTGATAGATATATATGATAGATATTGGGTGTACACACTGATAGAGATCTATGATAGATATTGGGTGTACACACTGATAGAGATCTATGATAGATATTGGGCGTGCACACTGATAGAGATCTATGATAGATATTGGGCGTACACACTGATAGAGAACTATGGCCCTCATTCAGAGCCGCTCGTTAGCGGCAGTACGCTCGTTCCGAGCGATGTTTGCACATCTGCGCATGCGTACGCTTTTTAGTACGCATGCGCGAACCAGTCAGTGCGGCCGAAAATCCTTTGTACGCTATATAGCGAGTGCCTGCTATTTTGAGTGACAGAATGAGGCGTATGTGGGTGGTAACAGGGGAAGGTGCTTGAAAATGGGGAGTGGAGATCCGAACGCAGGCGTGCTTAAAGGTCAAAACGGGCGTTTTATGGGTGTGTATATTTAAAACAGCAGCGTCATTGACCACGTCACTGGGTTATTTTATAGCCAGAACTGCACGCAAATTTGTGGTAGCAAACACCAACCACAAGAATAGCGAGCAGTTCATACGCTGGTCGATGTACTCGATTAATCTAATAAATAGCGGACATGACGTAGGATGCGTGCGGCCAGGGGGCGTTTTTAACAAATAAACGAGCGTATGTTTTGCTCGTTCGTTCAGACTTAGAGGTGTGAACAGACTGCAATGTGCGTACGGATCATTTGAATAGCCACCCCTTGTTTTTAAACGAACGACCGCAAATAGCGAACGGCTCTGAATGAGGGCCAATGATAGATATTGGGTGTACACACTGATAGAGATCTGTGATAGATATTGGGCGTACACACTGATAGAGAACTATGATAGATATTGGGCGTACACACTGATAGAGATCTGTGATAGATATTGGGCGTACACACTGATAGAGAACTATGATAGATATTGGGCGTACACACTGATAGAGATCTATGATAGATATTGGGCGTACAAACTGATAGAGATCTGTGATAGATATTGGGAGTACACACTGATAGAGATCTGTGATAGATATTGGGCGTACACACTGATAGAGATCTATGATAGATATTGGGCGTACACACTGATAGAGATCTGTGATAGATATTGGGCGTACACACTGATAGAGAACTATGATAGATATTGGGTGTACACACTGATAGATATCTATGATAGATATTGGGTGTACACACTGATAAAGATCTATGATAGATATTGGGTGTACACACTGATAGAGATCTATGATAGATATTGGGTGTACACACTGATAGAGATCTATGATAGATATTGGGTGTACACACTGATAGATATCTATGATAGATATTGGGTGTACACACTGATAGATGTATATGATAGATATTGGGTGCACACACTGATAGAGATCTATGATATATATTGGGTGCACACACTGATAGAAATCTATGCTAAATATTGGGTGTACACACTGATAGAGATCTATGATAGATATTGGGTGTACACACTGATAGAGAACTATGACAGATATTGGGTGTACACACTGATGGAGATCTATGATAGATATTGGGTGTACACACTGATAGAGATCTATGATAGATATTGGGTGTACACACTGATAGAGATCTATGATAGATATTGGGTGTACACATTGATAGAGATCTATGATAGATATTAGATGTACACACTGATAGAGATCTATGATAGATATTGGATGTACGCACTGATAGAGATCTATGATAGACATTGGGTGTACACACTGATAGAGATCTATGATAGATATTGGGTGTACGCACTGATAGAGATCTATGATAGGTATTGGGCATACACACTGATAGAGATCTATGATAGATATTGGGCGTACACACTGATAGAGATCTATGATAGATATTGGGCGTACACACTGATAGAGATCTATGATAGATATTGGGTGTACACTGATAGAGATCTATGATAGATATTGGGTGTACACACTGATAGAGATCTATGATAGATATTGGGTGTACACACATGATAGATATTGGATGTACACACTGATAGAGGTCTATGATAGATATTGGTACACACTGATAAAGATCTATGATAGATATTGGATGCACGCACTGATAGAGGTCTATGATAGACATTTGGTGTACACACTGATAGAGATCTATGATAGATATTGGGTGTACGCACTGATAGAGATCTATGATAGGTATTGGCCATACACACTGATAGAGATCTGTAATAGATATTGGGCATACACACTGATAGAGATCTGTGATAGATATTGGGCGTACACACTGATAGAGAACTATGATAGATATTGGGCGTACACACTGATAGAGATCTATGATAGATATTGGGCGTACACACTGATAGAGATCTATGATAGCTATTGGGCGTACACACTGATAGAGATCTATGATAGATATTGGATTAGAGATCTATGATAGATATTGGGTGTACACTGATAGAGATCTATGATAGATATTTGGTGTACACTGATAGAGATCTATGATAGATATTGGGTGTACACACTGATAGAGATCTATGATAGATATTGGGTGTACACACTGATAGAGATCTATGATAGATATTGGGTGTACACTGATAGAGATCTATGATAGATATTGGGTGTACACACTGATAGAGATCTATGATAGATATTGGGTGTACACACTGATAGAGATCTATGATAGATATTGGGTGTACACACTGATAGAGATCTATGATAGATATCTTTCAGTGAAGTCAACCTGCCACATCTCTGAACATGCAAATCGTGATGAAATCGTCCTGGTTGGCCTGCATGTACGGCCGACCATAGATATCGTTATCGTCCATGCAAGAACGCACATCGATGGTCATTTGCTGCATAAAAATGAACGATATGAACGATTTATCACTGAACGATATCATTATCGATCATATCGTTCATAAATATCGTACTGTGTGACATGTACGCACCTTTAGGAGCTGATTGGTTGTTATTTTATCACTTTCTAATTTATCACTTTCCACGGCTTAGTACATCTGCCCCTCAATCTAAAGAAGACATATTGCACTCTTGATGAATTTGAGTCATTGATCCTATGCGTTTTTTTCAGTGAAAACATCACCAATAGGTTCTATATGGACTCGGATGTTTGTAACTTCAAACTACAGCTCCCAGAAGCTCCTGAAGAAATAACACAGTGTAGCAATAGAAATAAGAAAGAGAGACTACATTGTCCAGAATTTAATTCAGCATCAAACTACCAGAGTTTCATAATGCAACCCTAGAATCTAAACCCCATAAACACCCGCTCAGCACTTCCGGGGAATTCCGGTTTTCAGAGTGGTTCAGCCATTTCAGAAGACAGACCCAGAGATGGCCTCACTTGGGACCCAGAGGAAGAGACCCATTCCCCAACCAGTGCCTCAAGGAACCAGGGATTTTAAGAAAAGGGTATAAATTACTCCAGAAGATTAAACAGACTACTTCTGGTCCGCAATAGCCGGAATCGGAAGTTGACACACACCAAGCACTATAAAAGTTCGGTTACAGCTAGATCCCCTTCCGTAGATTGAGCTTGACGTCATCAGTTACAGGTACTGCCCAATGTCATTCCCTACCATCCACGTGGGCACAGAGGCGGAATATAATCTGTGGCGAGCGTAGCGAGTCACCGATCTCGAAGCATGGCGAGCGATGCAAGTCCGCGATGGGAAAACTTTCTTCTTTTGGTGGACGGTATGGGCAGAAAACTGCACTTCCGCCCTCACTTACGTCACTTCCAGGTACCAAATATGAAGTGGAAATATACTTTACCATAAAATTTCACTGTGAGCACTGCTAGGGATGCTTTGAGAAAGAGACAAAGGTCTCGAATCATGTCGGCATAACAGTACTTTGGACACCTCCATTACCACTGACGGAATCAGTATGAAATACCGAAGGACGGGATGCCGGCTGTTACTACATTGACAGCAGCATCTCGGTAGTTAAAATCCCAACAGGGGAATGGTAAGTAATGTTACTCTGTCCTATTTACCCCTAACCCTAACCCTCCTTTCCTGCACCCTTATACTAACCCTCCATAAACTGCACCCTAACCATAACCATTCCGGCAAGTGCCTAAACCTAACCATAACCCTTAGTGCCTAACCTTAACCCTCTCGCCCTCCCCCCCGGGGTGCCTGAACCTAAACCCCCCTGCCTGAAGCTTAATCCTAACCTTCCCCCTCTCGCAGCCTAACGCTAACTCCCCCTGGTGTTTTTTTTTTTCAATTGATTATCGGTATCCGGATAGGATTTTGTCTGCGAGTGTGGTGGGACTGCTTATCTCCAAAAGTGCCTTAGTTTGTTTGTAAATATTAATATATGCACCTAGAGAACCTTTTCTCTATGAAGCTGTGTGTCTTTTTTACTTATGATTGTCAATAAATACATTTTATACGGTGATGCCATCATTTTTCATGGTGTCACCGTATAAAGAGTAAACATCTTTTGGGGATGAAAGAAACCTATATAGATCAACAATTTTCGCGAGTACCGGTATGCAGAACAAATATCTAGATAATGGAGGGAACCATAAAGATACCCATGGAAGTTTATAGCTGCCATCTCCTCTGTGAGTTGGGGTACGCTAGGCCAATATACCATATGCATTTATGGTGACGGTTCCTATGATGATACAGGCACATTTCAGTCCGGTCACCAGGGTTTTTTATACCATGTTTGACCTTTGAATGTACTACACATTGGTCTGTTTACCCTTTTTGTTTTTACGTATCTCCCATACTAAGCTCAATTTCTTTCGGAGAAAAATTCCATCCATTAAGAAAGAACAGCAGGGAAAGGAATTTCTACTCAATCACTAAGGAACGTACAGTATATTTCTTTATATTATTTTCTTAATAAATTCAATCCACAAGATACATCCTCTCTCTAAGCCATAAAGGGAACGCCTGTTGTTTAGACCACTTACCTATTGCCATTTACTGTTTTGAGGGGTCATCCTATTGGATGGGGGGGGCTGGTGCTGCCTGTGTTGCACCATTCCTAGAGGGAGGAGAGGAGGAGACGGACCTGGGACGGCCGGGTTGTGGCACCTGCGCAATGGCCCTGGTAGGCGCCGGGACCTATGCATGTGCACTAGTGGAGGCGGGACCACACGTGCGCAAAACACCAGCTTCTAGGGAATGCATGGGCTGCCAACCCTAGAAGCCGGGTAGGGCTGCCCGAAAGACAGAGGGATGGACTGGAAGCCCGCTCTCTGGTAATCGCAGCCCGAACTGACAGTCCCTTAGGGAGAAAAATCCTCCCCCTGGGACTGCATGTTCTGTGTATGATTGGCATGTAGTGCCGGTCACAGTGTAGCCAGTCACGGTCTGCAAATGGCTCATTGAGGTGGCAGATTTTACTGGGGAGTGCCAAAGGTGAGGGGGGGGGGGTTGAGGTAAAATCTGCCACTGGTTCTGTGTGCTTGTCATTACTGGAGACGACAGGTCCAGTGTGTGTGCGCAGAGAATGGAGAATAAACTGTAGGTTCTAAGCACTGGCGTATCTATAATGGGTGCAGTGTGTGCAGGGCACACTGGTCCCCGGGTCCAGGGGGGCCCCGCACCGCACACCCTGCACCCATATTATTTTAGACTTACCTGTCCGTGGTCCAACGTCGGGTGTCTGCGCTGCTCAGAACACCGGAAAATGGCTGCCGCGGCCATTTTTCCCATTTTCTGCGCATGCGCAGTAGACTCCGGGCACACTCTAGTACCCGGAGTCTACTGTGGCTCCGGTGGCTGGCTAGCCACGTCAGTCGGCTGCTGGCCACCGGGGAGAGAGGAGGGGGCCCCGCACGGGCCCCCTCCTCTCTTAAGATGCCCCTGGTTCAGTGTACAGTCACTGGTGAGGACAGGTCCAGTGTGTGTGTGCAGGGAATGGACAATATACTGTAAGTTTTAAGTGTACAGTGACTGGAGAGGATTGGTCCAGTGTGAGTGCAGAGAATGGAGAATATACTGTAGGTTCTAAGGGCCTGATTCAGAACCTCTTGCTAGATGGTATGCAAGTTGCATAGGCAATGCTACCGCACAGCAATGCATTAGCATGCCCAGTATTTCTTAGAGAGCGATCACATAGTGTATGCAGACACCCACCAGCCTGTTTTAAGATGCCCACTTGTGCACGTCATGTCCAGGAAGTGTATGCAACCATCGGTACATCGGGTAACATCGGATGCTATCGCAGCACTTGAGATTGACCATACCCTGCCGCAAGCACTGCGAGCACTTCAGTGTAGAAACCAGCCAGGTGACGTGTACTACGATGCTGTCTGTTAATTATGCACGCCTTTAAAACGCAGTTGGGATGCTCAGGCATGATTGCGTTTGCCCCTCCACTCCCCCGTTTTTAATGGCCAGCCCCTAATTACCACCTATGGCTGTACCAATTCCTACCAGTGGTCTGTTTATACTTTATTCATATAAGGAAAATATATGATCCCATTGTTGGGATTTATTGAGGTTGACGATGAAAATATATGAAATTTCTAACTTTTCCGGAGGTTGAAAAATAGAAAGAATTAGACGTGTCGCCATCTGTATTGTTATATATGAAAATGTGCCCACAGTTACTTACTGTACTCTCTACGTTACCATCTGCACAAATAATATATATATTTTTTTATCTGAAAGGATTATAAATTTGAGATGTTTTTTGGTTTAGTGTTTGGCACTGAAATGTCTCCCGTCTGTAACACCAAGGGAACTGTGAAGAAAAATTGCTTGTGGTTTCCATTAAAAATGTAATGGTCTCGACAGAGCAGAAAGCAATATCCGTCTTTAATCCAGACAGGTTGAAATAGGAAATGTAGAGGAGGAATAATCAAGAAGAGAGGATGATACACATAGATGGTTTTGACACCTCGCCCCGAAAGATCCTTTGTCATTGTTTACCCTAAAAAACTCAATCTAATTCTTCTTTATGTATATAATGTGATGTCTCTTCAAATAAAAACTCCTGGTAAGTTAAGGACAAAGGGAGAATCTTCTGCTGGAGTGTAAACATGTTGTTCCATAGATCATTTACATTTTCGGAGTTGTTTTGTGTCAAGATTTGGACATGATCTGTGCAGAAATTAAGACATAGACAATGGCTCTTGTGAAAGAGAAGCTGATGTCAGGAGATAGGACCCATTCTGCTTTGTACTAACAGTCTTGATACCGAATTTAGGGGTTCTGAGTCAAACTGAGCCCGAGTTCGGAATCTCTTTGGGGTACCGGGTCGGACAGAGTCCCGGTTCGAATCTTCCCGCTGTTCGGTACTCGGATTTAAAAACCGAACTCGGGTTTTGGATTAAATGCCAATGGGTCAAAATTACATAATTTTAGTTGCATATAAAGAATAAAATAAAAAAGTGAAATACATATATAAAAAAAACAGACACTGAAGCGTTAAAATGTGTTGAAGGAAAAATGTGTTATAATGTGGTGCCCTGAAGCAGATCAATCAAAGCAATCCAGGGGGACCCACGCCCCCAAAATTAACCAAAGCTGCACTACACAGTCTAAATATTTGCAGGACTTACCTATATTGTGCCTCTGACTGGTGTGCGTATTTAAATTTTCTAGACTCCATGCTCTAAACCAAAGTAGTAGGGGTGCTAGTCTGAGTGGAAAGTGTCTCAGGCTTTCCAGGTGTGCAAAGCAATGCACTGATTAGATTATATAGAAAATGGGCCTCAGACTGCACACCCTGAACATATATATAATTGGAGGTGCGGGGATAGCCCCGGGCTATCAGCCTAGGCCAGGGGTGCCCTGGACAGGGGCTGGTTCGGCTTTACGGGGGAACCATATGTAATTTTTTTTTTTTAAATATACCCTATTTAAACTATTTACAGGCAGAAACATTCACAAATCACAATGATTTGTTTATGTTTCAGCCAAACTCGCAGCTCTGGAGGTGAGTGTTTAAAACTTCAATTTGGCAGAGAGTTTGCAGGCATCTCACCCAAGATTGTCATCTCGATTCTTGGTAAATTTGCGAGCTGTATCATTTAGGTGAAAAGTACTTCCAAGTTTGCCCGATGGTAATAAGATTCCAGTTTGCTATCTCACCCTAGTTTTACGAGTGAGAAGAGAGAAATCTCCCTCTAACTCACCCAACTTTGCCTTTAGTCAATTTGCGAGTTGAAAATCATGCCTAAACTCTCCTGAGATTGGCATCTCGACCATTCTCGATTCTTAGTAAATTTAAGCCCAAGACTCAACAACAAGGCAGCCGCTCTGTACCGCTTGGGACCACTTAATTTCAAATAATGATACACTTTACTCTGGTTTGCAATTGTATCAGGCACCAATGATAAGGAGCATATTTATAAACAAAAATTGCAAGGTACAGTATTTCTGGAAAACATCAGTTTTTGTGGGCTACCGACAAGTAATAAGCATCCCCAGGTACTATAATATGTATAGAGGACCGTAGCTGCTGTCCTTCATATTTTTGATCACTTATGGGACCTGCTAAACTGTGAAATTAACCAAATTTAGCATTCCATATCTTGGCTGCAGTACCTAACAGCTCCTTTACATGACATTAGCCATTGTAGCTTATGGGCTACATTGCGCTAAATTATCCAGGAGAGAGATGACGGCTTGGTAGCATGGCCGAGGATCAAACCTGGAAGTAAAGTGAACGCATTAACGAAAAAATCTTCCTTTAGTTGTAGCCATGCGAGCCACCAAATTCAGTCCAAAGGAGCTCTTCATATTGACTAAAAATAGGAATAGGTCCTTTGCTGGAAGCAAATGCAATGAAAAGGAGGACATACTATTATATATTTATTTATTACCAGTTATTTTTATAGCGCACACATACTCTGTATTCACATCAGTCCCTGCCCCAGTGGAGCATACAATCTATATTCCCTACCGCATGTACACACACACGGGTTAATTTTTGTGGGGGGCCAATTAACTGACTAGTATATTTTTGGAGTGTGGGAGGAAACCCACTCAAGCACAGGGAGAATATACAAACTCCACACAGTTAGTGTTGTAGTGGGAATCGAACCCACAACTTCAATGCTGTGAGGCAGTAATGCTAACCATTACACCATTACAGTGGAGCTTACCATCTATATTTCCTACCACATACACATATACACACTAGGCTGCATTAATTAGAAACTCCTGTAATTATCTAACCATTATGTTTTTGGATTTGGAAGGAAATCAGAGTACTCGGAGGAAACTAGAGATGTGCATGGACCCCAATCCGCAATCCGTTTTTCTGATCTGAGATCCGACTTGTGGGAAGACCCGAGCTGGGACTCATTTCTACTCAGAACCCCAAAAGTTATCCAAGTCAGTAGTCTGTTTTTCTCAGAACTCCAAAGTTTAGGTGTGTTCGACTTTCAGCAAAACCGAACCAGTCAACCACTCATCTCTAGAGGAAACCCATGCGAAACACAGCAAGAACATACAGACTCCATAAAGCCCCATACAGGGACTTGGTCAGGAATTGAACCCAAGACCCAAGTGTTGTGAGCATTAATGACAACGACTAAACTGTGCTGCCCAAATACTGTACGGACATATGAAGTTGTGTGGATGGAAACTGATTACCTACCCTACAGAGGTGGTGGATCCACCTCAAGCGGTGGCAGTTGCATGGGTTTAGGTGCATGAAGATGAGGATTACGATATATATGTGAAATATTCTTTAATGTGTTTGCAGATTTTCAGTTGGATATAAAATTGTTCAATTGTAATGTATGTGATTTGTTGAGTTGGGTACGGGATGTCGGGGCTCGGGATCCCAGCGGTCAGAATCCCGAAGCCGCCATCCCGACAGGGTTAAGATACCGACACCCGTCGGTATCCTAACCCTCCCCTTCTCCCTACTCCTAACTCTAACCCTCCTTCCTCAGTGCCTAAACTTAACCGCCCCCCCAAGACCCTAAACCTAACTTCCCCCTCCTCGCACCCTAAACCAAACTCTCCCTCCTTAGTGCCTAACCCTAACCTCCCCCTAGTGCCTAACTTTAACCCTTAACCTTAACCCTCCCCCTAACCATGCTACTTACCTTCGGGATGCCGGCAGTCGGGGTGCTGGCGCCGGGATTCTGACAGGTGTTGGGATTCCGGGGCCGGCATCCTGAGCACCGGAATCCCCACGGTTTGTATTCTGACCGCATCATGATGTGTTACTGTAACTGGAAAATTATTTCATGAACATAAGGTCAAAATAATATAATTTAGCATGACACATGATTATCTTTATACACTGTGATTACAAATTAAAAGTTTTGATTAGTTCCAGTATTTAAATAAAATTGACAGGGATCACTAATATGAGCCAAAATCCACACCCTAATCTGTCATAGGCAGCCAGTCCACAACCTCATCAGCAAATTAACATATAACAGGGAAACCACTGTCGAAGCCGGATAATTGGCTGAGACAGAATCTGTTAAAATTAAAATCTGCACGACACCATTTTGAGACTGGCAACAAGACGCCATTTTGTGAATGGCCGCCCAATGCTATTTTAGCGAATCCCACAATATCAGTACATACGGCGATGTTATTATTTAGCGTCGTGCGATTCCACGCAATAGAACAATGTTAAAAATCCTCATTATATAAATACATACATTTACTAAAACATATAATATGAACAACCCTGCAAAACATGTACCACGGTGTACTTCACAAACACGTAGACGCACAACGCTAACTAGCGTCTTTTCTTAATATCCTTACACTTACACATTGCACACTTACATAAAAAGGTTCCCTAGCATTAAGGTTAATATTCAAGGTTATATTCATTATTAAGTATGTAATAAAGCGACTGTATTTAAGATCTCAGGTTTAGTACATGATAAGCAGACCGTGTTTGGTGCCATTCTAAACCACTGTTTATTTGCAGACTTCTGGTTCCATTGGCGAGGAAATCGCAACATCCGTCTGCAACTTATGGATCATAGAGAGTTAGGCATTGGAATGCACTCTGTAATGTAGCCAGTTTAGACTTGTTCTTCGGCGGGAAAACGAACACAAAGAACTGTTGGAGGCTGAACTATTACAATGCAAACTGACCTTTGAACTGTATCGTAACAGAAGAACCAGGAAGAAGAACCAATGGGATTATGCCAACTTATTCTATTGTATTGCCTATCTCTGCAAGGGTTTATATGCAAGCACCCTGGATCTGGTAGTTAGTAATCTTTTCTTTGCTGCTGGCGGAGGTTTCATAGTTGATGCCGGGAATCTGGCTTCAGAGCGCATGCGTATGTATTCGACTGTACCTAGTAATGTATAATTTATTTGTGCTAATTGTATTTAGATCACAGCGTGTAACTATCTGCTTTTTTGTGAATAATATCTTTTTGTTCTTTGGAACCACAATCAAAGTCTGGAAAGCAATTATTGCTTGTGTGACTTATAAAGCTAAATAGCGACATTTAGGGTGTATAGATAGGTAGGAATTCATACCACTAACATCTTAAAGGGGCCTCACACTAAACCTCTATTGTTTTATTCAGCTCTATGTATCAATCTATTACTGATTGACACATTTAAAAAAAAAAAAAATCAAAAACAAATGGTACCAATTATTTCACCTGTGATTTGGGACCCTATTTACAGTACTACAAACCATATTTCAAAAATTCAGGGTGATATTTCCGACTAAAAACACATACCCAGTCCATTCACTTCTCCCTGTATTTTTTGGAAAAAATACGGAGAGAATATTTCTGCTCATGCGCCGCCGTCAGATACCACAAGATCCCTTCACGACCACCCCCCACAACCCCCCCATCTGCTTCGCTTTCACTTACCTCCGGTGACTGGTGCTCCGGTGATGTCCTCTGGGGCTCCGGTCAGCTGGTCTCCCGGCTCCTGCTCTGGGATTCCGGTCAGCTGCTCTATGCATCAGCTGACCTAACAATTTTTTTTTTTGCAGTGATCAGCTGATCTCAGGGGTCGGCTCCCGTCTCTGCTCTGCCTACTTATTAAAAATATGTGATAATTAGGGTTTGGAATAGAACTTTATGAATTCTACTCAAATTGCCATTTAGTACATTTATGTGATACTTTAAGAATGTGAAAATGGTGTGAAAAAACCCTTTTTCACTTTATTTTAGTAAAAATAGTGTTAATAAATAGGCCCCTTAAACATACACTGCTAAACAGATTCTAATAGCAAAAATAGACACTTGTGTATTAGATTCTGTATTTGTGATATTTAATATCTGAAATAAACATGAGGTCCTTAGATGTTTGAGTGCTATAAGCCCTACTGGACAGACTTTTTGGATTTTGTTAATAGAACACGTTTAGTCTGTCTGACTTTACGAATTAGCATATTAATTAGCCAGGCTGAACATAAATGCATCTGAGGCAAAAATAAATAAATATTGACCAAACTCTAAATTAAATATTACACAGGGGATTTGAAACTGTGCCAGAACTCTGTATTTATACCCAGTTATACTAATTAATGATGATTTAATACAAAAAAAACCCCAATGTTTGCTACGTATGTTGCTTCTTATCATACACATCTGGACCTTTCCAGAACTGGTACCTGGTGCTCCGTGCTCACCCTTCCCACCGCTGCGAAGGCTTTGCTGCTTAGTAGCAAACGCGCTGCAATTCGGGGTTCCTTGCACCTACAGTGTCTGCTTCACTACCGATCGCAACTGCGATCGCGGCAGCGATTACAAAACGCAGTCTGACTGTGATGATATGCTAATCCATTGCGAACGCTATGCCGTTGCAGCACTAAATAAGGACGCCCACATTACCTTACACACATCCGTAATGTTTAGCAAGACTGTGAAACAATCGGTAACAGTGGGTACTATCGCAGCCTCACGCACCGTATCGGGTCTTCCTGTCTCTAGCATTCCTAGGTCTTTCCTAAAGTTGCTGGTAGATGCCTGCATTCTCCTATTTACTGATTTCGGCTGGGCTTGGAATACTCTCGCTGGGATACGATTCTGTTCCATGATTCTTGGGAGTACTCCTGGTTCCTAATCCTGGCTTGTCTTGACTTCTCTGGTTTCTAATTTGGTGCCTTGCTGGCCCTTTATGTATCAGATCCCATATATATGCTTCTAAGGAGCTAAAGGTGTATAATATCAGCGAAACGCGTCACGCACTACCCACAGCTCAATTAGGACTCTCCTAGAAGACACTTTTGCCACCTATTATGCCAGACCAGTACCATCTGCAGATCATCGCTTTTTCCAGTAAATTGTCCTATGACTATAAACAGATGCAAATATCTCACTGCTAAGAGACTGCAAGGTTCCATCATCCTATTGTGGTAGTATTTAAACTCTCTTTACTGGTTAACAAACGAACTGGCATTTACCACCCAATATATGCCACTTGTCACCAAGAGTGTGACTTGCCCAGGGACACCAAGAGCCGCTAAGGGCCTGGGTACTGATGGGGGCGTGGTCTAATTGTGGGAGGTGTGGATACGCCCCAAGGAGGAAAAAATAAAAAATACTATTTGCGTGCTGGGGAGCTGGGCACTATGAGCCCCTCAGCCCAGCGCAGGTCCAGGAGGGATGATCAGTGTGATCGCTCCCCCTCACAGGCAGAGGAGAGAAGACTGCTGCTGCTACTGTAGAGCAGCAGCGAGCAATCTGCCTGGTCCCACTACAGCCCAGAACACAGCAGCCTCCCCCACCCCCTTTTTGGCGCCCCTGGACTTGCCTGCCGACAGGTTTGCCAGTGACTTCTCTCTTGATTATATTACAACGGACTGTGTCAGTGCCTAATGTACATGAGAGTTTGTCGTCACTTACCCACCTGGGGTTTTATCATTTCTGATCCATTTTCTCCTATTTCTCCAGTTGGTAGAGTTTTTCTTTAAATATTATGATGTTACTGTGTCTTAAATTTTTTTTTAGCCCACTATCAATCTGTATTATCTTTTTATTAATTTAGACCTAATTATTTTAGCCCTGTTTTATATTTTTTTATCATCTGACCCCAGCAACGACTGACCCATCTTCTCCATACTGTCTTTGGCACCTAGCATCCAGAATTTAGGAGCCACATGCAAAAGGGGACGTGCAAAGGACTGCTGGTCAACCAGCAGCGGTGACCAAAACCCTTTGCGGGAGTCTTTGGCGACAACCAGCGGCCTGTTAGATTCCGTCTCTGCTCTGCCAGCGATAACCTTAGCTAACAATACGGAGGCCGCAATATACGTTTTTCACCACGACAGATGGATTTAATTTTACAACATTTTTTGAGCAGGTCACATTTTTGTTAAGTTTATTAGTACATGTTAATTTATTGTCCTGGTTTTCTTTATTCTTGTTACAAATTAGTATAGTTTTATATTAGCTGTATTTTAAAAATATGAAATGGCTTTAGAATAACTTAATGATCTGAAATAGAGTAATAATTGTAACACATGGCCTTAATATAATGTAATGCAATGAAGTGATATTGAAGACAGAATGGTGTATTTACAGTGAGAGATCTTGTGGGAAATGCGAAATTCACATTAAGTCATAAGCAATGTTAATATAATGTTAGGAAATGTGAGTCACACAAGAGAGGATAGCGTATTTACAGTGTGATTAATTATAAATGAGAGATTTGCATAAGTTGAACACAATGGTAATGTCACATGGTGTAGTAATGCGCAAATAGAATAGTGTATTTACAGTCAGTGCTTAGTTACAAATCATAGACAATGCTAGGCAATGTGAGCAAGTGTCTGGTACATACAGTTAGGGGTAAATTTACTAAGATTCGATTTGGTCCCGATTTGTCCCGTTTTTCAAGTCGGATAGGATCGACCAAAAAAGGAAGTTTTTTGTTCACTTACAAAATTTGGAATTTACCAAGCTCCCGGTTTTGACAGGATCGTTTTGATTGATGGTGCATTTGGTCGATTCTGTCCATTTTGAAGTTCCGATTTAACCGCCTGTGAAATATGTGCAGGCTGTTTGTTTTTTATTTTTAGGGTTAATTATTTGAAAAAAAAAATGACGTGAAGTCCCCCCAAAAGGCTAACCAGCCCCGGACTTGCCAGCCTGTCCTGGTACCTAAAATTACGGGGAACAAAACGAGTAGGGTTCCACCGTAAATTAGGTAAAAAAAGTGAAAAGTACTTCCGATTTGAGCCGATGGTAATATAATTTCTATTGTTCAAAACTGTCGAATTTGCTACATTAAACCACCCGATTTCAACCTGAAAAATGAAGAAACCACCCGACTTTAATGATAATAAATTTCCGATTTGCAAAAAAGTGATATTATCACCCGAAAATGCAAAACACGTATCTTAGTAAATTTACCCCTAAGGGCTCTATTTACTACAATCCGCATTTGTAATGCAGATTGTAGTGTGATATTATCGACTGTACTCGCATTGCGAATTCAGACAATATCACAGGGATTTACTACAAATCCCTTGCAGGGACAGAGCTTGCGATAAAACTCTGGACCTGATTCAGACCCGCTCGCGAGCGCTGAGTGCTCACAAGCGGGTCGATGCTGCCCTAGTGCGCATGCGCACGACGGAGGGAGCTCCGTCGTGCGCATGCGCGAGACCCGCATAGCGACGGCCAAGCCGTCGCTATGGGTCTTGCACCAAAGGGGTGTGCTGTCGATGGTGAGTGACAGCACGCCCCCTTTGGTGGGCATGCAGGGGGCGTTGCTGCCCATACGAAGGCGTTCCCATGGGAACGCCTACCGTCTGGGGCCGGCCCCACTGACATCACTAGTGATATCAGTGGGAGTGCTTTTGGCTCTGAGAGAGCCAAAAGCACTCCTGGGCTTGCGGCAGCGAGACCCTACCGCAGGGTCTCGTCGCAAGCCCGATGGTCAAGATGGTCTTGACCATCACGACCATATTTTTGGCAGCTCGCATAAGCTGTGGGTGGTCAAAGCTTTTGCGAGCTGTGGACCCCCCCCCCCCGCGACCCCCCTACCTTAATAGCACTTACCTGCAGTCATCGGTGCTCCGGTGATGTCTTCCATGCCTCCGGTCAGCTGATATCCCATACGGCACTGGGACCCGATCACCTGATGACCCACCGGAGCCCCAACCACCAGTCCCTGGAGTCAGGTAAGTAAATTTTTTTGTTTACTTTTTTTTTTTTTTTTTAAACAGCTTGCGGTCTGTTTAGACCACACAGCTGATCACTGAGACCAGCTTGCGGTCTGTTTAGACCACACAGCTGATCACTGAGACCAGCTATGGGCTCTGCTCTGCCTTTTAGAGCAGAGTAGGAGCCTAGTAACCGGGGGAGACCCTGGATAACGCCACCTCCCAGCTCTCCCCGGTATTTTTTTACAATTTATTTTTAGTAACTTTGGTCGGATCACATTTCCCATTACAATTATGGGAAATGCGATCTGATTACTAAAAATAAATGATACTTAGGGGTTGGAGTAGAATTTTACGAATTCTACTCCAATTGCCCTGTAGTAAATTTAGGTGATACTAAAATAATGTGAAAAGGGTGTGAAAACACCATTTTTCACTTTATTTTAGTAAAAATAATGTTAATAAATAGAGCCCTAAGAGAGAACAAGCTAAAATCAGCTTACACCCAACTCTACACACCTTGCAGTGATATGTATTACTCCAAATCAGCCACACTTTGCATCCTTACACTACACAGTATATTGCATGTTATATATAAATGATATGGCAGAAATATTTGTACGCCTGATGCATGAATACAGTCAGTAAGATGTTATATGTGATTGAATAACATATATGTGTGTAAAATTGTGGTCTACTCTAAATCAGGTCCAACGTACAGATCATCCCCATAGCATGCATTCCATTTTGCGAGTGGCTCTGAATCAGGTCCTGTGTGTATAAGGTGTACTGTATATGAAACATAAATGCATTCTGTGTTTAGACTTGGCTCCTATTCCCAAGACATCTCATTATGGGCTCTATTTACTACAATCCGCATTTGTAATGCAGATTGTAGTGTGATATTACCAACTGAATTCGCATTGTGAATTCAGGTAATATCACAGGGATTTACTACAAATCCCTTGCAGGGACAGAGCTTGCGAGAAAGCTCTGTCCCTGCGAATCCCCTCCGCACACTAGTCACGGTATTTTCGCAAAAAATACCGTGACAAAGTGCCGACGCATGTGCCTACCGACCGTCGCTGCTATCCCCCCCGGCGCTAAGCCCCACCCCCGCGACCCCCCCTCCCTCAATAGCACTTACCTGCAGTCATCAGTGCTCCGGTGATGTCTTCCATACCTCCGGTCAGCTGACATCCCATGCTGCACTGGGACACGGTCACCTGATGACCGGGCCCCAGTGCACCATGGGAGGCCAGCTGACCGGAGGGGAGTCATCTCCGGAGCCCCGATCACCGGTCCCTTGAGTCAGGTAAGTAAATATTTTTTCTTTTTTTTGCAGTGATCAGCTTGCGGTCTGTTTAGACCACACAGCTGATCACTGGGACCGGCTCCGGGCTCTGCTCTCCCCGTTACAGCAGAGTAGGAGGCCGGTAACCGGAGGAGACCCTGGATAACGCCACCTCCAGGTGGCGTTATTATCACAGGGCTTTCCCCGTTATTTTTTTCACTATTTATTTTTAGTAACTGCCAGGCAGATCACATTTCCCATTACAATTATGGGAAATGCGATCTGCTTGCTAAAAATAAGTGATACTTAGGGGTTGCCCTAATTGCCCTGTAATAACTATAGGTGATACTAAATAATGTGAAAAGGGTGTGAAAACGCCCTTTTTCAATTTATTTTAGTAAAAATAATGATAATAAATAGAGCCCTATGGCATGCATATATTCCAAAATATGGAAATATCCGATATCCAAAATACCCCAGGTCTCCAGCATTTTGGATATGGGAGACTCAACCTGTATAACGTGTTCCTCAAAATGCATCATAATAATGGTCTTTGGTGTGAACTGCGGATTATATTTTTTATATCTATCATATATACAGAAGTGAGAGGGATTATGTGACTCGAGTTGAGTGTATACATTGTAAGGATAGTGTTTTTATTATCTGATGGATGTAGAAACCTCTCATTGACGTCACCAGGGATTTCAGCAAGGAAAAAACAATTGCTGGCAGTAAGCAAAATATCAGATTGTAGGAAATATACATTTAGCGCTCAGTGGGGGTTATTCACTATAAATGCTGTTGCAAGTCCAGTGCATTAATACAGCTCCAGATCTATGGAAGAACATAATAGTTGTTAAAATATGTTCTGTATAATCTCTATAAATACAGTGAATATTATTTTGCAAATGGAAAGAAACAACTACTGCTCTCGCGCCTGGTCTCTCGGAGGTGTATTAATGGCCGGGATGGGAGTGCCCACTATAAAAGCCAAAATTGCGTATATCTGTAAAGCTGCACCAGTCACAGGATGCCTGCGGGTAAGAACCAGTAGTGTAGGGGCCTGGTTTATGTTGCATACACTTACAGTATACACTCATAAGCCATATTTTTTTTAATTAAATGCTATGCGCTTGTTTTTGGGGGATACCTGCAAATATTAAGTACTTTGGCCCTCATTCAGAGCCGTTCGCTATTTGCGGTCGTTCGTTTAAAAACAAGGGGTGGCTATTCAAATGATCCGTACGCACATTGCAGTCTGTTCACACCTCTAAGTCTGAACGAGCGAGCAAAACATACGCTCGTTTATTTGTTAAAAACGCCCTCTGGCCGCTCGCACCATACGTCATGTCCGCTATTTATTAGATTAATCGAGTACATCGACCAGCGTATGAACTGCTCGCTATTCTTGTGGTTGGTGTTTGCTACCACAAATTTGCGTGCAGTTCTGGCTATAAAATAACCCAGTGACGTGGTCAATGACGCTGCTGTTTTAAATATACACACCCATAAAACGCCCGTTTTGACCTTTAAGCACGCCTGCGTTCGGATCTCCACTCCCCATTTTCAAGCACCTTCCCCTGTTACCACCCACATACGCCTCATTCTGTCACTCAAAATAGCAGGCACTCGCTATATAGCGTACAAACGATTTTCGGCGGCACTGACTGGTTCGCGCATGCGTACTAAAAACCGTACGCATGCGCAGATGTGCAAACATCGCTCGGAACGAGCGTACTGCCGCTAACGAGCGGCTCTGAATGAGGGCCTTTGTTTTTAATTGCAAAAGCAGCCTCCATAGGGCTATCGGGCATGCTAAAATACAGAATTTACAACATTCTGGAGCATGGCTTTTAGATGGCGGTAGCTGAGGTAGCCTATGGGCAATTCCCTGGCAATTAGTGTTGACCCATGCATGGCATACCTGCCTACTTTTGAAAAAGCTTTTCAGGGAGACTGTGAAAGCAGTGCCCATGAGCGTGGCGGTAAAGTGGGCGTGTACTGCTACATCTGAGGGGACGTGTCATAACATTGACTTACATCCAAATGGAAATGAACCCCAAAGCAGTCAGTAAGATCTATTTGGTGATGAAAACACACTATTTTTCAGAAAATGCATGTAGCCATAGGGATCATTGTGCCTTATAACCAATGCAGGGAAATTATACTAATGATCCCATTTGAGTGTATATATCTCTGTTTTTTTTTATATAACAGCTTCATAATGGGGGTAAGGTGAAATCAGGGAGATTGGCAGACTCTTCAGGGAGACAGGGAGATTGCTGCTATTTCAGGGAGTCTCCCTGACAATGAGGGAGAGTTGGCAAGTATGATGCATGGTTCGGCCTCCGAACTGAAGATCTGCACATGTGCACCAACAACACATTCACAGTCTCCGGCGGGAGACTACACATGGGCCCCCTCCTCTTTTAAATCTCCCCTAAGCAGACCCACGCTTCCCCTGTGACCGCCGATGAAGAAGGGGGGTGTCACATTTAGATCTATTTACGATCGCTCAGTGCTGGGTTGTTGCAGAGAACATTCGTTCAGTATTTAGGTGTCCTCTGATCACAGATGCTCCTGGCGGACACCTCATTTGAATAGTGGAAGTGCTGGTCCAGAGCAGAGGTAAAGAGGGACAGGTGTTCCTTGTTCTGGAATTGAGGATGGTAACTTTATTCACATTACTGTCCTAGTAAACCGCTCCTCATCTCTCTGGCCTTAAGCCAGATATTTGTGTGTGCAACCCAAAGTATCTCCCTGTTGCCGCAGTACATCAGTGTAAATGATAAATTAAACTTTTAAAACCATACGTACCTATCACTCCGTTCTCATTTTCTATTGCTGTACTGAAATGCAAGAGGATGAAAGCAGCATCACTTTTAAATTGCCCCTTCTATTATTCAAGCTTAATTATATTATCCTCTCGGGGCGCATGTAAGTCTCTCCAGCAGGCTCTGTTTTAACCTGTTTGTCCTTTTTCTTCCCGACTCTGTTTATTTCTGAAGACAAAGTACACTGTGATTTGCCAGTTCATGAGAACCCGGTGATGGTCTGGAGCCGCGTCCTGTACAATGTGCCATTAACTAATAACGGGAAAATGAAAATGAAATGTGCAATATTCTCCTGGCCTCCACATTACCCTGTGTATTGATTTAATCAGAGAATCCGCAGCACAAATACAATTCAGTCAGATGCAGCTTCCATCATGGTGCCTCCCTGCGCTCGTACAAATTGGAAACTCTCTGCAGATGTTATGTGGTTTATTTCTACAGCAGACGCTGATTCTCAGAGATATATTCCAGTAGATTAGAGCTATGCACATCGCAGTAATGAGAAGAATGTGATAGGCTAGGGGTAAAGTCAAATCCGATTGTATTAACTTCAAGTAAAGAGACAATTTGGGAAATGTAACAAGTTGCAATCGATCTTGCCGGAACATGCAGCGAATTTACATAGAAACTCGCCAGATGTAACAGGCGTATAGGTAGATGGTGCCTACGCAACACGATCGCCATTTCTAGACAGTCGGTGCCAAAATCTCACCAATCATACGGCTAGTGTCATAACGCAGATTGTGTTTGATTGAAACCGTTTTAGACATTGGTTTTTCAAAGTCACGGGTGTTTGACCT
Source organism: Taudactylus pleione (assembly GCA_031769625.1). NCBI lineage: Eukaryota > Metazoa > Chordata > Amphibia > Anura > Myobatrachidae > Taudactylus > Taudactylus pleione. Next base: position 799,323 of record JAUIMM010000279.1, read on the forward strand.
CATTAGAAATATATAAGCATAGGTTTTGCAAAATCTTCTCTGATAGGCTGTGGGGGATGTAGTTAGTTTGTCGCCGATTGGCAATTACTGCGTGCACATATATATGCAGATGGTATAATGTCGGCATGGTACTAATTAGTAGAGATGAGTGCGTCCGAATCAGGCTCGGGTTTTTCCGTCTGACTCAGAATCCAAAACAAGGCAAAACGTCATCCTCCAGCTGTTGGATTCTCGTGGGGTTTCGATTGTTTATAAGTCCCTCCCTGCGGTGATCGGCGCCATTTCCTTGCTGCGTCCAGGCCTGTCGGGCTGTGCTGTGCTCCGTCCAAGGGGGGCTGTATGTCCAATCCAGGGGTGTGCTGTCACTATGCTCTGTCCAGGGGGCTGTTTAAACAGGTGGTGTGCTGTGCTCTGCCCAGAGGGCTGTTCAATCAGGGGCATACTTGCCTACTCTCCCGGGACTGTCGGGAGCCTCCCGAAAATCGGGTGCCGCTCCCGACACCCCGCAAGACTAGGCAAGTCCCCCGGAATAGATGCCGGCACCCCGCTAACCCCTGCGCCAGCCGCAAAAATGGGCGGTGCGGGGGTGTGATGACGCGATTCAGCGCAAATCGCGTCATCGTAGCTCCGCCCACTGCCTTATAATGCCAGTAATATTGGCATTATAAAGCGGGGGGCGGGGCCACTATGACGCGATCGCGTCGGCACGTCCCCGCTCAGCCTCTTTGACCCGCCCACATCCTCCCTGCTGGACGGACCTGCCAGCCCTCTCCCGGATTCCCCTGCCGAGATGTCGGCAAGTATGATCAGGGGCTGTTTCCAATCCAGGTGCGACGGCTGTAAAAAAAAAATAAAAAAAAAATGGTTAGGTTACTAAAACTTAAAGAAAAAAGTAAAAAAAAATAAGTAAAAAAATGTAAAAAATATTTTTTTTGTGTGCTGTACCCTCAGTGTATCCATATATATAAGCACTGTGACACCTGCTGGCCATACCGGAGTGTAATATTCATAAAAATATTGTGACGTTGCCATCCGTATAGCAGTGTAAACCCTCATACAAGTATTGTGAGTGACGCTGTGGGTTCATCATACCGCAGTGTAATATTCATACAAGTATTGTGACGCTGGTGGTCAGTAATACCGCAGTGTAATATTCATACAAGTATTGTGACGCTGGCGGTCAGTAATACTACAGTGTAATATTCATACAAGTATTGTGATGCTGGTGGTCAGTAATACCGCAGTGTAATATTCATACAAGTATTGTGATGCTGGAGGTCAGTAATACCGCAGTGTAATATTCATACAAGTATTGTGACGCTGTCGGTCAGTAATACTACAGTGTAATATTCATACAAGTATTGTGACGCTGGCGGTCAGTAATACTACAGTGTAATATTCATACAAGTATTGTGACGCTGGTGGTCAGTAATACCGCAGTGTAATATTCATACAAGTATTGTGACGCTGGTGGTCAGTAATACCGCAGTGTTATATTCATACAAGTATTGTGACGCTGGCGGTCAGTAATACTACAGTGTAATATTCATACAAGTATTGTGATGCTGGTGGTCAGTAATACCGCAGTGTAATATTCATACAAGTATTGTGATGCTGGTGGTCAGTAATACCGCAGTGTAATATTCATACAAGTATTGTGACGCTGTCGGTCAGTAATACTACAGTGTAATATTCATACAAGTATTGTGACGCTGGTGGTCAGTAATACTGCAGTGTAATATTCATACAAACATTGTGACGCTGGTGGTCAGTAATACCGCAGTGTAATATTCATACAAGTAATGTGACGCTGTCGGTCAGTAACACTACAGTGTAATATTCATACAAGTATTGTGACGCTGTCGGTCAGTAATACTACAGTGTAATATTCATACAAGTATTGTGACACTGTCGGTCAGTAATACTACAGTGTAATATTCATACAAGTATTGTGACGCTGGTGGTCAGTAATACCGCAGTGTAATATTCATACAAGTATTGTGACGCTGGCGGTCAGTAATACCGCAGTGTAATATTCATACAAGTATTGTGACGCTGGTGGTCAGTAATACTGCAGTGTAATATTCATACAAGTATTGTGACGCTGGCGGTCAGTAATACTACAGGGTAATATTCATACAAGTATTGTGACGCTGGTGGTCAGTAATACCGCAGTGTAATATTCATACAAGTATTGTGACGCTGGCGGTCAGTAATACCGCAGTGTAATATTCATACAAGTATTGTGACGCTGGTGGTCAGTAATACCGCAGTGTAATATTCATACAAGTATTGTGACGCTGGCGGTCAGTAATACTACAGGGTAATATTCATACAAGTATTGTGACGCTGGTGGTCAGTAATACCGCAGTGTAATATTCATACAAGTATTGTGACGCTGTCGGTCAGTAATACTACAGTGTAATATTCATACAAGTATTGTGACGCTGGTGGTCAGTAATACCGCAGTGTAATATTCATACAAGTATTGTGACGCTGGCGGTCAGTAATACTGCAGTGTAATATTCATACAAGTATTGTGATGCTGGCGGTCAGTAATACCGCAGTGTAATATTCATACAAGTATTGTGACGCTGGCGGTCAGTAATACTACAGGGTAATATTCATACAAGTATTGTGACGCTGGTGGTCAATAATACCGCAGTGTATTATTCATACAAGTATTGTGACGCTGGCGGTCAGTAATACTACAGTGTAATATTCATACAAGTATTGTGACGCTGGTGGTCAGTAATACTACAGTGTAATATTCATACAAGTATTGTGACGCTGGTGGTCAGTAATACCGCAGTGTAATATTCATACAAGTATTGTGACGCTGTCGGTCAGTAATACTACAGTGTAATATTCATACAAGTATTGTGACGCTGGTGGTCAGTAATACTACAGTGTAATATTCATACAAGTATTGTGACGCTGGTGGTCAGTAATACTACAGTGTAATATTCATACAAGTATTGTGACGCTGGCGGTCAGTAATACTACAGTGTAATATTCATACAAGTATTGTGACGCTGGCGGTCAGTAATACTACAGTGTATTATTCATACAAGTATTGTGACGCTGGTGGTCAGTAATACTGCAGTGTAATATTCATACAAATATTGTGACGCTGGCGGTCAGTAATACTACAGTGTAATATTCATACAAGTATTGTGACGCTGGCGGTCAGTAATACTACAGTGTAATATTCATACAAGTATTGTGACACTGCTGGTCAGTAATACCGCAGTGTAATATAAAAGTATTGTGACACTGCTGGTCAGTAATACCGCTGTGTAATATAAAAGTATTGTGACACTGTTGGTCAGTAATACCGCAGTGTAATATAAAAGTATTGTGATGCTGTTGGTCAGTAATACCTCAATGTAATATAAAAGTATTGTGACACTGCTGGTCAGTAATCCCGCAGTGTAATATAAAAGTATTGTGACACTGCTGGTCAGTAATACCGCTGTGTAATATAAAAGTATTGTGACGCTGCTGGTCAGTAATACTACAGTGTAATATTCATACAAGTATTGTGACGCTGTTGGTCAGTAATACCGCAGTGTAATATTCATACAAGTATTGTGACGCTGTTGGTCAGTAATACCGCAGTGCAATATAAAAGTATTGTGACACTGCTTGTCAGTAATACCACAGAGTAATATAAAAGTATTGTGACGCTGTTGGTCAGTAATACCGCAGTGTAATATAAAAGTATTGTGACACTGTTGGTCAGTAATACCGCAGAGTAATATAAAAGTATTGTGACGCTGTTGGTCAGTAATACCTCAGTGTAATATAAAAGTATTGTGACACTGCTGGTCAGTAATACCGCAGTGTAATATAAAAGTATTGTGATGCTGTTGGTCAGTAATACCTCAGTGTAATATAAAAGTATTGTGACACTGCTGGTCAGTAATACCGCTGTGTAATATAAAAGTATTGTGACGCTGCTGGTCAGTAATACTACAGTGTAATATTCATACAAGTATTGTGACGCTGTTGGTCAGTAATACCGCAGTGTAATATTCATACAAGTATTGTGACGCTGTTGGTCAGTAATACCGCAGTGCAATATTCATACAAGCATTGTGACGCTGTTGGTCAGTAATACTGCAGTGTAATATTCATACAAGCATTGTGACACTGTCGGTCATTCAGTGTAATATTAATAAAAGTATTGTGATGCTGTAGGTTCTACCCCAGTGCAGTCACATAAGCGGTGAACAAAGTTTAAAATAAAGTTAATGTTAAAAATTTTACATTTTGGTACAAATTGACATGTGTGCTGTACCCAGGAACCACATACTAGTGCTTGAGCAGCAGACACCAGTGATGATACCAGTTCGTCAACATTATCTACTAAAGCCGATGCCCAAGGGCAAGAAGGGATTAAGGGCCTGATTCAGACCCGGACGCAAGTGGCCGATCGTACGTTCGGTGTACGTGCCGAATTATGTAAATTTAAGCGCTCGCACGTAATTTCGAACGCAACTAAACTTCCTCCCCAAAGTCTACCGACCCCTCCTCTAGCTAACGAGCGAGCCAAATAGCGAGCGTACATCCCCAATGTGGCTTGCAGGGAACGCACGCACAAGTACAAACCGGAAGTGGGCCTGTCAGATTCCGATTACCTGCTCGTTCATTCTGCCTACCTCCTTCAATCGTATCATGCCAATCAATATATCAATTAGCTTAATTGCTCTTCACATGTTTTTTTTTTTTATTGCAATAAACTTTACTCTTGTCCGTGTTTGTGTTTTCCTGCAGAATACGTACGGTTTAAACAATAGCTTTCTTTTGCCAAAATACATGTTTGAGCCAATTCTCCATTTGTTTTCCGTGTTTTTACCCACGCATATTTTACTGGGTTCATTTCTTTATTTAAATTAGCTTACGCATGTCACTGCATCAAGCCTATCATAACTCACAATAGATTTTTGGGCCTGTCGAACACATGACTCATACACTAACCAATAGAATGGTTCCTGTTAATTTCCCAAATACATTAGCCAATCAAAATTATTTTCTGGTCTTTATTAAAACTGTTTTATTAAAAATACACCATTGCCATCATGAGAGCCTCTGCATTCACCAAGCGAGAGCTTCTGGTTTTAACAGAGGTGATGGACAGGCGTATCACCAGCCAGCCTCCCCCCATCAGCAATCGGGAAAAGCGTACCGCCTATGCGGAGGTTCGCGGCCGCCTGCGTTCTTTCGGCTCACGCCCACAGATCGGCCAGCTGGAGCGCAGGTGGTCCGACCTTCAACGGCGGATGCCCCGCTTGCTGGCAAGCTTTCGCATGCGTATAGCGGAAAGTAAGTTTTTTTTTTTTTGGTTTTCATGTTTATCTTTGTGGTCCTATCTGCGTGTGCATGTTTTCTTGTTTGGCCTGTTTTTGGTTTTCACTCATATCTGCGTGTGCATGTTTTCTTATTTGGCCTGTTTATTCTTTGCACTCATATCTGCGTGTGCATGTTTTCTTGTTTGGCCTGTTTATTCTTTGCACTCATATCTGCGTGTGCATGTTTTCTTGTTTGGCCTGTTTATTCTTTGCACTCATATCTGCGTGTGCATGTTTTCTTGTTTGGCCTGTTTATTCTTTGCACTCATATCTGCATGTGCATGTTTTCTTGTTTGGCCTGTTTATTCTTTGCACTCATATCTGCGTGTGCATGTTTTCTTGTTTGGCCTGTTTATTCTTTGCACTCATATCTGCGTGTTTTCCTTTTGTTGTGTTAAACAATTAGCGTTTAACAAGGTGATGTTCTAAACTAACCACAATTTTTTTAACATCATTTAGGGGCCGAGCGAAGACTACGGCGTCATCGCCAGCAAAGACGACGCTCTCGTCCCCTCTCCCCAACCCCCAGCCAAACCTCCTCTCCCCAAAATTCCCAAAATTCCCCCTCCTCCCCTGCCTGCCCCGACCCTGTCGCCCATCCCTCTTTGCAATTTCCCCTCCGTCCCAATTCCACCTCCCCTCAACCCACCCCTCTCTTGACCACCCCATCTCCCGAATCTGTGATAACCCCTCCCACCTCCTGGGGAAATGTGACCACCTCCGAGGAGGACGATGGAGTGGTTTCGGGGCCAGCCGTCATTCATAACGGTATGTTTCCCTTTTATCCTTTTTTGTTGATGAAAATGTGTTGATCTAATCCTTTGTCTGTGCCTTTTCCTTTTTTTTTGTTTAAAAAAGTTTGGTTATATATCTCTTTGTATTTACATTTCACAGCTGATTTCTCCATACACATATCCCACATGTTAAAACAGTCAAACTTGTATGTCTGGCTTACGGTTGCTTTTTTTTTTATGTGTTTTTTGCCACACTATTGTCACTTTTTGCTAAGTCTCTTTTGCTTGAGTATTTTTTGAGATTCCTAAATTATGGATTCATTGTAGTAAGCACCACAATTTTCTAACCCACAGAGGACCAGAGGCATATGGTGGACCTAGCCGGGTGCGTTCAACTTATGCGGGGGCACGTGATCGGCCTGCTGGTGGTCCTGGATCGGATGGCAGGGATCCTGCGTCCCTAATTTTTTTGTTTTTCCCTCAAATTATTTTTCTCAAATAAAAAGTTAAATTTTGAATACAGTCTCATTCCTTGTCTCTAAATCTTAGATTGTTTAAACTTACATAAGTAGACTCTTGCAGCAAGTATTTGAAACTAATGTCACTAAGATTGTGTTATGTTGTTTTTTTAAAGCAGGCACATGAAACAGCTAACACTAACAATAGGTTTTGCGAGTTTCCAGATGTTTTTTTTTTTTTTTTTATAATTTACATGTAAAAATTTGTTGGGAAACCTGCTTAGGCCGAGATTCCAAAGCATACTGAATCTACATAATACCTTTTGGTGTTGGTTTTTACCCACAAAACATAGTTAAATAATGTGCAAATTGCCACATTACAGGATTAACCATTAACCAAATTTTACGTGGGTGAACCTGCTTACACTTGCTTGTAATGTACATAAAAAATTTTGGGATTCCAAAACCAAAAATTTATTCACCACATAAAAAAAACACAAAGTGTTGGTTCACAAACAATACACACAGTGATAACAAAATGTAAAAACCAGCAAACACCATAATAAAAAAAAAACTAAAAATCAACAACTGGTTGACGAATGAGCATGCCAACATGATTCCACAAATGTTGCTTTTACAAATTGGGTCCAGAATATATATCCAATGTGGCCCCATGAAGTCATTTTTTGGGAGCAGGAAGTAGTCATCGTTTCAGTCCAAAAGATTATGAAATAAAACACAAGATGGGAAAAAAAAACCCGATTAATTTGATGGTCAAAAAAATTCCTTTCAACATTGTGTCAAATAACTTCTTTTGTGCCAATAATTACCTAAAGAATCTGGCCACCACATCATCGCGTATAGCCCCCCCACATACTGACCTCTGACCAATCTCGGGGGGGCCATCCTCAGGCAAGGCATCCTCTGGCTGCATTGGGACACCACTCCTTATGGCGATGTTGTGAAATATCCCACACAGGATCACAATTTTCGAAACCATATCCGGCAAATACATGAGTTCGCCACCAGAGCGGTGGAGGCATCTGAATCGGCCTTTTAAAAGGCCGATACAGCGCTCCACCACTTGCCTGGTGGCTGTAAGTGCGGAATTAAAATTACTTTGTGGCCCTGGTGTGGGAGCAAAATAAGGAGTGAGCAGCCAGGGCGTGCAAGGGTAGCCACTGTCTCCTGTGAAAAAGAAGTGACAACATCAGGAACACTGTGTATCAAGCTTAGCATTGGTATGTACTAAAGGTCTCCACTTACCCAGAAGCCCTGCATCACCAGCTTGTAGGTTGTCTAATTTTTGCCATATCCCTGATTGCCGGATGACGAATGAGTCATGTGCACTCCCGGGTAATTTTGCATTCAGGGACAGGATCTGGAGGGAGGCATCACATACCACCATTACATTCAGTGAGTGATAGTGTTTGTGGTTCCTAAAAATGGCCTCCAGCCGTGCTGGAGGCTGAAGTGGTATGTGAGTACCATCCACAACCCCTATGATGTGTGGGAAGCCAGCTATTTGGTAAAAATTGGCCTTGGCCACACTAAGGGCACCCATATCCAAAGGCATTTTAATAAAATGATGGAGGTGCTTGAAAAGGACCTCCATCACTGCCCTCAGGATCCTTGAAAAGGAGGTTTGGGATATTCCCGCAACTATTCCCACTGTGGTTTGAAAGGATCCTGAGGCACAGAAATGTAACACCGCCATAAATTGTGTAAGTGGTGGTATTGCTGTAGGACTGTCAATTTGCCGCTCAAGATCACTCTCTATTAATGAGACAGTGTCTATGAAGATTTGTGGCGGAAGACGGTAGCGCCTTAACACCTCATCATCGGGCATTCCAAAAAGGGTGACACGTGTTCTATATATCTGGGGCCTTGCACGCCTACGATACCTACGCCTGGGACGAGATTGAGGTTGGTCGGCTTCCGGGAGCATGGCCACAACAATCCGACCAAGATCAACCTGAAATGGCAAGAATTGAAGTTACGGTTTGTTTCCCCCAAAAAAGAACGAAAAATACTTATCTTTACGATACAATCCAATGATGCTTACATGCCGGGGTATTGTCATGATTTCCCAAACCTAAAAATCAAAAGACCAGAACAAGGACAAAATTTTTGGTGTCCATTTAGGATTCTTAATTTTGTAAAAGACAAAACATAAAAGGGGATAAACACACATTTCTCCAAAGAGCAAACCGATATTGCGCAGACTTCCACAATTTGGGGCCCAAACAACAACCAAGATTGTGAACGGTAAATATCACCCAATTTAACTTGAGAAAATAAGCAGAGAAAAATGTGCTAATTAGTTTGCAATTTAACTTGAGAAAATAAGCAGAGAAAAATGCGCTAATTAGTTTGCAATTTAACTTGAGAAAATAAGCAGAGAAAAATGCGCTAATTAGTTCGCAATTTAACTTGAGAAAATAAGTAGAGAAAAATGCGCTAAATAGTTCAGACATTTAGGAAACACAAACACAAAGAAAAAAACAGTAATGTCCACAAAAGATGCGTAAAAAAAGACAGGAACATTTAACAAACAATTGAAAATCCAAACTTACCAATACAGGATATAGAAGTCACCGAACAAAAAGGTCGTTGGGGCAGAGCCAAAATAAACCTACAAAAGGAGAACATTTTTTTATTTTTGGAACCCCCCCAAAAAAAGAGAGCCAAATTTAACAAAAGGAAGACGGGAAAAAACTTACCAAAAAAATACACCACAACTAAAAGAACCACACCAAAAAAAGCGAACGGAAAGATAAACACAAAAAAAACGCACAGAAAAAATCGCCAAACACCGCCAAATACAATTCCCACCAACAATCCACTCCGACCAACGTAACCTCCAACAAACAACACCCGCCACCTAGACTCGAGTCGGCCAAAGCCATAAATAGTGTTTCTTTTCCCGCTCAAATTAAGGACGGATCATAGGAACGCACAATCAATGATGCGGACGAATAATAAGGACGCATGTATAAATACGTCACTACCAAAAATAAACGGTCTGGTGTATTTCTTGTTTGGTTATGAGAAATGGCTACAGACCAGCCAAACAATGGCCAAGAGGCGACAGGTAAGTTTTTCTGGCATTTCCAATCAAGGATTATTTTGAGGCAGAATATAGTGAAAGTTGGCCAGCTAAAATTTACCAATTTTATTGAAAATAGGTGTTGAGGATGACATGGAAGAGGCTGCTGGGCCCAGTATTCCGGGCAAAGCTGGGAAATAGAAAAGGCAGCCACAATTCACAAGAAAGGAGATGGAGGTTTTGGTTCAGAAGTGTGTGGACATCCTGCCACAGGCAGACAGGAATATGGGTGCAAGCCAGAAGTGGAGAATGTGGGAGGAGATATCCAGTGCTGTCAATAGGGTGGGTGATTATGTCCGTCTAGCCCCGGATTTCAAACGGCGGTAAGTAAAAACTTGACCACCCAAAAAAAACAGGGTGAAATAATGCAGGAATAATGGCTACTTTTTCACCCACAGATGGCAAGACTTCAAATATCGCCTAAAGCAAAAAATGGCTGACAGGGCTAGGCATGCAAGGGGGACAGGTGGGGGTCCCACCCCTGTGTCATTGGAGTTTAATGATTTGGAAGAGCTGGCACAGGGGTGTGTGCAGGATGTGGAGGTGTTTGGCGTGTCCAACATGGATACGGACATGCCAGACTTTGCGGCTCCTCATGTTGTCCCAGATAAATGTTGTGATGTAACCAACTCTGAAATGTTAATGTGACAATATGTAGATTGTAATGTTCCTCTTTTCTCTTTTTTCTCACAGAGACACAGGCGGATGAGTCTGCTCCAGAGGGGAGCCTTGGCCGCAGAATTTCTGCTGGCTCTGCAGGGGAGGAACCAGTACATCCGGCTGAGGACCCTGCAGAAGCCAGTCCTGGGCAATCCCCCTCGCAGGCAGTGGCACTCCTCACAGAACTCAATTTTAAATCGGATTCCCATACGGAGATTCTGCAGAGGATGGACGCCAGTCTGCTACGGATGGCTGAGGCCCTGGAGCAAAATGCTGCGGCCAACGTGACCATTGGTCAGGCCCTGGCTGAAAATACCAGGGCCAACATCAGAATCGCCAATGCCCTGGAGCAGCTTGTTCGCCAGCACATGGTGGAGCCCACCTCCCTTCCTGCCGGAACATCAGGATCCTCCACCTCTGGCACAACAACAGCCATTCCTCCAAATGTGCCTAGCCCTGTGCCTAGTCCAGAGGCCACAACATCTGCCTCTGGACAGGCCAGCCAGAGGACATCCCGGAGCCGGTCTGGCGCCCACCCTACCCCAGCCAAACGGGGAAAGAAACGATGACAGCACTGGCAACTTTGCCCACACTCCTTCTGTGCTTGCCCCATATTCCTTTCTGGCCAAAACTTCCCTCCTTTCTTTTTTTTCTGTTTTTTTTATTTTTGTCTTTTTGGAACCAAAAAGATCAATTGAAATAAAATAATGTACCAAAGATTAGTGGGTAACAATGACCCCAAAATTGTACCCGAAAATGCACATGATTTTTTGTAAAATGTGTTTTGAAAATAAAACCGACAAATTGTTCTCAACTGTATTGTGACATTAATTTCAATTTTTTTTCTAGTTAATCCTGTCCCACAAGGAAAAAATGAAATCTGAGTTTTGGAGTTCCAAAAAATCAAGGGTTAAAAGAAAATGTTACTTTAAGGAACACTTTGGCAAAAAAAACCTAAAACTCCAGGCCAATGCAAAAGGTTACAATACACACAAACATGATTACAATATTGTTACAATATCCAAAAATACTATCAAAATTGTAAAATACATTCCTACTAAAAAATGCTAATTGATTGTGTAATCCTGTAATTAGCAGCCGAGAATTTCAGCTGCGTACGGTTTTGTGCTATTCCAAAGGAAAAAAAAAAAAAAAACATTACAAGCTGGTTTTCAATTCAAAGTTGATTGTTTATCTGACAAGCCGTGATAAATCGATGAAACATCGAGGAGGCCCAGGCCAAAGGACAAGGCCATCGCCATTGTGGTCGAGTAATCCAGACCCCAAGCTGTGCTAGCAGTTTGAACGGAAAGAGGATCAGCCAGTGACGTATGAGTTGGTACGAACACATTTGACGTTCGCATGAGCTAATTTATGTACGCCCCAAAAACGCCTCGCCACGCCTGCGTTTTTTCCATCTCCACCCCCGTCAACGCCCAAAAACTGCCTGTTCTGTCAATCACATTTGACATGTCACTTCCTGTTCGCAATTTGCAGAACGAGTGAAAAAAAACTCGCAATCTGCCGTACACACATGCGCAGTGTTACACCGACGCATGCGCGGTTTCTCAACATCGGAACGCAACGAGCGTACTGCTATTAACGAGCGGCTCTGAATGAGGGCCTAAGTCAGGGCATCTAAAGTCAAAGAACCAAACTTTTACAGTGGTAAAGAAAAAAGATCAAAGGGAAAGTTAGCTGCAGAAAGACATAAAATTTGCAATATGCCTTTCACCACATGAAGTGGCAAGGAAAGGCTAAGGCCTTGGCCTTTATTTATGACTGCTGGTTCTGTCACTTATGATGCTGTAAGCCCTTCTCCCTGTAGAAGCTTTAAATAAATGAAAATCGTTAAGGCACATGAACCAACTGTGTGCTCAGAAAAGTCACAGATCCCTGAGGAGAGTCCAAGTGTGTCCGTGGTTGCCATGTGTGAGCCTGACGTGTGCCCTCTGCAAATGTGGGGATGAGCAGCACAAGTCAACATGTTGACATAGAATTCGAGGATGCTGCTGTGAAAGTGCACCAGAGTGAGAAGGATATTTGTGTAGCTGGCACTTATAAGGATGTTGATGATGAGGATGTTGTTTGTGTAAACCTGGCACCAGTGGAAACAGTTGTTGCCCATGATAAGAAAAAGCCCATTGTTATGCCTGGGCATAAGACAAAAAAATCCACTTTTTATGTGTGGAATTATTTCTACTCAAATTCGGACAGCAATTGTCAAGCCATCAGTACCCTTTATTAAAGCCAGAGTAAGTAGAGGTAGGGACGTTAACCATGTAGGAACCTCCTCCTTGTTATGTCATTTGCAGTGATTTCATGGAACATTTTTGGGAAAATCAGAAAGTGGTGCTAAAAATAACAACAGACAGTCCAGCATCAGTTAGCTCCCTTACCTTAGCTAGATCCCAGCACCTGCAATATCCACTGCCATATCCACTTCATCATCAATATCTTCACTATTGATTGGAGGTAGCTTTGCATCCAGGAAAAGGCTAGGTGACTCCTCCCTTATCCAGTGTTCCTCAGAAGAATCCTTGGGCACTAGGCCTGCTGTTGCTGCTGTGGGTGGATCTTCAATCCAGAAAGGGACCAAGAAGACAACTAGTAGTAGTTTAAAAAAACAATTTACTGTTAAACAATCCATTGATAGAGGAAGCAAGTATAACAGTGGTCACCCAGTTGCACAGCAGATCACTGACGCCATGATGACTGTTCTAGTATTACATGGTGAAAAAATAGAAATTGAGGATGATAGCGTGGAGGAAGTACAAAAGGGGGATGAAGGGAATATTTGTCATGCCTAGACAATATTATTTTAACCCAAATCCTGACAACAGTTGTGAAGGCATCTGTACTATTTGCGAAGCCAAAGTTAGTAGAGGTAGGGACGTTAACCATCTGGGCACCTCCTGCGTTACATCATATGCAATTTATTTTACAAAATTATAATAATTTTGTAATTTAATAACAAGCAGTCCAGTATCAGCTACCAGCAGTGTGGACCAGCACATGCAATCTCCACCACCAATACTCTCATTATCAACTTCATCCTTAATGATTGGAGGTAGACCTTCCGAAAAATTGTATTGTGGGGACCCAAACAAACCAAGGACTTCAGCCACAAAAGTGTCAGTCCTAGTCGCTAAAGTGCTTGGTTTGTTAAACTGTGCATGTCCTTTTTAATATCCCACATAAGAGTGGGTGGGAGGTACAATTCCATCTTGCACCTCTTTTCTTTACATTTTGCACAATTTGGGGCATTGTCGACTGACATTTTTATAGTTTATTAAACTGGCATCCTGTGTGCTACTGCTGTGTGGCAATGTTTCATAGATGTCTGATATTTGTTTAAACTGCCGTGCATTTGTGCCGCTGCTCTGTCGCTTACTTTAGCCAGCCAGCTCGCTCCGGCCTATGGCCTATATTGGTGAATAAAAGTATTGAAAACAATATTGTGAGCTGGGAGGTGGTTAACAATTGCCTGAAAACTATTGTTATAAAGGTTAATAACACTGTAAGAAAAAAAACAGCCCCAAATTATGTGATTTTAACTGTTTTTAGAATTTTTTGATAAAAATCCAGATCCAAAACCGAAACATGCAATGGCGGTTTTGCAAAACCAAATCCAGATACAAAACCTCGAAGGAGATACAGATCCAAAACCAAAACACGGGGGTCGGCGCACATCTCTACTAATTAGAGTTGTGCACAGACCCCCGTGTTTTGTTTTTGGATCTGGACCTATCTTCGTGTTTTTATTTTGTTTTTGCCAAACCACCCTCAAGTGTTTTGGTTTTGGATCTGGGTTTTTTTTTTCTTTTAAATTATAATTTTTTTTTTAAATCAGCTAAAATGATTTCAGTTGAGCGGTCCAGTTTTACAGCATCATATTGGCCATCTGGCTCTTACATGTTTTGGATAGCTAATAAGATAAATCTGAATCCGAACTTGCTCTATTTTGTCAAAAAGAACCGAGTCAAAACCAAAATGCTCATCTTTAAAAATCACGTAATTTTTGCAATCTAAAACCCTAAATTTGGATTTAAAATCCAAATTCCGAACCGCGACTTAGATCTTTCCGGATCTCCTAAGGAAATCCGAACCGTAACCTGGATCTGTCTGGATTCGTGAAATTTGGGTGTTTTCTGATTTCTGGGAAACTGACCCACACATCTCTAGTAACACTAATACTAATTAAAGCATTTTAACCTAGTCGACATTATAGTTGACCAATCATAGCACTCCAATGGGAGTTTGTCTTTGTGGCTTGATGTGGCTCGTAACAGACAGAAAATAAAACCACAAAAAGTTTATTAAAAAATTATCTGTTTGTCTGTCTTGTCTTATTTGTGTCTGACTGGTGTGTGGTAGTATCTTTGTTTTGTCTTTATTTTTTCAGAGTTAAGTGTTTGTCTTTTGTGTGGTAGAGGATGGTGAGCAGAAGGAAGACACGGGTCATACCTGCCTACTATCTCGGGACATTCTGAAAACCTGCGAATCTCAGGTGGCTCTCATGGATGTCTAGAAGGGTGAACAAGTCTCACAGAGGTCACCCATAGACCGACCACTACCAGAGAGGTGGCCCGGATGGACATGACAAGATTGTTGAAATATGGAATGCGCTACTTCCATGAATGCTCCTTAATTGAAACATACTTTACCAAACTTGCTACAGTCTGGTCTTCTGTGCATCTACCGCACCATCTTACCACCTTGTATGAGCGTCACAGAGGGAGACAGACGTGTTTCACTTAACTCCAGAGACCCTGCCACATTATCCTGTATATGGCCTGCGTATTCTGCATATACCTGAACCGTATCCTGCGTATACCTGCACCGTTACCTTCATACATCACCAGCTGGTGCTCTGTAGGTCCCGCTCAAGCTCCGCTCCATTCCGGAACTACTACTACACTACAATAAACCGGACACCTGGTTTAGCGCCTGGACTGTTGAGTATATCTGGAATTCTGCTGGTTTTGCTATGTAACTCTGCAGACCATCGCCAAATAGTACACACACATCAACAGAGATTCTTGCTGAATTGCACCATTGTGGCCCCGCACCCTCTTCAAGATGTGGGTAATTTCATCATGCCCTCACCCACCCTCTTGACAGCACACAGGGACAGTTTGTAGGAGAACCTCCTGAGCAGAGCCAGAGTAAGAAGAGGCACAGGGGTTGAGTGAGCTGACGCTATAGAGACACATGGGAGGGAGGGCTGAGACTATGGAAAGACACAGAGGGTGAGCTAACACTATAGAGACACACGGGGAGGGCTGAGACTATGAAGAGACATTGGGCAGTTTACTGACACTAAAGAGAGACACAGTGGGAGGGTAGAGATTATTGAGAGATACAGGAGAGGGGGTGAGCTGACACTATAGAGAGACACAGAGGAGGAGCCGACACTATAGAAAGACATAGTGTGGAGGGCTGAGACTATGGTGAGACAGAGGGGGTGACTATGGACAGACACAGGGGGAGGGCAAATACTATGGAGAGACAGGGGCTGAGACTATAAAGAGACATGGGGCAGGGCTGAGGCTGCTGCAGAGACACTGTGGGGCGGGATGTACTAAGCATTGCATCCGCGATGCGGTACATCCTGCCTCGTATCGGGTACATACTGTATCGGCGTTAATTACCTCGGTATGTAATTACCACTAAGCTCCCAGAATGCATCGTATTCCGGTGCTTAGTACATCTGAAAAATGCTGTAAAACTCCCGAAAACTGCTTATCAGGGGTCTTAGTACATTTCTGCCCCTAGTACATCCCGTCCTAGGTGAGCTGAGGCTATGGAAATTTGAGGTGGATGGTATTGGAAAATGTACTGGTTAAATGCTGGTGCTACACCTTGTTTGTGATGTTATTTGCCAGTAGGGGAGAATGAATGTATTGACCCCTAGGGAGTATAATGTCAAGAATTACACAGTACCTAATAGGTATAATAGATGTATTTATCCCTAAAGGAGTAATCTACACCTCTATCATATATCCTATGCCACATTCACCTCCACACTACCTAGATTTCCCACGGATAGCAGTCGGGAAGCCAAACGCCGGCTTCATGACTCTCTAATCCCGGCAGGGGTCTAAAGACAGGCGTCAAAATCCTAACGCCTGTCATTAGACCTATGCCGAGAGCCCGACACCTGGGGGGTTAGGCACCCCCCCGGGGGGCTTAGGTTTAGGCGGCGGGGAAGGGGGGGTTAGGTTTAGGCACTTAGAGGGGGGATTAGGGTTAGGCACTTGGTGGGGAGGTTAGGATTAGGCACCCCTAAGGGAGGGTTAGGGGGTAGAATAGGGTTAGTAGATACTTACCTTTGGACGATCAGGATTTTCACCCCTGCCGGGCTGCTGCTGTCGGGATTTGAACCACCGGCCATGCGGCAAGTGCTAAATCATACTGATTCCTTTTCCCACAGGGTACAAAACACTGGGTTTTATCCTACCCACATAAATTTATCCTCTGAGAGCACTGGGACTCTCATTTATTTAAATAAAATATTTTTTTCTCGGCCAACGCACTTGGGGTCTAATTCACGGATCGTACGCAATGCAGTTGCTGCTATCAGCGGGGATATGTAAATGTTTGCAT
This sequence comes from Taudactylus pleione, assembly GCA_031769625.1. NCBI lineage: Eukaryota > Metazoa > Chordata > Amphibia > Anura > Myobatrachidae > Taudactylus > Taudactylus pleione. Next base: position 816,247 of record JAUIMM010000279.1, read on the forward strand.
TCGCATTGCAATCTCAACCTAACATAAGGACCCCCACTTCCCCTTACTCACATCCGTACACTTTGGCAGAATAGCAAAACTATCGATAACATCGGACCCACAGGTAAGGCAAGTCAGACCTCACCCAGGAATTGCTTACTTCAGTGCACGCTATGAGGCTTCAGGCTGCGTATGGTATCGCAGTGGCTAATTTATGCACGCCCCTGCAACACCATCCCAACGCACTGCCACGACTGCGTTCACACGACCCCCCCGTCACCACCCACAAACGGCACTTCCTGTCAATCACTCTGCAATGGGTCTGCGCTGCTCCTGCGATCGCAGTCCCAATCGCTGTAGCTAATTTGTGCACTGCGATGCATACGCATGCGCAGAACTCAACAATCGGCTGATTGCGTGCGTATAACCAACTGCGTTCCTCGCTGAATCAGGTCCTTGATCTTAACTCTACATCGGCCCCCAGAGAATGACACTTATATACTCTATCAGCTTTTTCTTGTGGAACAGAACAGATATAGGGGTAGATGTATCAAGCCTTGGAGAGAGAAATGGTGGAGAGAGAAAGAGTACCAACCAATCAGCTCCTAACTGTCATTTTTCAAACAGCCTGTGAACGACAGTTAGGAGCTAATTTGTTGTTACTTTTCTCTCTCCACTTTATCTTTCTCCAAGGCTTAGTACATCTCCCCCCAAGGGTCATAGGGCCTGATTCAGAGCCGGACGCAAGTGGCCGTTCCTTCGGCGTACGAGCAAAAAAAATTAAATTCAAGCGCTCGCTCGTATGTTCGCTCGCAGCTAATCTTCCGCCCCATAGTCTCCCAACCCCTCCTCTAGCTAGCGAACGTTCAAAATAGCGACCGTCCATCTCCTCTTTGGTTGCAGGGAACACTCGCACAAGTCAAATCCGGAAGTGGGCCTGTCAGTTTTCGATTGCCTGCTTTCATTCAGCAAACATACTTGAATCGATTAATAGCAATCAGTATATTCATTAGCTTAATTGGTATTCACATCTTTGCAATCCGTTTTTTTTTACAATGTCAATAAACTTTATTATTGTTCGTGTGTTCCGCAGAATATGTACGGTTGGACCAAGGGGATGGTTTTTCAAATGTAAAAGTTTGTTTGAATGCTACTATTGTTTTGCGTTTTTTTATATGCAGATATTTCTTCTTTTTTAATAATATTTAAATTAGCTTATGCATGTCACTGCATCAAGCCTATCATAACTCACACTATATTTGTGAGGGTGTAGGTCACATGACTCATACAATAACCAATAGAATGCTTTCTGTTAATTTACAAAGTACATTAGCCAATCAAATTTTTTCTAGGACCTTTATTAAAACTGTTTTGTGTAGAAAAAATCATTGCCATCATGAGAGCCGCCGATTTTTGTCGCCGCGAACTCCTGGTCCTCACAGATGTGATGGACCGGTGAATAACTGAGCATCCGGCCCCCATCACTAACCTCCGCAAGCGGCTCGTCTATGCGGAGGTGCGCCGCCTGCGTACGATGGGCTACCGCCAAAATATCGGTCAACTAGAAAGACGCTGGTCTGATCTCCGCCGCAGATCCCCACGCCTTTTGGCCAATTTGCATCAGCAAATTCAGGAAAGTAAGTGTTTTTTTTTTTTTTATTTAAAATGTAAGCATACCTGCGTGTGCATGTTTCCCGTATAGCCCTGTTTCTTTGTTTTGTGCCTACCTGCGTGTGCATGTTTCCCGTATAGCCCTGTTTCTTTCTTTTTGACATACCTGCGTGTGCATGTTTCCCGTATAGCCCTGTTTCTTTCTTTTTGACATACCTGCGTGTGCATGTTTCCCGTATAGCCCTGTTTCTTTCTTTTTGACATACCTGCGTGTGCATGTTTCCCGTATAGCCCTTTTATTTTTTTTATTATTTTTGCTGTTTAAATTTTGTCAACAAACTATTAAATATGTACTAATAAAATTTTATCAACATCATTTAGGGGCGGAGCACAGACTACAGCGTCTACACCATCTCCGACGGCGTGCTCATCCTCTATCCCCCACTCCCACCCAATCATCCTCTCTCCACTCTTCCCCAAATTCCCCCTCCACCCCAGACATGGCAGACCATGAGGCCCCTCCCTCTCCTCACATTCCCATCCCACCAACTTCACCCTCCCCTCCACCCCCCCTCTCTTTTCCTCACCCTCCCCTCCACCCCCCTCTCTTTTCCTCACCCTCTACTTCCTCACAAATCACCCCTCCTCCATCTGTACAGCACTGGTCCACCTCTGAGGAGGACGATTTCAGGGCTCCAGGCCCAGTCATCATTATGCCCGGTATATTTCCCTTTTAAACTATGGTTGCTTTTGTTTTTTGTTTTTTTGTTGATGTTGTCCTATTGCCTGTGCAGTTCAAATTTGTAAAGTATTTCTAATGTTTTGGATATATATCTTTGTGAAACAATGTCTTGGATGTTTTCCCCTTACACATATGTCCAAACACTCATACTTGTGTCTTTCTTGTTTACTGTACCAACAAATGTAGTATTTTGGCGTAGTTGTCCCTATTTTTTCTTGACATTTGATTTCAATATTTTTTTTTCTTCAATCTTAGCGTTTGGCATTACTTTTCTTTTGTCTATGTTTTTTTTCTTCTTTTTTTGGATAGTCTGATTTTAAAGTTGTTTGTTAACATAAAAATTAAGGTGTCATTTTAGTAATCCCCACATTTTTTAAACCCACAGAGGACCAGAGGCAGAACGCACAAATGTATGCAGGCTTGCAGAGCTTGAGGGGCCATGTAGTAGGCATGCTTGTGGTCTTGGACCATCTATTGGCGCTCCTGTGCCACTAATTTTTTTTTCTACCCAAAAACTATTTTCAAAAATAAAATATATTTTGATTTATTTAAGTCTCATTCCTTGTCTGTAAATCTTAGATTGTTGATCCTTACATAAGTCGACTATTTTAGCCTGAGTTTTTAAGTAATGTAAATTAGATTTTAGAAAGCTCAAGTAAGTATGTAAGCTGGCACATTCAACACCTAACAATACCAATAGGTTTGTAGAATTATCTTCAAAAATATTTTTATGTTTTGTGTGGGTAATGTAAAAATTTAAACAAACATGCTTAGGCCTAGTTTGGAAAACAAACTGGTTCACCATAATACCTTTGGTGTTTTTTTTTAGCCACAAAGCAGGGTAAAATACTTTACAATTTAACACATTACAGGATTAGCCATTAAGCAAGTTTCCCTTTTTTGGACCAGGTTACACTTGCTTGTAATTTACCAAGGAAATCTTTGATTAACGTTAAAACAAAATTTAATGCACACAAATAATAAACACAAAGTGAATTGTCACAATCAAATCACACAGTGAAAACACACACAAAAATCCAAACAACACCAAAAAGCCCAAAATAACAACAACAATCAAGAACTGTTTGAAGAAGTAGCATGCCAACATGAATCCACAAATGAGGCGAAGAAATCATTGTTCCAGAAGTTATATCCAATGTGTCCACATGATGTCATTTTTTGGGATCAGGTAGTATGCATCGTTTTTGAAGGTAATTTTATGGAATAAAAGAAGAAACAAAAACAAAAAAAATGTAAATTGTACCTTAAAATATTACATGTCTACATTGTGTCAATTAAATAATTTTTGGGAAATAATTACCTAAAAAATCTGGCCACAATGTCATCGCGTATGGCCCCCCCACATACTGACCTCCGACCAACCTTGGGGGGGCCATCCTCAGGCAAGGCATCCTCTGGCTGCATTGGGACACCACTCCTTATGGCGATGTTGTGAAATATTCCACACAGGACCACAATTTTTGAAACCATATCCGGCAAATACATGAGGTCGCCACCAGAGCGGTGGAGGCATCTGAATTGGCCTTTTAAAAGGCCGATACAGCACTCCACCACCTGCCTGGTGGCTGTAAGTGCGGAATTATACTGACTTTGTGGCCCTGGTGTGGGAACCAAATAAGGAGTGAGCAGCCAGGGCGTGCAAGGGTATCCACTGTCTCCTGTGAAAATATAAAATATTACATCAGGACCATTGGGTACCAAGCTTTGCATTGTTTTCAACAGAAGGTGTCAACTTACCCAGAAGCCACGCATCACCAGCTTGTAGGTTTAATTTGTGCCAAAGCCCTAGTTGCAGGATGACGAAGGAATCATGTGCACTGCCTGGGAATTTGGCATTCAGGGACAGGATCTGGAGGGAGGCATCACATACCACCATTACATTCAGTGAATGAAAGTGCTTTCGGTTCTGACATATTGCCTCCAGACTTGCTGGATGCTGAAGTGGTATGTGAGTACCATCCACAACCCCTATGATGTGTGGGAAGGCAGCAATTTGATAAAAATTAGCCTTCACCACACTAAGGGAACCCATATCCAATGGCATTTTAATAAAATGATGGAGGTGTTTAAAAAGTGCTTCCATCACTGCCCTCAGGATCCTTGAAAATGAGGATTGGGAAATTCCTGCCACTATTCCCATGGTGGTTTGAAAGGATCCTGAGGCACAAAAATGTAACACCGACATTAATTGCGTAATTGGTGGTATTGCTGTAGGACTGTCAATTTGCCGTTCAAGATCACTCTCTATTAATGAGAGAGTGTCTATGATGATTTGTGGCGGAAGACGGTATCGCCTTAACACCTCATCATCTGGCATTCCAAAAAGGGTGACACGTGTTCTATATATCTGGGGCCTTGCACGCCTACGAGGCCTATGCCTGGGACGAAGTTGAGGTTGGTCGGGTTCTGGAACCATGGCCAATATAATACGACCAACATCAACCTGAAATGGTAAGCCAGGTAGTTATTGTTTTAGCCAAATGTGTAAAGAAAAATATACTTATCTTTTCAAAGAAATCCAAAGATGCTTACAGGCCTGGGACGTGTCGTGCTGAACAACCTACATTTCAAAAGTAGAAAATATATTTAAGATTCATTTATTAAACTATGATTGTAAACAATTTTCTGGGTGGAAAAATAGAGAATGGAGGACACATTAGTTCTGAAAATATTACGCAACATTTAGTGGTAAGACATGATTTTACACTGAAATATTCAAAACACATTAGTTGGCTAAATAGTACGCTACTTTTACCGGTAAATAAGGACACATTAGTTGGCTAAATAGTACGCTACTTTTACAGTTAAATCAAGACACATTAGTTCGCAAAATAGTATGCTACTTTTACCGGTAAATAAGGACACATTAGTTGGCTAAATAGTACGCTACTTTTACAGTTAAATCAAGACACATTAGTTCGCAAAATAGTACGCTACTTTTACAGTTAAATCAACACATTAGTTCACAAAATAGTACGCTACTTTTACCGGTAAATAAGGACACATTAGTTGGCTAAATAGTACGCTACTTTTACAGTTAAATCAAGATACAATAGTTTGCAAAATAGTACGCCACTTTTACCGGTAAATAAGGACACATTAGTTGGCTAAATAGTACGCTACTTTTACAGTTAAATCAAGACACATTAGTTCGCAAAATAGTACGCTACTTTTACAGTTAAAACCACTCAAACATTAGTTCGCAAAATATTACGCGACATTTAGTGGGAAGACATGATTGTTCCAAGAAAATCAACAACAGTACTTTGCGAAACATATGCTAAGACCAACACATCGAATTTGTAAATTCATGAAACCAAAAACACTTACCAAAAACAGACAAATATCCCAAAGTTCAAAAACGTCACTGGGGCAATGCCAAAATAACTGTAAAAAACAAAAAAACAAAAACAAAAAAATTTGAAAACTATTTAATATTTTTTACGGTGGTTTTTGAAAATACTTACTCAAAAAATCCCCAAAAAAACGCCAAACAATAAAAAAAAAGCGAACGGAAAAGAAAGAAGTAAGAAAAAAAACAAAAAGATCACACCAAAAAATTCCTCCTTCTACTCCACAATCAGCCAACAATCCACTCCAATGCAAAACCTCCAACAATCATAACATGCCACCTCGACTCGAGTCACACCAAGCCATAAATAGTCTTTATTTTCCCGCTAAAATTAAGGACGGAGAATAGGAGCGCACAATCAATGATGCGGCCGAATAATGCTGACGCAGGTATAAAAACGTCACAGAAATCCCAAATCGGTCTGCTATAGTTGAGTCAAAAATGACTACAGAGCAGCAAGGTACTGGCCAAGAGGCGCCAGGTAAGGTTTTTTTTGTTTTTGGTGGAAAATGATTGATTAACAATATTTTTGAAAACATTTTACATTTTAATTTGTAATTTCTTTTTAAAAAAAGGTGTTGAGGATGACATGGAAGAGGCTGCTGGGCCTAGTAGGCCAACTAAACAAGAAAAAAAAAAAGGCAGCCACAATTCACAAGGAAGGAGATGGAGGTTTTGGTCCAAATGTGCAATGACACCCTGCCCCAGGCAGCAAGGAATATGGGTGCAAGCCAGAAGTGGAAATTGTGGGATGACATAGCCAGTGCTGTCAATGGGGTGAGTGAGTTGGAACGTTGAACCCAGGAGGTCAAATGCCGGTACGTACAAACTACATTTGACTAAAAAGTGTTTACAGGTCAAAATACTGGAGTAATAATGCCAACTTTTTATACAACAGATGGAGCGACTTCAAATATAGCTTGAAACAAAAACTTGCAGATAGGGCTAGGCATGCAAGAGGGACAGGTGGGGGTCCCACCCCTGTGTCACTTGAGCTCACTGATTTGGAGGAGCTGACACAGGGGTGTGTGCAGGATGAGGAGGTGTTTGGCGTGTCGAACATGGATGCCAGACTTTGCGGCTCCTCATGTTGACCCAGGTAAATGTTGTAATGTTAACAACTCTGAAATGTTTTTTGGAAAATATCTAGATTCTAATTTGACTCTTTTCTCTTTTTTATCACAGAGACACAGGCGGATGAGTCTGCTCCAGAGGTGAGCGTTGGCTGCAGAATTTCTTCTGGATCTGCAGGGGAGGAAGCAGTAGATCCGGCTGGGGACCCTGTGGAAGACAGTCCAGGGCCTTACCCCTCGAAGGCAGTGGGCCTCCTCAGTGATCTCAATATTAAAACGGATCAACAGACCGAGATTCTGCTGAGGCTGGACGCCAGTCTGCTATGGGTGGCGGATGCCCTGGAGGCAAATTCTGTGGCCAACGTGCGAATTGCTAATGCCCTGGAGCAGCTCGTTCGCCACCATATGTTGGAGCCGGCCTCCCTTCCTGCCGGAACATCAGGACCCTCCACCTCGGACACAACAACAGCCATCCCTCCAAATGTGCCTAGCCCTATGCCTAGTCCAGAGGCCCCAACATCTGCCTCTGGACAGGCCAGGCGAAGGACCTCCCGGACCCATTCCGGCTCACTTTCTGTGTTTACCCCATATTCCTTAATGGCCAAAACCTCCCTCTCCTTTCTTGTGAATTGTTTTTAAAATTTTAATTGGTTTGTGTCTGAAATGCCACTTATTGTATGTGCGTGGCCAAACAACCAATTTATGTTTATTTACGTGTTTTTCATTTTTTGTCTGAAAAAAAAAAAAGATCATAAAAAACAGTTTAAAAACTGCTCAATTCTATTGTTTATTTCTTACAAAATGGGTTAAAAGGTAATCCATCCAACAAAATTACAAACAATCCAACGGAAAGAGAAACATTTTTGAATTTGCAACAAATCAAGGGTTAAAAAACAAAAACAAAAAAACACTGATAAAAAATAATTTAAAAAAATGGTTTCTTTGGCCATAAAATATTCGCACAAAAATAAAACATGTGTACAATATTGTTTAACTACAAAAAAAATACTTACAAATATTTTAAAATACACCACAAAAAAAAACGTCTGCTAATTGATTGTATTAGGCCGAAATTAGCAGCTGAGTAGTTCACCTGCGTTCGGATTTTAGCTACTAAAAAAAGGCTATTAGTGAAACACCTTACAAGCAGATTAACAATTAAAAGATGATTGTTTCTGTGGCCTCAATTGATAAATCGACAAACCATCGATGAGCCCAGGGAAGGACGAAGAGACCATCGTCATTGCGGTAGACTATACCAGACCACAAGCTGAGCGAGCAGTCTTACTGAAAATTGGATCAGACAGTGACGTATGACTTTTTCCGTTCACATTGGCCGCTCGCATCAGATAATTTATGTACGCCCAAAAAACGCCTCGACACGCCTGCGTATTTCCATCTCCACCCCCGTCACCGCCCCAAAATGGACAGTTCTGTCAATCACATTTGACATGTCACTTCCTGTTCGCTGTTTGACGACCGACTGAAAAAATTATCGCAATCAGCCGTACGCACATGCGCACTGTTACACTGACGCATGCGTGGTTGTACAACATCGGATGACTACGAGCGAACGTCCGCTTACAAGCGGCTCTGAATGAGGGCCATAATGCATTTGGCGAAGCAGAGATTTTATGCCCCGAATTTGTGCTACGATTATCGGGCTGCCGCTCCTCCTCCCATACGTCCGCCAGGTCACCTGCACTGATTACGCACTGTACGGCCAGCTTCATTTCATGACTGAGGAATAATTTTTGAACTGTCAACTTTATTGAAGGAATCAGTGAGCGGTTGATTGGCCACAAAGACTAAAATAAGGGTTATATCAGGGTTAATTGTCAGTATCTGTGAACAGTGGGCCTGATTCGGACCCGGTCGCTAGATGCGTATGCTCGCACTGAGCGTATCCAAATTTTCCAAATTGATATCATGGGATGCGATCGCTCGCCAAGGCATAAGCACACCCTTTGGCTGTGCGAGCGATTGCTCTGTGTATGCAGACACCCCTTAGCATATGTAGAGATGCCCACTGGCACACGTCATCTTCAGGAAGTGATTGAAAACATTGGTACATCGCGCACCATCGGTAGCAATCGCAGCGCTTGTGGTTGCCTTACCATATAACAGCAATCTCTGCGAGCATTTCAGTGTAATAAAAAGCCAGGTGACGTGTACTATGACGCTGCCTGTTAATTATGCACGCCTCTGAAACGGCGTTGAAACACTCAGGCACACCTGCATTCGCATCTCCAACCCCCTGTTTTTACTGGACTGCCCCAGTTACCACCCACAAACGGCCTCTCCTGTCACTCATTACCCCGGGCTGTCTTTGCAGGGCGAGCGAGCAGTATGCAATCGCAGTGGGTAGTTCGCGCATGTGCAGAACGAAGCGTGCGCATGTGCGTACGCAGAACATCGGGCCGCTTGCGAGTGCACGCATATAGCGCACGGGTCTGAATCAAGCCCAGTATTTTGTTCTTATATCTTCACATGGAATTGGTGTGAGATTCCGGCGCTCAGGATCCCAGCTGTTAGAATCCCGACACCGGCATCTCGAAAGGGTTAACTTACCAACACTTGTTGGTCGGTATGCTAACCCTTTCCCTCTCCCTACCCTAACCCCACTCTTTGGTGGCTAACACTGACCTCCCTCCCATAGTGCCTGAACTTAACCTCCCCCTCCCCGGTGCCTAACCCTACCCCTCCCCCTTAGTGCCTAACCCTAACCCTCCCCCTTAGTGCCTACCCTAACCATCCCCCTAGTGCCTAACCCTAACCCCGCCTCCTAAACCTAACCCCCCCCAACACCCCGATACTTACCTTCAGTATCCGGCAGTTGGGATGACAGCCCGGGCCTTTATCCGGCATCAGGATTTTGGCGCCGGTAATTTGAGCGCTGGCATCCAGACCCCCGGGATGCCGAACGCATACCCTTCATACACCTTGTGTGATCCACCTAAGCAGATGACAATACACTCTCACTTGTGACCCAATACCAGTGAGGTCAATGGCTGGAGAGGAACACATGTATAAGAAAACTGTTTTTGTATCAAAACTCTGGAGCATGACAGGGAGTATGATAGGGGAGGGAGTATGACAGGGGAGGCTCTGCCTCCCCTACCTACTCTGACTGCATGTCTCTGCCCAATACAGTGGGGGTGAATGATACTCCAGAACCTAAAGAGTATTCTTTGCCTTGTGGTTCCTGATTGCTGTAGAAACCCCCAAATCTAAATTGAAATAATCCCAAACTGTGTTGCTGCGGTTGATTTAAATTGTAATATCCTAAAACCTCCATCACAACTCATCAGGTAGCTCCAGGACAAACGGGATTAATGCTTCATTTAGAATAATGTTTTGGTTTAACAATGTTATTGGGGGGCGAGAGGTAAGAACATGCACAGGAAGATTACAGTGCCCATTAAACAGCATAACACACGGGAATATGGTATTAGAAAGTTACCCATGCTGCCAAATGAATGATCAATATGAATCTTCAATGTCTGTTCTTCTAGATAATTTGCTGTTAATTTAAATATAAGCTCTAGTAATGGTTACTGAGAGAGAAATGAAAGTGTTTACAAAATGTGACAAATTATTGCGAGGCTCGGCAAACTCTCAATTATGCAAATGTAAGTACCATATTGTAAAGTGAGGGATGTTGTGTGGCCATCACGGTAAATTCCTCCAATATTTCCAGCACGGATCATTAATTAGTCTCTGCGCTCTTCTCGAATAATCACTTCTTCCAACTGAGAGATCTTATTATAGACGCCAATGAGTGGACAGAGCACACACGACATATTAATATTCAAAGCAATAAAGTTTAATTTTCTGTCTCTTTCAATCTTTTCCCTCGCTTGAATCTTTGAAATTTCTGTAACTGTTATTTGTTCCTCAGAAAAAAAACTTTAATTGATGCATAGAAAAGGAAAACTTACGCCCTCATTCAGACCCGGACGCAAGTGGGCGTTCGTACGTTCGGTGTACGTACAGAATTATGTTAATTCAAGCGCTCGCTCGTAATTTTGAACGCAGCTAAACATCCTCCCCAAACTCTACCGACCCCTCCTCTAACTAACGAGCGTGCCAAATAGCGAGCGTACATCCCCAATGTGGCTTGCAGGGAACGCACGCACAAGTCCAACCCGGAAGTGGGCCTGTCAGATTCCGATTACCTGCTCCTTTATTCTGCCTACCTCCCTCAATCGTATCATGCCAATCAATATATCAATTATCTTAATTGCTCGTCAATTTTTTTTTTTTTTTTCTTGAAATGCAATAAACTTTACTCTTGTCCGTGTTTGTGTTTACCCGCAGAATACGTACGGCTTAAACATTCGCTTTTATTTGTCAAAATACATGTTTCAGCCAATTATCCATTTGTTTTCTTTGTTTTTAACCACGCATATTTTACTGGGTTCATTTCTTTATTTAAATTAGCTTACGCATGTCACTGCATCAAGCCTATCATAACTCGCAATAGATTTGTGGCCCTGTCGAACACATGACTCATACACTAACCAATAGAATTTGTCCTGTTAATTACCCAAATACATTAGCCAATCAAATTTTTTTTCGGGTCTTTATTAAAATAGTTTATTTTAAAATACACCATTGCCATCATGAGAGCCTCGGCATTCACCAGGCGCGAGCTCCTGGTATTAACAGAGGTGATGGACAGGCGGATCACCAGCCAGCCTCCCCCCATCACCAATAGGGAAAAGCGTTCCGCATATGCGGAGGTACGTGGCCGCCTGCGTTCCTTCGGCTCACGCCGCCAGATCGGCCAGCTGGAGCGCAGGTGGTCCGACCTGCAACGACGGACGCCCCGCTTGCTGGCATGCTTTCGCATGCAGATAGCGGAAAGTACGTTTTTTTGACTGTGGTTTTCATGTTTATCTTTGTGGCCCTAACTGCATGTGCATGTTTTCATGTATGGCCTATTTATTCTTTGTACTCATATCTGCATGTGCATGTTTTCATGTATGGCCTATTTATTCTTTGTACTCATATCTGCATGTGCATGTTTTCATGTATGGCCTATTTATTCTTTGTACTCATATCTGCATGTGCATGTTTTCATGTATGGCCTATTTATTCTTTGTACTCATATCTGCATGGGCATGTTTACATATTTTGGGCGTAAAAAATTAGCGTTTAACAAGGTGATGTTCTAAAATAACCACAATTTGTTTTCCATCATTTAGGGGCAGAGCGAAGACTACGGCGTCATCGCCGTCAAAGACGGTGCTCTCGGCCCCTCTCCCCAACCCCCAGCCAAACATCCTCACCCCAAAATACCCTAAATTCCCTCTCCTCCCCAGCCTGCACAGACCCTGTGGCACATCCCTCTGGGCTCCTTCCCCTCCATCCCAATTCCCCCTCCCCTCCAACCACCCCTCTCGTAACTACCCCCTCCCCTGAATCCGAAATCACCCCTCCCACCTCGTTGGGGAATGTTGCCACCTCCGAGGAGGACGAGGGAGTTGGTTCTGGGCCAGGCGTCATTTTGAACGGTATGTTTCCCTTTTATCCTTTTTTGTGTTTTAAAATGTTTGGATCTAATCCTGTGTCTGTGCCTTTTACTTCTTTTTGTTTGTCAGAAGTTTGGTTAGATCTCTGTTTGTCTTTACCTTTTACTGCTGATTTCCCCATACACATATCCCACATGTCAAAAAAAATTTTTTTGTGTGCAATTTTTTGGTTGTCCATTATTGTGTCCTTTGGTTTTTTGGGTTAAATGTGCTTTTGGTCACAATATTGTCATTTTTGGATACCTTTGTTTGGCGTGTTTTTTCAGGGGGTTTCATTAATTATGTATTAAGCCCCACACTTTTCTAACCCACAGAGGACCAGAGGTGTTTGGCGGACCTAGCCGGGTGCGTCCAAGTGAGGCGGGGCCACGTGATCAGCCTGCTGGTGGTCCTTGACCGTATGTCAGGGATCCTGCATCCATAATTTTTTATTTTCATTTACCAAGAAACTCTGCATTCTGGCCAGACCAAATTGCAATATATATAGCACCTATCCTTGTGTATCAATGCCTGTTTCCCTATAGATTGTAAGCTTGCAAGCAGGGCCCTCTTACCTCTATGTCTGTCTGTTATTACCCTGTTTTGTTCTATCAATGTTTCCAATTGTAAAGCGCAACGGAATATGCTGCGCTATATAAGAAACTGTTAATAAATAAATAAATAAATAAATATTTTTCGTAATAAAAATTTTAAACTTAGCGTTCTGTCTCATTCCTTGTCTCCAAATCTTAGATTGTTTACACTGACATAAGTAGACTCTTCCAGCAAGTATTTGCAAATAATGTCACTAAGATTGTGTGTTGTAGATTTTTAGGAAACAGGCACATGAAACAGCTAACAGTAACAATCTGCTTGGGCTTTTTTGGTGTGTTACAATTTTTATATTACTACATTTTACATGTTCCAATTTGGGGGGCAACCTGCTTAGCCCGAGATTACAAAGCCTACTGATTGTACATAATACCTTTTGGTGTTGGTTTTGACCCAGAAAGCATATTTAAATTTAGATCAAATTGCGACATTACAGGATTAACCCTTAAGCAATTTTAACGTGGCTGAGCCTGGTTACACTTGCTTGCAATCGTCAATAAAATTAGCAAAATTACACTCTCAAAAAATTTATTCAAAACATAACTAAAAAACCAAAGTGTTGGCTCACAAACAATACACACAGTGATAACAAAAAATACAACCCATCAAACACCATATGAAAAAATTAAAGAAAAATCAAGAACTGGTTGACGAATGAGCATGCCAACATGATTCCACAAATGTTGCGTTTCAATATTGGTTCCAGAATATATATCCAATGTGTCCCCATGAAGGTTTGTTTTGGGTAGCAGGAAGTAGTCATCGTTTGAGTCCCAAAGATTATGAAATCAAACAGAAGATGGGAAACAAAAAACAAATTAATTAGATGGTCTCCAAAAATCCTTACCACATTGTGTCAAAGAACTTCTTTTGTGCAAATAATTACCTAAAATATCTGCCCACCACATCATCGCGTATGGCCTCCCCACATACTGACCTCCGACCAACCTCGGGGGGTCATCCTCAGGCAAGGCATCCTCTGGCTGCATTGGGACACCACTCCTTATGGCGATGTTGTGAAATATCCCACACAGGACCACAATTTTCGAAACCATATCCGGCAAATACATGAGCTCGCCACCAGAGCGGTGGAGGCATCTGAATCGGCCTTTTAAAAGGCCGATACAGCGCTCCACCACTTGCCTGGTGACTGTAAGTGCAGAATTAAAATTACTTTGTGGCCCTGGTGTGGGAGCCAAATAAGGAGTGAGCAGCCAGGGCGTGCAAGGGTAGCCACTGTCTCCTGTGAAAAAGAAGTGACAACATCAGGATCACTGTGAATCAAGCTTAACATTGTTAAGTACTAAAGGTCTCCACTTACCCAGAAGCCACGCATCACCAGCTTGTAGGTTGTTTAATTTGTGCCATATCCCTGATTGCCGGATGACGAATGAGTCATGTGCACTTCCGGGTAATTTTGATTTCAGGGACAGGATCTGGAGGGAGGCATCACATACCACCATTACATTCAGGGAGTGATAGTGTTTCCGGTTGCGAAATATGGCCTCCAGCCATGCTGGAGGCTGAAGTGGTATGTCAGTACCATCCACAACCCCTATGATGTGTGGGAATCCAGCTATTTGGTAAAAATTTGCCTTGGCCACAATAAGGGCACCCATATCCAAAGGCATTTGAATAAAATGATGGAGGTGCTTGAAAAGGGCCTCCATCACTGCCCTCAGGATCCGGGAAAAGGAGGATTGGGAAATTCCCGCCACTATTCCCACCGTTGTTTGAAACGATCCTGAGGCACAGAAATGTAACACCGCCATAAATTGCGTAAGTGGTGGTATTGCTGTAGGACTGTCAATTTGCCGCTCAAGATCACTCTCTATTAATGAGAGAGTGTCTATGATGATTTGGGGCGGAAGACGGTAGCGTCTTAACACCTCATCATCGGGCATTCCAAAAAGGGTGACACGTGTTCAATATATCTGGGGCCTTGCACGCCTACGATGCCTACGCCTGGGACGAGATTGAGGTTGGTCGGCTTCCGGGAGCATGGCCAGAACAATCCGACCAAGATCAACCTGAAATGGCAAGAATTGAAGTTACGTTTTTTTTGGTCAAAAATAATAGAAAAATTACTTAGCTTGACGATACAATCCAATGATGCTTACATGCCGGGGTATTGTCATGATTTTCCCAACCTATAAATAATAACAAACAAACAATGCAACAATTTAGGGTGGCCATTTAGGAATCTAAATTGGGTGCAAGACAAAACATAAAAAGGGAGAAACACACATTTGGGCAAAGAGCAAAACGACAGTGCGCAGACTACCTCAATTTGGGCCCAAATTTAATAAAAATTTGCTAAAGGGAAATCACAACCAATTTCAAGTAAAAAAATAAGCAGATAAAAATGCGCTAATTAGTTCGCAAATACAAGACAAAAAATAAGCAGATTAAAAAGCGCTTATCAGTTCGCAAATACAAGACAAAAAATAAGCAGATAAAAAAGCGCTAATTAGTTCGCAAATGCAAGACAAAAAATACGCAGATACAAAAGCGCTAATTAGTTCATACATTTCGGACTCACAAAACCAAAGGTTAAAAGTGTAAGGTCAAACAAAGTTGCGTTAAAAAAAACATGAACATTTAATAAACAAGTGAAAAAAAAAAAACTTACCAATAGAGGATATATAAGTCACCGGATAAAAAGGTCGTTGGGGCAGAGCCAAAAGAAACCTAACGAAGGAGATTTTGAAAAAAATGAACGACCCAAATTTAACAAAAAGAAGGAGACACAAAGTGAACAAAAGTAAGACGGGCAAAAACTTACCAAAAATAACACAACAAAGAAAACAACCACACCAAAAAAAGCGAACGGAAATAAAAACTCCAAAAAGACAAACCAAAAACAACTCCAAGCAACGCCAAATACAAATCCCGCCAACAATCCACTCCGACCAACGTAACCTCCAACAACCAATACCCGCCACCTCGACTCGAGACGCCCCAAGCCATAAATAGTGTTTATTTTCCCGCACAAATTAAGGAGGGATCATAGGAACGCACAATCAATGATGCGGACGAAAAATAAGGACGCATGTATAAATACGTCACGACCCCAAAAAAACGTTCTGGTGTATTTCTTGTTTGGAGGTAAGAAATGGCTACAGACCAGGGAAACAATGGCCTAGAGTCTGCCGAAAAGTATTTCATGCATTTCCAAACAAGGATTATTTTGAAACATAATATAGTGAAAGTTTGCAAGCTTAAATTTCTCAACGTTTAAACAAATAGGTGAGGAGGATGACATGGAAGAGGCTGCTGGGCCCAGTATTCCGGCCAAAGCAGGAAAAAAGAAAAGGCAGCCACAATTCACAAGAAAGGAGATGGAGGTTTTGGTTCAGAAGTGTGTGGACATCCTGCCACAAGCAGACAGGAATATGGGTGCAAGCCAGAAGTGGAGAATGTGGGAGGAGGTAGCCAGTGCTGTCAATAGGGTGGGTGATTATGTCCATCTAGCCCGGGATGTCAAACGGCGGTAAGTTAAAACTTGACCCCCCTAAAACCAAAAAAAAAACCGGAATAATGGTTACTTTTTCACCCACAGATGGCAAGACTTCAAATATCGCCTGAAACAAAAAATGGCGGACAGGGCTAGGCATGCAAGGGGGACAGGTGGGGGTCCCACCCCTGTGTCATTGGAGTTGAATGATTTAGAAGAGCTGGCACAGGGGTGTGTGCAGGCTGTGGAGGTGTTTGGCGTGTCCAACATGGATACGGACATGCCAGACTTTGCAGCTCCTCATGTTGTCCCAGGTAAATATTGTGATGTAACCAACTCTGAAATGTTATTGTGCCAATATGTAGATTCTAATGTGACTCTTTTCTCATTTTTCAAACAGAGACACAGGCGGATGAGTCTGCTCCAGAGGGGAGCCTTGGCCGCAGAATTTCTGCTGGCTCTGCAGGAGAGGAACCAGTACATCCGGCTGAGGACCCTGCAGAAGCCAGTCCAGGGCAATCCCCCTTGCAGGCAGTGGCACTCCTCACAGAACTCAATTTTAAATCGGATTTCCATACGGAGATTCTGCAGAGGATGGACGCCAGTCTGGTACGGGTGGCTGAGGCCCTGGAGCAAAATGCTGCGGCCAACGTGACCATTGGTCAGGCCCTGGCAGAAAATACCAGGGCCAACATCCACATCGCCAATGCCCTGGAGCAGCTCGTTCGCCAGCACATGGTGGAGCCGACCTCCCTTCCTGCCGGAACATCAGGATCCTCCACCTCTGGCACAACATCAGCCAATCCTCCAAATGTGCCTAGCGCTGTGCCTAGTCCAGAGGCCACAACATCTGCCTCTGGACAGGCCAGCCCGATGACATCCCGGACCCGGTCTGGCGCCCACCCTCCCCCAGCCAAATGGGGGAAAAAACGTTGACAGCACTGGCTACTTTTCCCACACTCCTTCTGTGCTTGCCCCATATTCCTTTCTGGCCAAAACTTCCCTCTCCTTGCTTGTGAATTGTTTTTAATTTTTTGATTTAAGTTTCCATACCTTTTATGTTTGCACAAATTATAATTTTTATTGGAATAACACTGCCAAAAATGTTTGGGCCAAAAATGGGCCAGAAAATGCTTTTAGTTTCCAATAAATTTTGAAAAAATGTTCGACATTGTATTCTGACATTATTTTATAAATGGTTTACAGTTAATCCTGGCCCACAAGGCAAAAACGACCTCCCAAAAAATTAAAACGAAAAAAAAAAAAAAGGGCTCTTTAAGGAACACTTTAAAATTTACATAAGGATGCAAATTCTCCAGACAAAAGCAAAATGGAAAAATACACACAAACATGATGACATTATTGTTACAATAGCACAAAGACCAAATACAAACAAAAAAAAACATACCTACAAATGTACGCGAATTGATTGTGTAATCCTGAAATTAGCAGCTATGATTTCCACCTGCGTACGGTTTTGTGCTAACCAAAAATACTGTTTTCAAAACACATTACAAGCTGGTTTTCAATTCAAAACTGATTGATTTTCTGACAAGCCGTGATTAATCGATGAAACATCGTGAAGGGCCGGGACGGAGGAGAAGGCCATCGCCAATGTGGTTGAGTAATCCAGACCCCAAGCTGTGCGAGCAGTTTGAACGGAAAGAGGATCATCCAGTGACGTATGACTTGGTACGAACACATTTGACGATCGCATCAGATAATGTATGTACGCCCAAAAAACGCCTCGCCACGCCTACGTTTTTCCATCTCCACCCCCGTCAACGCCCAAAAACGCCCTGTTCTGTCAATCACATTTGACATGTCACTTCCTGTACGCAATTTGACGAATGAGACAAAAAAAACTCGCAATATGCCGCACGTACATGCGCAGTGTTACACCGATGCATGCGCGGTTTCTCAACATCGGAACGCAACGAGCGTACTGCTGTTAACGAGCGGCTCTGAATGAGGGCCTTAGCTCTCTGTTAGCGTGTCCTAAATAATATTTTTCATGTCAGCATGGAAGAGGGGGGCGCTGCACACGGACCTCCAGCCAGCACCCCTTCTGTCTCTCCAGCCAGAACACCTTCTGTCCTTCTGTTTCTCCAGCCAACACCCCTTCTGTCTCTCCAGCCAGCTCCCGCATCCAGCCCTCTGCAGCCCACAGACACTTACCTTCTCCTGTGTCTTCTGGCTGTTCCTCTTTCTGCTGCCGCCGGCACCTCTGCCAATAGTGCAGCGCGCGTGATGTCATGATGTCACGCGTCTTCTCTCAATAAAGACATTTTTTTTTCTAACAGGCAGCCACCGCCAAAGCGGCTGCCTGGACGGACGCAACAGTAATGCATAGGATAGATCCATCTGTAACTGCTGCCTGTAGAATGGTGCAGGCAGCGGTAATAGATGGATCTCTTTGTGCCTCCCTGATAGCTGGCACCCAGAGGAAAATGCTTCCACGGCCTCTGGGAGTTCCACCAGTGTGCAGCTCTCCAGGTATCAGCGGTAGGAGCCAGGGATGGGCCCCCCTCCTTGCCCCCCCTGATGATAACCCTGGGTGAGACATTCAGCTCTCACCAGGTGATGTCCTTTTCTGGGTTCACCCAGGGGCCTGTTTCAGGTGACAGAAAACACAGTCAGCTAATTAGAAATATCATCCATAAATAATTTGCAGAAACCGTGGAATAGAAATGTTTCTGATGCTGGGCTTGAGGTCAGGAATCTGTGGAAGACCTTAGAGTTCTTCCTCAGTGAAAGCCTGACCTGCTGACAATTAAACAACCTCTATCATGAGGACGAGGCAAAAAGGCAACAATAAAATGAACTGAGGCTTAATGAAGATCTCCACACAGCTTAGTCGGTGCAGTGCGGGTGACTCTGAATTAACATGTCAGCCTTCCTCCTCCTCGCGTTGCGACTGCAGCTCTCTATGGCACAAGTGCCTGACCAAGATCTGGAGAGAAAATCAATGCAGCTGTCTCACTGCACTTTGAGCCTGGTGAGTGTAATCGATCTGTAACTAAGTAAAGCTTAGAGCAATGAGGTGCGTTGAGCAACGTGGATGTGGAACAATCTGGAGGGAAACAGAAATAGATAAATGTGAATGAGCATTACCTATATGATAAATGTAATGTATTGGGCTCTATTTATTAACATTATTTTTACTAAAATAAAGTGAAAAAGGGTGTTTTCACACCCTTTTTACATTATTTTAGTTTCACCTGTAGTTATTACAGGGCAATTGGAGTATAATTAGTAAAATTCTACTCCAACCCCTAGTATCACTTATTTTTAGTAAAGCAGATCGCGTTTCCCATAATTGTAATGGGAAATGTGATCCGACCAGAGTTACTAAAAATAAATTGTAAAAAAATATCGGGCGAAGCCCTGTGATAATAACGCCACCTGGAGGTTGCGTTATCCAGGGTCTCCCCCGGTTACCGGGCTCCCACTCTGCTCTAACGGGGAGAGCAGAGGCGGGAGCCGGTACCAGTAATCAGCTGTGTGGTCTAAACAGACCGTAAGCTGATTGCTGTAAAAAAAATAAAAAAAAAATGGAAACATTTTTTTTTTACTTACCTGAATCCAGGGACCGGTGATCGGGCCTCCGGTGATGGCTCCTCTCCGGTCAGCTGCTCTCCCATAGTGCACTGCGGCCCGGTCATCAGGTGATCGGGTCCCAGTGCAGTATGGGAGATCACCTGATCGGGAAGCCCGGAGAAGATCACCGGAGGCCAGGAGGATGCAGGTAAGTGTAATGAAGGGAGGGGGGGTCGTGGGGGGGGAGGGGAGGTAGCGGGGGTCTGCGATCGCAGGGGGCGGGGCTTAGCATCGGTGGGGGGTAGCAGCGACGGTGGGTCGGTGCTTGCACGGGCTCTTAGTCGCGGTATTTTTTCCGACTAGAGTGCGGATGGGATCTGCAGGGACAGAGCTTTATCGCAAGCTCTGTCCCTGCAAGGGATTTATAGTAAATCCCTGTGATATTGCCTGCCGCAATGCGAATTCACTCGGTAATATCACACTACAATCCGCATTCAATATGCGGATTGTAGTAAATAGAGCCCATAGGCTGTAACCCATTTACACTTTATTAGAAAAAATACAGACTTAGGGGCCTATTCATCATACCTTAAAACTCTCTGGAGGTAATTAGGTTTAGAACTCGCATGGAGTTCTACCTAATTACCGGAGGAATTCATCATTCCTCCTCCCCATAACTATCTATTCTGATAAGCTGTCATTTTTGCGATGACAGCTTTTCGGGAAATAGATAGTTATCTCTATCTACACTAACTTACCACAGCTGGAATCCATTCTGCGCATGCGCTGTTACATTCGTAAAGCCAGCGCATGCGCAGCACTGCCTACAGCGGCGGTAAGTTTGTGTCCCCCCAACCCCCTCCCCCCTTGGCTCACATCCCCCCCGTCCCCGCACTTACCTGCCCGCTGCAGCGCCTCCGGCTTCGGTGGCTGTGCTGTCACGTGTTCTACCAGCAGCCCACAGTACAGTTTAGAAAAAAAACAAAACATTTTTTTTCTAAACTTTATTGTGTTCTGCTGGGAGAGCACGTGTCTGCACAGCCCCAGGAGCCAGAGGACGGACCAGAGTGCAGGAGGAAGACGCCGAGGGACCTCACCAGCTGGAAGCAGGTAAGTGTCACCTGCTATTCGCCACCTCACAGTGGCGAATAGTAACTCCATCATATTCCGAAAATAAATTTTTTTCGGAATTTGATGAGTAGCATAATTTCCATATCCCCATGCCAATGTATGGGGAGTGTTGAATTTAACGCAGGGGGACTTAGCAAGTGATATCTCCTGTGCTAAGGACCTGATTCAGAGACGGACCCTCTGAAAGAGCGCTCGCTCTGAATCAGGGTGTTCTTTCTTTTTTTGTGCGGCCTCCTGGCCGCTCGCATAGCTGTGGGTGACTGCCCACAGCTATAGCGAGCGGCCAGGTTGATGGTCATGATGGTCAAGACCATCGCGACCATCGGGCTTGCGACGAGACCCTTGTGGTAGGGTCTCGTGGCCTCAAGCCCCAGAGAGCTTCTGGCTCTAATAGAGCTGGAAGCTCTCCCACTGACATCACTGGTGATGTCAGTGGGACCACCCACAAACGGCAGGCATTCACTAGGGAATGCCTCAGTTTGTGAAGCCACCCCCGGCCATGCCTAGCAAACTGGGTGAGCTGTCAATCACCATCGACAGCTCGCCCCCTTTGGTGCGAGACCTGGAGCGACGGAGCACCCATCGCTAGCTGGGTCTTGCGCATGCGCACGACGGAGCCGGCTCCGTCGTGCGCATGCCCAGTGGGCAAACATCGGCCCGGTTGCGAGCGCTCAGCGCTTGTGACCGGGTCTGAATCAGGCCCTTAGTGTGTTCATGAATACTAAAATAACATTAATTAAGGAAAATGTCCTTAAAAACTTTATTTTAGTGTTGATGAATAGGCCCCTGATTCTGATTGGTTGATGTGGATTACAGTATTTAGGGGCATATTTCCCAATTGTCAGGACTTGGGGGTCTATTTATCAGCTCCTAACTGCCATGTCACAGGCTGTGTTTGAAAAATGACAGTTAGGAGATGATTGGCTGGTACCTTATCACCATTCACTTTATCCCCTAACACAGCTTAGTAAATAGACCCCTAGGTGTTGTGAAGGGCGCTCTGCGCTGTCTCCTTATAGGTCTCACGTGCCCATGATGTGCTACTACGCATACACAATCTGTGACTTAAAGCATCTACTGCGCACGCCTGCCATTATCACGCGTCCTCTTCCTCTGCACTCTGGACAGTAAGAAAGTGAGAGTTTCCTTAGGGAGTCTATGCTGCAGACCAGGGCCGTAACTAGGATAGTGTGGCCTGTGCCATGGCACAGGGCATCACAGGGCAGGGGGCACTGTTTGGGCCTGTCAATTGTCTATTAAACTCTCTATTGTCAGATGATGGATGTAACCATAAATTCTGTAAACCATATTTGCTCAAAATAAAGACACAGACCAAGTTAATGCCGTTCAAAATAATAGGACAGCTTTATTTATTCACAATAATGAGTATGGTGGCAGAGGAAAGAGCGGCAAACCGCCGGCGCTCACTTGACTTAGGCAAAAAATGTCCTAAAACTTACCAGGGCAGACTATCCCAATTAATGGTAAGTGACATATAAAACACTTGCAAGGGCCAACTCTCCCTTTCTAAGCAAGTGAGGCGGTATTGAATACCCATGCCAATATCAAACACTTGCAAGGGCCAACTCTCAACCTTTCTAGCAAGTGAGGCGTTATCCAACACCCATGCCATTGCACCATTTCGGCCCTCCCGGATGTAGGGTGAAATTGGCCTAACTAGTGCATTCAAGGGGAGTGCATCACTCATTACTGCAGCAATATGGATGCTTCACAGATTGCCGGTCTTTCCCGCCACACATGGTTCCCAGTAAGGAACCAGGCACGCCACCATACTACCTATCTCACTAAACCCCCCCAATACTGAAAAATGCTCCTCAAGGAACAAACAATTCCCCTCCGTGAAGTTAACTCCATCCCTGCAAAAAAGATGGGCATCCTGGACTCTGATTAGTTGATGGTTCTCCACCATCCCACCCTACTCCAAAAATGTGTCTGACCACCCCCTTGCCCACCAGTTTCTAGGCCCTGTTGATCACAACCGTGCTGAACCTGCACCACCAAGAAATCTTGGCACAGATCACTAACACACGATGGCACCCAGGGGCGGATTGGGCCGCCAGGCCGTTTCCCGCTTGGCTGGTCCCTTTATATGTCTTTAGGGGCTGGCGGCCACAAGGCGCGCTTCCGTCACTCGCCACCTTTATGATCCACCGGCCCGGCCCCAGCTGACGCGATTGGAGCTTTCTAGCTCCGATCAGGCAGGATTACAACTTCTGTGGATGTGCAGAAGCTTATTTACCATAAGAAAATGGCCGACAGAGCCTGTAAGTCACCACCACTGACAGCTCCGACTCCAGGACAACAAGCAGCAGGCACACACAGTACAAGACAGTACAGTAGCATTCTGCACACAGGATCCGGCAGCCTAAAGTTTATGACTCAGAAACAGACAAATCTCAGGTGCACAACTCCAAATAGTTAATAATATATATAAATGCAATGAAATTTTGCAATCAATAGAGGTTTTTAGCATAAACATGCCAAGGTTATGGGCCTACCCAGCATATCCAGGTAACCTCTTTCGGGTAGGTCCCTAACATACTAGGGTTCAAATCCAAAGCGCAGGAGCCCCCAAAACTGGCCTGCCAACCTGCCCCAGGGCACCACCATAGTAAGAAAAGTGCAGTGTAAAGAGATAGTTAGGAGCAGCTTCAGCTGCATATAAAGAATGAAAATAAAAAAGTGCCCATTGCATTGCATTGGTTGATCTGTCTCAGGGCACCGCATTATAACACATTTTCCTTTATAACACATTTTAACCCTTCACTGTGTGTTTAATATATATGTACTTCACTTTTTTATTTTCATTCTTTATATGCAGCTGCAGCTGCTCCTAACTATCTCTTTACACTGCACTTTTCTTACTATGGTGGTGCCCTGGGGCAGCTTGGCTGGGCCGGTTTTGGGGGGTCCTGCGCTCTGGATTTGAACCCTAGTATGTTAGGGACATACCCGAAAGAGGTTACCTGGATGTGGTGGGTAGGCCCATAACCTTGGCCATGATTATGCTAAAAACCTCTATTGATTGCAAAATTTTATTGCATTTATATATATTATTAATAATTTGGAGTTGTGCACCTGAGATTTGTCTGTTTCTGTGCCTGCAATTAGTCTCATCAGGTAGCACCTCCCATCATATAAAGTTTCTGACTGTCAGTGTGTGACAGTCAGCAAGTAAGCTGATTTGTCTATATTTAAAATATGTCTTCCTGTCTGAATATATATATATATATATATATTATACTGCCTATCAACATGCTATATACTGTGTATGTGTATATATATATATATATATATATATATATATATATATATATATATTAGGGGTGAGCGGGTTCGGATTTCTGAAATCCGAACCCCCCAGAGCCCCCACGATCCGAGTCCGATCCGAATCAGGCTCGACTTTTCCCGCCTGACTCGGATCTGAAATCGAGGCAAAACGTCATCATCCCGCCTTCCGAGTCTCGCGGGTTTTGGATCCTATATAAGGTACCCGCGTCGGCGCCATTTTCTCACTCGGCTGTGGACAGTGAAGAGGGAGGGTGGGAGTTAGGGCTGTGTAGTGTAGTGTAGTGTAGTGCTGCTGTTGTCCACTACTTCAAAGTCCATAGGGGCTGGCTGTGTTGTGCTGTGCTGCTGTTGTTAATAGGGGCTGTGTCCACTACTTCAAAGTCCATAGGGGCTGGCTGGACTGTGTTGTGCAGTCAGTTCTCCATAGGGGCTGTGTACACTCCAAAGTCCTGTGCAGTGTCCCAGTCCTAAAGGAGTGCTGTAGTGTTGTCCAGGGGGTGCTCTGTCCATCAGGGGTGCTCCCCCCAAGTGCTAAAAAAATAATATATTTTCTGTGTTTGTGAATTGTGTGCGCAGTAGCCGCACGTGCATCAACAAAGTAGTGCCAAGCGTGCGCCTGTGTCATAAGTAAAGGGCCGGCTGGCTTGACCGTTAAAGGGTGCTGTAACCCCCGAAAGTACACTCCAGTCCAAACCAAAAAAAAATTATTTTCTGTGTTTGTGAATTGTGTGCGCAGTAGCCACACGTGCATCAACAAAGTAGTGCCAAGCGTGCGCCTGTGTCATAAGTAAAGGGCCGGCTGGCTTGACCGTTAAGGGTGCTGTAACCCCCGAAAGTACACTCCAGTCCAAACCAAAAAAAAAATAATTTTCTGTGTTTGTGAATTGTGTGCGCAGTAGCCGCACGTGCATCAACAAAGTAGTGCCAAGCGTGCGCCTGTGTCATAAGTAAAGGGCCGGCTGGCTTGACCGTTAAGGGTGCTGTAACCCCCGAAAGTACACTCCAGTCCAAACCAAAAAAAAAATTATTTTCTGTGTTTGTGAATTGTGTGCGCAGTAGCCGCACGTGCATCAACAAAGTAGTGCCAAGCGTGCACCTGTGTCATAAGTAAAGGGCCGGCTGGCTTGACCGTTAAGGGTGCTGTAACCCCCGAAAGTACACTCCAGTCCAAACCAAAAAAAAAATTATTTTCTGTGTTTGTGAATTGTGTGCGCAGTAGCCGCACGTGCATCAACAAAGTAGTGCCAAGCGTGCGCCTGTGTCATAAGTAAAGGGCCGGCTGGCTTGACCGTTAAAGGGTGCTGTAACCCCCAAAGTACACTCCAGTCCAAACCAAAAAAAAAATCATTTTCTGTGTTTGTGAATTGTGTGCGCAGTAGCCGCACATGCATCAACAAAGTAGTGCCAAGCGTGCGCCTGTGTCATAAGTAAAGGGCCGGCTGGCTTGACCGTTAAAGGGTGCTGTAACCCCCGAAAGTACACTCCAGTCCAAACCAAAAAAAAATTATTTTCTGTGTTTGTGAATTGTGTGCGCAGTAGCCGCACGTGCATCTACAAAGTAGTGCCAAGCGTGCACCTGTGTCATAAGTAAAGGGCCAGCTGGCTTGACCGTTAAGGGTGCTGTAACCCCCGAAAGTACACTCCAGTCCAAACCAAAAAAAAAATTATTTTCTGTGTTTGTGAATTGTGTGCGCAGTAGCCGCACGTGCATCAACAAAGTAGTGCCAAGCGTGCGCCTGTGTCATAAGTAAAGGGCCAGCTGGCTTGACCGTTAAAGGGTGCTGTAACCCCCGAAAGTACACTCCAGTCCAAACCAAAAAAAAATTATTTTCTGTGTTTGTGAATTGTGTGCGCAGTAGCCGCACGTGCATCAACAAAGTAGTGCCAAGCGTGCGCCTGTGTCATAAGTAAAGGGCCGGCTGGCTTGACCGTTAAAGGGTGCTGTAACCCCCGAAAGTACACTCCAGTCCAAACCAAAAAAAAATTATTTTCTGTGTTTGTGAATTGTGTGCGCAGTAGCCGCACGTGCATCAACAAAGTAGTGCCAAGCGTGCGCCTGTGTCATAAGTAAAGGGCCGGCTGGCTTGACCGTTAAAGGGTGCTGTAACCCCCGAAAGTACACTCCAGTCCAAACAAAAAAAAAATTATTTTCTGTGTTTGTGAATTGTGTGCGCAGTAGCCGCACGTGCATCAACAAAGTAGTGCCAAGCGTGCGCCTGTGTCATAAGTAAAGGGCCGGCTGGCTTGACCATTAAGGGTGCTGTAACCCCCGAAAGTACACTCCAGTCCAAACCAAAAAAAAATTATTTTCTGTGTTTGTGAATTGTGTGCGCAGTAGCCGCACGTGCATCAACAAAGTAGTGCCAAGCGTGCGCCTGTGTCATAAGTAAAGGGCCGGCTGGCTTGACCGTTAAAGGGTGCTGTAACCCCCGAAAGTACACTCCAGTCCAAACCAAAAAAAAATTATTTTCTGTGTTTGTGAATTGTGTGCGCAGTAGCCGCACGTGCATCAACAAAGTAGTGCCAAGCGTGCGCCTGTGTCATAAGTAAAGGGCCGGCTGGCTTGACCGTTAAAGGGTGCTGTAACCCACAAAGTACACTCCAGTCCAAACCAAAAAAAAAATTATTTTCTGTGTTTAGCCGCACGTATATATCAAATCGATATAACATAAATGGAGGACCAAACTTTCTCCGATAAAAATAAAATAGAGAAAGATCAAGAACCACTTCCT
The DNA here is from genome assembly GCA_031769625.1 of Taudactylus pleione. Lineage (NCBI taxonomy): Eukaryota > Metazoa > Chordata > Amphibia > Anura > Myobatrachidae > Taudactylus > Taudactylus pleione. The sequence goes on from JAUIMM010000279.1 coordinate 843,325, forward strand.
CCTAGTGCTGAAGCTGCTGCCACTAGTCATGACATAGACGATAACATGCCATCAACGTCGTCTGCCAAGGCCGATGCCCAATGTCATAGTAGAGGGCACATACAATCCCAAATGGCAAAGTTCAGGAAAATGACCTTGAAAAAGACATTTAAATCAGCTGAAGAGAAACGTAAACTTGCCAATATGCCATTTACGACACGGAGTGGCAAGGAACGGCTAAGGTCGATCCCTAGTATGTTCATGACTAGTGGTTCAGCTTCACATGACGATGGAAGCCCTCCTCCCACTAAAAAAATCAAAAGAGTTAAGCTGGCAAAAGCACAGCGAAGAACTGTGCTTTCTAAGAAGATATCACAAATCCCCAAGGAGAGTCCAAGTGTGGTGGTGGTTGCGATGCCTGACCTTCCCAGCACTGGACGGGAAGAGGTGGCTCTTTCCACCATTTGCACGCCCCCTGCAAGTGCTGAAAGGAGCACCCACAGTCCACTTGCTGATATGCAAATTGAAGATGTCACTGTTGAAGTACAACAGGATGAGGATACTGGTGTAGCTGGCGCTGAGGAGGAAGTTGGCGAGGAGGATTCTGATGGTGATGTGGTTTGTTTAAATCAGGCTCCGGGGGAGACAGTTGTTGTCCGTGGGATGAAAAAGCCCATCACGGTCATGCCTGGGCAGAAGACCAAACATTCCACCTCTTTGGTCTGGCAATATTTCTATCCAAATCCGGACAACAACTGTCTTGCCATATGTACCATATGTAAAGGTGAAATAAGTAGGGGTAGGGACGTCAACCACCTAGGAACATCCTCCCTTATACGGCACCTGCAGCGCGTTCATAAAAAGTTACTGTCAAGTTCAGAAACTTTGGCTAAGACCGTAAGCAGTCCAGGGACACCTAAATCCCGTTGTCCTGTTGTATCCAAGCGCCTGCAAACCACACCGTCAACTCCCTCCTCGTCAATTTCCTCCTTAGTCAGGATCGGAAGTAGTCCTGCAGGCCATGTCACTGGCATGACTGACTCTCCTATCCGGGATTCCTCTGGAGGATCCTGCATTGCTACGCCTACTGCTGCCGCTGCTGCTGTTGCTGCTGCTGGGAGTCGTTCATCATCCCAGAGAGGAAGTAGGAACACCACTACTTTTACTAAACAATTGACCCTCCAACAGTCCTTAGCGAGGAGGATGAAGTACGACAGCAGTCATCCTGAAGCAAAACGTATAACTGAGGCCTTGACTGCTATGTTGGTGTTAGACGTGCGTCCGGTATCCGCCATTAGTGCAGTGGGATTTAGACAATTGATGGAGGTAGTGTGTCCCCGGTTCCAAATCCCGTCTAGATTCCACTTCACTAGGCAGGCGATACCGAGACTGTACAGAAACGTCAGAAAAAGTGTCCTCAGTGTCCTGAAAAATGCCGTTGTACACAATGTCCACTTAACCACGGACATGTGGACAAGTGGAACAGGGCAGACTAAGGACTATATGACTGTGACAGCCCACTGGGTAGATGTATCACCTTACGCAGCAACAGCAGCAGCGTCACCAGTAGCAGCATCTCAGAAATGCCAGCTCGTTACAAGGCAGGCTACGCTGTGTATCACCGGTTTCAGTAAGAGGCACACCACTGACAACCTCTTAGAGAAACTGAGGGAAATCATCGCCCAGTGGCTTACCCCACTTAGACTCTCCTGGGGATTTGTGATATCTGACAACGCCACCAATATTGTGCGGGCATTACATCTGGGCAAATTCCAGCACGTCCCATGTTTTGCTCACACAATAAACTTGGTGGTGCAGAATTTTCTGAAAAGCGACAGGGGCGTGCAGGAGACGCTTTGGGTGGCCCGAAAAATTTCTGGCCACTTTCGCCATTCAGCGACTGCGTGCCGAAGACTGGAGCACCAGCAAACACTCTTGAACCTGCCCCGCCATCACCTGAAGCAAGAGGTTGTGACGCGGTGGAACTCAACCCTCTATATGCTTCAGAGGATGGAGGAGCAGCAAAAGGCCATACAAGCCTATACATCCACCTATGACATAGGCAAAGGAGGGGGTATGCACCTGACTCAAGCGCAGTGGAGAATGATTTCCGTGTTGTGCAAGGTTCTCCAGCCCTTCGAACTTGCCACACGTGAAGTCAGTTCAGACACTGCCAGCTTGAGTCAGGTCATTCCCCTCATCAGGCTTTTGCAGAAGCAGCTGGAGAAAGTGAAGGAGGAGCTAAGACGGAGCGATTCCGCTCGGCATGTGGGACTTGTGAATGAAGCCCTTCATTCGCTTTGCCAGGATTCCAGGGTGGTCAATCTGTTGAAATCAGACCACTACGTTTTGGCCACCGTGCTCGATCCTAGGTTTAAAGCCTATGTGGTGTCTCTCTTTCCGGCCGACACAAGCCTGCAGAGGTGCAAAGACCTGCTGGTGAACACACTGTCAGCTGAAGCGGAACGTGACACGTCAACGGCTCCTTCTTCATTTTCTCCTGCAACTGGGGCTGCCAGGAAAAAACTTAGGTATCCTAAGCAACCCGCTGGCGGTGATGCAGGGCAGGCAGGACCAAGTTTGGACATCTGGTCCGGACTGAAGGACCTGGCAACAATTTCTGACATGTCTACTGTCACTGCATATGATACTGTCACCATTGACAGAATGGTGGAGGATTACATCGGTGACAGCATCCAAGTAGGCATGGCAGACAGTCCATACCTGTACTGGCAGGAAAAAGAGGCAATTTGGAGGCCCCTGTACAAACTGGCTCTATTTTACCTGAGTTGCCCCCCCTCCAGTGTGTACTCCGAAAGAGTGTTTAGTGCAGCCGGGAACCTTGTCAGCGAAAGGAGTAGGAGGTTGCTTCCACAGAATGTGGAGAAGATGATGTTCATCAAAATGAATTATCAGCTCTTCCAGGGAGACCAGCCTCCAGAAGGTACAGAGGGACCTGTGGTGGTGGATTCAAGTGGGGACGAGTTAATACTTTGTGAGGATGAGGATGTACACACTGAAGAGGGTGAGGAATCGGTGGATGAGGAGGATGAGGATGACATCTTGCCTCCATAGAGCCAGTTTGTGCAGGGACACATTAATTGCCAGCTTGTTTTGTGGGGGCCCAAACGAACCAATCATTTCAGCCACAGTTGTGTGGCAGACCCTGGCGCTGAAATGATTGGTTTTTTAAAGTGTGCATGTCCTGTTTATACAACATAAGGGTGGGTGGGAGGGCCCAAGGACAATTCCATCTTGCACCTCTTTTTTTTCTTTGCATTATGTACAGTTTGGGGCCTAGTTTTTCAAACTGCCATCCTGTCTGCCACTGCAGTTTCACGCCTAGATGGGTCACGTGTTTGTGCCGCCCACTCGTGTCGCTTAGCATAGTCATCCAGCTACCTCGGTGCAACCTTTTGGACATAAAAACACTATTGTGAGGTGTGAGGTGTTCAGAATACTGGAAATGAGTGGAAATTAAGGTTATTGAGGTTAATAATAGCATAGGAGCAGAAAAACCTACAAATTCTGTGATTTTAGCTGTTTTTATGCTTTTTAAAAAAAAAATACAGATCCAAAACACAAAACCCAGAACCCAAAACACGGAAGGGTGGTTTTGGCAAAACCAATCCAGATCCAAAACACGAAGAAAGATCCAGATCCAAAACCAAAACACAAAACACGAAAAGTGGCCGGTGCACACCCCTAATATATATATATACACACACACACACACAGTATATAGCAAGTTGATAGGCAGTATATATACATATATATATTTATATAAAATCTGTACTCTATACATCACTGCAATGCTCTCTGCATTATTTGGTGGTGACTATGACTCCCTCTGCATTATATAGTGGTTGCTGCGATGTTCTCTGTAGTATGTGGTGGTCACTGTGATGCTCTCTGCATTATGCTGGTCGCTGCGATGGTCTCTATTATGTGCTGGTTGCGGCAATGCTCTCTGCATTATATGGTGGTAGCTGCGATGTTCTGTGTATTATGTGCCGGCAGCTGTGATGCTCTCTGTATTATATGCTGGTAGCTGTGATGTTCCCTGTGTTATATGGTGGTCGCTGCGATGCCCCCCATGCTGCTGTCTTTATGGTTTATATAGAGTGAGATGTGACTTCTGCAGCTGCATCATAATGTTTTGTCTGTGGGTTACTTCAGCTGCCCCTGAGGGGGCGACATTTAGCAATTTTCCCACACAAAAAACTGTGCTGTATATTTGTAATAGTTATACGTATGCCTTGGTGCGCTCAACCACCCAAGACGTGCGTATGTCAGAGAGCGACCACACACCCAACAGTGGTATATCTGTCATCCTATCAAAATAGGGTGATACAGATAGAGAATAAGAGGAAATCTGTTTAATTTGAATTATGGTAGCGTCTGATATCGCTCCAAGATGTGTATACGCTAAAAGTGGGTGTCTCAGTACTTGCACATTCAGACGCATGGCTGTGCACCATGCAAGGAGTTTTCAGCGACATTAGTATAAGGTAGCAGATGCAACCGCGACAAAGGACGCGCAGATGGACGCTGCAGCGTCCCATTCAGAATTAGGCCCTATCAGAAAATAAGGTGATGTTTAACTCATTATTTCTGCAAAGCAATATCAATATTTTAAATGTGTTGGGCGATCCTGGGAGGTTACAGGTGGTTGCTGATCAGACGTAGATGTAGCGTAGTATGGGCGTGTTATTGGAAGGTTGCGAGTGTTTGCTGAAAGTAGTTGTATGCACATTCAGGCCATTCAGATGGATGAAATGCAACTTGTATATTGCTAGTGCAACCGATGGTTGCATCTAAAGGCGCATCAAGTGGTATTGCGGCATCTATAGACTCTAAATGTAGGTGTCCAGTCCTTGCACATTCTGACACAGCTGTGCACCATGCAAGGGGTTAGAAGAAGCTGCGAGTCCAAAAAAAATCTAAAAATATTTGTTTCTGTTTGTGAATTGTGTGCGCTGTAGCCGCATGTGCATCAACAAAGTAGTGCCAAGCGTGCACCTGTGTCATAAATCATGGGCCGGCTGGCTCGTCTGTAAAGGGTGCTATAACCCCCAAAGTGCACTCCAAAAAAAATTTTAAAAATATTTTTTTCTGTTTGTAAATTGCGTGCGCTGTAGCTGCACGTTCATCAACAAAGTAGCGCCAAGCGTGCGCCTGTGTCATGAGGAAAGGGCTGGCTGGTAACCCCCAAAGTGCACTCCAAAAAAAAATATATATATTTTCTGTGTTTGTGAATTGTGTGCGCAGTAGCATCAACAAAGGAGCAGCGCCAAGCATGCGCCTGTGTCATAAGTCTGTTAAAGGGTGGTGTAACCCCCAAAGTGCACTCCAAAAAAAATTACAAATTCTTCTTTTCTGTGTTTGTGAATTGTGTGGGCTGTAGCCGCATGTCCATCAACAAAGGAGCAGCGCCAAGCGTGCGCCTTTGTCATAAGTAAAGGGCCGGCTGGCTCATCTCTTAAAGGGTGGTGTAACCCCCAAAGTGCACTCCAAAAAAAATGAAAAATTCTTATTTTCTGTGTTTGTGTGTGCCATAGCCATACATATATATCAATATAACATAAATGGAGGTCCAAACTTTGTCTGATAAAAATAAAATAGGGAAAGATCAAGAACCACTTCCTCCTAGTGCTGAAGCTGTTGCCACTAGTCATAACATAGATGATAAAATGCCATCAACGTCGTCTGCCAAAGCCGATGCCCAATGTCATAGTAGAGGGCATATAAAATCCCAAAGGACAAAGTTCAGGAAAATGACCTTAAAAAACATTTAAATCATCTGAGGAGAAACGTAAACTTGCCAATATGCCATTTATGACACGGTGGCAAGGAACGGCTAAGGTCTTTACCTAGGTTCATGACTAGTGGTTCAGCTTCACATGACGATGGAAGCCCTCCTCCCGCTACAAAAATCAAACGAGTTAAGCTGGCAAAAGCACAGCAAAGAACTGTGCATTCTAAGAACAATCCAAGTGTGGCGGCGGTTGGGATGCCTGACCTTCCCAACATTGGATGGGAAGAGGTGGCTCTTTCCACCATTTGCACGCCCTCTGCAAGTGCTGAAAGGAGCATCCACAGTCCACTTGCTGATATTCAAACTGAAGATGTCACTGTTGAAGTACAACAGGATGAGGATACTGGTGTAGGTGACGCTGAGGAGGAAGTTGACGAGGAGGATTCTGATGGTGATGTGGTTTGTTTAAATCAGGCTCCGGGGGAGACAGTTATCCGTGGGATGGAAAAGCCCATCACGGTCATGCCTGGGCAGAAGACCAAACATTCCACCTCTTTGGTCTTGCAATATTTCTATCCAAATCTGGACAACAACTGTCTTGCCATATGTACCATATGTAAAGGTGAAATAAGTAGGGGTAGGGACGTTAACCACCTAGGAACATCCTCCCTTATACGTCACCTGCAGCGCGTTCATAAAAAGTTACTGTCAAGTTCAGAAACTTTGGCTAAGACCATAAGCAGTCCAGGGACACCTAAATCCCTTTGTCCTGTTGTATCCAAGCGCCTGCAAACCACACCGTCAACTCCCTCCCCGTCAATTTCCTCCTTAGTCAGGATCGAAAGTAGTCCTGCAGGCCATGTCACTGGCATGACTGACTCACCTATCCGGGATTCCTCCGGAGGATCCTGCATTGCTACGCCTACTGCTGCCACTGCTGCTGTTGCTGCTGGGAGTCATTCATCATCCCAGAGAGGAAGTAGGAACACCACTACTTTTACTAAACAATTGACCCTCCAACAGTCCTTAGCGAGGAGGATGAAGTACGACAGCAGTCATCCTGAAGCAAAATGGATAACTGAGGCCTTGACTGCTATGTTGGTGTTAGACGTGCGTCCGGTATCCACCATTAGTGCAGTGGGATTTAGACAATTGGTGGAGGTAGTGTGTCCCCGGTACCAAATCCCGTCTAGATTCCACTTCACTAGGCAGGCTATACCGAGAAAGTACAGAGATGTCAGAAAAAGTGTCCTCAGTGTCCTAAAAAATGCGGTTGTACCCAATGACTATATGACTGTGACAGCCCACTGGGTAGATCTATCGCCTTACGCGGCAACAACAGCAGCGTCACCAGTAGCAGCAGCTCAGAAATGCCAGCTCGTTCCAAAGCAGGCTACGCTGTGTATCACTGGTTTCAGTAAGAGGCACACCGCCGACAACCTCTTAGAGAAACTGAGGGAAATCATCACCCAATGGCTTACCCCACTTAGACTCTCCTGGGGATTTGTGATATCTGACAACGCCACCAATATTGTGCGGGCATTACATCTGGGCAAATTCCAGCACGTCCCATGTTTTGCTCACACAATAAATTTGGTGGTGCAGAATTTTCTGAAAAATGACAGGGGCGTGCAGGAGACACTTTCGGTGGCCCGAAAAATTTCTTTCCACTTTCGCCATTCAGCGACTGCGTGCCGAAGACTGGAGCGCCAGCAAACACTCTTGAACCTGCCCTGCCATCACCTGAACCAAGAGGTTGTGACGCGGTAGAACTCAACCCTATATATGCTTCAGAGGATGGAGGAGCAGCAATAGGCCATTCAAGCCTATACATCCACCTATGACATAGGCAAAGGAGGGGGTATGCACCTGACTCAAGCACAGTGGAGAATGATTTCCGTGTTGTGCAAGGTTCTCCAGCCCTTCGAACTTGCCACACGTGAAGTCAGTTCAGACACTGTCAGCTTGAGTCAGGTCATTCCCCTCATCAGGCTTTTGCAGAAGCAGCTGGAGAAAGTGAAGGAGGAGCTAAGATGGAGCGATTCCACTCGGCATTTGAGACTTGTGGATGAAGCCCTTCTTTCGCTTTGTCAGGATTCGAGGGTGGTCAATCTGTTGAAATCAGACCACTACATTTTGGCCACCGTGCTCGATCCTAGGTTTAAAGCCTATGTGGTGTCTCTCTTTCCGGCCAACACAAGCCTGCAGAGGTGCAAAGACCTGCTGGTGAAAACACTGACAGCTGAAGTGGAATGTGACACCTCAACAGCTCCTTCTTCATTTTCTCCAGCAACTGGGGCTGCCAGGAAACTACTTAGGTATCCAGAGCAACCCGCTGGCTGCAGAGTAGGCAGGACCAAGTTTGGACATATGGTCCGGACCGAAGGACCTGGCAAAAATTTCTGACATGTCTACTGTCACTGCATATGATACTGTCACCATTGACAGAATGGTGGAGGATTACATCGGTGACAGCATCCAAGCAGGCATGTCAAGCAGTCCGCACCTGTACTGGCAGGAAAAAGAGGCAATTTGGAGGCCCCTGTACAAACTGACTCTATTTTACCTGAGTTGCCCCCCCTCCAGTGTGTACTCCGAAAGAGTGTTTAGTGCAGCCCGGAACCTTGTCAGCGAAAGGCATAGGAGGTTGCTTCCACAAAATGTGGAGAAGATGATGATCATCAAAATGAATTATCAATTCTTCCAGGGAGACCAGCCTCCAGAACGTATAGAGGGATCTGTGGTGGTGTATTCCAGCGGGGACGAAGTAATACTCTGTGAGGATGAGGATGTACACAACACTGAAGAGGGTGAGAAATCGGTCCATGAGGACGACATCTTGCCTCCGTAGAGCCAGTTTGTGCAGGGACAGATTAATTGCCAGCTTGTTTTTTTTTGGCCCAAATGAACCAATCATTTCAGCCACAGTCGTGTGGCAGACCCTGGCGCTGAAATTATTGGTTTGTTAAAGTGTGCATGTCCTGTTTATACAACATAAGGGTGGGTGGGAGGGCCCAAGGACAATTCCATTTTGCACCTCTTTTTTTTCTTTGCATTATGTACTGTTTGGGGCCTAGTTTTTCAAACTGCCATCCTATCTGCCACTGCAGTGTCACTCCTAGATGGGCCACGTGTCGCTTAGCATAGTCATCCAACTACCTCGGTGCAACCTTTTGGACTAAAAACAATATCGTGTGGTGTGAGGTGTTCAGAATAGACTGGAAATGAGTGGAAATTACAATTATTGAGGTTAATAATAGCATAGGAGCAGAAAAACCCACAAATTCTGTGATTTTGCTGTTTTTATGCTTTTTTCAAAAAAATACAGATCCAAAACACAAAACCCAGAACCCAAAACACGGAAGGGTGGTTTTGGCAAAACCAATCCAGATCCAAAACACGAAGAAAGATCCAGATCCAAAACACAAAACACGAAAAGTGGCCGGTGCACACTCCTAATATAAATGTACTATCCTTTTGAACCATTGTGATGGTGAAATGATTATTTACCACTATTCCATCTTGTTACAAGAATTAACTCTGTTAATAAATCTAAACTTTCTTGACAATAGTCTGTATAATACATTGTGTGGAGAGTAAAACTACTTCCCCTCTGATGTGAAAATAACCATCCTAAAAGCCAACACAGAGTGTGAGCAACCATCCTTACTGGTAAGATACATTAACACTACAGTACCACACTACACCACCTGTCGGGGTATTACAAACAGTCTACATGTCAGTAACTTCACATGTGTGTGTGTAAATGAGTCTTTAGAAATTCCAGTACCTCAAAATTAACTTCTATTAACATATCAGAAATCCTAGTTTAGATAATTTTTGATCTCTACTTACGCTTGAATGTTTGAACAATACTATTTTACTTTAAGGATAATTCCTGGCTCTTCCCATTTCCCCCCCACTGTGACTATATTATAAGGGCACAGTCGTGTCCTTATATTAAGGCTGAATAAAAAATTTTTTAATTCTCCCATAGAGAATTCCTGAGGTGGAGGGCATGGTGTTTAAAGGGCTATACCTCAAAAGCTTTTGGATGTACCAAGCTGAAATCTGGCACGGATGTGTAGAACGGTAGCACGGTGCTGCATGCCAAATTTCAGGACAAAAAAAAAGAGGATTTGGGAGTAATCTAAAGTTTAAACTGTCAGTTTTGTCTGACACTTTCAATTAGGGCCACTTTCTGCTGTTGTCTGTGCAGGGATTTTTAGGAAGGCATATTTAGACTTGGGTTTTGTTTTGTTAGGTAGCTTATGCTCCAGTGTATGGCCTTTTGGGGTTCAGGTAACTGAGAAAGTTACAATTTTGAAACTATTACCTCACAAATGCCCCATTTTATGGATAGGGAGCTTCAACTTGTTGTGCAGCATCAGTAGGTGCCTCCAGCAGAGGGGTGTCCTGTGGCTTCACCTGGGTGCACCAAGATGGCTGTCCTTTGCGGGTGTTAGCGGCAACAGAACCCGGCAATGATAGCGGGCGGTAGCGGCGGCAGGGACTCAGTGACAGTGTGGGAGTTAGCCAGGTGTGGAACCGGCGGCAGCGCGGGCATCAGCGGCGATGAGGATAGCGGTGGTGTGGGCATCAGCGGTGGGACCCCGGGTGGTGCGGGCATTGGCGGTGGGCCTGGATCCGAGAGGATCCAGTCCCTGCCAGCCATTCTGCAGAGTTCAGCAGTGGAGCCCATATAAAAATGTTAAAAATTCGAAGATGGCCACTTTGAGCCAATCACGGCTTGAGACGTCATCGCAGAGTTCGGCACCACTGCCCATACAGATGCAGGCTCAGATCGTGGAGATCAGTGATGGCTTCCCGCATCCATGCCACTCTGTACCCCCAACCCTCATTGCTCTGTCCCCCAAACCGTGCCACTCTGTCTTCCCCCATCCAAGCTGCTGTTCCCCCCCATCCGCACCACTGTTTTTTACCCATCTGCATAACTTTGTCCCTTCCCATCCACACCACTGTTTTCCAGCCATCTGCATCACTTTGCCTCCCCCCACTTTGCCTCCCCCCATCTGTACTGCTTAATCTTCCCCCATCTCCACGTCTTTCTGTCTCCCACATCCACACCACTCTGTCTCCTCCCCCCATCCACACCACTCTTATCCCATCTGCGCAGCTCTATCTTCTGCTCAGACCTGTTGCATAGATTGCATCTGTGTATTCCAATGAGCACACAATTCTGTGAATTAGCAGCTCCACTATTTTGTGAGTGACCGCAATCTCACTCTGTGAGAGTGTTGAATCTGCAGTTAACCACAGCGTGTGATGGCATACCATATCTGTATTGCGAAAGGTACACTTACATTAAGGCGTCAGCCTTAATGATCATAATTTCATTGCTTTTTTTAGTTTCAGTGGCAGAAATTCAGTAGGTTTTATGAAATTTCAGATCATGTCTAAGAAGCCTTAATGAGACATGTGAAACTGTAAGGTTTTTTTTGACTATGGAATCTACTTATGCTTCACAGTCACACACTCTCATACCTCTCAACTGTCCCAATTCCAGCAGGACAGTCCCATTTTTCGAGCACTGTCCCGCTGTCCCACCCACGGGCCGTAGATTCCTGCTGGCGGTCTGGAGGTTGGGGACACTGAGGCACTGCTGCAGCTCTGCTTTGCTAATCAGAGAGCAGTGGTGCTGTGAAGCTGAGTGGATTTAGGGCCTGATTCAGACTTGGGAATAGAGGGCCTGATTCAGAGCCGGACGCTATTTGCAAACGGTCGTTCAGAAAAAGGGTCCGGCTATTTAAATTGAGCGCTCGTTCTTTGCGGTCTGTTGACGCCTCTATGTCTGAGCGAGCGAACGAAACATGTGCTCGCTATTTTGTAAAGATGCCCCCTGGCCGTTAGCATCATATGTCATCTCCGCTATTTATTAGATTAATCGAGTACATCGAAAGGCGTCTGAACTGCTCGCAGTGCTTGTGGTAGGTTTTACTTCCCGCAATCACTGTGAGCAGTTCAGGCTAAAAGACAACGAAGTGACGTGATCAATGACACTCCCTTACTAAATATGCACTCCCATTAAACGCCCGTTTTGACCGTTTGGCACGCCTGCGTTCGGATCTCCACTCCCCGTTTTCAAGCACCTTCCCCTGTTACCACCCACAAACGCCTCATTCTGTCACTCAAATTAGCAGGCCCTCGCTGTTTTGCGAGCACACGATTTCCGACCGCAATGACTGGTTGGCGCATGCACATTACGACCCAAACGCACGCGCAGATGTGCGAACATCGCTCGGAGCGAACGAGCGGCCGCTTACGAGCGGCTCTGAATCAGGCCCAGAGAGAGATAGCTCTCTCAACTGATCATCTTGGTGAATCCATGCTGCACTGCAGGTGGGGCAGATTTATACTGTGCAGAGAGATTTACATTTGTGAGGAGTGTTTCCAAACTGACATCTAAATTGTAGAGTAATAATAAATCTGTGCAGTATTTGTGGGCTACATGCAAAAGCAGCCAGTATTTACCCCACATGCAACATTTTTTATGTATTTACACCCACCCCTTGCATTGCAATATGGTTTGTTCAGGTTCACAGTTAAGTGCTATGGGGTAAATTTACTAAGATGAGAGTTCTATTTAAGAAGCGATGTTGCCCATAGCAACCTATCAGATTCTACTTCTCATTTATCTAGCACCTTCTAGAAGTTAATACATGGAATCTGATTTGTTGCTATGGGCAACATCACTTCTTAATAGAACTCCCATCTTAGTAAATTTACCCCTATGTCTCTCTCTATTCCCAAGTCTGAATCAGGCCCTTAGTGCAGGGAGAGGGCTGGAGTAGTGCTGGGCTCGTCCTCAGCATGATGTAAAATGGATGCGTGACTTGCGGGCATGCCCCCAAAAACGCATCGCTGGGGGGCGTGTCCTAGTGGGAACGAAGTCAGGTCCCCTCCAGCGCACTAACGGGTCCTGACTTTGGGATCAAAGATTTTCTGAGGTATGCACTCTCATGTCAATTACATATGCACATAAAAATGTTTAAATATTTGTCATTACTTTAATGTTACTAATACAATATTGTTTAAGGGCCTGATCCAGTAGCGTACGCAAGTGCGTTTACGCAAGCACATCGACCGATTGTTCATTATTCCGCATGCGTATAAGCCGCACTGTGCGTATGCAGCGATCGCACTGCGACTATGGATGCACAGAAAAATCCATCGCAAAGTGAGTGACAGGCTGTCAGTGTTTGGGGATGGTGACGGAGATCTGATCGGAAGAATGCTGGCGTGTCTGTCCGTTTGAACGCCATTTCCTGAGCGAGCATAAATTAGCCACTGCAATGGCATACGCAGCATGAGAGCTCTCTGCGTGCGGGGAGACTTGCAGTGTCTGTGGCTGGTCAGACCTGCTGTAAATGCTGCGTGATTGGCCGATGTGCATCGATGGTAGGGGTGTGCACCGGCCACTTTTCGTGTTTTGTGTTTTGGTTTTGGATCTGAATCTTTCTTCGTGTTTTGGATCTGGATTGGTTTTGCCAAAACCACCCTTCCGTGTTTTGGGTTCTGGGTTTTGTGTTTTGGATCTGTATTTTTTTTTAAAAAAGCATAAAAACAGCTAAAATCACAGAATTTGTAGGTTTTTCTGCTCCTATGCTATTATTAACCTCAATAACCTTAATTTCCACTCATTTCCAGTCTATTCTGAACACCTCACACCTCACAATAGTGTTTTTATGTCCAAAACGTTGCACCGAGGTAGCTGGATGACTATGCTAAGCGACACGAGTGGGCGGCACAAACACGTGACCCATCTAGGCGTGAAACTGCAGTGGCAGACAGGATGGCAGTTTGAAAAACTAGGCCCCAAACTGTACATAATGCAAAGAAAAAAAAGAGGTGCAAGATGGAATTGTCCTTGGGCCCTCCCACCCACCCTTATGTTGTATAAACAGGACATGCACACTTTAACAAACCAATCATTTCAGCGCCAGGGTCTGCCATACAACTGTGGCTGAAATGATTGGTTCGTTTGGGCCCCCACAAAACAAGCTGGCAATTAATGTGTCCCTGCACAAACTGGCTCTATGGAGGCAAGATGTCATCCTCATCCTCCTCATCCACCGATTCCTCACCCTCTTCAGTGTGTACATCCTCATCCTCACAAAGTATTAACTCGTCCACACTTGAATCCACCACCACAGGTCCCTCTGTACCTTCTGGAGGCTGGTCTCCCTGGAAGAGCTGATAATTCATTTTGATGAACATCATCTTCTCCACATTCTGTGGAAGCAAACTCCTACGCCTTTCGCTGACAAGGTTCCCGGCTGCACTAAACACTCTTTCGGAGTACACACTGGAGGGGGGGCAACTCAGGTAAAATAGAGCCAGTTTGTACAGGGGCCTCCAAATTGCCTCTTTTTCCTGCCAGTACAGGTATGGACTGTCTGCCATGCCTACTTGGATGCTGTCACCGATGTAATCCTCCACCATTCTGTCAATGGTGACAGTATCATATGCAGTGACAGTAGACATGTCAGAAATTGTTGCCAGGTCCTTCAGTCCGGACCAGATGTCCAAACTTGGTCCTGCCTGCCCTGCATCACCGCCAGCGGGTTGCTTAGGATACCTAAGTTTTTTCCTGGCAGCCCCAGTTGCAGGAGAAAATGAAGAAGGAGCCGTTGACGTGTCACGTTCCGCTTCAGCTGACAGTGTGTTCACCAGCAGGTCTTTGCACCTCTGCAGGCTTGTGTCGGCCGGAAAGAGAGACACCACATAGGCTTTAAACCTAGGATCGAGCACGGTGGCCAAAACGTAGTGGTCTGATTTCAACAGATTGACCACCCTGGAATCCTGGCAAAGCGAATGAAGGGCTTCATCCACAAGTCCCACATGCCGAGCGGAATCGCTCCGTCTTAGCTCCTCCTTCACTTTCTCCAGCTGCTTCTGCAAAAGCCTGATGAGGGGAATGACCTGACTCAAGCTGGCAGTGTCTGAACTGACTTCACGTGTGGCAAGTTCGAAGGGCTGGAGAACCTTGCACAACACGGAAATCATTCTCCACTGCGCTTGAGTCAGGTGCATACCCCCTCCTTTGCCTATGTCATAGGTGGATGTATAGGCTTGTATGGCCTTTTGCTGCTCCTCCATCCTCTGAAGCATATAGAGGGTTGAGTTCCACCGCGTCACAACCTCTTGCTTCAGGTGATGGCGGGGCAGGTTCAAGAGTGTTTGCTGGCGCTCCAGTCTTCGGCACGCAGTCGCTGAATGGCGAAAGTGGCCAGAAATTTTTCGGGCCACCCAAAGCGTCTCCTGCACGCCCCTGTCGCTTTTCAGAAAATTCTGCACCACCAAGTTTATTGTGTGAGCAAAACATGGGACGTGCTGGAATTTGCCCAGATGTAATGCCCGCACAATATTGGTGGCGTTGTCAGATATCACAAATCCCCAGGAGAGTCTAAGTGGGGTAAGCCACTGGGCGATGATTTCCCTCAGTTTCTCTAAGAGGTTGTCGGCGGTGTGCCTCTTACTGAAACCGGTGATACACAGCGTAGCCTGCCTTGTAACGAGCTGGCATTTCTGAGATGCTGCTACTGGTGACGCTGCTGCTGTTGCTGCGTAAGGTGATACATCTACCCAGTGGGCTGTCACAGTCATATAGTCCTTAGTCTGCCCTGTTCCACTTGTCCACATGTCCGTGGTTAAGTGGACATTGTGTACAACGGCATTTTTCAGGACACTGAGGACACTTTTTCTGACGTTTCTGTACAGTCTCGGTATCGCCTGCCTAGTGAAGTGGAATCTAGACGGGATTTGGAACCGGGGACACACTACCTCCATCAATTGTCTAAATCCCACTGCACTAATGGCGGATACCGGACGCACGTCTAACACCAACATAGCAGTCAAGGCCTCAGTTATACGTTTTGCTTCAGGATGACTGCTGTCGTACTTCATCCTCCTCGCTAAGGACTGTTGGAGGGTCAATTGTTTAGTAAAAGTAGTGGTGTTCCTACTTCCTCTCTGGGATGATGAACGACTCCCAGCAGCAGCAACAGCAGCAGCGGCAGCAGTAGGCGTAGCAATGCAGGATCCTCCAGAGGAATCCCGGATGGGAGAGTCAGTCATGCCAGTGACATGGCCTGCAGGACTACTTCCGATCCTGACTAAGGAGGAAATTGACGAGGAGGGAGTTGACGGTGTGGTTTGCAGGCGCTTGGATACAACAGGACAACGGGATTTAGGTGTCCCTGGACTGCTTACGGTCTTAGCCAAAGTTTCTGAACTTGACAGTAACTTTTTATGAACGCGCTGCAGGTGCCGTATAAGGGAGGATGTTCCTAGGTGGTTGACGTCCCTACCCCTACTTATTTCACCTTTACATATGGTACATATGGCAAGACAGTTGTTGTCCGGATTTGGATAGAAATATTGCCAGACCAAAGAGGTGGAATGTTTGGTCTTCTGCCCAGGCATGACCGTGATGGGCTTTTTCATCCCACGGACAACAACTGTCTCCCCCGGAGCCTGATTTAAACAAACCACATCACCATCAGAATCCTCCTCGCCAACTTCCTCCTCAGCGCCAGCTACACCAGTATCCTCATCCTGTTGTACTTCAACAGTGACATCTTCAATTTGCATATCAGCAAGTGGACTGTGGGTGCTCCTTTCAGCACTTGCAGGGGGCGTGCAAATGGTGGAAAGAGCCACCTCTTCCCGTCCAGTGCTGGGAAGGTCAGGCATCGCAACCACCACCACACTTGGACTCTCCTTGGGGATTTGTGATATCTTCTTAGAAAGCACAGTTCTTCGCTGTGCTTTTGCCAGCTTAACTCTTTTGATTTTTTTAGTGGGAGGAGGGCTTCCATCGTCATGTGAAGCTGAACCACTAGTCATGAACATACTAGGGATCGACCTTAGCCGTTCCTTGCCACTCCGTGTCGTAAATGGCATATTGGCAAGTTTACGTTTCTCTTCAGCTGATTTAAATGTCTTTTTCAAGGTCATTTTCCTGAACTTTGCCATTTGGGATTGTATGTGCCCTCTACTATGACATTGGGCATCGGCCTTGGCAGACGACGTTGATGGCATGTTATCGTCTATGTCATGACTAGTGGCAGCAGCTTCAGCACTAGGAGGAAGTGGTTCTTGATCTTTCTCTATTTTATTTTTATCGGAGAAAGTTTGGTCCTCCATTTATGTTATATCGATTTGATATATACGTGCGGCTAAACACAGAAAATAATTTTTTTTTTGGTTTGGACTGGAGTGTACTTTGTGGGTTACAGCACCCTTTAACGGTCAAGCCAGCCGGCCCTTTACTTATGACACAGGCGCACGCTTGGCACTACTTTGTTGATGCACGTGCGGCTACTGCGCACACAATTCACAAACACAGAAAAAAAATTTTTTTTGGTTTGGACTGGAGTGTACTTTCGGGGGTTACAGCACCCTTTAACGGTCAAGCCAGCCGGCCCTTTACTTATGACACAGGCGCACGCTTGGCACTACTTTGTTGATGCACGTGCGGCTACTGCGCACACAATTCACAAACACAGAAAATAATTTTTTTTTTGGTTTGGACTGGAGTGTACTTTCGGGGGTTACAGCACCCTTAACGGTCAAGCCAGCCGGCCCTTTACTTATGACACAGGTGCACGCTTGGCACTACTTTGTTGATGCACGTGCGGCTACTGCGCACACAATTCACAAACACAGAAAATAATTTTTTTTTGGTTTGGACTGGAGTGTACTTTCGGGGGTTACAGCACCCTTTAACGGTCAAGCCAGCCGGCCCATTACTTATGACACAGGCGCACGCTTGGCACTACTTTGTTGATGCACGTGCGGCTACTGCGCACACAATTCACAAACACAGAAAATAATTTTTTTTTTGGTTTGGACTGGAGTGTACTTTCGGGGGTTACAGCACCCTTAACGGTCAAGCCAGCCGGCCCTTTACTTATGACACAGGCGCACGCTTGGCACTACTTTGTTGATGCACGTGCGGCTACTGCGCACACAATTCACAAACACAGAAAATAATTTTTTTTTTGGTTTGGACTGGAGTGTACTTTCGGGGGTTACAGCACCCTTAACGGTCAAGCCAGCCGGCCCTTTACTTATGACACAGGCGCACGCTTGGCACTACTTTGTTGATGCACGTGCGGCTACTGCGCACACAATTCACAAACACAGAAAATAATTTTTTTTTTGGTTTGGACTGGAGTGTACTTTCGGGGGTTACAGCACCCTTAACGGTCAAGCCAGCCGGCCCTTTACTTATGACACAGGCGCACGCTTGGCACTACTTTGTTAATGCAGTGCGGCTACTGCGCACACAATTCACAAACACAGAAAATAATTTTTTTTTTGGTTTGGACTGGAGTGTACTTTCGGGGGTTACAGCACCCTTAACGGTCAAGCCAGCCGGCCCTTTACTTATGACACAGGCGCACGCTTGGCACTACTTTGTTGATGCACGTGCGGCTACTGCGCACACAATTCACAAACACAGAAAATAATTTTTTTTTTGGTTTGGACTGGAGTGTACTTTCGGGGGTTACAGCACCCTTAACGGTCAAGCCAGCTGGCCCTTTACTTATGACACAGGCGCACGCTTGGCACTACTTTGTTGATGCACGTGCGGCTACTGCGCACACAATTCACAAACACAGAAAATAATTTTTTTTTTGGTTTGGACTGGAGTGTACTTTCGGGGGTTACAGCACCCTTAACGGTCAAGCCAGCCGGCCCTTTACTTATGACACAGGCGCACGCTTGGCACTACTTTGTTGATGCACGTGCGGCTACTGCGCACACAATTCACAAACACAGAAAATAATTTTTTTTTTGGTTTGGACTGGAGTGTACTTTCGGGGGTTACAGCACCCTTAACGGTCAAGCCAGCCGGCCCTTTACTTATGACACAGGCGCACGCTTGGCACTACTTTGTTGATGCACGTGCGGCTACTGCGCACACAATTCACAAACACAGAAAATAATTTTTTTTTTGGTTTGGACTGGAGTGTACTTTCGGGGGTTACAGCACCCTTAACGGTCAAGCCAGCCGGCCCTTTACTTATGACACAGGCGCACACTTGGCACTACTTTGTTGATGCACGTGCGGCTACTGCGCACACAATTCACAAACACAGAAAATAATTTTTTTTTTGGTTTGGACTGGAGTGTACTTTCGGGGGTTACAGCACCCTTAACGGTCAAGCCAGCCGGCCCTTTACTTATGACACAGGCGCACGCTTGGCACTACTTTGTTGATGCACGTGCGGCTACTGCGCACACAATTCACAAACACAGAAAATAATTTTTTTTTTGGTTTGGACTGGAGTGTACTTTCGGGGGTTACAGCACCCTTAACGGTCAAGCCAGCCGGCCCTTTACTTATGACACAGGCGCACGCTTGGCACTACTTTGTTGATGCACGTGCGGCTACTGCGCACACAATTCACAAACACAGAAAATAATTTTTTTTTTGGTTTGGACTGGAGTGTACTTTCGGGGGTTACAGCACCCTTAACGGTCAAGCCAGCCGGCCCTTTACTTATGACACAGGCGCACGCTTGGCACTACTTTGTTGATGCACGTGCGGCTACTGCGCACACAATTCACAAACACAGAAAATATATTATTTTTTTAGCACTTGGGGGGAGCACCCCTGATGGACAGAGCACCCCCTGGACAACACTGCAGCACTCCTTTAGGACTGGGACACTGCACAGGACTTTGGAGTGGACACAGCCCCTATGGAGAACTGACTGCACAACACAGTCCAGCCAGCCCCTATGGACTTTGAAGTAGTGGACACAGCCCCTATTAACAACAGCAGCACAGCACAACACAGCCAGCCCCTATGGACTTTGAAGTAGTGGACAACAGCAGCACTACACTACACTACACTACACAGCCCTAACTCCCACTCTCCCTCTTCACTGTCCACAGCCGAGTGAGAAAATGGCGCCGACGTGGGTACCTTATATAGGATCCAAAACCCGCGAGACTCGGAAGGCGGGATGATGACGTTTTGCCTCGATTTCAGATCCGAGTCAGGCGGGAAAAGTCGAGCCTGATTCGGATCGGACTCGGATCGGGGGGGCTCGGGGGGGTTCGGATTTCAGAAATCCGAACCCGCTCACCCCTAATCGATGGTGCCAATGTTTATGCAGAATAGCGACATTGGACGGATGTGAGAAAGCAGCAGCGGGCGTCTATATGCCGGCAGAGCTTTGGCAAGCATTAGCATATTTTCGCAGCTGCATTTCGTGCGAATTCGCAGCTGAGACCGCAATTGCGATCGGTTATGAGTCAGGCCCTAAGTCAATAATATACACTATGTAGACAAAAGTGATTGAACACTGACAGCAAATAGATCAACGAGATGTTATTGGCGTTAGCACTTTGTAGGTCCACCACGTGCAGTGATTACTGCAGACACCCTTCCAGGCAAACTGTCCACAAGTCCCTGGACAGCAGCAGGCGGTGTGTTTTGCCATTCTGCCTTACGTACACTGACCAACCGTGTCAATGAAGAAGATCGAGTCGGCCTAGAACACCCCCGTCGCTCCAATTCGTCCCTGGACTCTGAGCTGGCCAGTCCATCCGGGTTATTGAATTCTCTGTATTCCAGTCCAGCATCACCCTGGATACATTACAGGTGGCATTGTCGTCCTGATAAAAACATTTGTTGTTTCCGTAGAGCTACAAGTGCATGGGCCACCCTATGACGTGTTCTTGTCTAAATTGCCATTAGTGGCCATTTGGAACTCGTGTTCAATGGTATGCATTTCGCCTGTGCGGGGGTGTCCAATCACTTTTGCTTACATAGTGTATGTATTTGAACGCCCCATAGCAAAAGTTTGTAAGGGCCCCTATGTGCCATCCAATGGTGAAAAATGCATATAACACATGTAACTTTGACAAAGAAGATGATGGGCCCCCCTCAGCTCTGGGTCCATAGAGATGTACCTGTGGTAGTTACATCCATGTTCAGCAGCTCAAAGAATATCAGGAAATCAATTATATGTTAGGCTGGGTACACACGTAAAGATTTTCTGTCCAACCGTCCAACTTGTTGATTGGTTGGAATGAAAATCTGGTAACGTATGGGAGTAAATGACAATCAGCAATTTGCTCCCAAACGCCGGAAAATGGACAAAAACTATTGTTGGAAGAAATTGTTTACATCAAACATTTAACAAACTTGTCTGACCGACCATTTATCATCTGTTTTCTGGCATTTAGGAGCGAAATTGCTGATCATCAGTTACTCCCATATGTTACCAGATTTTCATTCCAACCAATCAACTAGTTGGATGGTTGGACAGAAAATCTTTAGGCGTGTATTCATGATTCTTAATGGGCCGGTTACACATGCGAAAATGCCAGCTGCTATTTGGAGCAACTTTGCCCGCACTGGATCAATACTGAATTGCACCTATAATTGAGTATCCACCGCTGCAACTCGCGGTGCATTGGATACTTAATTATATGGGGCCCCTTAGTGAGGACAGGGGCAGTAACAAGATGTGAGGTTGGGAATTGGCATTATAAATCCGCTCCATTCCTGGATAGCGGAAGCCTCACACAACAGCCACCAGCAACATTAGTGATATTACTTCAAACCTGGAATATCATAGCAGCAGTGACGTGCGGTGAAGTCAATGACTGGGGAGGCACACATGGAGATGGGTCTGACTGCTGGGAGACAGTCTCACCCCCTAGTCTAGAGATTTTCAACCTTTTTCAACTGGGGGCACACTACACAAAATTTTAAAATTGCCAAGGCACACCATCCTTTTTTTTTACAAAATATAATAAAACAACTATTCCACAGAAAAAAATATGCCACATTGCACCCCACAGAAAAAAACTAACCATGCCACATCGATTCCCACAGGAAACGACTATGCCACATTGCTTCCAACAGAATTTCCCCCCACAGAAAACAACTGCCACATTGCTCCCTACAGAAAAAATCCCAATGCTGCCCCCCACAGAAACAAAAAAACTCCCACAGAAACAAAAACAAAACAAAACAAAACACATTGCTCCCCACTAAAAAATAAAACATGGCTGGTCCTCACTAAAAAAAATAACATGGCTGGTCCCCAAAGACACAAAAAAACCATATTGCTCCCCACTAAAAAATAAAACATGGCTGGTCCTCACTAAAAAAAATAACATGGCTGGTCCCCAAAGACACAAAAAAACCATATTGCTCCCCAATAAAGAATAAAACATGGCTGGTCCTCACTAAAAAAAATAGCATGGCTGGACCCCAAAGACACAAAAAAACCATATTGCTCCCCACTAAAAAATAAAACATGGCTGGTCCTCACTAAAAAAAATAACATGGCTGGTCCCCAAAGACACAAAAAAACCATATTGCTCCCCAATAAAGAATAAAACATGGCTGGTCCTCACTAAAAAAAATAGCATGGCTGGACCCCAAAGACACAAAAAAAACACATTGCTCCCTAGTAAAAAATCAAACATGGCTGGTCCTCACTAAAAAATCAAACATGGCTGGTCCTCACTAAAAAATCAAACATGGCTGGTCCCCACTAAGAAAAAAAAAATATAACAATGGTTGAATACTGGGCTCTGGTTGGATCGGAGGAGGGGGGTGTTGCAGGAGGGAGGGGGGGGTTGATGGTGGCTGAGGGGAGCTGGGAGGTAGTCTGTGTGCAGCTTCCCTAAGAGGTGTCCAGTCTCTAAATGGGTATCTGAAGGTTTGGAAGGGTAGCGCTGCACAGGTATATATGGGGGATGGTGGTGACTGGGGGAAAGGTGTGGGAGGGGGCGAGCGGATGGGGAGATGGGGGAAACCCATGTGGTGGGGTGGCTGTGTGTGGTAATCTATACTGGTGTGGGCTGGTGTATGATGCTGGCGTGAATACATACTGGGCAGTGAATGCAGGGTGAACAGGTGTTTATTGCAGTGTACAAATAAGAGATTTGTGCAAGTCCCTCCTGGGCTCAGAACCCTATGATGCTCGTTACAGTCCAAGGGGAAAAGTCCATACCCTGTGGGTGACGGGAGGGAGTTGAATAGTTCCAAGGTGGGGGTAGCCTGGCTGGCTCCGTGGATGCACAGTCCGGGGTGTTCCAGTGCTAGAGCGGCGTCCTGCTTAGACTTTATCACTTAACGGTAAGTGTGGTGGGTGGGGCCAGGGGCGTACCTACACATTGGCCTGGATGGCAGTTGCCAGGGGCGCCGGCCGAGGGGGGGGCGCCACCCAGCGGTGCCATCCATAGCCAGGTGGTAGATAAGCGCTGGGTCTTCTCTTCACAAAAAATTAACTTTAGCTCACGGCGCCGGCAGGCGCGCACTTCAGGAAGCTGCACGGCTCGGGGAGGGCTGGCAGCAGCAGCCTCATCCTCGTTGCGACCGTGCAGATTGGCCGTGCAGCTTCCTGAAGTGCGCGCCTGCCGGCGCCGTGAAATTAAGTTTTATTGGTGTGGAGAGAAGAAGACCCGGCGCGCGTGACCAGTGCAGAAGGAGCCACTGCCCGCGACAGCACTGCAAGGTAAGAAGTGTGGATTGGGGGCACAGAAGGGGAGACTGGCTTGGGAGTGGGGAACATAACAGGCTGGGGCTGGCTGGGGATTGGGTACTTAGAAGGGGGGCTGGCTGGGGAGTGGAGTGAGGGACATAAAAGGCTGGGTATATAGAAAGGGGGGCCCTAGACTGCACACCCTGAATATATATGTAATGGGAGGTGCTACCTGTGGAGACTATTGTTGCAAACACAAGAAAAGAAAGTACAAGTGCACAACTCCAACATTACTAATTATATATAATACATTATGCAATAGAATATTGCAATACATAGAGGTTTTAGCATAATCATGGCCATGGTTATGGGCCTACCCACCGCGCCCAGGCAACCTCTGAGGGTAGGTCCCTAACCTACTGGGGATGAAATCCAGAGCACAGGACACCCCCAAACAGGCCCCGCTGAGCCACCCCAGGGCATCACTCTAATGAGAGAAGGTGAAGTGTAAGAAAGTGTAAGATAGATAAGAGCAACTACTGCTGCATATATAAGGTGAAAAATACATGTATATTAAACAAACAATAAAGGTGCTAAAAGTGCAAAAAGGAAAATGTGTTTATAATGCGATGCCCTGAAGCAGCCCAACCAAAGCAATCCAGGGGACCCATGCCCCAAAAATCAACCCATAGCTGCACTGCAGTATAACATTTTTTAGGACTTACCTAGGATTGTGCCTTGTAATAAGGTGCAGTCAAAATGCCAGAATCCCTGCTTAAAACCAATGGGGGAGGGGTGCTAATCTAGGCTGAAGACGTCTCAAACCTTCATGTGTGCATGGGAGCACACTAAATAGAGTATATAGAAAGGGGGGCCCTAGACTGCACACCCTGAATATATATGTAATGGGAGATGCTACCTGTGGAGACTATTGTTGCAAACATAAGAAAAGAAAGTACAAGTGCACAACTCCAACATTACTAATTATATATAATACATTATGCAATAGAATTTTGCAATACATTGGGTGTGCTGGTGTTGGACTGGGGGCGTTGTGCTGTGGAGCCCGTGCGGTCCTGGCTTCTCAAGGACAAAGGCACACTGTGCCTTTGTTCTTGAGTGTGTTAATTATTGAAGTGTGCTAATTATCGTGGTCCGTTCGGACCTGGATAATTAACATCTTGAATAGGCCTCCAAATAACTTATTAAAAATGCATATATTCCAAGAAGGAAAACATTACTGACTTTCGCAATATTGAAAAGCAATTAAATAATTAGACATTGATATGAGAGAAAAATGCCTAAAATAGCTAATGTGTTATGTGTCTTTAACTAAACAAGCGCAGCTTGCTATATATTATATACTGTATCTCTCCTGACTCTGGGCCTGATTCAGACCCGCTCGCGAGCGCTGAGCGTGGGCGTGGGCGTGCCAGGGGTGTTGCTGCCCAGACCGTCTGGGTCCGGCCCCACTGACATCACAAGTGATGTCAGTGGGAGTGCTTTTGGCTCTGATAGAGCCAAAAGCACTCCTGGGCTTGCGGCAGCGAGACCCTACCGCAGGTTCTCATCGCACGCCCGATGGTCGCGATGGTCTTGACCATCGTGACCATCTTTTTGGCCGCTCGCATAAGCTGTGGGTGGTCACCCACAGCTATGCGAGTGGCCAGGAGGCCGCTCCAATTTTAGGTAGGAGGGCCCTGATTCAGAGCGAGCGCTCTGGTCAGAGCATCCGGCTCTGAATCAGGCCCAGTGGTCACCTTAACAGAGCACAGTACGTTTTTTTTTTCTAAACTTTATTGTGTTCTGCTGGGGAGAACACGTGACAGCCTAGCAGACGGAGCCAGAGGACGCACCAGAGCTATGGAGGACGACGCCGGGGGACCTGCCCAGCTGGAAGCAGGTAAGTGTTACCTACTATACGCCACCTCACAGTGGCGTATGGTAACACCATCAAATTCCGAAAATACATAATTTTCAGAATTTGATGAATACCACAATTTCCATATCCCCATACTAATGTATGAGGAGTGTGGAAATTAACGCAGGGGGACTTATCACAGGAGATATCAGTGATATCTCCTGTGCTAAGTGTGTTCATGAATACTAAAATAACGTTAATTAAGGAAAATGTCCTTAAAAACGTTATTTTAGTGTTGATGAATAGGCCCCTGAGTCTCAGTAATGGTTTGGTAGAGATCAGTGGTTTCACACACTGGACTATGGCCAGTAATGCAATGAAATAACTGGCATGCTATGTTTCATCATTTTAGCTTTTTATCCTACTTTATATTAGCAGCCTTTTGATTGTGTCTAAAAGCCGGGAGTGTGGGCCTGGTTCAGACCCGGTCGCAAGCGCTGAGCGCTCGCAACCGGGTCGATGGTGGCCCAGAGAGCATGCGCAAGATGGAGACGGCTCCGTCGTGTGCATGCGCTGGACCCGGATAGCGAGTCTCGCACCAAAGGGGACGAGCTGTCGATGTTGAGTGACAGTTCGCCCCCTTTGGTGGGCGGGCCTGGGGGGGTGGCTGCCCAAAGGGAGGCATTCCCATGAGAACGCCTATCGTTTGCGGGCGGCCCCACTGACATCACAAGTGATGTCAGTGGAGAGATTCCGTCTCTGTTAGAGCCGAAATCTCTCTGGGGCTTGCGGCTACGAGACCCTACCACAAGGGTCTCGTTGCAAGACCATCGCGACCATCATCATGGCCGCTCGCTGTATGCGAGCGGCCAAGAGGCCCTGATTCAGAGTGACCGGGTCTGAATCAGGCCCTGTGTCTTTTGCTATCTATGAGAGAGGAGGGAAAAATGACTATTTTCACACTGTACTACTTGTAGTGGAAACTCTTAACATCTTGCTTGATGAATGAAAATGTTAGTTGTTTGTGAAGTGTTCTGCCTTTAAGTAAGTTCCAAGGCTTTATACTCAGCAGGGAGGTTTGGTTAAGACGGAGATGTTATTTCTCAAATGAATGTGACTAATGTAACACATCTATTTGTGTTTCCAGGTAATGCAAGAATACTGGAACAAGCATTTTCTCCAGCCAGGCTGGAGGCCGGAGGAATTATCACATGTGACCTAGCTGTTTTGTTGCACTGCAAGGAAAATTGATGCTTGCCCAGGTTTATGGTAAGCTCTGGATTGTCGAGTTTAGGAGACCTAAATGAAATTTGAATTTAGCCCTGGAAAAAATATCACTTTTTCATTTAAATCCTTCTCAGGCTCACGCCCCATATTTCTGGGAAAGCAGGCAGAATCACCAAATAACCGGAGCATGTCAGTCATGCCCAGCGTGTAAGATCGCAGGACCAGTTCTGCACATGTGCAGAACAGGTCGGGCACATGCGCAGTCCCCCCCGCCATCGAACATGTGCGTGAACCATTAGGTTTGCTTAGAACTCTTAATTAGATAGTGGAGACAATGAAATTGCATTTATCAGATGTGTCCGCTCACATGACAACACAGAGCTTTGCAGAGCTCCCTGGGAGACTGCTATGATTCAGGCGGAGAATCTGGAGCTGTAACATGTTAGAGCGGTGTGACAGCTGATGTCATCAAGGGATTGGTGACACTTATAAATGATTAATCTCTCTCCGCGAGAAAGTAATCTACCAAAACTGACTTTCCACACTGATGTCTCCGTTTGTCTTTTAATAAATTTGCAAGCTATGTATTTTAAATGTACACATCCCGCTGTAGCACATCCATCCATTGTGGACTGTAATGCAAGTGACAAGCCTATAATGAATTCTACGACTGCTACTTTGTAGCAAAGAATGCAGTTAATTCAGCCGCAGATCCCAAGTGGGAAGATGTCTGTGCGTTGGCATGTCAGTGTCCCCAAGTTCCAGGAGTGAAAATAATGAATATTTTAATAATAATGCCTCTATTTAATCAATGGCTGCTTTATGAAATTGCAGGGAGCCCAAAAAAAAAAGCTGTTGGAAATAATGGATAGAGAAATATATCGATTGTTGTTTATGAGTTTACCGTGAGATTAGATTGTTGAAAATTACAGAAATCCTCATATGGTAAATGGTAAATGTATAAGTAGAACAATTCCATATCACAACTGCTGATAAAGAACTGACAATATGTATTGCATGCATCGGCTAACTCAATAAAGTGCAGCGGGGACCAGTAGTCTATTGTGCAGATGCCTCTTAAATACATAATGATTGGTGCCATTCAACCCTCCATGTACAGATTAATGTTGATTTTACAATGCTGCGACATAGTTATTCTCAATGACTCTATATGTGTGAGCATGTGTGTGTGTGTGTTAGAGATGTTTGGGTCCGGTTCTCAGAGAACCGACAACAACCGAATTTAGGGGTTCCGAGTTGAGCCGAGTGAGAGTTCGGAATCTCTTTGGGGTACTGAGTGTAACTGAGGAGCTCATTCAGACCTGCTCGCTATGATGCAATTGCTCGTAGCTGGCCGATATTCGCAATCTGCGCATGCGTATGCATTGCAATGCGTGGGCACGAACCAGTGCGAGAGATCGGGATGCGTTCGCTCGCTGCGCAGCTGAATGAGTGACAGGAGACGCTGTTTGTGGGTGGAGACAGGGCTGGCCACTAGGAACCGGGGATTGGAGATGCGAACGCAGGCGTGCCTGAGTGTTTCAACGCCGTTTCAGAGGCGTGCATAATTAAGAGGCAGTGTCACAGTACACATCACTTAGTTGAAAATAACACTGAAGTGATCGCAGTGCTTGCTGCAGGGTATAGTCAACCCCAAGCGCTGCGATCGCATCCCATGGTGCTCGATGTACCAATGTTTTCATGCACTTCCAGAAGATAATGTGCGCAAGTGGGCGTCTTATGAATGGCTGATGGGCGTCTGCATACACTAAGTGATCGCACGCCAAGACATAGTGGACGTGCTAATGCCTTGCCGTGCGATTGCCTACCTTGCTGGGTGCGAGCGGGATATGCACACGCATGGTGCGAGTGAACGCATATAGCGAGCGGGTCTGAATGAGCTCCGGAGTCCCGGTTTGGATCTTCCTGCAGTTCGGAACTCGGATTTAAAAACCGATCTCGGGTTTTGGATTGCATGTAAACAGGTCAAAATAATGTAATTATAGCTGTTTTCAATTTTTTTCAAAATACAGATCAAAAATGAAAAACCAAAACCAAAACATGGGGATCAGCGTACATCTCTAGTGTATGTGCATGTGTGTGTGCAATTATCAACCATCTATATTACTTGAAATTTATTTGGTGGATTGCCACCAGCACAATCCCGTTGATTGAGCTGACACCCACATAAGTTTGGGGAGTGCGTTACATTGAGTTTTTGTTGGTACTAGGGATGATGAGCGGGTTCGGATTTTCTAAATCCGAACCCCCCCGATCCGAGTCGGGAACCAAGTCCAGCTCGGGTTTTCCCACCAGACTCGGTTCCCGGAACGTCGCAAAACGTCATCATCCTGGTGTCGGATTCTCGCGAGACTCGGACTTTGCACATTTCTTGCTGTGCTGCTGTATCAGTCTGGGCTGGGGGTGATTTGCTCTGCTGTATCAGTTCAGTCCAGTGGGGCTGTGCTGCTGTATCAGTCTGGGCTGGGGGTGACCTGCTCTGCTGTATCAGTCCAGTCCAGTGGTGCTGTGCTGTTGTATCAGTCTGGGGGTGACCTACTCTGCTGTATCAGTCCAGTCCAGAGGTGCTGTGCTGCTGTATCAGTCTGGGGGTGACCTGCTCTGCTGTATCAGTCCAGTCCAGTGGTGCTGTGCTGTTGTATCAGTGTAGGGGGGACCTGCTCTGCTGTATCAGTCCAGTCCAGTGGTGCTGTGCTGCTGTATCAGTCTGGGGGTGACCTGCTCTGCTGTATCAGTCCAGACCAGTGGTGCTGTGCTGCTGTATCAGTCTGGGCTGTGGGTGACCTGCTCTGCTGTATCAGTCCAGTCCAGTGGTGCTGTGCTGTTGTATCAGTGTAGGGGGGACCTGCTCTGCTGTATCAGTCCAGTCCAGTGGTGCTGTGCTGCAGTATCAGTCTGGGGGTGACCTGCTCTGCTGTATCAGTCCAGTCCAGTGGTGCTGTGCTGCTGTATCAGTCTGGGCTGGGGGTGACCTTCTCTGCTGTATCAATCGAGTCCAGTCCAGTGGTGCTGTCCTGTGCTGTATATTCATTTCAGTCCAAATAATTTTTACAGGGGCTGCCCTGTGAGGTGTAGGGGTACACTGCCCTTCATCCAAATAATTTTACTGGGGCTGCCCTGTTTTTGTAAGCTGCCCTTCATCCAAATCATTTTTACAGGGGCTGCCCTGTGTGGTGTAGGGGTACGCTGGCCTTCAACCAAATAATTTTTACAGGTGCTGCCCTGTGTAGTGTAAGCTGCCCTTCATCCAAATTTTTCTTTACAGGGGCTGCCCTGTGTGGTGTAGGGGTACGATGCCCTTCATCCAAATAATTTTTACAGGGTCTGTCCTGTGTAGTGTAAGCTGCCCTTCATCCAAATAATTTTTACACGGGTTATTCACTTCATTAAAATAATGCACTCCATATAGATAATGGAGGACAA
Organism: Taudactylus pleione; assembly: GCA_031769625.1. NCBI lineage: Eukaryota > Metazoa > Chordata > Amphibia > Anura > Myobatrachidae > Taudactylus > Taudactylus pleione. The sequence continues at coordinate 873,080 of JAUIMM010000279.1, forward strand.
AAATTTGGAGTATAAAATAGGGAAAGATCAAGAACCACTTCCTCCTAGTGCTGAAGCTGCTGCCACTAGTCATGACATAGACGATGAAATGCCATCAACGTCGTCTGCCAAGGCCGATGCCCAATGTCATAGTAAAGGGCATGTAAAATCCAAAAAGCCAAAGTTCAGTAAAATGACCCAAAAAAATAAATTTAAATTGTCTGAGGACTTGCCAGTATGCCATTTATGACACGGTGTGGCAAGGAACAGCTAAGGTCCTGGCCTATGTTCATGACTAGTAGTTCAGCTTCAAATGAGCTAGAAAAATGAAAAGAGTTAAGCTGGCAAAAGCATAGCAAAAAACTGTGCATTCTAAGAAGATATCACAAATGCCCAAGGAGAGTCGAAGTGTGGCGGCGGTTGTGATGCCTGACCTTCCCAACACTGGACAGGAAAAGGTGGCTCCTTCCACCATTTGCACGCCCTCTGCAAGTGCTGGAAGGAGCACCCACAATAAAGTTGTTGATACTCAAATTGAAGATGTCACTGTTGAAGTACAACAGGATGAGGATATTGGTGTAGCTGGCGCTGAGGAGGAAGTTGATGAGGAGGACAAAGTTCAGGAAAATGGCCTTAAAAAAACATTTAAATCATCTGAGGAGAAACGTAAACTTGCCAATATGCCATTTATGACACGGTGGCAAGGAACGGCTAAGGTCTTTCCCTAGGTTCATGACTAGTGGTTCAGCTTCACATGACGATGGAAGTGCTCCTCCCGCTACAAAAATCAAATGAGTTAAGCTGGCAAAAGCACAGCAAAGAACTGTGCATTCTAAGAAGAATCCAAGTGTGGCGGCGGTTGGGATGCCTGACCTTTCCAACATTGGACGGGAAGAGGTGGCTCTTTCCACCATTTGCACGCCCTCTGCAAGTGCTGAAAGGAGCACCCACAGTCCACTTGCTGATATTCAAACTGAAGATGTCACCGTTGAAGTACAACAGGATGAGGATACTGGTGTAGGTGACGCTGAGGAGGAAGTTGACGAGGAGGATTCTGATGGTGATGGTTTGTGTAAATCAGGCACTGGGGGAGACAGTTGTTGTCCGTGGGATGAAAAAACCCATGGTCATGCCTGGGCAGAATAACAAAAAATCCACCTCTTCGGTCTGGAAATATTTCTATCCAAATCAGGACAACAACTGTCTTGCCATATGTAGCTTATGTCAAGGTGTAATAAGTAGAGGTAAGTATGTTAACCATCTAGGAACATCCTCCCTTATACGTCACCTGCAGCGCGCTCATAAAAAGTTACTGTCAAGTTCAGAAACTGTGGCAAAGACCGTAAGCAGTCCAGGGACACCTAAATCCCTTTGTCCTGTTGTATCCAAGCACCTGCAAACTACACCAGCAACTCTTTCCTCATCAATTTCCTCATCAATCAGGATTGGAAGTAGTCCTGCAGGCCATGTCACTGGCATGACTGACTCCTCTCCTATCCGGGATTCCACCGAAGGATCCTGCATTGCTACACCTACTGCTGCCACTGCTGCTGTTGCTGCTGGGAGTCGTTCATCATCCCAGAGAGGAAGTAGGAACACCACTACTTTTACTAAACAATTGACCGTCCAACAGTCCTTTGCGAGGAGGATGAAGTACGACAGCAGTCATCCTGTTGCAAAGCGGATAACTGAGGCCTTGACAGCTATGTTGGTGTTAGATGTGCGTCCAATATCCGCCTTTAGTGCAGTGGGATTTAGACAATTGATGGAGGTAGTGTGTCCCCGGTACCAAATCCTGTCTAGATTCCACTTCACTAGGCAAGCGATACCGAGAATGTACAGAGACGTCAGAAAAAATTTCCTCAGTGTCCTAAAAAATGCGGTTGTACCCAATGTCCACTTAGCCTCGGACATGTGGACAAGTGGAACAGGGCAGACTAAGGACTATATGATTGTGACAGCCCACTGGGTAGATCTATCGCCTTACGCAGCAACAACAGCAGCGTCACCAGTAGCAGCATCTCAGAAACGCCAGCTTGTTCCAAGGCAGGCTACGCTGTGTATCACCGGTTTCAGTAAGAGGCACAACGCCGACACCCTCTTAGAGAAACTGAGGGAAATCATCGCCCAATGGTTTACCCCACTTAGACTCTCCTGGGGATTTGTGATATCTGACAACGCCACCAATATTGTACGGGCAAATTCCAGCACGTCCAATGTTTTGCTCACACAATAAGTTTTTTTAAAAATGACAGGGGCGTGCAGGAGACGCTTTAAGTGGCCCGAAAAATTTCTGGACACTTTCGCCATTCAGCGAAATTATTGGTTCGTTTGGCCCCCACAAAGCAAGCTGGCAATTAATCTGTCCCTGCACAAACTGGCTATATAGAGGCAAGATGTCATCCTCATCCACATTCACCGATTCCTCACCCTCTTCAGTGTTGTGTACATCCTCATCCTTACAGAGTATTAATTCGTCACCGCTGGAATCCACCACCCCTGGGTCCCTCTGTACTTTCTGGAGGCTGGTTGTCCAGCAAAAATTGATAATTAATTTTGATGAACATCATCTTCTCCACATTTTGTGGAAGCAACCTCCTATGCCTTTGACTGACAAGGTTCCCGGCTGCACTAAAAACTCTTTCGGGGTACACCCTGGAGGGGTGGCAACTTAGGTAAAGTAGAGCCAGTTTATTCAGGGGCCTCCAAATTGCCTCTTTTTCCTGCCAGTACAAGTATGGACTGTCTGACATGCCTACTTGGATGCTGCCACCGATGTAATCCTCCACCATTCTGTCAATGGTGACAGCATCATATGCAGTGACAGTAAACATGTCAGAAATTGTTGGAAGGTCCTTCAGTCTGGATCAGATGTTCAAACTTGGTCCTACCTGTCCTGCATCACCACCAGTGGGTTGGTTAGGATATCTAAGTTGTTTCTTGGCAGCCCCAGTTGCGGGAGAAAATGAAGAAGGAGCTGTTGCCGTGTCACGTTCTGCTTCAGCTGTTTTCACCAGCAGGTCTTTGCATCTCTGCAGGCTTGTGTCCACCAGAAAGAGATACACCACGTAGGCTTTAAACCTAGGATCGAGCACGGTGGCCAAAATGTAGTGGTCTGATTTCAACAGATTGACCACCCTCGAATCCTGGCAAAGCGAATGAAGGGCTCCATCCACAAGTCCCACATACCGAGCGGAATCGCTCTGTCTTAGCTCCTCCTTCACTTTCTCCAGCTGCTTCTGCAAAAGCCTGATGATGGGAATGACCTGACTCAAGCTGGCAGTGTCTGAACTGACTTCACGTGTGGAAAGTTCGAAGGGCTGGAGAACCTTGCACAAAATGGAGATCATTCTCCACTGCACGTGAGTCAGGTGCATACCCCCTCCTTTGCCTATGTCATAGGTGGATGTATAGGCTTGAATGGCCTTTTGCTGCTCCTCCATCCTCTGAAGCATATAGAGGGTTGAGTTCCACTGCGTTACAACCTCTTGCTTCAGGTGATGGCAGGGCAGATCATAAACTACGCATAGGAGAGATGAGTATGGATTTTTATTTCAGGTACCCCTATGGATTACTTCGGATACTAGGTGAGTATGTGTGAGTTTGAGTGTGCAGGTATGTTTTATTAAAATTTTACTTTCTTGGTGTGTGTTTTTTTTTAAATGTATTTCTTTAGTTGTAGAACTACAAGTGCCAGCGGGCCCGTAATGCCCCGCATGCTGGTATTTGTGGTTCTCCAAATACCAGCATGCGGGGGAGGCTTGCTGGTACGTATAGTTCTACAACTAAAGAGAATATTTAACCCTTTAATTTACACTAAAAACTAACATTATCAACCCAGCACCCACCACCCTAGGGTGCCGGGGATAGCTCTGGGCTATCAGTCTAGGCCTGGGGTGCCCTGGAGAGGGGGGCCCCTTTACTAGCGGTGAGGGGTAATGCTGGGGAAACCGGTGAAAGGTTTTCCCTGGCTGTGGCATTATCCCCCAGCTAGAAAGAGTTTGGTGCTGGTTTTCGAATATTCAGGGGACCCCTACTCGTTTTGTCCCCTGATTTTCCAAAACCAGGACCAGCTCAACAAAGCCTTGTGCTGGTTCTTAATATACAGGGGCCCCCTACGCATTTTGTCCCCTGTATTTTTAGAACCAGGACAGACTTTATAAAGCCTGGGGCTGGTTATGTTTTTGGGGAGGGGGTGCACGTCATTTTAAAAAAAAATGTAAAACCTTTTACATAAGTACACACAGAAACATGCACATATCACATGGATATGTGCATGTTTCTGTGTTAATCTGACGTGCTCAGTATATACTCGCTATCCTGAAGCAGGTCTAATATTTGGGGACTTTTGGTCATCTTTTTTTTGCGAGTCTAAAACAGACACTCTATTACATTGGGTGAGTTTATTGTCTTCAATGTGAAAACCTCTGGATGCGAGTTTGAGAATGGAGATTTTTAGTAACACTGAATAAATGCGAGTCCTATTGAACTGACACCCTATTACATTGGAGAGTTGTGAAAAATTGCGAGTTTAGCACAAAACTCGCAATTTAACAAAATTGACACCCTATTACATTTTGCCCCCGATGTTAGACAGTCAATAGGTTGACAGGGACAAAAGGTCGACACACTAAAGGTTGACATGTAAGAATGTCGACATGTACAAATGGTCAACTTGGCCAAAAGGTCAATACAAAAATGGTTGTCGCAAACATGGTCAACACATGATTTTTTTCATTTTCTAGCCCTAATCTTCACCCTAATCCTCCCAGGTGCCTGACCCTAAACGTCCCTTCTAGTGCCTAACCCTAACCCACTGGTAAGTGCCTAACCCAAACCCTCCCTCCTGGTATTTAACCCTAATTTTCAGGGTAAGTGCCTAACCCTAACCATCGGGTTAAGTGCCTAACGCTAAACCTAACCCTAAAAAACAAGACCATTTTTATGTCGCCATTTTGACCATGTTCACCATTTGAACCTTTCGATCTTCTTACATGTTGACCATTTGTACCTGTCGAGCTTCTTACATGATGACCTGTAGTGTCGACCTATTGTCCCTGTCGACCTATTGACTGTCTAACATCTGGTGCCTATCTAGACATTGTCGACTTTTGTACTGTCTATCTATAGACCGGGAACCCATATGATATATCTTACAGTGTTTACCCAGCTTTAGAATGACTGCATCTCCAGTAGAAGCAATATGGAGAAGAATGGATATATTTGTATTACAGGTTGAGTTTCCCATATCCAAATATTCCGAAATACATAATATTTTTAGCATGACCGAGAAAGTGAAACCTTTGCTTTCTGATGGTTCAATGTACACAAACTTTGTTTAAAGCACAAATTATTAAAAATATAGTATAAAATAACCTATAGGCTGTGTGTATAAGGTGTATATGAAACATAAATGAATTTCATGCATGTACGCAAACTTTTTTTGATGCACAAACTTATTAAAAATATAGTATAAACTGACCTTCAGGCTGTGTGTATAAGGTCTATATAAAACATAAATGCATTCTGTGTTTAGATTTGGGTGCCATTCCCTATATATTTCATTATTTTATGCAAATGTCCAAAATATGGAATATTCCCAGTGTTCTCCCCAGGCTGTTTTCTGCGGGCACATCGCCCAGCAGAAACAGCCTGCCGCCGGCAATTTTCCCCGCCGACCCCCGCTGTGGAACGCTGGCCTCTGAAGTGACCAGAGGCTAAAGAAGCCTCCGATCGCTTCAGAGGCCAGCGTTCCCAGTGATGCACTGCGCGGTTGACGTTGTGACATCACCCGCGATGTGAGGAGCCTGCCCCGTGCGCCTGCTGGATCTAGTCAGCGCGAGGCAGTGGCAGCAGGAGCGGCCAGCAAGTAAAGGTAAGTGCTGGGCTGGGGCCACTATTTAAGTCTGGGGGCACTGCATAACGGACACTATTAAACCTGGGGGCACTGCATAAGGGGCCATCCTGGGGGCACTGCATAAGGGACACTATTAAACCTGGAGGCACTGCATAAGGGGCCAGCCTGGGGGTACTGCATAAGGGGCCAGCCTGGGGGCACTGCATAAGGGGTCAGTCTGGGGGCACTATTTAAGCCTGGGGGCACTACACAAGGGACGAGTCTGGGGGAACTACATAGGGGCACTACTTCAGCCAGGGGGCAATGCATAAGGGCAAAGTTAAACTACAGGGGGCAATGCATAAAGGGGAAAACTACAGGGGGCACTGTATAATGGGCACTGTTGACTGAGAGCCAGTGGGGAAGCAGCCTGAGACCTGTCAGGCTGGATTGGTAAGGGAGATACCCCTTTTCCCGGCATGCGCATAATTGCTAAGGCCCTCACCCGGCTACTTATGGATGCCACCCAGCTGGAAAAAGTTTATGGGGAGAACACTGATTCCGTTATCCAAAATACCCCTGGTCCCAAGCATTTTGGATATGGGAGACTCAACCTGTGCTGGTAGTTATTGTGGCAATAATAACATTAATGTAACATGTAACGATTAGATGCTTGTGCTATTATGAACATTCAATGTGGGCCAGATTACTTGTATTTCCAGTAATGCATAAAATAAATGTTCTACCTTGAAGAGAATCAGTCATGCAAATACTTTGGAAATATCCTTTATGTTAAATAATTTATACAGTTCATATAAATATAAAACATGTTCTAGAACTCAGGTATTAATAGAAAAGGTATTTATTCCAATGTATCATTTCTGAGTGCTACATGATATGGCCATGGAATTCAGCATCCATTATTTTCTGTGATTGTCGTTCGTTTGTTCCTGCTATAAAGCTGAACAGTTTGGTGCTTATACTGTATTTTTTCTATTCATATACAGAAATAATATATGTGCTGGTACATTTTTGTACTGAGTATCCAGGTGTGGGTTACGCTGAATGACTCAAAATATCAATATTGGTGGCTGCCAAGTTATTGAGTAAATGGGCGCCTAACGCATACCTCCCAACATGAGCCTCTCCAGGAGGGACACAATGCTCTGGTCCTGGACTTCCCTGGTAATATATGATTGGTGGCGGCTCCAGGGGCGGGGCTGCAGTACAGTCAAAATCCAAATAGGGGAGTCGCACCAACTGCCAGTGAGTCCCAGTCAGTGATGTTTGGCAGCGTGTGAGATGGCAGTTGGGGTGACTCCCCTATTTGAATTATGAACTGTGCTGCAGCCCCGCCTCTTACCAGGGAAGTCCAGGACCAGAGCATTGTGTCCCTCCTGGAGAGGGTCATGTTGGGAGGTATGGCCTAACTGGAGCCAAGAGCTGATCACAGTGGCCTAAGAAGAGCGGTTAAGTCAAGGACACTTGCCACAAAGCACCCTCTGGACGGGACATACTGTAGGTCGTCTCCATCATCACACAAAACCCCCATTTTAGCCCAGACACGTCAGACCTCTTAAAGCCCTGTCACCTTACAGTCAAATTAGTGCAGGTGCGGCTGCCATTTTCCCAGTGATTTGTGCATGTGCACTAGAGATGTCTCCAGGAACATAGCACGGACACCATGTTCCCAAAGACCTGCGCATGCGGAGAAGACTCTGGCACAAAGCCAGCGTCTACTGCGCTGCCGGAGAGGTGGGGGTCCGTACGGAGGGTGCACATGGGCCCCCTCCTCACTTAAAACGCCCCTGCTGACATGTGACCTGAATAAATGGTGTAATTCATCAGCACTAAAAGGGTTAAACATATGGTTCTCTTTCCATGTACCTGGCACGGGGAACGTGCCATCACAGGCAATGCGCCCTATCACCAGTGATCAGTTTTCAAGTCTTTAGCAAAATGTCCCAATGCATTTACGTCTCTGTACTGATTCCGACAGAAAACGCCTCCGCGTCTCATCTGCCTGTGCTTGTAATAAACCCTCTTTTCCATCTCAGATTTGTGAGAATAATACTTTATTATTAACTGCAGCTGACGCAGGTCTCGTGGTATTTCGTGACATTTGACAGGCTCCAATAATAATCCTCTGAGCTCCCCGCCGCGTACAGAAACGCGACAGACATCCCGGCAGGATCAGTCCAGATTTTACATACATATATATATATATATTTTAAAAAAGGGGATAAAATGGATGATTGAATGAGATTGCTCATTTTCCGAAAATAATAATTAAAAACTTAAAGTTCTCTTCCTCACAGAGATTAGGAAAATACTTCGGAATAATTTTTTATGAAAGAGTAATGCTAATTAAATACATAGATTATCCAATGCCAGAAAGAAAGAGATCAGTAGTAAAGGGATTATGGGAAATTACAATGATGGCTGAATTGCATTACAGTTGCAAACAAATATTCCGTATATTGGACCTGATTCAGAGGCGCTCGCTATTTGCGAGCACTCGCTCTGAATCAGGGTGGATTAAAAAAAAAAAATCCGCCTCCAGGCCGTGCGCATGGCTGTGGGTGACCACCCACAACTTTTGCGAGCGGCCTGGTGATGGTCACTATTATCGTGACCATCGGGCTTGCGACGAGACCCTTGTGGTAGGGTCTCGGGGCCTGATTCAGAGCCGCTCGTAAGCGGCCGCTCGTTCGCTCCGAGCGATGTTCGCACAACTGCGCATGCGTATGGGTTGTAATACGCATGCGCGAACCAGTCATTGCGGTCGGAAATTGTGTGCTCGCAAAATAGCGAATGCCTGCTAATTTGAGTGACAGAATGAGGCGTTTGTGGGTGGTAACAGGGGAAGGTGCTTGTAAACGGGGAGTGGAGATCCGAACGCAGGCGTGCCAAAAGGTCAAAACGGGCGTTTTAAGGGTGTGCATAATTAACAAAGCAGCGTCATCGACCACGTCACTTGGTTGTTTCTTAGCCTGAATGATTGTGGTAGGAAAATCCAACTACAAGCACTGTGAGCAGTTCAGATGCCTTTCGATGTACTCGATTAATCAAATAAATAGCGGAGATGACGTAGGATGCGAGTGGCCAGGGGGCGTCTTTACAAAATAGCGAGCGCATGTTTCGTTCACTCGCTCAGACATAGAGGCGTCAACAGACCGCAAAGAGCGAGCGCTCAATTTAAATAGCCGGCCCCTTTTTCTGAACGAGCGAGCGCAAATAGCGTCCGGCTCTGAATCAGGCCCTCGGTTCCCACAAATCCTAGTGAACTTCCTGCTCTAATAGAAGTTCACTACTGACATCATGAATGATGTCAGTAGGGCCGCCACAAACGGCAGGCATTCCATTTGTCCAGCCACCCCTCCTCCCTGCCTACAAAACAGGGCGAGATGTCGTTCAACATCGACAGCCGCCCCGTTTTGTAGTGAGCCCCGGAGCGAGTGAAGTTCTCACTCGCTCCGGGACTCGCGAGTGCGCACTGGCCAACCATCGACCCGCATGCGAGCGCTGTGCGCTCGCGAGCGGATCTGAATCAGGCCCATTGACTAGAGTCTGAGATGTGCAGTTCGGTTTCCCTGAAATACAAACATGCATGAATTTATGGGTTCCGAATCGAATCTTAGTTCAGAATCACTTTGGGGTTCCGTGTCAAACTGAGGGCCTGATTCACAAAGGATCGCTATTGCATTGCAGCTGCGAATTCGCACAGAATGCAGCGGCGGAAATATGCTAATGCCTGCCAAAGCTCAGCTGACATAAAGGCGCCCACTACTGATTTTTCACATCCATCCTATGTTGCTATTCTGTGTAAACATCGGTACCATCGAAGCACATCGCACAGGTACGCAGCATTTACACCAAGTCTGACCAGCCACATGCAACTGCAAGTCTCCTCGCACACAGAGGGCACTCAAGCTGCGTATGCAGTTGCTGCGGCTAATTTATGCATGCCCAAGCAACTGCGTTTTTCTGACCACTCCCCCATCACCACCCCCAAACACTCGCAGCCTGTCACTCATGCTGCGATAGATGGATTTCCTCTGCGCGTGGTGAATCGCAGTGTGAACTCAGCACACGCACAGTGCAGCTTATACGCTCACGCAATGGCTAACAATTGCTTGATCTGCATACGTAATTGCATTAGCGATCGCTGCAGAATCAGTCTCTTAGTCCTGGTACGGTTCTGCAGTCAGTTCGGAACTTGGGTTTAAAAACCGAACTCAAGTTTTGGACTGCATGTAAACAGGTATCTTGAGACTGGTTCAGTCCTTACCAGGTGGATTTGTTGTCTTCTTACAGGGGTCTGTGGGCCTGATTCACTACGGAATGCAACTATGAATGCAATAGCGATTACGCATGCAGATCAACTGCTATAGTATGCTAATTCATTGTGATCGCAATGCAGCCGCCGCACTACATAAGGACGCCCACGTTACCTCACCCACATCCGTAATGTTTAGTAAGACTGCGAAGAAAACAATCGAATACCATCGCAGCCTCACGCACACTTGCACAAGCTGTGACCTTACTCAGGTATTGCTAACTTCCATGTATGCTATGAGGCCTCACGCTGCGTAGGGCATTGCAGTGGATAATTTATGCATGCCCCTGCAACGGCGTTCAAACGCACTGACACACCTGCGTTTGGCTGACCACCCACCCGTCACCACCCACAGACAGCACTTCCCCATGCTGAAAACCCGTCGCCCGGCATACCGAACATAGGTAAGCTGGGCGTTGGGACCTGTTAGCTGCGGGGGGGTTTAGGGACTCCCGGGGGGATTTAGGGTTAGGCACTCCCCCTGGGAGAGTTAGGAGTAGGCTTGGGGAAGGGGGGTTAGGGTCAGGCAGCCCCAGGGTGAGGTTAGAGTTAGGCACCCCCCCCCCCCCCGGGATGGTTAGGTTTAGGGAGCAGGGAGGGGGGGGTAGGTTTAGGCACCCCTGGAGGGAGGTTAGAGTTAGGCACTGGGGGGGAGGTTAGGGTTAGGCCCCCCTAAGGGAGGGTTAGGGTTAGTGGGGGGGAGGGTTAGGCGGGGAGAGGAGGGTTAGGGGGGGGGAGGGTTAGGGGGGGGGAGGGTTAGGATACTTACCAGGCACTGTCGAGATCTTCATCTGCCAGACTTCCGGTATCTGTATTTCATCCGCCGGGCTTAGGTCTGGCAGTATGTCATACCGATTCCCCCTGACAATGAGGGAGAGTTGGCAAGTATGATCCTCCGACCACATTACACCTAAGCCTGGAGAGGGGGGGACAGATGCAAAAGGTGCCGAGAGATTTAGATCTGGAAGGGGCATGTCCTAGCTCACATTCAAATTGCAGGGTATTAATAAAGCTGTCCAGCATTTGTGGGCTACATGCAAACGCAGCCAGGATTTACCATGCATGCAAAAATAATAAATGGTTTTGTACCTTCAGCAATTCAGCATGGTTTGCCCTGATAAAAAATGACTTGCTCTTTTTGCTTTGTTAACCAACTCAGAATCAGCCCTATACTGTATGTGACATACCGATAGGTGTATCTATAGCACAGGGCATGTGCAAACAATGCTACATAGTTGCCGACTTTCTGGCTGTCCCTTCCAGGAGGGATCAGCCAGGCTGGCGCAGCAGGATGCGTAGTGGTGGCATAGGCGGATGGTGCTGAGACGGCGCAATCACGTTATAATGGCCCCGCCCCAGCTATACAATGCAGAGATTACCCTGCAATGTAAAGCAGTGGGTGGGTCTACAAAGACGCGATTCTGCGTGAGTTGTGTCATTGGCCCACTTTCGCCAGGTAAGTAGAGGGGAGTGTGGGAGAGTGCGGCAAGGGGGGGGGGGGAATTCGGCCAGTCTGCCCTCTATGGCAGGCAGCTTGAAGTACCATCCAATTTTCGGGAGCCTCCCAGCCGTTCCTGGAGAGTAGGCGGGTATGACATGCTAATGATGATGACTTGTCATTAATAAGGTATATATGCTGCTGATGTGATGTGGAAATACGCATTTATTCTGTTTTTTTAGTTAGTTCATGACTGTTTCGCTTCCAACTCTGTAACAATTCCCATGCATTAAAATTTGAGATTGAAGATGTGGATGGGATACCAGGAAGCCTGCGTTACAGTATGTACAATCTTCTACAGTATATGAAAACCTGATAGGGACTGTGAAACTCTACAAGCTATGATTTGGTATCAGTAACAGATGGCAGCAGAATCGCTGGAGCACTGCAGGCTGTCGCTGTCCTGACATAAATATGCACAAGCTCCTTGGAAAGTCTTCAAAGTCCGCACTTTAGATTTAGCCAGCACAGGTGTAAAGCATGCCCTCCGGTATCCAAACCTGTGCTTGTAGAAGAAGAGATGGCTTTGTCTGCCTTCAGAAATACACCTATAACACACACAGGAATGAGAGGGATTTTACTGCATTGCCAAAGAATTGTAACCATTGTGTGAACATGGAGCATTTAAACTGCCGGCAGGGGAAGAGCTGGTACGTTGTAGCATCCTGGTACTGTAGATGTCTACCTTAATGGAATAAGGGTTCTAGTCCAACAGATAAAAGTATAAGAGTTGGTGGACAGCACACAGAGGATGTCGGAATCCTCTTTATACTTCATGTCCTCTGCGTTATCTTTATCACAGGGGTTGGCAACCTGTGGCACCCCCAGCTGATGTGCAACTACACCTCCCAGCATGCCCTGCCACATTTGTGTTGTTAGAGCATGCTAAAACTGTGGCAGGGCATGCTGGGATGTGTAGTTCTACAGCAGCTGGAGTGCCACAGGTTGCCTATCCCTGGTTTACCACATGATGACAGCAGGCATTGATATGAGTCTTCTACACACCCCACTTGTCTCTGTAGTGGCTATAAGGATTAATATGTAATATGAAATGCACACAATAAGAAATGAATGTACTGTAGGTAACAGTTATTTGATCACAATAAAACTTGTCCATTAAGCTCCCAACAAACAGTAAAGCTGCGTATCCACTAGACGACATCGTTATCGTTCAGTCGCTCATTAATTGTGCAGCAATCATGCAGAAAAATGTCGGCAATGACCAGTGATACGCCCTCCCGCTGGTCATGACGGTCAACCTGACGATATCGTTATATTGAGCAGGTTCAGGGATGAGGGAGGGTGCCTGCACTGAGCGACATAACGTCCAGTGTGGGCACAATATCCACTGCACAGAATAATGAACGACTGAACGATGACAATATCTTTATCGTTCAGTCCTTCATTGTCAGCTAGTGGATATGCACCTTTAGGGTGGGATATACTAAAGGGGAAAATGCGGTAAACCCCCCCGAAAACTGCGTTTATGGGGGTTTTACCACATACCCTATATGTACAAGACAAGGGAATGCGATGCATTCCAATGCTTCGTCCCGGTGCCTAACACCATCTATGGGCTTCTTTCTGGGACGCTTCCACTAAGAAGGATCCAATCGGATTATGCCCTCCTTCTGAAGAACCCAGGATCCTTGACCCTGGAGAAACGCGTTACGGTGTTGAGATGATTCACCTGAGCTGCACTTTGTCCTAATCCAGCCTTTTTGGCACACTGCTGTGAATTGATGGTGACTTTAATTAGCGCCCTCTAAGCATTGCCGTCCATCGGCAGTAATATCTGCATTATTAGCGGCCCTCACTTATGGGCCCATTTATCAAAGTATATTTGAGGTATAATCCCTGAAGAAAACACCACTTTTTGGGTACTTACCTTAAATATTAAGTATCCCCTGGATGTATTAAGGAGGGACCATTGCAGGAATCTCCGATACCTGCTGTGATCCCTCCATTACCGCTGGCAGCCGCCTCCCCCCTAGGTCTCTACGGGGGATGCGATGCTGCCAAATATACGAATATCCAGAATGCGATGTATTCCAGATATTGTCTCCATCAGCTAATGCCATCTGAAGATGGCGTTAGCTGCTGTAGCCTATGGGCTACACCGCTCACTATTAGCCAGCGAAGGGAACCACTGGAATTCTCCCCGACTATGACGGCTGTCCATGTGTAGTCAGCCGCCAGCTCTCTGGAGGCGCCGCGGGAGCAGGGCCGGGCACCTCTCATAGATTCACATCATATTGGCCGCACCTCCTCCTAACAGACCTGTAATCCCTGGCATTGTGCTTCCCATCCGGCCCACTTCACTAACAAGTGTGCGGGATGTAGCAAGACCACCTACTCATCTGCCAATCTGGAGGACTCCCTGCAAATTCGGGAGTCTCACGGACATTCCGAGAGTGTAGGTAAGTAGTTTCACTATGGAGATTGCATTGCTTTTATACTTACCTTTATGCACCTGTTAGCAGCCAAAATTAGAAGGGGAGCCCACATACTTACGCTGTATAGTGTATTATCCGGAGACATTCTAAAACTTAATCATAATTGCCGATTTATTTTACAAAGTCACATTTCTGCAACCTATTCACAGTCAATCACATCTGCAAATCGCCAGCTGCGACTCCCTCCCCCTGTCGTATCTGGCTGAGGTGAGGCCGGATTGCGAACGGAGGCGTGGTTTCTCTAACAGGACTGAAAATGATAAAAATTTCAGCACACAATAGGAACATATTGAAGTTAATGCCCAGAGGGCCTGATTCAGATCCGGACGCTATCTGCGCATGCGTATGAGTCGCAATGCACGTGCGTGAACCAGTCATTGTGATGGGAAAGTGCTCACCCGTAGCCCGTAGTTGGGCCGCTATTTTGAGTGACAGATAGTGCCGTTTGTGGGTGGTAACAGGGGAAGGTGCTTGTAAACGGGGGTGTGGATGTGCGAATGCAGGCGTGCCCGACCATCAGAACGACGTTTAATGGCGTGCATAATTAGCAAAGTAGCGTCATTACACACGTAACTCGGTTGTATTTTAGCCTGAACTGCTCGCAATGTTGTGGTGGGAAAAGGCTACCACAAGCGCTGCGAGCAGCTCCGATGGCTCTCGATGTTCCCGATTAATCCTACAACTGCCGGAGATGACGCGTGTTGCCAGTGGCAAAGGGGCGTATTCATACAGGTGCGAGCGCATAGTGCGGCCGCTCGCTATTACTTAGTGGGTGGCTTTACGCGACAGTGCGAGCACATGATTGAAATAGCCGGCCCTTTTTAGCCAGCGAGCGGCCGCAAATAGCGTCCGGGTCTGAATCAGGCCCAGAATGTGCAGCAAGTGAGTACTCAAGGGGCTTGGAGCGTCTCCGTGAAGCAGACGCAAATATATGTTAAATGTGCTGACTTCTTCCTCAATTTTGCATGCATCAGTCTTCTAAAGTGAACGGTGATAAGGTACCAGCCAAGCAGCTCCTAACTGTCATTTTTCAAACACAGTCTGTGACATGGCAGTTAGGAGCTGATTGGCTGGTACCTTACCTCTGTTCACTTTATCTCCTAACACAGCTTAGTAAATAGACCCCTTTATTTCAGAAAAAACGAGGGCTCCTTGCTGTGTAAAATAACTTTTTATACACTGCTCCTGCTGTTTAACTAAGTTTGAATAAATGGGTGTGTTTTTCACAACCAATCAGACGTGCTGTAGCTATCGCTAGCATCTGTGCAGTCATCACGGTCACGATTTACACCTACACCAGGGTTAGAGCTGACGCAAGTCAGGGACCTTTAGTAGACTGCGCTAGGTACTTTTTGGAAGCCACGTTAGTCTTCACCTGAAATTTGCACCTTCACATCACTTCATTACTGCATATTGGTTGCGACTGCTCGCCTTCTACAGTTGCAATCACGCCAGCTTTCCGCGATTCCATACCCATTCCTGCCACAGTCTCAGCCCCCCTAGCTGCCGAGATTCTCAAGGCAGACTTGAGACATAACAAGATGCCCATTCTGGAAAGGTTGCATCTGCGCAATGAGAAAAATCGCGCTTAGGCCCTGATTCAGAGGCGCTCGCTATTTGCGAGCGCTCGCTCTGAATCAGTGAGGGCCGTTTTTTTTTTCCACCGGCCTCCAGGCTGCTCGCACAGTTGTGGGTGACCACCTACAGCTTTAGAGAGCGGCCTGGCGATGGGCGCGATTATTGTAACCATCGGACTTGCGAGGAGGCCCTTGTGGTAGGGTCTCGTCTGCCGCAAGCCCCAGTGAGCTTCCTGCTCTTATAGAGCCGGAAGTTCACTACTGACATCACTGGTGATGTCAGTAGGGCCACCTACAAACGGCAGGCATTCCTTGAGGAACGCCTCCGTTTGTCCAGCCACCCCCCCTGCACCCCTACAAAATGGGGCGGGCTGTCAATCACAATCGACAGCCGCCCCGTCTTGTAGTGAGTCCAGCAGCGAGTGAAAATTCACTCGCTACGAGGCTCGCGTGCGCACTGCCCGGCCATTGACCCGCTTGCAAGCGCTGTGCGCTCGCGAGCGGGTCTGAATCAGGCCCTCAAAGACAGAAAAAAGTCTCAATTACATTTAAGACTCAGAATAAGGCCCTCAATGTGTACAAGCTAAAGAGAGGAAATTAATATTATATCTAATCATACAACATGCCGACTTTCTGGATGCTCCCTCCGTGGGTGGTGCAAGGGTGTGGTAGTGCAATTGCATCATCGCAGCCCCGCCCCCCGCTATACCATGCTGATATTTCCATCATTGTAAAGCAGGGGGCAGGGTTACAATGAAGTTATACCCCCCCACCTGTTCCCTTGTTAAGTGGACGGCTACAGGCAGGGTGGGAGGGATTTTTGTATGGTGGTGGCCGGACCGGAAGACTTACCCTCTCTTGCTGGCGGCCGGGAGTGCCACACGACTTTTGGGAGCCTCCCGGCCATTGTGGGAGAGTCGACAAGTATACATATGACACATCCAAAACGCGCACACAGGGGATGATTCAAAGTCCGTGGCAGCAGCTGCGATAGAACTATTATGGTAATCCAGCAGGAGGCGTCACGCCATGAACACAGCATCGGAAAATCTGCCTGATCCTCTGCCAGCTTAAGTGACCATGGGGACACTCAAACCGGCGAATGCAGTTGCTCAAAAGAGGCCAGGAATTCTCCGTCAGGCAACGGAGATCCTGGCCTCTTCCCTCCCCTCCAACCACGGTGACACGCCTACATTTGGGGATACGGTGGCTGTCGTCGTCCTCTCCCCGCCCAGAAACGGCAGTAGACTGTCAATCACTGACAGTCTGCTGATGCTCTGCGCGCGAACACACAGGACCCGTACCGTACATGTGCATTACAGGCCATCGGCGCAGACCGGCACCATCCCAGATGTGCGCTAACCATCGGGTTAGCGCACATCTCTGAATTAGCCCCACACTGCATACAATACAACCGAGCCTATGATACAGTAGTGTGTTTCTAAATAGGTTCTAGTTAATTAACCTAACTCGGAAAAATTGCATATCTTTCATTTCCATGCAAAGTACAGTAGATTCAGTTTACATTGTCGAGTGATTCATATCTGCGGAAAATAAAAAGACGAGCATATGAAATTGTAAATCTTTCCAGGGATAACAGGAAAACCACAGCTACCTTCGTCTTCTGCATAATCAGGTTCTCAAAATCAACTCAGCAAGACAGAAAGTTCAGACATCCCCCCTCACCATTTTCATTTTCCTGCCTCATGTCAGTATATTTCCCATTAGATGCTACATATTATTCTTCTATTTATTTTATCGCGTTTTTTTTTAAATATGCTAAATGTCTCACCCCAAGGGGGGCGGGGGGGGGGGGGTTTGTTGCATGTTTCAGAAAAACTGTTAATTTTAAATGACAGGCTGCAGGATTACGAGGATGGATATGTTAGGCGCACTGTGAGCCTGGTACGGCTGCGACCGGCTTATCCTTCCATCTGCTGCTGACAGCAGCCGCGTGCCTGCTCGCTTTCTCAGTGTCCCCCTAGATTTTCCAGGGGAGTCAGAGATATTCAGAAGGAAAAATATAACAACAGCTCTGCTGTAAGCTATCTGCATTTATATCAGAGTGATCTGTTAGGCAGGATGGATGAAAGGAGCCTGAAAATATAGATTTGTTGAGTCATTTCCAATATTAATTATGCTCACCTTAGTGTTGAAACTCAAACGCTAAGCTCTCTCTCTTTCCTTCTCTGTCTCTCTCTCTCTGAATATGTATGTGATATGTGCATATGTGCATATGTGTGACAACCCCATATGTTTACTTGTCAATTGGTGAAGTAATAAACAACAGGGTTGGAACTTTAAATGGTTTACATAGAGATAAGGTAGTATCCCGTGCAGCTCAGGAAAATTAAGTCTATTTTTATTCAAAGAAATTCTCCAGATAATTAAGATACCAACAACAATACAGAACAACAATACACAATATTATACAATTACTAGATCAATGGACACCTCTTTAGCGCACAACTCGATCTCGATGAAGGCTGTCGGAAACAGCTGGAGCACTGTAGAAGGTAAGTGTAGTTAAATATTTGTTATTTATTAATAACTCTTTCCAATACCATGTTTAGGTACATTAATTAACAATGTTAATAACTACTATGCTATTTTCCTTAATCTAATAGTAATTGCTGGCAAGCAATTACATAAACTAAAGTCTCAGTTTAATAGCTCAATTCAGGGTTAACCATTCTGATGGTGCACTTAGAGTTGCCCGGGTATTGGAGCATAGAAGAAATATTTATTTGCAAAACAAGTGATGACAATCTTCTTATATTAGCTGGGATTGCTATTTAATGATCCTTATTTTTCCTTCCAGTCTGTGAATAACTTTGGCTGCGACGTGCACTGTTACATTTCTTTAAGCTACTGTGTTGTAACTTATGTGACTACTATAGCAAAGTCCAGTGTAATACTTACTGTCACTATGTATCAGAGTAGTAGCCAGATCACTGAAGAATATTGATTTCTCTTGTATGAGCTCTCTACAATTGCAATGATAGCTATTTCTAGCAGCTTTTCAACAGGTGGTTGCCTAAAATAGATTCCTTTGTCACTGACTCTCTTTTATACTGCGGAGTACCGATGCTAAAGCCTGTGGCCTAGATCCTGTCTGTGACCCTCTGATGTAACTGACTGGCTGTATGGATGAGGCTGACGATATATTGCAGTTGATCACCAGCTGACATCTCCTTAGTCTATAGGAACTGATGCTGCATGGACAGGTCCTCGTTACTATGGTAGGGGTAAGTCTTTAGAGGCTATGTAACTTGTAAATGAACTAAGGGCCTGATTCAGAGCCGGACGCAATTAGCGCTCGCTCGTCCTGAAAATAGGGGTGGCTATTCAAATGAACCGTTCGCTGTTTGCGGTCTGTTCACGCCTCTAGGTCTGAACGAGCGTACAAAACTTGCGGTCGTTTTTTGGGAAACTACGCCCCCTGGCCGCTCGCATCCTACGTCATGTCCGCTATTTATTAGATTAATCGAGTACATCGAACAGGGTATGAACTGCTCGCTATTCTTGTGGTTGGTTTTTGCTACCACAATTTTGCGAGCAGTTCTGGCTTCAAAAAAACCCAGTGACGTGGTCAATGACACTGCTGTTTTAAATATGCACACCCATAAAACGCCCGTTTTGACCTTTAAGCACGCCTGCGATCGGATCTCCACTCCCCGTTTTCAAGCACCTTCCCCTGTTACCACCCACATACGCCTCATCCTGTCACTCAAATTAGCAGGCATTCGCTATTTTGCGAGCACATGAATTTTGGCCGCACTGACTGGTTGGCGCATGCGTATAACGATCCGTACGCATGCGCAGTTGGGCAAACATCGCTCGGAGCGATCGAGCTGCCGCTTACGAGTGGCTCTGAATCAGGCCCTAAGTTATAGGCTTCCTTGTACTCAATGCTCTCCCCTGCCCTCAGTCCAGCAGCCTCTGGATCCCTCCAGCCTACAGCCCCGCCTCTCACTCACTGCGACTCCGCCCCTTCTCTCAGTCAGTTGCAGGGATTGGAGGTCTCGGGAGTTTCCAGTGTCCTGTCAGCCTGCAGCATGCCTCCCAACATGACCCTCTCCAGGAGGGACACAATGCTCTGGTCCTGGACTTCCCTGGTAATTTATGATTGGTGGAGGCTCCAGGGGTGGGGCTGCAGCACAGTCCATACTTCAAATAGGGGAGTCACACCAACTGCCAGTGAGTCCCAGCCAGTGATGTTTGGCAGCGTGTGAAATGACAGTTGGTGTGGCTCCTCCCCTATTTGAACTGTGCTGCAGCCCCGCCTCTTACCAGGGAAGTCCAGGACCAGAGCATTGTGTCCCTCCTGGAGAGGGTCATGTTGGAAGGTATGCTGCAGTCACCGTTCCCACTGCCGATCACCTCTCAGATAAAGATCGCAGCGTAGGTTCGGCCCTCATTCTTGGTACCTCAGGACTGCAACTGCCAACTGCTGCTCCCTGACAACTGATACCTGCCTAACCCGGGTCATGTGACCTGCGCCTGACCTCCAGAGCAGCTGCAGAGGCTGCTGGGAATTGCTGGGCATTACATATGTATTAAAAAAAAAACACCTTAATCTGTAACTAATATAATTAAAGGCCAGTGATGAGCAGTGAGGTCAATGGCTGGGGAGGCACACAAGGAGATGGGTCTGATTGCTGAGAGCCTGTCTCTCCCTCCTACTCACTGTAACTCTCCCCTCACTACACTAAGCTTCAGTGTCCATTGATTCTCCTACCTGCATTACTGCATCTTCTCTTGCTGCTGTTGACTAAGCTCCGATCTCTAAACACTGAAGTGCACTTCCTGGTCATATGACACATCCAAGGTGTCCACATCCAAGGTGTCCAGTGTTTAAGGCACACCCTCCATACTCAGAGGCATGCCCCTATTAGCTCTCTTTCTGTGCAGCTTACTGCCCGTGGTGTGTCCCTGCCCCCCAGCTCTGCAAGCAGTGTCTGACTATACAGAAGTGAGGCTGAGCTGTTGCTGCTTCATCTCTCGTCTCCCTGCAGTCCCAGGGAACTCCACAAAGCTGGTGAGTGTTAACTATAAAAATAATTTGAGTAAACAAAGAAGATGTCTATAAGTTATACATATCTTCTTTGTATTATTCTAATAATTTTTCTATCAAATCTCAGGAGTATAACAGGGGAGGCAGCAGGAGGTGTCTGACACCTCCTGTCTGACACCCCTGCTGCATTTGTGATCCCAGCACTGCGACCTCAGCTTACATAGGCTGGTCGGTTTACGAGGCCAGGAAACTTTCGGAAAATAGGGCCGACACGTCCCCGTTTCCGGGAACGCCAACTGCCCCCGCACAGCCCCTTAAATGCCTCAGCCTGTTAATCATGTGTATTTTGTGTATGCTTTATTTATGCAAGCCTTTGGTGAGTCCTGTACTGTCACAGCCTGCACAGTTTCAGTGTTAAAAGATAAATATTCTACTATTGTGGGATCTATTTGTTTTTTCAAAGCCGGAATCATAGTGGCCGAGTAGGTAAATTTGTGAACATGCCTCGTGAGTTGCAGAGTATTTCTCTTATGTAAGATTTATGGGATTATTTTGAATGACTGGTTCCAAAACATAAAAGTCCACAGTATTATGGGTCATATATTGCACAGGTTCTCAAACTGCGCCCTCAGTGCATGTTTTCCAGGTCTCCTCACAGAAACACAAGTGAAATAATTATCTCCAGCTGTGGATCTTTTAAAATGTGTCAGGGAGTAATGAATACACCTGTACTCCTGCTGAGTGATCTAGAAAACATGAACTGTTTGGGGTACTGAGGACCGAGGGCCTGATTCAGAGCCGCTCGCGAGCGCACAGCGCTCGCAAGTGGCTCTGTGTTTGTCCACTGCGCACGCGCCGCATCCGGCGTGCGCATACGCGAGCCCCGCCGAGCGACTGAACTTCAGTCGCTGCGGGGCTCGCTACGAGACGGGGTGGCTGTCGATGGTGAGTGACAGCTCGCCCCGTTTTGTAGGCGGGTAGGGGGGGTGGCTAATGATGAGAGTTACGGCTGCAGAAAAACAGCGAGGGCGGCGGCATTACACATGCAGGCGCACAAATGTTTGGCCGACCCGGGCAGTTTCTCACATTAGCATAAACTAGTAAGGAGCCTGATGCGGCTTTACGGGAAAATGGCATCAGATCTATTGTGACTCAGAATCAGCTCCAGTGCAGCCAGAGGGTTATAGGACCAAGGATAACCATCCCGGAATTCATTTGAAATCTGGTAATCTGGTAAAGTGAAGAAATGTCTCATGACGTCACGTGTGCTGCCCTTCTGTTACCCCAACATCATGGGGCACGATTCAATTCAGCGCGATGTAAATAGCGCCGGGAAATAGCTCCCGGAGCTATTCAATTCATCACGCTGTTAGGTCGGGGAAGGCTCGTTATCGCGCCTTAAACAGGGTGTTTAGGCGCAATAACGGGCATTCCCCGACCTAACTTCCCAGCGCGAGGCTGTTTCCCCGGCGTTAAGGGCAGAAAACAGCCTCGCGTCGGGACTTTTGTCGGATTTCTTCTCTCATCCCCAGAGGGATGAGAGAAGAAATCATTAGTCGGACTTGTCAGCGCGGTGTATTGAATAGCTCCAGGAGCTCACTCCCGGAGCTATTTACATCGCGCTGAATAGAATCGAGCCCATGGAGGCTTTGTGACAAAGCCCAGAGTCAGGAGCTTGGACATTTGCAGAGAGTCGGCGTCGGGCGTCCGCGAGACCCATGAGTTTAAATCCTTTGGGTGGCGCCCTACCCCCCTTAATACTTGATTGGCGCTTTTGGCATGTGCCATCCTGGCCAGCCAGCCTTAATCTGGTGAAGATGTTGGAACTCATGGCAAAGATGCACCTTTACGGATCCCACTGGACCCCGACAGCACTTTACTGTATTAAAAAACAAAAACTTTGCAATGTAATTGTAAAGCTAGTTGCCAAAATATTATTTAAATGTACAATATCGATAATATTATAAAAAAAAAAATTCCAATTATATAAAATGTAAACTATATGCGAAAGCCTGATGATATTAAACTGTGTTTGTTGTTTGCTTTGTTTGAGTTGAGTGTCCCCTAAAGAGCTTGCAATCAAACCCAACAGCTTCTGACTCCTGATGGGGATATAGAATTTCTGGCTGATGTTGGCTTCTGCATAAAACTGAAGCTGAGTGCACATGTCATGTTACGGCATTTTCATAAAAACAGTCTTCTGAGGCAGCAGATGTCAGGGGTTCTGCAGCAGCGGATATATACTGTGAAATGTCAGACAGGATCTATTTATTGCGATGTCTGCACAGCTTACACAGAAGTTACACCGTACTCTGCAGTACGAGTACAATGCACATCTTAAAGAGCATCTCCCCGAAGATACAAGTATAACAACATAACAATGTATTATCCATGCACTGTGCGTCCTCTGTCAAATATCATAAGGCAAAACGGATTAAAAGTGTCAAGTTTGGAACACAATATAAAGGCCAAAACTGTGCACAACACACCTGCTTGTGTCTTCCAGGTGCATCGTGCTATTTGTACAGCACTTGACAAGATGTAGACCGGCAAACAGCCCCTGAGCTCTGCTGGTCTGAGAAATACAAGCTGTGCTTTGAAAACTTTTGCAGCTGTAAATGATGGCGAGTTGTTCCTTTTGTCAGTTTTTCCATATTTGACAACCCCGTTTCATCTTCCTAATAATCCAGCCAGTGTCTCAGAGCTGGCTCAGCAGCTCTCTAACATGTACTGAGATGGAGAGCAAACTGCAGCAGATTTAAATTCTTCAATATTTTATTTCAGGTGAGAGGAAACGTCCTAATGATGCTCCCCTTGTGATTGTAAACAAGCGACCCGCCTGGCTTCGCACTGGAGCAATTTCATCTCGCCACAGTCTCCTGCATCTCATAACAACTTATGCCATGTCACAACAGACGCCTGCATCTCTCCACAGCCCCTTGCATCTCTCCGCCGCCCCCTGCATCTCACCACAGCCCCCTGCATCTCACCACAGCCCCCTACATCTCTCTGCAGCCCCCTGCATCTCACCACAGCCCCCTGTATCTCTCCACAGCCCCCTGCATCTCTCTGCAGCCCCCTGCATCTCACCACAGCCCTCTGCATCTCACCACAGTCCCCTGCATCTCACCACAGCCCATCTCACCATAGCCCCCTGCATCTCACCACAGTCCCCTGCATCTCACCACAGCCCATCTCACCATAGCCCCCTGCATCTCACCACAACCTCCTGCTTCTTATTTCTACCCCCTGCATTTTATCACAACATCCTATATTTCACCATAGCTCCCTGCATCTCACCACAGGCCTCCTCATCTCTCCACAATATCCTACTTCTCACTCCAGCCCCCTGCATCTCACCAGTGTCACCACAACCCCCCCACTGCTGATGCCCTGCAGCTGGCTGGGGCTTGGCCACTGGGATGTGTTGGGAAGGGCAGGAGGATCATGGATGAGAGATTTGTATTGCAACTACCATAAGCATTATCAGCAGCAAATCCCTGGGGCACCTGTGCGTATTTTCACAGCCTCCATGCGCACCCCTCCCCTGCTGCTGCCAAACATGGCGATGAGCAATGTCTTCTTACCCTGTATTTCCTGAGCATCCTGTTGAGCTTCCTTGACATTTGTGCCCCTGTCTGAGAACAGTGCTGACTTCCTTGGGAGGTGCCTCCCATTCACCAAGGTCATGTGGTTGAGCTGGAACATCACACTGGAGAGGGAGCACTTCATGGTAGAGGAGTGGTGGCCGGTGTCCTCCTGCAGGTTCAGTGTAGGGATGGACATAACCATCAATGTTTTTGTTCTGATGGTAGTGTTTTTACCATTTGATGGTGACGGTATGATGTTTGCCACCATCGAATAGAAATCATTCAATAGTGTTCTGATAATTGTTTGTTTTTATTAAAGTTCTGAATGCTATGCCTCCCCTAGTTCCTTACTGGCTACTGTGTCTGCATCAGGGCATCTTCATGGGTTTGTTGGAGGCTGTCTCTCACTCTCTGTCTGCCTCAGATGTGACCCTGCTCAGTTCTTGACTCCCTCTCCTCTCTCGGCTGCTGCTAAGCAACATGGCACATTGCTATCCCTGATTAACTCAGCTGCAGATGCCCAATCGGTGGCCATCGCAGATACGATGACAACCAGTAAATCACCAGGTTCGCGTCATCATGTCTGCGACGGCTACCGATTGGGCGTCTCTCCGTGTCTTCCGGTACTGGTCACTTCAATCTCTTCAAGATGTTTAAAGGTAAGCACACCATGGTGAGTTCTGTTCCTTTCTCCTTCTATTCGTTGTGGGCTTTCCCTATACATCTCCTCCGTCCTGATGACGGGGCCCGATACGGCCCAGAAATGTTGACACATTATTTATTATGAGGATGATGATGTATTTTTAATACACATGATGTATATATAAAAACCACCTTCTTCTGGATCAAACCTTGGAGTGTCGTGCATCTTCCTAGACTTTTAGCACAGTAGGTCAGCTTTTTTATATATATATATATATATATATTAGGGGTGTGCACCGGCCACTTTTCATGTTTTGTGTTTTGGTTTTGGATCTGGATCTTTCTTCGTTTCTTCGATCTGGATTGGTTTTGCCAAAACCACCCTTCCGTGTTTTGGGTTCTGGGTTTTGTGTTTTGGATCTGTATTTTTTTTTTAAAAAGCATAAAAACAGCTAAAATCACAGAATTTGTAGGTTTGCTCCTATGCTATTATTAACCTCAATAACCTTAATTTTCACTCATTTCCAGTCTATTCTGAACACCTCACACCTCACAATAGTGTTTTTATATCCAAAAGGTTGCACCGAGGTAGCTGGATGACTATGCTAAGAGATACGAGTGGGCGGCACAAACACGTGGTCCATCTAGGAGTGACACTGCAGTGGCAGACAGGATGGCAGTTTGAAAAACTAGGCCCCAAACAGTACATAATTCAAAGAAAAAAAAGAGGTGCAAGATGGAATTGTCCTTGGGCCCTCCCACCCACCCTTATTTTGTATAAACAGGACATGCACACTTTAACAAACCAAACATTTCAGCGCCAGGGTCTGCCACACGACTGTGGCTGAAATGATTGGTTCGTTTGGGCCCCCACAAAACAAGCTGGCAATTAATCTGTCCCTGCACAAACTGGCTCTACGGAGGCAAGATGTCGTCCTCATCCTCCTCATCCACCGATTCCTCACCCTCTTCAGTGTTGTGTACATCATCATCCTCACAGAGTATTAATTCGTCCCCGCTGGAATCCACAACCACAGGTCCCTCTGTACGTTCTGGAGGCTGGTCTCCCTGGAAGAGTTGATAATTCATTTTATGAACATCATCTTCTCCACATTTTTTGGAAGCAACCTCCTACGCCTTTCGCTGACAAGGTTCCCGGCGGCACTAAACACTCTTTCAGAGTACACACTGGAGGGGGGGCAATTCAGGTAAAATAGAGCCAGTTTGTACAGGGACCTCCAAATTGCTTCTTTTTCCTGCCAGTAAAGGTACGGACTGTCTTATAAGCCTACTTGGATGCTGTCACCGATGTAATCCTTTAACAGACAGACGCACGCTTGTCGCTGCTGCTTTAAGGATGCAGGTGCGGCTACAGCCCACACATTTCACAAAGACAGAAAAAAAAAGAAGAATTTTTTTATTGTTTGTGGAGCGCACTTTGAGGGTTACACCACCCTTTAACAGACAGACGCACGCTTGTCGCTGCTGCTTTGAGGATGCAAGTGCGGCTACAGCCCACACAATTCACAAAGACAGAAAAAAAAAGAATTTTTTAATTGTTTGTGGAGAGCACTTTGAGGGTTACACCACCCTTTCACAGACAGACGCACGCTTGTCGCTGCTGCTTTAAGGATGCAGCTGCGGCTACAGCCCACACATTTCACAAAGACAGAAAAAAAAAGAATATTTTTATTGTTTGTGGAGCACACTTTGAGGGTGTCACCACCCTTTAACAGACAGACGCATGCTTGTCGCTGCTGCTTTAAGGATGCAGGTGCGGCTACAGCCCACACATTTCACATAGACAGAAAAAAAAAGAAGAATATTTTTATTGTTTGTGGAGCGCACTTTGAGGGTTACACCACCCTTTAACAGACAGACGCTCGCTTGTCGCTGCTGCTTTGAGGACAGTATCATATGCAGTGACAGTAGACTTGTCAGAAATTGTTGGCACGTCCTTCAGTCCGGACCAGATGTCCAAACCGGCCCTTGACTCATGACACAGGCGCACGCTTGGCGCTGCTACTGTGTTGATGCACGTGCGGCTACATCGCACACAAGTCACAAACACATGAAAAAAATAGTTTTTTATTTTTTGGAGCACTTTGAGGGTTACACCACCCTTTAACAGACAGACACACGCTTGTCGCTGCTGCTTTGAGGATGCAAGTGCGGCTACAGCCCACACAATTCACAAAGACAGAAAAAAAAAGAATTTTTTTATTGTTTGTGGAGCACACTTTGAGGGTTACACCACCCTTTAACAGACAGATGCACGCTTGTCGCTGCTGCTTTAAGGATGCAGGTGCGGCTACAGCCCACACATTTCACAAAGAGAAAAAAAAAGAAGAATTTTTTTATTGTTTGTGGAGCGCACTTTGAGGGTTACACCACCCTTTAACAGACAGACGCACGCTTGTCGCTGCTGCTTTAAGGATGCAGGTGCGGCTACAGCCCACACATTTCACAAAGAGAAAAAAAAAGAAGAATTTTTTTATTGTTTGTGGAGCGCACTTTGAGGGTTACACCACCCTTTAACAGACAGATGCACGCTTGTCGCTGTTGCTTTGAGGATGCAGGTGGAATCTAGACAGGATTTGGAACCGGGGACACACTACCTCCATCAATTGTCTAAATCACACTGCACTAATGGTGGATACCGGACGCACGTCTAACACCAACATAACAGTCAAGGCCTCAGTTATACGTTTTGCTTCAGGATGACTGCTGTCGTACTTCATCCTCATCGCTAGGGACTGTTGGAGGGTCAATTGTTTAGTAAAAGTAGTGGTGTTCCTACTTCCTCTCTGGGATGATGAACAACTCCCAGCAGCAGCAACAGCACTAGGAGGAAGTGGTTCTTGATCTTTCCCTATTTTATTTTTATCGGAGAAAGTTTGGTCCTCCATTTATGTTATATTGATATATACGTGCGGCTAAGGCGCACACAAACACAGAAAATATTTTTTTATTTTTGCTGGAGAGTAGTGCACTTTGTGGGTTACACCACCCTTTAAGAAATGAGCCAGCCGGCTCTTTACTTATGGGACACAGGCGCACGCTCCTTTGTTGATGCACGTGCAGCCACAGTGCACACAATTCACAAACACAGAAAATATTTTTTTATTTGGTTTGGAGTGTACTTTGGGGGTTACAGCACCCTTTAACGGTCAAGCCAGCCGGCCCTTTACTTATGACACAGGCGCACGCTTGGCACTACTTTGTTGATGCACGTGCGGCTACTGCGCACACAATTCACAAACACAGAAAATATTTTTTATTTGGTTTGGAGTGTACTTTGGGGGTTACAGCACTCTTTAATGGTCAAGCCAGCCGGCCCTTTACTTATGACACAGGCGCACGCTTGGCACTACTTTGTTGATGCACGTGCGGCTACTGCGCACACAATTCACAAACACAGAAAAAATACATTTTTTTTTAGCACTTGGGGGGAGCACCCCTGACGGACAGAGCACCCCCTGGACAACACTACAGCACCCCTTTAGGACTGGGACACTGCACAGGACTTTGGAGTGGACACAGCCCCTATGGACAACTGACTGCACAACACAGCCAGCCCCTATGGACTTTGAAGTAGTGACAGAGCCCCTATGGACAACAGCAGCACAGCGCAGCACAGCACAACACAACACTACTCTGCACTACACTACACAGCCCAGCCAGCCCTAACTCCAACCCTCCCTCTTCACTGTCCACAGCCGACGCGGGTACCTTATATAGGATCCAAAACCTGCGAAACCCGGAAGGTGGGATGATGACGTTTTGCCTCGATTTCAGATCCGAGTCAGATGGGAAAAGTCGAGCCTGACTCGGATCGGGGGGGATGGGGGGGGTTCGGATTTCAGAAATCCGAACCTGCTCACCCCTAATATATATATATATATATATATATATATATTATATATATATACATTGTGATAGGATCACTGGTAAAGTGGTCTGTGGCAGGTACATTTGTCCCAGATTCCTGTCTTTTGTGTTTTAAACCCCCAGGAGAAAGTCTGCAGTGTAGCAGGCTTGAGTTTCGGCTTTTTGAAAAGCCGGTTTGGGACCTGGGAGTTGTGGGTGAGAGAAGAGGGAGGGCTCCACCCACGGCCACTCCAGGTTTTGGTTCTCGCAGCCTGGTAACAGGATTGTTAGTTTTCCACCTGAGAGTGGCCAATATAAGCCTTGTGTGTTTAGGGCTGATTGTCTCACCTGGGAGAGCAGACAGGGAGTTTGCTCAGAGACACTTGGATACCTAACTGTGAGTGTTGTGCTGTGCTGTTGTTGCTGGCGAGGGCATTAGGCCCTGCCAGGTTCTGATAGTGAGGCAACTACCTGTGAAGTTAGTGCCCCGACAAGGCTAGGATTTATATTTATGTTTTCTTTATGTTTCTGACATTGTACAATAAAGACTGGCGCCAACCAGCTTGTATTTGCATCCAGACTGGTGTGCTGCTTCCCTGCTGCTGTGTGTGTGTGTGTAAGGAAGGAGTCCTCTACCCAGGAGAGGGACCCCCTAACCTAACTGTGTCACAATATATATATATATATATATATAGTACAGGGTCGCAGGCGGCACTCGGAAATAAATGCCAGTACAGAGCTGGTTAATCAAACATCAACGTTTCAAAACTTTAATGTTCTCTTCATCAGGATAAAATATAAACAATGTCACTGACCTTATATACCCAACACCGTCACCTCGTGCACCGCAGACGCCGGACCTCCCCACAGGCGCATACAAATGACATCATGTCCGGGAGACCCGTCGCCTAGGTAACAATAACAACATATAGTGAAAACGTCATCATAAGACCCAAGCAGTATGCTTAATCAAATGTTGCAGAAGATAGGCAGCTCTGATCCATCGTAAATCAATACTGTTAATAATAGTAAAACACGATAATAATAAACACTCCTATCATGCGTGATCTATACAAAACAGTGTAATCTTAGGCTTTCATTTAAGCCTCTAGGTGACAGTGTTCCCAACCTATGGATCCACTGGGCTTCACAACACAGAAGCTTACCAAACCAATCGCCCCTACGTATAGAGTCCAGAATATGATCTATCAAAATAAAAAGTAAGGTAGAAAGACCATTGGGGTCATTCAGACCCGCTCGCGAGCGCAGGACGCTCGCAAGCGAGTCGATGTTGCCCCACTGCGCATGCGCAGGACGGAGGGAGCTCCGTCGTGCGCATGCGCGAGACCCAGATAGTGACGGGCTCTCCGGCGCTCCGGGTCTCGCACCAAAGGGGGCGTGCTGTCGATGTTGATTGACAGCATGCCCCCCTTGGTGGGCGTGCCGGGGGCGTGGCTGCCAGACGGACGCCTACCGTCTGAAGCCGGCCCAACTGACATCACTAGTGATGTCAGTGGGAGTGATTTTGGCTCTACCGCAGGGTCTCCGTCGCAAGCCCGATGATTGACAGAGAGGACTATAAGAGAACGGATGGCTATTCACCGCTCGGCTATTAAATCGGCCTTAGAGAATGGTTATAGCGACCAGCCTGTTGCCAGGCATTTTTTACATATGAAACATGGGGCCTGATTCAGACCCACTCGCGAGCGGCTGTCCGCTCGCAAGTGGGTCGATGTTATGCACTGAGCATGCGCACGACGGAGGGAGCTCCGTCGTGCGCATGCGCCAGACGCGACGAGCGAAGGAAAGTCCTTCGCTCGTTGTGTCCGATCAAAGGGGGCGTGCTGTCAATGTTGATTGACAGCACGCCCCCTTTGGTGGGCGTGCCGGGGGCGTGCCTCCCTGACGGGGGCGTTCCCACGGGAACGCCTCCCGTCAGAAGCCGGCCCACTGACATCACTAGTGATGTCAGTGGGAGTGATTTTGGCTCTGATAGAGCCAAAATCACTCCGGAGCTTGCGGTTGAAAACCTGAACCGCAGGCTCCGGCTCGCAATTTCGATGGTCGCGATGGTCTCGACCATCGCGGCCATCACAAAGCACGCTCGTATAGCCTGTGGGTGGTGACCCACAGCTATACGAGCGTCCAGGAGGACGCTCCATGAAAATGGAGCCCGGCCCTCATTCAGAGCGTGCGCTCTGCTCAGAGCGTACAGCTCTGAATGAGGGCCATGGTCTTTCTACCTTACGTTTTATTTTGATAGATCATATTCCGGACTCTATACGTAGAGGCGATTGGTTTGGTAAGCTTCTGTGTTGTGAAGCCCAGTGGATCCATAGGTTGGGAACACTGTCACCTAGAGGCTTAAATGAAAGCCTAAGATTACACTGTTTTGTATAGATCACGCATGATAGGAGTGTTTATTATTATCGTGTTTTACTATTATTAACAGTATTGATTTACGATGGATCAGAGCTGCCTATCTTCTGCAACATTTGATTAAGCATACTGCTTGGGTCTTACGATGACGTTTTCACTACATGTTGTTATTGTTACCTAGGCGACGGCTCTCTCGGACATGACGTCATTTGTATGCGCCTGTGGGGAGGTCCGGCGTCTGCGGTGCACGAGGTGACGGTGTTGGGTATATAAGGTCAGTGACATTGTTTATATTTTATCCTGATGACGAGACCATTAAAGTCTTGAAATGTTGATGTTTGATTAACCAGCTGTGTACTGGCATTTATTTCCGAGTGCCGCCTGCGACCCTGTACTATATGTTGGATCCTGACTGTGGATACCTAGGAGGGCACCGGCTACTGGTATTATTTCTGGAAGGGAGTGCTGCTCACCTGCAGTGTGTATATATATATATACATATATATATATATATATATATATATGTGTGTAGGTATAAGATGTAGTTTCATAATTATGCAACCTCAACGGGGTGCCAAAATGTATGGCTCAGATGCAAATTGGGGACAGCATGGTGGTGTACTGATTAGCTTGCTGTCTCACAGAACTGAGGTCCAGAGTTTGATTCCCAACAAGGCCCTATCTGTGTGGAGTTTGGTTGTTCTCCCACAATCCAAAAACATACTAGTACAGTAGGTTATTTGGTTTCCAACGGGGTGGCCATAATTATGTGGTACTATTCAACCAGAATATCACTACATTTGGTAGGAAGACTTATTAGGACATCAGAAGGAGGATTCCACAGAAAAAATTATTTAGTGCAAAAAGTCACTGGTTGGAGGAATATGGCGCTGTTCAATGTGAAAACAGCGTGAAAAGGACAGACAAATGTATAAGAAGAGTACACTGTAATGAATGATTACCTTAATTGTGTTACATTAATAATAACACAGCAATAAAACATTTGTCGGTGGCTTGCCAAATCTGCAGCTTTTTGGCACGTCCCATACAGTATTTGAAGCGGCAATGACTATTAGCAAAATTAACCATGTTTTGCTGTTAAAATGATTGGCATTATAATTTTGGGACTTAACGATGCAGTGAATACTAAATAATCCCCTTGGAGTTTCTGGTTTATGTTGGTTAGGAAAGGGAAGCACAGTAAAAATATCAAATAGAAAATGCACCCCCATTGTATGTGCTTGCAGCACAGCCATGACATATAGATTGTGCCAAGGCAAAGTTTGGAGGGATTTATTCACCATTGGACTGGTGTGCCTTCAGGGTAATGAAGGCACATGTCTTGCAGGCCCAGTACCCCAAAGACCATTCCACCCTAGGCCAACTAGGTTGGGGCTGGTTTCTCAATATGATACTGGGACTTCACACTGCCGTTTTCCCCGTTGTAGTATGCACAGCTTAGCTCATTGTCTCTGTGCTGTAGCTTAGACTGTATATTCATGTAGCTGCATTTTTACACTGTCTTGTGAGATGTACAGTATGTGCCCAGTGATAATGGTGACATAGATCAAGGAGACTCTCCAGACACTGCCCTTGTGTAAGTTGTTTTTATACCTGGTATTAACATTAGGTGTGATGCTACTCAGTGTCATGAATTCATCCATGACGACCGGAGGCAAGTTATAATTTGGTGCCCCCCCCCCCCCGTCACAGCCGCTGACACTGTAATGTAGCAAATTGCATGCAGACAGGCTATAGATAGATAAAGACAGCAGCTGATGGTCTGACATGGAGCTCTCCACTGGTGGATGGTGGCTTCTCAGGTGCCCGGAAGGGGTGCCATGTACAGGGCGGCCGTGATGGTACACTCTGGGTACATTACAGCACTAAGTGGAGTGAATATGTTGTGGACAATGGAGGAGGTGCCCCTTCAGACCTGGAGCCTGGTGTCTCCCATAGTTCTGCCCCTGATGCTACGTATATAATGTTTGGACCAAGAGTTAGAAAACTCTGGGGGCGATTCAGATCCGGACGCAACGCAGCGCACTTTCGCAGCCGTCAGGAGCAGGGTATGTAAATTCCGTGATCGCACGGCAAGGCTTAAGTACGCCCTCTAGGTCTTAGAGAGCGACGGCAGAGTAAACGCACGCCGGTCTAAAGACGCCCCCTTTTCCTTCGCAGCACACGTCATCTCCAGGAAGTGTAAGTAATATCAGTAACATGGAGAGCCCTCGGAGCTGCTCGTAGCCCTTGAGGTAGACCCTACCCTGCCTCAAGCACTGTGATCACTGCAGGCTGAAATACAACCAGGTGACGTGTACAATGACGCCTCCATGGTAATTATGCACGCCCATGAAACACCGTTAGAACACACAGGCATGCCTGCGTTCACACATCCACACCCCCGTTTTCATAGACCTTCCCCTGACACCACCCACAAACTGCACTATCTGTCCCTCAAACTAGCGCTCAGTCTGTGTACATCGAGCACCCGATTGCCGATCGCTAAGACTGGTTTGCGCATGCGCAGTGCAGCTTATACGCATGCGCAGAAAGCAAAAATCGCTCAGCTACGAGCGAACACTGCGTTGCGTCCGAGTCTGAATGAGCACGTCTGTCTCTTTCACTCTCTCTGCCTCTCCTCTATCTCCCTCTCTCCCTCTGCCTCCTCTCCCTTTCTTTCTCTCTCTCCCTCTGGCTCCTGGTTTTCTCTCTCTCCCTCCCCTCCCTCTCTTTAGTACTCTGTACAGCTACAGTATTACATTGCGGCTCTAAGAACATTTAATGTATTATGCATAAATTTGTTGCTCATTAAAATAACAAATTTACTGATTTTTACTTTCAGCTGATTTTCATTTCTGTTACAAATGGAGCTAGAAATTGCTGAAGAAACTGTTATCAAGACTGTAAAACAGTTAACTAAATAATAAAAGTGCAGGAAATGACTCACTGAATAATACTGAATAATACCATTCCCCAGAAACTTTGTCTCATCAGTCTGAGTTTACGAGTTTTCACTTTCGCCACTTTCCGCTTCTTCCGAGTCTTAATTTTCACCACCTTCATGAATTTCTGAAGCTTTAAGGTTTGCCTGGATTGAGACAAGTCTGCCTATTCTTTCATTTATCTTCTAGTAAAGTTAATTGCCCTGCCAATGTTATCGTAACATTTCTTCTTGTAAAAATTTAGGGCCTGATTCAGACCCACTCGCGAGCGGCTGTCCGCTCGCAAGTGGGTCGATGGTCTGCACTGAGCATGCGCACGACGGAGGGAGCTCCATCGTGCGCATGCGCCAGACGCGACGAGCGAAGGACTTTCCTTCGCTCGTTGTGTCTGATCAAAGGGGGCGTGCTGTCGATGTTGATTGACAGCACGCCCCATTTGGTGGGTGTGCCTGGGGCGTGCCTCCCTGACGGGGGCGTTCCCAAGGGAACACCTACCGTCAGAAGCCGGCCCACTGACATCACTAGTGATCACTAGTGATGTCAGTGGGAGTGATTTTGGCCCTGATAGAGCCAAAATCACTCCGGGCCTTGCGGTTGAAAACCTCAACCGCAGGCTCCGGCTCACAGTTTCGATGGTCGCGATGGTCAAGACCATCGCGGCCATCAAACTGCACGCTCGTATAGGCTGTGGGTGGTGACCCACAGCTATACGAGCGTCCAGGAGGACGCTCCATTTTTATGGAGGGCGGCCCTCATTCAGAGCGTGCGCTCTGCTCAGAGCGTACGGCTCTGAATGATGGCCTTAATCCAGAAGTCTTGCAACAGCATAAATTGATTGGCAGCAGAATACTGATTAGGGGCAGATGTACTACGATCTCGAAAGTGATTCATTGGAGACTGATAAACTACCAGCCAATCAGCTCCTAACTGTCATTTTTCAAACACAGCCTGTAAGATGACAGTTAGAAGCCAAGTGGCTGGTAGTTTATCACTCTCCAATGTATCACTTTCCAGAGCTTAGTACATCGCCCCCCCCACTAAGTCTTTAACTTTTCCATCTTTAGACAGGATGTACTAAAGTAAAAAATGGGGTTTTACCGCATGTCTCAGATGGCTTTACTCAATAGAAGCCTATGGGCTTCTTATCGGGACGCCTTGCCTGAGAAGGATCCAATCAGATCCCTCCCAGCTCCCACCGTGTGTGCGTGTTAGCCTGCCACAACACCAGTGTGAAAATAAAAACAATTTTTTGTGTGTGCGCGTTAGCCACATTTATCAGCAACGTAGGTGCGCAGGGGTGCTGTGCTGCCTACAGTATCTTGTTTATCAAGAGGCTGCTGCCTCGTTCGGGTTCTCTCCCTCCCAAGTGCCCCCAAAAATTAATTCAATCAATCAATCTGTTTTTTTTTTCTGTGTGTGTGCGCGTTAGCCATGGCATCACAAAATGCCTCTGCTGAGATTTGCATAACCATTTTCAAAGGTGAAATTAGAGGATATGTTTTAAAAAATAGACTAAAGCAGCTAGAACTGCATTCTCTGATTCTAGTGTCCCTACTCCCTACCCATGGCCCCTCTACTTGAATTTCAGTGAGACAGAGGGGCAACTCCATGCAACCGTATTCCAGAGTGCAACTGCTCCTCCTGTAGCCTAGGTTAGAAGATGTGTAGGGGGTGTGGTGATGATATGGACTAAAATGGAGCTCACATCCACTAAAGTGGACAATGAATCCCCAATCTAACAGGGAGCGCAGCTGTAATTTATACACAACACAGGATGGGATGACGATATAGGCTTGGGTGATGGTATAATCTGGGGTGATGTATACATCATCTTCTTCACACAATATTAATTTGTCTCCAATGGAATCCACCATTACAGGTGCCTCTGTAATTTTTGTATGTAATTGATGGTAAACGTCCTTCTCGTAGAATTTGTAGTTCATTTTGATGGACATCATCTTTTCCACATTTTGCGGGACTAGTCTCAGGCCGATCACTGACAAGGTTCCCGGCTGTGCTGAAAACTCACTGGAAGGTGGGCAGCTCAAGTAAAGCAAAGACAGTTTTGTGTAAGGGCCTCCAAATTGCCTCTTTTTCCTGTCAGTAGTTATTTACATCTCTTTAGATCTGTGTCCATTGGGAAGAAAAAACAATGTCTTCATCCCTTCTTGGATGAAAATCTGCTCCAAGCAGCAGGCATGGTGCTCAAGACACAACGTAGGTCTTAAATCTTAAATGTTGCATTTGCTAGACTATTCCACTTGTCCACAATATCTGCTCCGGTTAAGTGGACAGTGGGTACAATGGCAGTTTGAACTGAAGGCCACTAACTATGTTTTTTTTAATGTCCCTGTACAGGTTGGGAAATGACTTTACGGAAGGTTTGCAAAGGATTATTTAAGTCAATTGTTTTTGGAAAGCACTCTTACTGGTCCACCTCTGGGTTGAAAATCCACTACTAGTCGCAGAAGCAGGTGCAGGATTCTCAAGAAAGACACAACATAAGGCCTTAAATCAGGGGTAGCCAACAACGGTCCTTGAGAGCTATTAGCAGTTCACATTTTCCAGACCACCTAGCTGGTGCACAGGTGTATTCATTACTCACCAACACATTTGGAAAGATCCACAGGTGGAGTTAATTATTTATTACACTTGTGATTCATAGATCTTACGCTTGTCCACATATCTGTGCTGGTTAAGTGGCACTTTGAGGCCACTAACTATGTTTTTTTAAATGTCCCTGTACAGGTTGGGAAATGACTTTACGGAAGGTTTGCAAAGGATTATTTAAGTCAATTGTTTTTGGAAAGCACTCTTACTGGTCCACCTCTGGGTTGAAAATCCACTACTAGTCGCAGAAGCAGGCGCAGGATTCTCAAGAAAGACACAACATAAGGCCTTAAATCAGGGGTAGCCAACAACGGTCCTTGAGAGCTACTAACAGTTCACGTTTTCCAGACCACCTAGCTCAGTGTTGGCTAACCTTGACACTCCAGCTGTTGTGGAACTATATATCCCAGCATGCCCTGCCACAGTTTTAGCATGCCCTAATAGCAAAACTGTAGCAGTGCATGCTGGGTTATGTAGTTCCATAACAGCTGGAGTGTCAAGGTTAGCCAACACTGACCTAGCTGGTGCACAGGTGTATTCATTACTCACCAACACATTTGGAAAGATCCACAGGTGGAGTTAATTATTTATTACACTTGCGATTCATAGATCTTACGCTTGTCCACATATCTGTGCAGGTTAAGTGGTACTTTGAGGCCACTAACTGTGTTTTTTTTAATGTCCCTGTACAGGTTGGGAAATGTTCAATGTGGAAGGTTTGCAAAGGATTATTTTACAGTCAATTGTTTTGGAAAGCAGTCTTCCTGGTCCCCTTCTGGGATGAAAATCCACTCCTAGCTGCAGAAGTTGGCGCAGGATTCTCAAGAAAGACGTAAGACCTTAAGGGGTAAATTTAATTTACTAAAGTGAGAGTTTTTAGAAGTGAATTTTATAAGTGATGTTGCTTGCCCATAGAAAATAATCAGATTATAGCTATTATCTTCTAGAAAGTGATGTTAAGTAGAATCTGATTGGTTGCTATGTGCAACATCACTTCTAAAATGCACTTCTAAAGACTCTCACTTTAGTAAATTAGTAAATTACATTTACCCCTTAATATATTTGTGCTGGTTAAGTGGCTGTTTGGAGGCCACTAACTAACTATGGCCCTCATTCAGAGCCACTCGTAAGCAGCAGCTCGTTCGCTCCGAGCGATGTTTGCCAAACTGCGCATGCGTACGGATCGTTATACGCATGCGCGAACCAGTCAGTGCAGCTGAAATTCACGTGCTCGCAAAATAGCGAATGCCTGCTAATTTGAGTGACAGGATGAGGCGTATGTGGGTGGTAACAGGGGAAGGTGCTTGAAAACGGGGAGTGGAAATCAGAACGCAGGCGTGCTTAAAGGTCAAAACAGGCGTTTTATGGGTGTGCATATTTAAAACAGCAGCGTCATTGACCACGTCACTGGGTTTTTTTTAGCCAGAACTGCTCGCAAAATTGTGGTAGCAAAAACCAACCACAAGAATAGCGAGCAGTTCATACCCTGTTCGATGTACTCGATTAATCTAATAAATAGCGGACATGACGTAGGATGCGAGCGGCCAGGGGGCGTAGTTTCCCAAAAAACGACCGCAAGTTTTGCTCGCTCGTTCAGACCTAGAGGCGTGAACAGACCGCAAACAGCGAACGTTTCATTTGAATAGCCACCCCTATTTTCTGGACGAGCGAGCGCAAATAGCGACCGGCTCTGAATCAGGGCCTATGTTTTTTTATTGTCCCTTTACGGGTTGGGAAATGCTTTTTCATGTGGAAAAGCACTACTAGAAATCTTCCTGGTCCAATGCTGGGATGACAAAATCCACTCCCAGTGCTAAAGGATTCTTCTGGGGCAAGGATTGATGTGAATGAGTAAAATATTTTTTTTTGTAAATGCCTCCTCCCCTTCTCCCTCATAAATTTACTTCATAATAAAAAAATTAAATTAAATTTACTACCAAACCCTTCCTGTCCCTGTCTTCAACTACATACATACTCCAACTCCCTCAGGCCCCTCATGAATAATAATAAATAATACATTTATTTTGTTCTATAGATTTTTTGAAGAGTGTGCAAGTTAATGTCAATCAGGGGATGCACACTAACGGGCATATTTATAAATTGATGAAGAGCTCTGTGCCATAGCAGGGAACTAATATTCCTGGGCTGCGTATGGTTTCACCAACCCTCCAGTACCTGCAAGAGAGATGCCTCAAAAAAAAGTATATCCACACATACTGTAGTGTAACTGTGCTGCAATTACTGTACCCAGCCTGCGTAATTGCGGCACAGTTTAGGGGTTCTGAGTTGTGCATGAGGCTCCGATGGTACTCAATGTTACCGATGGTTTTGCAGACTTGCAAGGTATTACAGATGTGAGTGAGAAGTGGGCGTCCTTATGTTGGGCTTCGACGGCATAGCAATCATTAGCCTATTATCGCAGTGGGTCTGTGTGGTAATCGCAGCTGCAATCCATAACGAATCAGGCCCACAGTACAGAGATACCTTTTTCTTTATATAATCCAGTAATAGTTGTTTTTTTTTAGAAGATAAAACTGTTACAGGAGAGACAGGGAAGGTTGGTTTATAATACAAAGAACGTTTCTGCTTTTCAAATAACCAAATATTTTTGTTACAGTGAACTGGACATCAGAGTATATTTGAGGCTGCCTTCCAAAGACAATACTGCACAAGATCAATGGGAATATTTAATTTTACAAATAAATAATTTAAGCCTAAGTAAGAGCGTTGCTTCTACAGATCGATAACATTTTCAGGAAACTACCATAGATGAAAAATATCATGTCTTCAAAAAGTGTTTTCGGATGAATATAGTCTCCTGAGGTAATAGGTTGAACAGAACCAAATCAAAGCCGGTATCCAAAAAATATTCTCAATACAGTTAATCTGATAAAAGTAAAGGAAACAGGAGCTTCAATTACTTACATCTGCCAGGCTAGAAATGCCAGTATAACGGCAAAAGACTTGTGACTATCTATCTATCTATCTATCTATCTATCTATCTATCTATCTATCTATCTATCTATCTATCTATCTATCTCACAGGTTCTCAAACTCGGTCCGCAGGACCCCAAACAGTGCATGTTTTGCAGGTCTCCTCACATAATTACCAATGAAATAGTTAGCTGCACCTGTGGATCTTTTAAAACGTGTCAGTGAGTAATAAATACACCTGTGCACCTGCTGGGTGACCTGGAAAAAGTGAACTGTGTGGGGTCCTGAGGACCGAGTTTGAGAACTATCTATCTATCTATCTATCTATCTATCTATCTATCTATCTATCTCATATCTATCTATCTCATATCTCTCTATCTATCTCATATCTATATATCTATCTATTTATATCATATCTACAGTATCTATCTATCTAATATCTATCTATCTAATATCTATCTATCTATCTATCTATCTATCTATCTATCTATCTATCTATCTATCTATCTCATATCTATCTATCTCATATCTCTCTCTCTATCTATCTCATATCTATATATCTATCTATTTATATCATATCTACAGTATCTATCTATCTAATATCTATCTATCTAATATCTATCTATCTATCTATCTATCTATCTCACATCTATCTATCTATCTCATATCTATCTATCTATCTATCTATCTATCTATCTCTCTCATATCTATTTATCTATCTATCTATCTATCTATCTATCTATCTATCTATCTATCTATCTATCTATCTATCTATCTCACTATTTCATATCTTAAACTCTATTGGCTGATGTCAGCCCCCATAAATAAGCAATAATAACTTATCTAAGAATAATGACTTAATGATGTATTTGCAGTGAAAAGTGTCAGTTTTATTTATTTAAGAGAAAGGGGAAAGGTATAGTGCCAAAGGAAGAATGGCCCATGCAGTATAAATGTCGACTCACTCTACCATTCTAGATGGGGGCCAACTGCCAGCCCTAAAATCTGATCATCAGATGACTGACCACCATGCCCCCAAGACTCGGGACTGTCACAACTGGGCACTAGAAGTACCTCTGATGAGGTTTAAGAACCAGGGGGTTTAGGATAGTTGTAGGAAGTTGACAGGGGTGACAGACTAAGGGCCTGATTCAGAGGCGCTCGCTGCTGGCGAGCGCTCGCTCTGAATCAGGGCGTTTTTTTCTTTTGGCCTCCTCCAAGCTGCTCGCATAGCTGTGGTAGGGTCTCAGCTCCCACAAGTCTGAGTGGACTTCCTGCTCTAATAGAGCAGAAAGTCCACTACTGACATCACGAGTGATGTCAGTAGGGCCGCCCGCAAATGGCAGGCGTTCCTAAGGGAACGCCTGTGTTTATGCAGCCAACCCCCCTCCCCACCTACAAAATGGGGTGAGCTGTCAATCATCATCGACAGCCGCCCCGTCTTTTAGCGAGCCCTGAAGCGAGTGAACTTCAGTCGCTCGCTGGGGCTCGCACATGGGCACGCCGGACGCGGTGCATGCGCAGGGGCCAAACATCGACCCGTTTGCGAGCATTATGTGCTTGCGAGCGGGTCTGAATCAGGCCCTAAGTCTCCTAATTGCGGCCAAACCCAGGTTTGGCTAGACCTGCCCAGAGGCGCAGTCTAAGTCAGTGGTTTTCTCCAGTGACCCCTCCAACTGGGATTTGGGCCCTCATTCAGAGCCGCTCGCTAGCGGCCGTACGCTCGTTCCGAGCGATGTTCGCACATCTGCGCATGCGTACGGATTTTTAGTACGCATGCGCGAACCAGTCAGTGCGGACGAAAATCGTTTGTACGCTATATAGCGAGTGCCTGCTATTTTGAGTGACAGAATGAGGCGTATGTGGGTGGTAACAGGGGAAGGTGCTTGTAAACGGGGGAGTGGAATTCGAACGCAGGCGTGCTTAAAGGTCAAAACGGGCGTTTTAAGGGAGTGCATAATTAATACAGCAGCGTCATTGACCACGTCACTTGTTTTTTTTTAACTCAGAACTGCTCGCAAAATAGCGGTTGAAAAAACCAACCACAAGAATAGCGAGCAGTTCATACGCTGTATGATGTACTCGATTAATCTAATAAATAGCGGACATGACGTATCGTGCGAGCGGCCAGGGGGCGTTTTTAACAAATAAACGAGCGTATGTTTTGCTCGCTCGTTCAGACTTAGAGGTGGGAACAGACTGCAATTTGCGAATGGATCATTTGAATAGCCACCCCTTGTTTTTGAACGAACGACCGCAAATAGCGAACGGCTCTGAATCAGGCCCTTGGTTTCCTCCGCACCAAGTGAGCAGGTCGCGACCCTCTGGACACATATCTGGGAGTGACAGAAGACTGAATTAATATACAGAAAACAACTAACACAGAGAACACCAGAAATAGCAGAGAAATGGCTTGTACTGAGACACAGGGACTGAATACACTAAGATGCTCAGGAGACATACGGATGTACAGGAATGAGGCTATACTGTGACTCAGGAATAAAGTACACAAGAATGCCACTTGGAAGGCACTGGAGGTGGAGACGGAACTTGTACTGAAGCACAGGGATAAAGTACACAAGGATGCTACTTGGGATGCACTGGGGGTGTAAACGGGACTTGTACTGAGGCACAGGGACAATGTACACAAGGATGCCACGTGGAAACACACAGGGTGTACTTTTACTGAACACGGGGACTGAATGCACAGAGGTGCGACTTGAGACACACTGGATAACTTGTACTGAACACGGGGACTAAATACACGGAGGTGCGACTTGAGACACACTGGATGAACTTGCACTGAACACGGGGACTAAATACACGGAGGTGCGACTTGAGACACACTGGATGAACTTGCACTGAACACGGGGACTAAATACACTGAGGTGTGACTGGAGATGCACAGGATGAATTTGTACTGAACACGGAAACTGAATACACAGAGGTGCGACTGGAGACATACAGGATGAACTTGTGCTGAACACGGAGGTCACAGGGAAAACACAGGAAACAAGGAACACCAGGGAAAGTAACACAGCCTCTGGAACATAAGAAGACTACGTGCAGTCATACAGTGATGTTGATCAGCAACTTCTTGTTGTAGGAGTAAGACCGAAATACCCTTAGGCAGCTGGTCATTGGATCATGAGATCAGCTGAGAGACCACAGGGTGTGATGTTCTGGTTTTGTTGTGGCCCCGGGGTGGTAATAGGAGCAGACACTGAAGTAGGTTCAAAAGTAAATGTGGAATTTTTAATGAGTGGCTTAACAGACATGAATGTGGTAAAACAGAAAGTCCGGGTATAGCACTAAAGTGCACTTGGGAGCTGTAGTGAGGCAAATAGGAAAAAGTCCAGTTAGTGACAGGCAATGGAAAATGTCCAGGTAGTGACTGGTTAATAGAAAATGTCCAGGTAGTGACTGGTTAATAGAAAATGTCCAGGTAGTGGCAGACATGGGGAATTGTCCAGGTGTTGGCTGATTAATGAAGAGTGCTGACTGAGGAAGAAATATCCAGCAGAGTGTCAGTGGAGGCAAGGTGCAGGGTAAACAGCAGGACTCAGGTACTCAGGCAAGGGGAAGGTAATGGAGGATGCAGGGTAGTCTAGCGGGGTTTGGAGCAGACAAGCAGGCAGGCAGGTAGTGTATCACAGGTAACAGGTGGTGAGCACAGGGAACTCTCTCTCAGCTATGCTGAGAAACACGTTGCACTGGCAATGAAGTGAGGCTCTGAACCTCCCTAAATACCAAGTTCTGTGCGTGACTGGACAGAGAGAGCATG
This sequence comes from Taudactylus pleione, assembly GCA_031769625.1. NCBI lineage: Eukaryota > Metazoa > Chordata > Amphibia > Anura > Myobatrachidae > Taudactylus > Taudactylus pleione. Next base: position 916,536 of record JAUIMM010000279.1, read on the forward strand.
TGACAAACCAGGATTGGGCGAGCAAATCACATGGCCGGAGGCAAGATGGCAGTGCCCATGCCAAATGGAATGGAAGCACTGCCAGGCCTCACCAGCCCAATGTGACAGCATGCCCGCGCAGAGCCACACACAGCCAATGCCCCTCGCCACACACCAGCACCACCACCAGATGCCCCCCACCACAGTGACCTCACAGGTAATACCCGTCGATCACCATGCCTAGAAACCCTGGTCATGACAGTACCCCCCCTTATGGGTAGCTTCAGGACACTCACAGGTCTTCCAGGATGAGCCAAGTGGAATTTCCTGACGAGTACCGGAGCAGGGATGTCTCCGGCATTGGTTCAACAGCGCTCCTCTGGGCTGTAACCCCTCCAATCTAGGAGATACTGTATTCATCCCCCGCGGATACGAGAATCCAGATCCTGGGAGACCTCGTACTTCACGCCTCTCTCAGTCTGGATGCGGGGGGGGGGGGACAGGAAGGACCTTGCGAAATTTGTTCAAGATTAGGGGTTTCAGGAGGGAGATGTGGAATGAGTTAGGAAATTTTAGGTACGTGGGCAACTGAAGGTGATACGCCACAGGGTTGTTGATTTCTGTGATGCAGAAGCGTCCGATGAACCGCGGAGCAAATTTCATCGAAGGTACTCTAAGGCGGAAGTTCTGGGTGGACAACCAGACTTGGTCTACAACTTGCATGCAAGGTACCTTCCTACGTCTCCTATCAGCCTGAAGTTTGTAGCGAGAGGACGCCTTCTCCAAATCAGTACTTACTTGTGACCAATTAGATGCAAATCTTCGTACGGTATCCTCCATGGCTGGCACATCAAAGACAGGCAGGCTTCGGAATTCAGGTATCCGAGGATGAAGACCATAGATGATCAGAAATGGGGTTTGATTAGTAGAGTAGGAGGCATTATGTGCAAATTCCGCCCATGGTAGCAACTCAGACCAATTGTCTTGGGATGATGACATGAAGATCCTTAGGAAGGTCTCAAGGTCTTGATTGACCCTCTCTGTGGATCCATTGCTTTGAGAGTGATAGGCCGTGGAAAAGTTCAACTTTACTTGTAGAACAGAACATAGGGCTCTCCAGAATTTTGCCACAAATTGCGTACCACGATCAGAAATTATTTCGGTAGGAAGTCCATGGAGGCAGAATATGTGCTGGACGAACAGATGAGCCAAGTCAGGAGCAGTAGGCAGTTCCTTCAGAGGTACATAATGGACCATCTTCGAAAATTGGTCAACCACAACCCAGATGGTGGTGTAACCCTGAGAGTTCGGTAAATCCGTTACAAAGTCCATGGAGAGATGCATCCATGGATGTGATGGAATAGGTAGGGGCACCAATTCGCCAGCTGGGGCTTGATGAGAAGATTTATGCTGAGCACATGAGGTACATGAGGAAATAAACTCCAGCACATCAGCCTTCATGGATGGCCACCAGTAACTTCTTTTAAAAAGTTCCAGAGTCTTCCGAGTACCTGAGTGACCTGCAAAGCGAGAGGAATGAGCCCATGTGAAGAGCTGCTTCCTTAACTACGGGGCCACAAAGGTCTTCCCAGTAGGGGGTTGTATTTGTACGGTGGCAAACACTCTTGACTCCAGCACAGGGGCACTACGTAGGGTCTCCGAATTGTCATTACAGAGGAGATATCTAGACAGAGCACTTTTTAATTAAGAGCTCCAGATCAGAAGGTCAGGGTGAACTGGAAACGAGCAAAGAAGATGTCCCATCAGGCCAGACGAGAACTCACACACTGGATATTTTTGAGAAAGAGGAGGTTCTGATGGTCATTGAAGATAGTGAAGGGAAATTTGGCCCCTTCCAGTAAGTATCTCCATTCCTTTAGCACCAACTTCACTGCCAAGAGTTCTTGTTCACCTATGGCATAGTTCCTTTCGGCAGTAGAGAACTTTTTGGAGAAAAACCCACAGGGATGAACTCGGTTGTCTTCATAACGCTGAGATAAAACTGCTCCCACTGCTTCTGATGAGGCATCCACCTCTAATAAGAAAGGTCTATCCAGGTCCGGTTGTCTTAGGACAGGAGCTGTGATAAAGGCTTGTTTCAGAAGCTGGAAGGCTGTCTCCACTTCGGGGGACCATAGGGCAGGATTGGTGCCTTTACGGGTCAGGGCCATAATGGGAGCCATTAGTGACGAGAATCCTTTGATAAAACGTCTATAATAGTTGGCGAATCCGAGTAGTCTCTGGATGGCTTTCAAGGTTTGAGGTCGGGACCAATCCAGGATCGCCTGTACTTTCTTGGGATCCATTTCTAGGCTGGAGCCAGAGATGACATAACCGAGAAATGGCACACTGGGTACACTAAAGACACATTTAGCGGGTACACTAAAGACACATTTCTCCAGCTTACAGTAGAGGTGTTTTTCCCTCAGATGAGACAGCACCTCCTTCACATGTTTATGATGTTCCTCTTGAGAATTAGAGAAAATCAATATATCATCCAGATAGGCATCAACAGACACATACAATAAGTCCCGGAAAACGTCATTGACAAATCCCTGAAAGACAGGAGGGGCATTGCACAAGCCGAAAGGCATCACAAGGTATTCAAAATGTTCATCTCTAGTATTTAAAAGCGGTCTTCCACTCATCACCGGAGTGAATATAAATGAGATTGTAGGCCACTCTAAGATCTAACTTGGAGACTCTGTCAAATAACTCTGTGATTAGTGGAAGCGGATATCGATTCTTGATCATTTAAGCCTCGGTAGTCTATACAAGGTCTTAAGCCACCGTCCTTTTTGGCAACGAAGAAGAACCCAGCTTCGGCAGGAGAGGTGGAGGGGCGAATAAATCCTTTCTCTGAATTCTCCTGAATGTATTCAAACATAACTTTGGTCTCTACTAAATACAGAGGATAGGTGCGACCACGAGGCGGCATCTTGCCTGGCAATAGATCAATTGGACAATCCCACTCTCTATGAGGAGGTAAGATATTTGCTTGTTGTTCAGAGAAGACATCAGTAAACATTTGATACTCCTTAGGAATTGATGGAGATATTACTGAAGCGGTTTTCCTTACAGGTCATATCTTGGGAAGACAGGATTTCTGATAGTCAGCTCCCCATGAAATAATTTGAATAGAACACCAGTCTATCCTAGGATTGTGCAGGCGTAACCAGGATAGTCCTAAAATGACGTCTTGAGATGCCCCAGGTATCACTAAGAACTTTAAAGACTCAGAATGGAGTGCTCTGATACCGACTAGTACTGGTTGAGTCTCTTTGGTGATGACTCCATTAGCCAGAGGCCGACCATCTACGGCAGTCAAGGAAATCACATGATGGAGAGATCTGTAGTTTGTCCACTAAGCTGGAGGTTATAAAATTTCTGGCTGCTCCAGAATCTAGTAGTGCAGTAATGAAGACAGGTTTTGACTTGAGATCTATGGCTAAGATCAATACAAAATCTTTAGATTTTGGGGACAGGCTCATAACTCCTAACTTGATGTCCCCAGGGTCAGTTACTAAGAGTCGTTTCCCGATTTTCGGGAAAAGGAGACCACCAGGTGACCCGCATCTCCACAGTATAGGCAGAGGTTTTTTAATATTCTTCTCTGACGTTCCTCTTTGGAGAGATGGGTATGATTCCCCTGCATTGGCTCTTCATCTGTAGAAGGAGGGGTTGGATGGGTAGTAGAGGGAGGAGTAGATGACCTTTGCCGGTCAGTTCTGTGCTTTTCATCCTGACGTTCTCTGAAGCGTAGGTCAATCTTATTACAGAGGGAAATCATATCATTTAGGTTAACAGGTAGGTCACGGGGGACCAAATCATCCTTTAGTCGATCAGAAAGCCCATGCTAAAAAGCTGAGGTGAGGGCTTCCTCATTCCACTTGGGTTCTGATGCTAAAATTTTAAACTATACGGCATATTGGCTGACAGGACGGTGACACGACCAGGGTGTCTCAGCATGGTGGTCGGCGGGTGTTACCTGTGAGGATGCTGTGGCGGGGGGCATCTGGCGGTGGTGCTGGTGCCTGGTGGGGAGCATTGGCTGTGCGTAGACCTGTTTGGGCATATTGTCACTCTGTGCTGGGTAGGCCTGCCGGTGCTTCCTTTCCGCTCCGGCATGGGCGCCGCCATCTTGCTTTCAGCCATGTGACCTAGTCGGCCAATCCTGGCGTGTCACATGCTCACTCTCTGACCAGTTACAGCTTAGCACTGGGTATTTAGGGGAGTTCAGAGCTCCCTTGCATTGCCAGTGCAACGTGTTTCTCAGCGCAAGCTGAGAGAGAGTTCCTGAGCTTGTCCGCCTGCCTGTTGGATCTCTGCCTAAGCCTGCTTTACCTGACCTGCTCCACACCCTGCTGGAATCCCCTGCCTCCTCCTATTGCCTCTCCCTTGCCTGAGTCCCTGTGTCAGCTGTACCCTGCACCCTGCCTCCTCTCACAATTCCTCTGGATATTATTTACTTCAGCCTGCAAATCATCTTAGTCTGCAAATCACCTCAGCCTGCAATTCACTTCAGTCTGCAATTCACTTCAGTCTGCAATTTACCTCAGCCTGCAATTCACTTCATTCTGCATACTGGACTGTTCCTGCCTGTCACTATCTGGACATTCTCCCATTTGCTTCACTACAGTTCCCAAGTGCACTTCAGTGCTATACCAGGACTTTTTCTTTTGCCATTTCCATGTCTACTAAACAACTCATTAAAGGTTCCACATTTTCATTTAAATCTGCTTCTGTGTCTGCTCTTATCACCACCCCGGGTCCACACCAAAACAAGAACCTCACAGACGGGTTCCTTGTTTCAGTGTCATAATACTAGATGAGGCTGATACAGTACGTCCAGGCTCATCAAAAATCCTCCTGAATGATGTCACAATGTCAGCGTAGTTATCCAGCAGAGAATCTGAACGCTCCCAGAGTGGGGTAGCCCAATCCAAGGCTATGCCGGACAACAGGGAAATGATGTAAGCCAGTTTGGTTCTTGCAGTGGGAAAATAATAAGGCTGTAGGGTGAAATGTATATCGCACTGATTCAGGAATCCGCGACAGAGCTTAGGGTTGCTGTCGAACTTGCTTCGCATAGGGAGATGTAAGCGGGGAGATGCCCTGCTTCCTGTATTCCCGGACATAGAAGCGGGTGTAGTTGCTGGTTACCCCAGAGGTGGATAAGGAGGTTTGTAGATTATCCTGTCGTTTAGACATTTCTTGCAGAAACTGAGCCATTTGGTGCTGCATGGTTTCCAGGCTTTCCAGACGGCCAGCAATGCACCGAAATAAATGTACTCCAGACTCCTGTTCCGTGGCCAGATCCATGGGGCCAGTGCAAACTGTGATGTCCTGGTTTTGTTGTGGATCCGGGGTGGTAATAGGAGCAGACACTGAAGCAGGTTTAAAAGTAAATGTGGAGTTTTTAATGAGTGGCTTAACAGACATGAATGTGGTAAAACAGAAAGTCCGGGTATAGCTCGCTTGATCTAGATTTTCAGTATGATTACAGACCGTGAAAGTGGGGACTGACGATCCTTCTGACTTTTTGGGTTTTAAGCAGGAGGTGTCAGAAAAGTTACCTCAAATTCAAGTTCTCTATGAGAGTAGAGTATTAAAGCGGGCTAGAAGTATCCTAGCTGATAATAGTCATCCCAATTATATGGTGTTCGAGAGATTACCATCAAATATACATTTTAGGAGTGTGCGCGCACATACAAAGCGGTTATATAATAGCTTCTTTCCAGTAGTTGTTCATCTATTGAACCGTTAAAATGCACTGACCTGAGTATTATGTTAATGTTTTACTGGTTTGTTTTATATGCTGAAGTGTTTGTAAATTGACATTTCGTTGACAATTTAACATGTTCTGTTTTGTTGTTGATGACAATAAAATGTATTGTATTGTATTGTATTGTATTGTATAGCACTAAAGTGTACTTGGGAGCTGTAGTGAGGCAAATAGGAAAAAGTCCAGTTAGTGACAGGCAATGGAAAATGTCCAGGTAGTGACTTGTTAATAGAAAATGTCCAGGTAGTGACTGGTTAATAGAAAATGTCCAGTTAGTGGCTGGTTAATAGAAAATGTCCAGGTAGTGACTGGTTAATAGAAAATGTCCAGGTAGTGACTTGTTAATAGAAAATGTCTAGGTAGTGACTGGTTAATAGAAAATGTCCAGGTAGTGGCTGGTTAATAGAAAATGTCCAGGTAGTGACTTGTTAATAGAAAATGTCCAGGTAATGACTTGTTAATAGAAAATGTCCAGGTAGTGGCTGGTTAATAGAAAATGTCCAGGTAGTGACTGGTTAATAGAAAATGTCCAGGTAGTGGCAGACAAGGGGAACTGTCCAGGTGGTGACTGATTAATGAAGAGTGCTGACTGAGTAAGAAATATCCAGCAGAGTGTCAGTGGAGGCAAGGTGCAGGGTAAACAGCAGGACTCAGGTACTCAGGCAAGCGGAAGGTAATGGGGGATGCAGGGTAGTCCAGTGGGGTTTGGAGCAGACAAGCAGGCAGGCAGGTAGTGTATCACAGGTAACAGGTGGTGAGCACGTGACAAACCAGGATTGGGCGAGCAAATCACATGGCCGGAGGTAAGATGGCGGCGCCCATGCCAAACGGAACGGAAGCAATGCCAGGCCTCACCAGCCCAATGTGACAGCATGCCAGCGCAGAGCCACGCATAGCCAATGCCCCTCACCACACACCAGCACCACCGCCAGAAATCCCCCGCCACAGTGACCTCACAGGTAATACCCGTCGACCACCATGCCGAGAAACCCTGGTCGTGACACAGGGCTGCCACTAGAGGAGACTGATCAGGTGAGATGAACTAACATGGCTGCGCCCATGCCGCTACCACGGGAACCAGGACGCACGCATGGAAGCCCTAGCAGGCCCTGGGGAGAATACTCAGCCATAACTCACCACTACAACTGGTGTCTGAATGCCTCCGAGCCTAAAGACACCAGTTCAGCGGTAAGCAAAGGCCGATCCCAGGCTGCATCCTGACAGGGACTGTCTTACCCACTATTACATTCACTCAATTGCACGACAATTTAATGGGCACATTACCACTGGTACAACACCACAAATTTCAGGGAGTAATGTTACACTAAAATACTTGACATAACATCCACCTCTTCACCAAGCTCACCATGGGTCAAATAATAGGGCGAGAGTTTAGAAAATGAGAGAGATTAGCAGTAAACTCTCACACTTTTAAAACTCGCTCAGTGTAATAGAGTCCGAGAACAGGCAACTTGCATGTTTTTAGACTAAAAAACCTTAAGGCGTCCATAACTTTATTGCAATTAAAATACAATATATAACAGTTTACCACTAACTTATACTAAAATAAAGACATGGACACGGAATGCTTTGGTTAAATGGTCATAACTCACTTTTATTGAAGGTAGGACCCTGAGTTTTACTTGATTATTGATTTAATTAAATTTTTTGGAGGCAAAGGATGCTACAAACACTCAGCTCCAGCCATATGATCTTGAGCAATATTAGGGAGCAACTGATATGCCCCCCCTGTGGCCATTGTAAGCTGAGCTGTGAAGACTCACAACCCCGATAATATTGCACAGTATGAGCGTGTCGCAGAGATGGATGCCCAAAGTCCTCCCACAGAGGTAGGCCATACTACGACCCTTCAAAGGATATGTGCTCCACAACGTTTTTCTTACATCTTACGTGGCTGCTGGTTTGTAGCACCTTCTCGCCACCGCCAGGTCCTAAGATCCGTGCGCTGCCAACCAAACCAAACCTAGGCCGCATCCAAACAAGAAAAAACGTCACCCAAAAACACACCTAACCCTAACTGATAAATGCACTCCATCAGGGCGACGAAATTGGGCCTGTTCCAGCCGTAAACGTAGGTGCCGCACCACTAAACCACCAGACCCGGAGACAAAACAGCCTCGTTAATCTTCCTGCGAGCCTTATCCACCGCCATGAGGTCCCTAGAAGTCCTCCATACATGGCGAGGGACAATGTCCGACCACACCAAGTGCACCTCCGGCCACCGTAACCAAAGGGCGTCCAAGTCAGCCTGAATTTGCAAGATCAGATCTATGCCCTTAGACTGCCCAACATCATTACACCAACCTTCAGACCCTCAATTTTTGAATGCTAGCCATTCAAAAACAAACTGGCGGGTAAACGTTTCTGGGTAGGAAAACACAACTTAAAGCTTATCACATCCAACATATGACTTAAATGTGGATGACTTCCATCTACCAATAGCTTGAATAGCAGATGGAGGCAACCCGCTGGCCGCCGCACACAAGTAGCTGCGCCAATATGAAAAGAGTGCGTACCATATTGTGCAACATCCAAACCCAACTGACCCAAACACCGCTTAACACAGCAGCAAACTGGAACTTAGTCAAGGGGGAGCAGCCTGCATGCAATAACCATTGCGGGGATGATGGGCGCATTCCAGCATATAAACCAGCCAAGCGCAAAGGGCAAATCTCAGAATTAGGATGAGGCTTGATGGTAACCCAACATCCGTGCCCTAACTGATCAGTTTTAGAATGGGGAATTTTGCACAGGACAGCCCCGGCCTGGAGTACCACATGTTTAAATAATAGACTGGAGTTGGCAGACCTCTTACTAGACGCCACAAGTTCACTAAGCCGAAATGCGCCAAAAAAAGCCAGCACAAATGCTAATTGGAACAAAAGAGATTCAGTCAGAAGAAACAATCAATGAAACTACCTCTACCAGACGCTACAGCAGTGCCAGGTCAATTGGCCCACGAGAATCTCCCACCATGGGACTTTCTTTAGGCCAATCCTTAAAGGCCTTAGCCAGCACAAAAGAAGACTTTGTGGGGTCCTGACCACCATGAAGGCGCGAGAAAAAGGCAATACCCACAAGGTCGGAAGCCATGGCCGCTTTAGATCGGCCCCTCTGATAATGGCCCCACACAAATTCAACTAAGCGCTGATCTAAAGACTTACCCACAGCAGGATACCTAACCTGAAAAGCTTCCCAGTCACACCAAGCTGCCTCATAAACCCACAAAGTTGACGGAGCCAGGGACCTCCGAGCCAGACCAATTAGTTTGACTCGACAATCTGCCAGACAGAAGACGGACAAGTCATCCCAATCGGATTGGCCTCAGGGGCCAGCATCCAAAACCTATCAATTTGAAAACGGTATAGGCAATCCACTATAAGGTTCTCAATGCCCAGGTCGTGTCGTGCCCTGAAGACAATATTCGCCTGCAAACATTTCAAAACTAAGAACCTTAACATACGCAGTGCCATAGGAGAAGAAGGACACTGGTTATTAATAGCATGTACAACGCCCAGGTTATCACACCAAAAATTATGTTCCGATTAGACAACCGGTCAGCCCACAAATCCACAGCCACTATTATTGGAAAAAGCTCCAATAGCAGCAGGTTGGACTGGATGCCACAAGATATCCATGATGCAGGCCATGGAGCAGCGCACCAGTCCCCCTGAAAAAATGCTCCGAAGCCAGTTGAACCTGCAGCATCAGTGAACAACTGCAATTCAGTATTGTCAACAGGCTGCAAAGGCCAAATCAACTCCAAATTGAAATCCACCAAAAACGAAGCCCACACCCAGAGGTCATCCAGGATTTCCCTGGAAAGGCGGACACTGAAATGCGGACTGGAGACCCCTGCAATTGCACGCTCCAACTTACGGCAAAACACCTGTCCCATCGGAATTATCCGGCATCCAAAATTAAATGAACCTAGGACCAACTGTATCTGGTGCAATTTAACCCGCCATGAATCTAAGCAACACTGAATCTGACCCATCAATCGCTGCACCTTGTCGGCCGGCAACCGGCAGCATCAAGCAACTGTGTCCACTTCGATACCAAGGTAAGACAAGCAAGAAGATGGACCTTCCATCTTTTCCAAGACAACTGGCATGCCAAGAACCCGGAAAAGGGCCTGAGCAGAAAACAAAACATCCCCACAAACAGCGCTATCTTATGAGCCAACGAACAAAAAGTCGTCCAAATAATGTGCAATGCCCGCGTGTCCCGTACCAGCCTGGATACACCAATATAAGAAAGTGCTAAACTTTACAAAATAAGCAAACGAGATAGCGCAGCCCATGGGGAGGCACATGTCAACAAAGAATTGGCCATCTAACATAAAACCCATAAAACGTAGGGACCAGGGGTGCAATGGCAGTAGGCAAAAAGCGGATTCCACATCCAATTTCGCCATCAGACCCCCAGGACCAATACCCTTTTTCATCGCTAGTGCCTCATCAAACAACTGGTATTGAACCTGGCAAAGTGAATGAGGGATTGCATCATTCACAGAGCCCCCATTAGGGTATGACAAATGCTGGATCAAACTGTATTTACCTTGGACCTTTTTGGAAACGACACCGAGAGGGGAAATGCACAGGTCCAGCAAAGGAGGGTGGGAAAAAGCCCGGACATATGGCCCAAAGCCACTTCAGCAAACACTTACTGTCACACCACATGGGGGAGCTCTCTGGCCGAACGCAAATTCCAGGAGGAAACCACATGCAATGTGCCATCTACAGGTAACCGAAAACCTAAACTAAAACCATGCAGCAAAAATTGGGAATCTTCCCGCAAAGCATACCAGCCCAACCATTTAGCCAACTCATCTAATGCCACCAGAGAATAGGTCTTATTTGTCAACTCTGGAAACAGCAGTCCTGCCCCCTGCACCGCCCTTCGATCCTGACTTACAGTCTTTGGCGGGGTGGCTGCCATTACAGATGCGGCAGGGGTGACGAAAACTACATCCTGTCACCAACAGCTGCAGGCACCGCAACAGCTTGGGCAACGATCACGTCACCAGGAGAAGTACCGGCCACAGTGCTTCCACTTGATATTCCTGCACCACCTGAAGCCATCATGGGAACACTAGGCAAAACACTGCGGCGAGACACAGAAAATGTTACATCACTGGACACCACAGCGGGGGTATCTGGAACTGCCACCGGGGGAAGTGCTGGGGTAGGAGAAAGTGCAACGAGAGAAGAAGGTAAAGGGGAGGGGTGGGGCAAACCGCACTGGGAAAGGAAGGCACCGGTGGGTGTGGGGCTGGACCCTGTGGTGGAGCAAAGTGCTGTGACCATGACGGGGCGGGAGGCAAAAAACCTGAAAAAGTGGGTGCAAGGTAATGGGGAAAACGGTAAGGCTGAGAGAAAGAGGGGTGCCAGTAAGGAAAAAGGGGGGCCCCAGCAGAAGAATAGTAGGGAGAAGGGTAACCTTGACCAGAAAAGGGAGGAAAAACAGATGGTTGGGAAACAGAAGGAATAATTGAGGAGGATCAGGCAGGGAGAGAAGGAGCAGAGGAACCAGCAGGGAAAGCTTGGTGGGCTGATGGCAGAGGAAAAGGGGGAAGGGAGGAAACAGGCTGTGGTTGAAGGCTGGCAGGAAATGGGGAGGGGTGATAAGGGAGGGATGTGCCCCCCCTCTGGTGGAAAAAGTGGGTTGCTGAAAATAGGTACCCCCAGCAAAATTGCCCCCAAAAAGGCCAACAGAGGCTGAACCCTGATATGGAGGGGTGGTGGCCACAGGGGGGAAGGCCGTGGGTACAGCACTGGGAACCGAGCCCCCTGCAAGCTTGATACAGCGCTGTGGGGGGGCACCCAGCAGAGGGGGATGCCAGGAGGCGGAATGCTATCCCGATCGTGGGCAGCAGAGGTAGGCTGGGAGGACGCCAGAGTGAGCGGTGACCCTGCTGGAGACGGAGACCGCTCACCCGGGTAAGCAGGGGACACGGCAAGATGCCATGATGCACTAGCACCGGGGTGTGTGGCCTTGTCCCAGGCTGAAGGTGAGGATCTGGGGTGGTACACCAGAGCCGGGAGGCTGAGGCAGCAGGGGGAAGGAGGGGGGCAGGGGGATCCATGAAAAGGGGGGAGCGGAGCGTAATGAAAAGGGGGGATGCAATGAAAGATAGGGGGATAGAGAAGGAAAGAGTGGGTGAATTAGAGAAAAGGAGAAACAAAGAGAAGCAAAGGGGGTAATAAAAGATACAGAAACACACAGACAGGGAGAATGAAAGTAATAAATATCACCAAACACTGGGCCTGATTCAGAGCCACTCGCAAAAAGCGAGCGCTCGCTCAGAATCAGGGTGGCCGCTTTTAAAAAAAAAAAGATCCGGCTTCCTGGCCGCTCGCTAAGCTGTGGGTGACCATCGCGACCATCGGGCTTGCGACGAGACCCTTGTGTTTGGGTCTCGTCTGCCACAAGCCCCAGTGAGCTTCCAACTCTAATAGAGCCAGAAGCTCACTACTGACATCACTGGTGATGTCAGTAGGGCGCCCACAAATGGCAGGCGGTCCTTCAGGAATGCCTCCGTTTGTCCAGCCACCCACCCTGACGACAAAACGGGGTGAGCTGTCGATCAACATTGACAGCTGCCCTGTTTGTAGCGAGCCCAGGAGCAAGTGAATTTCTCACTCGCTACGCGCGGCATGCGCAATGCATAACCATTGACCCGCTTGCAAGCGTATAGCGCTTGAGAGCAGGTCTGAATCAGGCCCACTGTCCAGAGGATGGCACCGAGTGACAAACACCGTCCAGAAAGGTAACCCAGCCTTATAAACCCACCTAGATCCACTCTCACAAGCTCACACATGATCAACAACCAACCAATCTTGATCAACCCCCCAAACTACTCTACCTAGCAACTGTTGACCAAATTCCAGCTAATTACAAAAAACTAGAGATGAGCGGGTTCGGTGCTCAGAGATCCGAACCCACCCAAATTTCAAGGATCCGGGGCGATCCAAGCGCAGCGTTAAGCCCATTGAAAACAGCACAAAAAATAAAAAGAAGAAGGCGCCCGCCATGCCCCATCGCCTTACACCGCCGGTACCCCCCGCTGCCGACACCGCTGGCACCCCCACTGGCAGCATCCCCCGCTGCTGACACCACTGCTGCCGGTACTCCTGCACTGCTGCCCAACGTACTGAGGACACCGTCAGTGACCCCCACACTGCCGACACTCCAGCACCCCTGCACTGCCGACAAAGTCAGCAAATCTGCACTGAGGACACCGCCGGCACCCTGCATTGAGAACACCCCTGCACTGTCGACACAGCCAGCAAACCTGCACTAAAGACAATGCTGGCACCCCCGCCCAGCAAACCTGCACTAAATACACAGCTGGCACCCCCGCACTGCCAACACAGCCAGCAAACTTGCACTAAAGATACCGCTGGCACCCCCGCACTGCCGACACAGCCAGCAAACCTGCACTAAAGACACTGCTGGCACCCCCGCACTGCCAACACACCCAGCAAACCTGCACTAAAGACACCGCTGGCACCCCCACACTGCTGACATCACTGGTACCCTTCACCGAGGACACTGCCAGCACCGCAGCACTGCCATTCCATGTACTGAGGACACCGTCTGCAACCCCGCTCTGCCGACACTGCTGTCACAGTAAGTGCACTATTGGTGTATCCAACCCACACTGTATAACACACTGTATCCGTGTTGGAAATTAGAAACATGTTAGTGCCGCCCACTGTGTCACATAGCTTAATCAGCCAGCTAGCTGGATGCAACCTTTTGACCTTAACTAGATGAAGCAAATAATATTGTGAGGTGATCAAAATTGATTGGAAATTACTGGAAATAAATATTATTGAGGTTAATTATACTGTAGAAACAAAGACAGGCCCATTTTAATGTGATCTTAGCTGTTTTTATGGTCTTTTAAGGAAATAATCCAGATCCAAAACCAAAACACGAAAACAAAACACCAAGGAAAACAATCCAAAACCAAATTCAGATCCAAAACCAGGGGAGATCCAGATCCAAAACCAAAGCACGAGGGTCGGCGCACATCTCTACAAAAAACGAAGGACTCTTACATATCCCTATGCCTAATCATCTCTCGTCTCATCTTCACGATTTAAACTCTCATCCAGATGTTTTATTATTTTGAAGATAAAACTCGATCAATGTGAGATCTTACTAATGAACGCTCACATTTTCTAAACTGTCACCCTATTACATTTGGCCCCAAATCTCTTCCAATCATTAATCTCAAATCCAAGGATGTACAGGATGTTAGATTATTACCATATAATTGAATGGAAGGAATGTCAATGCATTCTCCGATTCACTATCCAACAGAAAAAACGCATCTTATGGTTTTTACAATCAACTTTTAATATGCTCCTTTGATAGGTCCATCGTTAATCTATATTTGCAAATTAAGCAACCTAGCTTTTAACATATTCTCGGTTTTTGCCATACATTTTATTCTGATTACGTTGTGCAGTTATGTGCTTTATATGGGATATTATCTTTACTGCTTTTGATTCTAGGTGGAATCTATTATGGTGCTTTTCGCTATTTGATTAAGTATATTATTAAATCTAGTAGGGGCTGTTTGATTTTGCTATTTAAATATGTATGTAATGTCTCTGTATGGCACGCTCCTCACATTCACATTTACATATTTTATATGGATTGCACTCTTTTCTAGTCGCGGTGCTGGGTCCTGGAAGTCTGACACGCGCCTCTGACGGTGCTGCGGGTGGCTGCCGTACTGCAGTCACCGGGTGCTACTTAGGGTAGGAAGTTAGTTTAATGTATCTTTCTTCCCTGAAGACGGGTTTAATAAAGAAACCTGAAACATTGGCGTTTATGGGCTGATTTCACAGAATTTATTTATTTAAAACTCCGTGAAGTGTCGTCCACTTTTTATATATATATATTAGGGATGTGCAGGCTCGGATAGGTTCGAGTTTGCACGTGGAGTTCGGATTTTTCCCTCCCAAAAAACGGAACTCAGAATGAGGCAAAACGTCATCTTACATGGACAAACATCATCATTCCTGGACAAAAGACCAGGAATGATGATGTTTGTCCATGTAAGATGATGTTTTGCCTCGTTCTGAGTTCCGTTTTTTTGGAGGGAAAAATCCGAACTCCACGTGCAAACTCGAACCTATCCGAGCCTGCACATCCCTAATATATATATATATATATATATATACAAAGTCCAGAATGCCGCCACTACCGTTAATACCACAAAGGAGGTTCATTAAATAAGGTAACAAGACCTCTCATTGCATTAATTTATTCAACTTGTACATATATATATATATATATATATATATATATATACACGTATAATCAATGGTATGGCCTTGGTATAGATTATTTTTCAAAAAAGTCCCCGTACTTGTCTAAGCATTTGTTCCAACAGTACACCAAAGGCATCTATTCCTGGCATAGAAGAAAACAGTGTCAAGCGCCTGAACTTCACCATCGGTTGCAAATCATCTTCCACCAAGGTGCTTCTTCAATGATCCAAAGAGATGGAAATCACTTGTTGCCAGGTCAGGGCTGTAGGGAGGATGATCCATTACCTCCCAATGGTAGTGCCGTAACAACTCACATGTGTGGTTGGCAGAGTGTGGCTTGGCGTTATCGTGCAGCAATACGACGCCTGTTTGCAGCAACCCAGGTTGTTTTCAAGGAAATTAGAATGAAATAGAGAACATTACAGATGTGAGAGGTCCTGTTATCTTACTTACTGAATCACCTGTGTGTGTGTGAGAGAAATACCTACTATGAATCTATGTATGTATCTCTATCTGTTTACCTACCTACCACCATAACAAGTGCACCCTATGCTGACCATCCCCTCTGACATCATACCGAATGGGCGGGGCACTGCCCAGAGAATCTTCAGAATATTCCGGGAGGAGGTGTACGCTGCAGTGTGCATGTCGGGTTACAGTTCCAAAGGGGACGCCAACAGAGCTCTGTGATAGTTCAAAATTATGGGAAGGGGGAATGGGAGTAATGGGTCGCACCAAGACCACTATAACTGCGAAACTACCCTAATCCTTCTGTAATGACTATCATATCACAGTCTATTTATCCTATGAAGGGGTGCCCCTCTGGGACAAATCGATCATATCCAAAACAAAGAAAAAGATTCCCAATACGAGTGAACAATGGGCCTGATTCAGACTCGGACGCTATTTGCGGCCGCTCGCTGACTAAAAGGGTACCGGCTATTTAAACATGTGCTCGCACTGAGTGGCGTAAAGCCGCCCACTAAGTAATAGCGAGCGGCCGCATTATGCACTCGCACCTGTATAAAGACGCCCTTTTGCCACTCGCAACACACGTCATCTCCGGCAGTTGTAGGATTAATCGGGAACATAGAGAGCCATCGGAGCTGCTCGCAGCGCTTGTGGTAGCCTTTTCCCACCACAACATTGCGAGCAGTTCAGGCTAAAATACAACCCAGTCACGTGTGTAATGACGCTACTTTGCTAATTATGCACACCCACTAAACGCCGTTCTGACGGTCGGACATGCCTGCGTTTACACATCCACACCCCCATTCACAAGCACCTTCCCCTGTTACCACCCACAAACGGCACTATCTGTCACTCAAAATAGCGTCCTGACTGAGGGCTACGGGCGAGCACTTTCCCATCGCAGTGACTGGTTCGCGCACGCACATTGCGACTCATACACATGCACAGATTGCGGAAATTCGCTCAATGAGAGCGAGCACAGCATAGCGTCCGGGTCTGAATCAGGCCCAATGTCTCGCAATATTCGTGTCATCAGTAACATTATAATACTGATTCTATCATTTTAAATTGCAAAGTATGCTTACCTCATATATAATCGAGAAGGTTAGGAATATACAGAATTGAGCAATAGTGGATAGGTGCAATTCATTCATACACAGTATAGCACCATTGAGTGTATTCATTTGAGACATTTGACAACTGAGGACTATAAAATATTTTAACTTTTTTCATTTTTTCCCTATTTTGCTGTGTTTTAAAATACCACTGCGGTGATTATTAAGATTAATATTACAAGTTATGTTTTAGTACGAATATTGTGAGACATTGTGCACTCGTATTGGGGATCTTTTTTTCCTTTGTTTTGGATAAGAGCTCTGTGAAAACCCGGGATAAAAAGTTTTCAAAGATTATTTGTTATGAAAACACGATCTGAGTATAGCAAGGTTTCCTGATTGCAGATAAAGCAAAATATGTTGAACGAGTGCAGTCAGATATTTAGTATGAATAAATGAACAGCACACCCTGCATAAGATCTCTGTATACAACTTCACAGCTAGCGAAGTAAACTCTCAATTATTTCAATTCACTTGTTTTGATGATTTTTATTGAATACAAGCCACATTATACGTAGATAACGGGTTGTGTATGAAAACCCAGCAGTAGGGAGGCCGCTGGTCAGAATACCGACAGCGGAATCCCAACAGCCAGAATCCCGGCACCCATAGGAACTAAAGGTAAGTGTTTTCCAAACCCCTATCCTATCCTAACCCCAACCCTCCTTTCCGTTGCCTAACCTTAACCTCACCAGCCTAGTACCTAAGCCTAACCTCCCCGCAACCTTAACCTAACACCCCCTCCCCTGTGCCTAAACCTAACCTTCCCCCTTAGTGCCCAAACCTAACCGCCCCCTCACCGCACCCTAATCCTAACCCTTTCTCCCCTGTGCCTAATCCTAAACCTCCTTCTAGTGCCTAACCCTAACACTGCACCCTGACCCTAATGTCCCCCTAACACCCAGATACTTACCTTCGGGATGCCGACAGGCGGGATACTGGTGCCGGGATCCTGACCTGTTGGGATTTCAGAGTCGGTATTCAGACCGTCGACATTCCGCACACCGGGATGCCGACTACATCCTGTAGATCACAAAGCCTTTTAAAAAAATAATCACCACATTCAATTCCTATAGCCTTATGGAATCGGTATGATATCTCGGCTGCCGTATGGCCAGGAGTTCGAATCCCGGCAGCAGCAGCCCGACAAAACAGCAGAGCCCGGTAGCTGAAGCCCGACAGCACTGGAAATCCCGATCGTCCTAAGGTAAGTATCTACTAATCTAACCTAACCCCCCTAACCCTAACCCTCCTTAAGGGTGCCTAACCCTAACCTCCCCCCAGTACCTAACCCTAATCCCCCCTCTAAGTGCCTAACCCTAACCTCCCCCTTCCCCGCTGCCTAAACCTAAGTCCCCCAGGGGGGTGCTTAACCCTAAGTCCCCCCCGGGGGAGCCTAACCCTAACCCTCCCTCCCCCTAGCCTAACCCTAAGGGGGGGGTGCCTAACCCTAAGTCCCCCCCGGGTGACCTAAAAATAACCCTCCCCCCCACGGCTGTCTGCTCGCGGCACCCGGCATCCGCTCGATCGGGATGCCGGGCGCCGGTCTCCCGGTGTCGGGGAAATAAGCGGCGTCTAGATATAGACGCCGGTCATTTATCCCACGGCGGGATAAAGCAGTTGGGAAGCCAGCTGCTGGGTTTCCGGCAGCCGGCCTCCCGATTGTATACCAGCCTTATTGTTAAGAAACAAAAAATTAAATAAAAAAAGAAATACAGTTTAACTCTGTGTGAAATCGCCGAACATTTTGCTGAAAAGCTAAACAGCAGTAAAATCTGTATTTTGCCACAAAGGTAGCAACGTGCAGACAAATTATATATTGATTCTCCCAAAAGATTTCCGCATTTGAAACCCATGCATGATTTATTGCTAACTAGTCGTAGGCTGTAATATGTTATTGAAGATGGTGAAAATCATTGAGTTTAATGAACCCAGGTAAATATCAACACTCGTAAAAAAGTGAAAAAAGTCATGAAGAATAATGGTTTGTCAGACGTGTCTTTGATAGCAATAAGTAAGATAAAATACAGGCTTTTTGGAAATTAGGCATTGGGGTACAGAAATGAGTTTCTTTATAGACTTCCTGGAGATAAAATGACCCGCTAATGGGCACGCTTATGATGGATTAATAATATATTATATGCTACTACTCACCATGAAAGCCATACAAAATACAAATAAGTAAGATTTAATCACAGTTAAGGGTATTTTTTAGAGTTTACATTTGTCTTAAGCAAATAACAGACACTGTTGTTTTTACAGTGAATTCATTAACAGTACATAGTGAAGGCAGACATTTTGTGGGCGTAACCAATATGCTGGCAACCGATGCCCTAGGATCTAGTGACTAGAGTTGTACAAGGGTACTTCCACTTCATGTGCCGGTCCTCACCACCCATCATCCCCAGAACATGTGGCATAATAACATCACAAAGAGGCACTGGGTCTGGAGAAGCCAAGTTGCTGGATGCTGGGTGTATCTTTAAGACACACTACTGAGCTCTTCTCCATGCTGCTGGGTACTGTTCCAAGCAGCCCACATGCAAGAGATAGATACCACTAGATACATGCCACGGTGCCCCCATGTCCAGGTCAGCGGCATTGGTTGCACGCTCCTCCCTACAGGCCTGTTCTTGTTCTTGTTCCAATTTTCTAGCGAGCTATAATTGTCTCAACCTTAGTAACTGTAAGGACTTGATTGCCAATTATTTCGATAGTGATAGGGTCACATTTGGTTAACTTGGTAAACCATTCCTCATTGCAGCTGAAATGCCTTGTTGCACCTGAATCAATATATATCAACAATCTATTACTGCATTCATTCAATTTGGTGTTATACAGGGCATGTCTTAAATGTATCCTTCTCATGAGACCTCCATCTTGATACGCTGCCTGCATTACTGTCCACATATCTTTTGCTGACTCTTTTCCATGTATTATAGAGTACGCATGTTGCTCTACACTTAAGCCTATGGTTCCCATGGCTCTCTATATATAATCTGCATTTGAATATGCATCTGGTTCTACAGTAACCTTCCTCAACTTTTCATGCTTTAATTTAATTTCCATAGCAAACTTCCAGGCTATATCATTTTCTGCACCTTTTAGCTTGTGAAACCCATTATGGGTGTAGCTCCTGTATTTTTTCTTCTTACCGACATAACTGTACAGCTTCTGTACTTTAATCAGCTTCACTGCTGCTATACTGTGCTGAAAAGACTCTGTGCTGTCTTCACTCTGTGTTCCAATGCAGTCTACACTACACATGTGACTAATATGACGTCTGTATTCTGCTGGAAAATATGTATGTGTACAGTTGGTGTTATGTTATTAAAGAGTGCTGTAGTTATACTCACACCAGTGCATGACTAAAACAATGAACAACCCAGTTACTTAACCAGTGGTTTTGATTTATTAATAGATAGCAGATACAGCTGTACTCACTGTTACATACACACTGGTTCTGGACCAGGGCTTGAGTAGAGCAGGGTATTATACAGCTCAACAACTGGCGAGTGTATGACACTTGCGGGTAGCGCTACAGGGTACAGGAACAGCCTTTTATGCAGGTAATAGGCAGGTCTCTCGTAAGCTAAGGGCCTGATTCAGCTTTGGGAATAGAGTAAGATATAGTAAGTAACTGTGAACCAGGACAAACCATTTTGCAATGCAAAGGGTGCAAATACATACATTTTATATTACATGTAGGTAAATACTGGCTGCTTTTGCATGTAGCACACAAATACTGCCAGCTTTATTTTTTACACTGCAATTTAGATGTCAGTTTGGACACCCCCCTCCCAAATCTAAATCTCTGCACATTTTAAATCTGCCCCACCTGCAGTGCAGCATGGTTTTACCAAGAGGATCAGTTACGTGCTAT
Source organism: Taudactylus pleione (assembly GCA_031769625.1). Classification (NCBI taxonomy): domain Eukaryota; kingdom Metazoa; phylum Chordata; class Amphibia; order Anura; family Myobatrachidae; genus Taudactylus; species Taudactylus pleione. The sequence continues at coordinate 937,083 of JAUIMM010000279.1, forward strand.
ACCTTACTCTATTCCCAAAGCTGAATCAGGGCCTAAGTTAGGAGACATCTGTCACCCACCATGTCACTCCACACTGTGGCAAGATGACTCTCCGTACACTCAGTACTATCTACGGTGGCCATCTTGGTACAGGGAATGAAGCCTCCTCGGAGGGACAGGAAGATGGAGTCTGTGCTGTAGCACACTCCTCTTTCAACAGTACTGGCTTGGCTAACCATCACTATGAAGGGCTTGCACCAATGTCCTTTTTTTTTACCCCTGCCCACAGTGCCTAAAGAACAGTGTTTTCTTAATTTCATAGTCTGCAAGGCAGGCCCGGAGCATACATGATATGAGAATACTGTGGAGGCCATTAGGTATTTGGCATTTGACAAACATCACTGCTGGCCTGTAGTGGCCCTAAAATGGGTTTAGTCTAAAAAAAACAATAGTGACATTTTATGCAGGGGCATATTGAGAGAATGGGCCCTGTGTGCCGTCTCTGTCCAGACCCCCTTCCCTTAGTTGGTGGCGCAAGGGAGTAGACATGTGCTATGCCAGAGTCTACTATGCATGCGCAGGTCTCTGGGAAAATGGAGCAGTAGCCATTTTCCTAGGGATTTCTCTACTGTGCATGTGCAAACTGCTGGGAAAATGTCCGCTGCGCCAATTTACCACAGATTTGTGTAGCGCTACTACTGCCGACTTGGGACTACGGAAATGGAAGTATTGAAGAGCATGGGAGCCATTTTCTCACTCGGCTGTGGACAGTGAAGAGGGAGGGTGGGAGTTAGTGCTGTGTAGTGTAGTGTAGTGTAGTGCTGCTGTTGTCCACTACTTCAAAGTCCATAGGGGCTGGCTGTGTTGTGCTGTGCTGCTGTTGTTAATAGGGGCTGTGTCCACTACTTCAAAGTCCATAGGGGCTGGCTGGACTGTGTTGTGCAGTCAGTTCTCCATAGGGGCTGTGTCCACTCCAAAGTCCTGTGCAGTGTCCCAGTCCTAAAGGGGTGCTGTAGTGTTGTCCAGGGGGTGCTCTGTCCATCAGGGGTGCTCCCCCCAAGTGCTAAAAAAATAATATATTTTCTGTGTTTGTGAATTGTGTGCGCAGTAGCCGCACGTGCATCAACAAAGTAGTGCCAAGCGTGCGCCTGTGTCATAAGTAAAGGGCCGGCTGGCTTGACCGTTAAAGGGTGCTGTAACCCCCGAAAGTACACTCCAGTCCAAACCAAAAAAAAATTATTTTCTGTGTTTGTGAATTGTGTGCGCAGTAGCCGCACGTGCATCAACAAAGTAGTGCCAAGCGTGCGCCTGTGTCATAAGTAAAGGGCCGGCTGGCTTGACCGTTAAGGGTGCTGTAACCCCCGAAAGTACACTCCAGTCCAAACCAAAAAAAAAAATATTTTCTGTGTTTGTGAATTGTGTGCGCAGTAGCCGCACGTGCATCAACAAAGTAGTGCCAAGCGTGCGCCTGTGTCCCATAAGTAAAAGGCCGGCTGGCTTGTCCGTTAAAGGGTGCTGTAACCCCCGAAAGTACACTCCAGTCCAAACCAAAAAAAAAATTATTTTCTGTGTTTGTGAATTGTGTGCGCAGTAGCCGCACGTGCATCAACAAAGTAGTGCCAAGCGTGCGCCTGTGTCATAAGTAAAGGGCCGGCTGGCTTGACCGTTAAGGGTGCTGTAACCCCCGAAAGTACACTCCAGTCCAAACCAAAAAAAAAATTATTTTCTGTGTTTGTGAATTGTGTGCGCAGTAGCCGCACGTGCATCAACAAAGTAGTGCCAAGCGTGCGCCTGTGTCATAAGTAAAGGGCCGGCTGGCTTGACCGTTAAAGGGTGCTGTAACCCCCAAAGTACACTCCAGTCCAAACCAAAAAAAAAATTATTTTCTGTGTTTGTGAATTGTGTGCGCAGTAGCCGCACGTGCATCAACAAAGTAGTGCCAAGCGTGCGCCTGTGTCATAAGTAAAGGGCCGGCTGGCTTGACCGTTAAAGGGTGCTGTAACCCCCGAAAGTACACTCCAGTCCAAACCAAAAAAAAATTATTTTCTGTGTTTGTGAATTGTGTGCGCAGTAGCCGCACGTGCATCAACAAAGTAGTGCCAAGCGTGCGCCTGTGTCATAAGTAAAGGGCCGGCTGGCTTGACCGTTAAGGGTGCTGTAACCCCCGAGAGTACACTCCAGTCCAAACCAAAAAAAAAATTATTTTCTGTGTTTGTGAATTGTGTGCGCAGTAGCCGCACGTGCATCAACAAAGTAGTGCCAAGCGTGCGCCTGTGTCATAAATAAAGGGCCGGCTGGCTTGACCGTTAAAGGGTGCTGTAACCCCCAAAGTACACTCCAGTCCAAACCAAAAAAAAAATTATTTTCTGTGTTTGTGAATTGTGTGCGCAGTAGCCGCACGTGCATCAACAAAGTAGTGCCAAGCGTGCGCCTGTGTCATAAGTAAAGGGCCGGCTGGCTTGACCGTTAAAGGGTGCTGTAACCCCCGAAAGTACACTCCAGTCCAAACCAAAAAAAAATTATTTTCTGTGTTTGTGAATTGTGTGCGCAGTAGCCGCACGTGCATCAACAAAGTAGTGCCAAGCGTGCGCCTGTGTCATAAGTAAAGGGCTGGCTGGCTTGACCGTTAAGGGTGCTGTAACCCCCGAAAGTACACTCCAGTCCAAACCAAAAAAAAAATTATTTTCTGTGTTTGTGAATTGTGTGCGCAGTAGCCGCACGTGCATCAACAAAGTAGTGCCAAGCGTGCGCCTGTGTCATAAGTAAAGGGCCGGCTGGCTTGACCATTAAGGGTGCTGTAACCCCCGAAAGTACACTCCAGTCCAAACCAAGAAAAAAATTATTTTCTGTGTTTGTGAATTGTGTGCGCAGTAGCCGCACGTGCATCAACAAAGTAGTGCCAAGCGTGCGCCTGTGTCATAAGTAAAGGGCCGGCTGGCTTGACCGTTAAAGGGTGCTGTAACCCCCGAAAGTACACTCCAGTCCAAACCAAAAAAAAATTATTTTCTGTGTTTGTGAATTGTGTGCGCAGTAGCCGCACGTGCATCAACAAAGTAGTGCCAAGCGTGCGCCTGTGTCATAAGTAAAGGGCCGGCTGGCTTGACCGTTAAGGGTGCTGTAACCCCCGAGAGTACACTCCAGTCCAAACCAAAAAAAAAATTATTTTCTGTGTTTGTGAATTGTGTGCGCAGTAGCCGCACGTGCATCAACAAAGTAGTGCCAAGCGTGCGCCTGTGTCATAAGTAAAGGGCCGGCTGGCTTGACCGTTAAAGGGTGCTGTAACCCCCGAAAGTACACTCCAGTCCAAACCAAAAAAAAATTATTTTCTGTGTTTGTGAATTGTGTGCGCAGTAGCCGCACGTGCATCAACAAAGTAGTGCCAAGCGTGCGCCTGTGTCATAAGTAAAGGGCTGGCTGGCTTGACCGTTAAGGGTGCTGTAACCCCCGAAAGTACACTCCAGTCCAAACCAAAAAAAAAATTATTTTCTGTGTTTGTGAATTGTGTGCGCAGTAGCCGCACGTGCTTCAACAAAGTAGTGCCAAGCGTGCGCCTGTGTCATAAGTAAAGGGCCGGCTGGCTTGACCGTTAAAGGGTGCTGTAACCCCCGAAAGTACACTCCAGTCCAAACCAAAAAAAAAATTATTTTCTGTGTTTGTGAATTGTGTGCGCAGTAGCCGCACGTGCATCAACAAAGTAGTGCCAAGCGTGCGCCTGTGTCATAAGTAAAGGGCCGGCTGGCTTGACCGTTAAGGGTGCTGTAACCCCCGAAAGTACACTCCAGTCCAAACCAAAAAAAAAATTATTTTCTGTGTTTGTGAATTGTGTGCGCAGTAGCCGCACGTGCATCAACAAAGTAGTGCCAAGCGTGCGCCTGTGTCATAAGTAAAGGGCCGGCTGGCTTGACAATTAAAGGGTGCTGTAACCCCCAAAGTACACTCCAGTCCAAACCAAAAAAAAAATTATTTTCTGTGTTTGTGAATTGTGTGCGCAGTAGCCGCACGTGCATCAACAAAGTAGTGCCAAGAGTGCGCCTGTGTCATAAGGGCCGGCTGGCTTGACCGTTAAAGGGTGCTGTAACCCCCAAAGTACACTCCAGTCCAAACCAAAAAAAAAATTATTTTCTGTGTTTAGCCGCACGTATATATCAAATCGATATAACATAAATGGAGGACCAAACTTTCTCCGATAAAAATAAAATAGAGAAAGATCAAGAACCACTTCCTCCTAGTGCTGAAGCTGCTGCCACTAGTCATGACATAGACGATAACATGCCATCAACGTCGTCTGCCAAGGCCGATGCCCAATGTCATAGTAGAGGGCACATACAATCCCAAATGGCAAAGTTCAGGAAAATGACCTTGAAAAAGACATTTAAATCAGCTGAAGAGAAACGTAAACTTGCCAATATGCCATTTACGACACGGAGTGGCAAGGAACGGCTAAGGTCGATCCCTAGTATGTTCATGACTAGTGGTTCAGCTTCACATGACGATGGAAGCCCTCCTCCCACTAAAAAAATCAAAAGAGTTAAGCTGGCAAAAGCACAGCGAAGAACTGTGCTTTCTAAGAAGATATCACAAATCCCCAAGGAGAGTCCAAGTGTGGTGGTGGTTGCGATGCCTGACCTTCCCAGCACTGGACGGGAAGAGGTGGCTCTTTCCACCATTTGCACGCCCCCTGCAAGTGCTGAAAGGAGCACCCACAGTCCACTTGCTGATATGCAAATTGAAGATGTCACTGTTGAAGTACAACAGGATGAGGATACTGGTGTAGCTGGCGCTGAGGAGGAAGTTGGCGAGGAGGATTCTGATGGTGATGTGGTTTAATTAAATCAGGCTCCGGGGGAGACAGTTGTTGTCCGTGGGATGAAAAAGCCCATCACGGTCATGCCTGGGCAGAAGACCAAACATTCCACCTCTTTGGTCTGGCAATATTTCTATCCAAATCCGGACAACAACTGTCTTGCCATATGTACCATATGTAAAGGTGAAATAAGTAGGGGTAGGGACGTCAACCACCTAGGAACATCCTCCCTTATACGGCACCTGCAGCGCGTTCATAAAAAGTTACTGTCAAGTTCAGAAACTTTGGCTAAGACCGTAAGCAGTCCAGGGACACCTAAATCCTGTTGTCCTGTTGTATCCAAGCGCCTGCAAACCACACCGTCAACTCCCTCCTCGTCAATTTCCTCCTTAGTCAGGATCGGAAGTAGTCCTGCAGGCCATGTCACTGGCATGACTGACTCTCCTATCCGGGATTCCTCTGGAGGATCCTGCATTGCTACGCCTACTGCTGCCGCTGCTGCTGCTGTTGCTGCTGCTGGGAGTCGTTCATCATCCCAGAGAGGAAGTAGGAACACCACTACTTTTACTAAACAATTGACCCTCCAACAGTCCTTAGCGAGGAGGATGAAGTACGACAGCAGTCATCCTGAAGCAAAACGTATAACTGAGGCCTTGACTGCTATGTTGGTGTTAGACGTGCGTCCGGTATCCGCCATTAGTGCAGTGGGATTTAGACAATTGATGGAGGTAGTGTGTCCCCGGTTCCAAATCCCGTCTAGATTCCACTTCACTAGGCAGGCGATACCGAGACTGTACAGAAACGTCAGAAAAAGTGTCCTCAGTGTCCTGAAAAATGCCGTTGTACACAATGTCCACTTAACCACGGACATGTGGACAAGTGGAACAGGGCAGACTAAGGACTATATGACTGTGACAGCCCACTGGGTAGATGTATCACCTTACGCAGCAACAGCAGCAGCGTCACCAGTAGTAGCATCTCAGAAACGCCAGCTCGTTACAAGGCAGGCTACGCTGTGTATCACCGGTTTCAGTAAGAGGCACACCGCCGACAACCTCTTAGAGAAACTGAGGGAAATCATCGCCCAGTGGCTTACCCCACTTAGACTCTCCTGGGGATTTGTGATATCTGACAACGCCACCAATATTGTGCGGGCATTACATCTGGGCAAATTCCAGCACATCCCATGTTTTGCTCACACAATAAACTTGGTGGTGCAGAATTTTCTGAAAAGCGACAGGGGCGTGCAGGAGACGCTTTGGGTGGCCCGAAAAATTTCTGGCCACTTTCGCCATTCAGCGACTGCGTGCCGAAGACTGGAGCGCCAGCAAACACTCTTGAACCTGCCCCGCCATCACCTGAAGCAAGAGGTTGTGACGCGGTGGAACTCAACCCTCTATATGCTTCAGAGGATGGAGGAGCAGCAAAAGGCCATACAAGCCTATACATCCACCTATGACATAGGCAAAGGAGGGGGTATGCACCTGACTCAAGCGCAGTGGAGAATGATTTCCGTGTTGTGCAAGGTTCTCCAGCCCTTCGAACTTGCCACACGTGAAGTCAGTTCAGACACAGCCAGCTTGAGTCAGGTCATTCCCCTCATCAGGCTTTTGCAGAAGCAGCTGGAGAAAGTGAAGGAGGAGCTAAGACGGAGCGATTCCGCTCGGCATGTGGGACTTGTGGATGAAGCCCTTCATTCGCTTTGCCAGGATTCCAGGGTGGTCAATCTGTTGAAATCAGACCACTACATTTTGGCCACCGTGCTTGATCCTAGGTTTAAAGCCTATGTGGTGTCTCTCTTTCCGGCCGACACAAGCCTGCAGAGGTGCAAAGACCTGCTGGTGAACACACTGTCAGCTGAAGCGGAACGTGACACGTCAACGGCTCCTTCTTCATTTTCTCCCGCAACTGGGGCTGCCAGGAAAAAACTTAGGTATCCTAAGCAACCCGCTGGCGGTGATGCAGGGCAGGCAGGACCAAGTTTGGACATCTGGTCCGGACTGAAGGACCTGGCAACAATTTCTGACATGTCTACTGTCACTGCATATGATACTGTCACCATTGACAGAATGGTGGAGGATTACATCGGTGACAGCATCCAAGTAGGCATGTCAGACAGTCCATACCTGTACTGGCAGGAAAAAGAGGCAATTTGGAGGCCCCTGTACAAGCTGGCTCTATTTTACCTGAGTTGCCCCCCCTCCAGTGTGTACTCCGAAAGAGTGTTTAGTGCAGCCGGGAACCTTGTCAGCGAAAGGCGTAGGAGGTTGCTTCCACAGAATGTGGAGAAGATGATGTTCATCAAAATGAATTATCAGCTCTTCCAGGGAGACCAGCCTCCAGAAGGTACAGAGGGACCTGTGGTGGTGGATTCAAGTGGGGACGAGTTAATACTTTGTGAGGATGAGGATGTACACACTGAAGAGGGTGAGGAATCGGTGGATGAGGAGGATGATGATGACATCTTGCCTCCGTAGAGCCAGTTTGTGCAGGGACACATTAATTGCCAGCTTGTTTTGTGGGGGCCCAAACGAACCAATCATTTCAGCCACAGTTGTGTGGCAGACCCTGGCGCTGAAATGATTGATTTGTTAAAGTATGCATGTCCTGTTTATACAACATAAGGGTGGGTGGGAGGGCCCAAGGACAATTCCATCTTGCACTTCTTTTTTTTCTTTGCATTATGTACAGTTTGGGGCCTAGTTTTTCTAACTGCCATCCTGTCTGCCACTGCAGTGTCACTCCTAGATGGGTCACGTGTTTGTGCCGCCCACTCGTGTCGCTTAGCATAGTCATCCAGCTACCTCGGTGCAACCTTTTGGACATGAAAACACTATTGTGAGGTGTTCAGAATAGACTGGAAATGAGTGGAAATTAAGGTTATTGAGGTTAATAATAGCATAGGAGCAGAGAAACCAACAAATTCTGTGATTTTAGCTGTTTTTATGCTTTTTAAAAAAAAAATACAGATCCAAAACACAAAACCCAGAACCCAAAACACGGAAGGGTGGTTTTGGCAAAACCAATCCAGATCCAAAACACGAAGAAAGATCCAGATCCAAAACCAAAACACAAAACACGAAAAGTGGCCGGTGCACACCCCTAATATATATATATATATATATATGCCAGTGATTTTATGCTATTTTTTAAACACTGTTTAAAGAACTTTTCTTAACTTTCATTTCTTGCTTGTGTGCGTCATCCTGCAAATTTTTTGGGAATGTGCTGCTTTTTGATTTGTTATCTTACTTTGCATCCCTAATATTATCAGACAGAGAAGTTTACTGGGTTACTAGACCTCAGAGGTAACAGCTGTGTAGAATGGCAGCTTTGTGTCCATGATAAAATTCAAAATAAAGTATCAACCACTCCCACAGGCTTTGATTAGACAGCCAGAAGCACGGAAGCATTCATGGTTCAACATTGTGGTGGAACTAAGAAATTGCAGACACGGATGTAAAAAATATATTTTGGACCTTCCACATCCTAAAATATATATTACTAATTTGATATATAAAAGTACCTTTTTAACCTCACCCCATGGGCAGCTGTATAATGGGTGTAGGTCCCTGGATCTGGGGGACCAACATAGCACACCTGAACCCCAAAATACCCTACACTGAACAAGAGTTACCTATTACAGGTTGAGTCTCCCATATCCAAATATTCCGAAATACGGAATATTTTTAGCATGCCTTAGAAAGTGAAACCTTTGCTTTCTGATGGTTCAATGTACACAAACTTTGTTTAAAGCACAAATTATTGAAAATATAGTATAAAATAACTTTCAGTCTCTGTGTATAAGATATATATGAAACATAAATGAATTTCATGTATGTACACAAACTTTTTGTGATGCACAAAATTATAAAAAATATAGTATAAAATGACCTTTAGGCTATGTGTATAAGGTGTATATAACACATAAATGCATTCTGTGTGTACATTTGGGTCCCATTCCCAAGATATTTTATTATTTTATGTAAATTTTCCAAAATACGGAATATTCCGATATCCAAAATACCCCTGGTCCCAAGCATTTTGGATATGGGAGACTCAACCTGTAAAACAAACCCCAAGTCCTAATTCGTCCTCTACCCGGAGTTATGCCTTCCCAAAAATCCCCCATAGACTAAAGTAGAAAAGTGTCAGTTTTGACCAAACAGGAAGTGGGAGAAAAAAACTGACAGTTTAAACTTTAGATTGTTCCCAATTACACATTTATTTTTTTTGCCCTGAAATTTGGCATGCAGCACCAAGTGACATTTCTACCTGTTGGTTCCAAATTTCAGCTCAGTAGGTCCAACAGCATTTGAGGTGTAGCCCCTCAAACATCATGCCCCCATCTCAGGAATTCCCTATGGGAGAATTCCGTTTATTCGATTCAGCCTTAATATAAGGTCACATACGTGTTCTTATAATATACACCATAGACAATAGTAGCCTCTCCACTGGTGCCACTGAAATCACCGGGAAAATGGTGTGTACCCCCACCCCCAAAGCACAACCAGCCCTAGGCTTTTCACAGCCGGTCCTGGTTGTGAAAATACAGGGGACAAACGACATTGGGGTCCCCTGTATTTAGCACAACCAACACCAGGCTCTTCAGAGCCAGTCCTGGTAGTCAAAATACAAGGGACAAAAGACATAGGGGTACACTTTATTATCCATAACCAGCACCGGACCCTTTCTAGCAGGGGTGTAATGCCACAGCCAGGAGAACCCTTTCACCGGGTCCCCCGGCCAAAGCATTACCCCTGACCACTAGTCAGCCCAGGGGATCCTTGGGGAGGTGGTGACCCCCCCCCAATAAAGGGGTCCCCCTCTCCAGGGCACCCCAAGCCTAGACCCCTGGTCGGTAGGTGCCGGGTTGAATGTGTAAATTGTGTAGTGTAAAAATAGAAAAATATTTGTCTTTTGCAGTAGAACTACAGGTCCCAGGAAGCCTCCCCTGAACACTGGTACTTGGAGAACCACAAGTACCATCATGTAGGGCATTACAGGTCCGCTGGCACCTGTAGTTCACCTGCAAAAGAAATATTAAAATAAACACAATACACTTTAATATTTCAATAAAAGTTTATTATACAGCATCTTCACCTGGGGGACAGCGGCCTTTAAGCTCTTTTTCTCCCCAGGGCTTCTGGCGTCTTCTTTCTTCAGGAGCTGTTCACGCTGCTTCCCCCGCCGACGGACTGCCAGCCGCTGCCTTGTACTAGCTTATATAAGTCACCCGGGGGGGGGGGGGGGGGCGATGACGCTGTGAGCCGTGATTGGCACGTGGTGGCCATCTTGAAATTCAAAAATGGCACTAAGGCACCATTTTTGAAAATGGCACCACTCTCGAACTCTGCAGAATGGCTGACAGGGACTGGATCCTCCCGGATCCAGGTCTGCCGCCATGCCTGCTACCTTCGCCGGGTCCCACCGCCAATGCCCGCTACCTCTGCTGGGTCCCACCACCGCCATGCCCATTACCTCCACCGGGTCCTGCTGCCAACGCTCGCTACCAGCGTCGGGTCCCGCCGCCGCCATGCCCACTACCTCCGCCAGGTCCCCGCTGCCGCCATAGCCCGCTACCTCCACCATGTCCCGCCGCCTCTAATGCCCACTATGCTAGCCATGTTAGTGCACCCAGGTGAAACCACTATACACCCCCTGCAGGAGGCACTTACTGTTCATGCGCAGCAAGTTGACATTCCCTATCTACAATATATAATGGGTCATATGTGGGTTAATAGTTTATACTGTTACTTTCTCAATTACCTGAACCCCAAAATACCCTACACTGGAACAAGAGCTACATAATAAAACAAACCCCAAGTCCTAATTCGTCCTCTACCCTGAGTTATGCCTTCCCAAAAATTCCTCATAGACTAAGGGCTCTATTTATTAACATTATTTTGACTAAAATAAACTAAGTGATAGAGGCTGTTTTGTGTTTTAACACCCTTTTCACATTATTTTAGTATCACCTATAGTTATTACAGGGCAATTGGAGTAGAATTCGTAAAATTCTACTCCAACCCCTAAGTATCACTTATTTTTAGTAAGCAGATCGCATTTCCCATAATTGTAATGGGAAATGTGATCCGACCAAAGTTACTAAAAATAAATTGTAAAAAAATACAGGGGAAAGTCCTGTGATAATAACGCCACCTGGAGGTGGCGTTATCCAGGGTCTCCCCCAGTTACCGGGCTCCTACTCTGCTCTATTGGGCAGAGCAGAGCCCGGAGCCGGTCCCAGTGATCAGCTGTGTGGTCTAAACAGACTGCAAGCAGATACACTGCAAAAAAAAAAAAAGTACTTACCTGACTCCAGGGACCGGTGGTCGGGGCTCCGGTGATGTCTCCCCTCCGGTCAGCTGGTCTCCCATGGTGCACTGCGGACTGGTCATCAGGTGATTGGATCCCAGTGCAGTATGGGATGTTAGCTGACCGGAGGCATGGAAGACATCACCGAAGCACCGATGACTGCAGGTAATTGCTATTAAGGGGGGGACTTAATGACAGGGGCGGGGCTTAGCACCGGGGGGGTAGCGGCCAGTTGGCGCGTGCGCAGGCACTTTGTCACGGTATTTTTTGCGAAAATACCCTGACTAGTGTGCGGAGGGGATTCACAGGGACAGAGCTTTATCGCAAGCTCTGTCCCTGCAAGGGATTTGTAGTAAATCCCTGTGATATTGCCTGAATTCGCAATGCAAATTCAGTCGTTAATATCACACTACAATCTGCATTCAATATGCGGATTGTAGTAAATAGAGCCCTAAAGCAGAAAAGTGTGGAAGTGGGAGAAAAAAACTGACAGTTTAAACTTTAGATTGTTCCCAATTGCACATTTTTTATTTTTATGCCCTGAAATTTGGAATGCAGCACCGAGCGACATTACTACCTGTCCATACTAAATTTCATCTGAGTAAGTCCAGTAGCATTTGAGGTTTAGCCCCTCAAACATCATGCCTCCATCACAGGAATTCCCTATGGGAGAATTCCGTTTATTCGATTCAGTCTTAATATAAGGTCACATCCGTGTTCTTATAATATACTGTATATATATATACTTTACATGTATATATATATAATATATATTGTACACACACACATACACGCCAGGCTTGCCCACCCTCCCGATTTGGCCGGGAGCTTCCCAGAAAGGCAGACAAGCCTCCCAGAAGCCTGCGACCCTCCCGACCTCCCCCCAGGAAAAAATAGAAACCCCCGCAGCGGGGGTGGCGGTGACGCGATTCACACTGAATCGCGTCATCGTGGCCCCGCCCTCTGCTTCACAATGCTGAAAATAACGGCATTGTGAAAAGGGGGCAGGGTCACAATGATGCGATCGCATGGCTCCGCCCACAATGTGACGTCAATGGCCGGCTCCACCCCCAATGTGACGTCAATGGCCAGCCCCGCCCCCCGCTGTTAGCCGACAATCAACTCCCTCCCGGAAGGCTGGAGCTGATTGTCGGCAAGTATGATACACGCATATGTCACATATACATTACACACATATGTGTATATATCACACAAATTATATACACATACATGTTTACACAAACGTACATTACACACACACATATATAGATTACATGCAGCTGCGAGTTGTAGATATGGACAAGACCAGGCAACATGTCAGTAGACCCCTCCCCCTAGCAGCAAAATGCTACAATTCTCGGGTCTATCAGAAGAGGGCGTAGCCAAAATGACACAATTCTATTGCAGTCGCATCCTATTGGTTCTGCCCTCTGCCCATTGACCCACAAATTGCAGAATTATACCACAAGGTGGCAGGGCTTAATAATATTGTGCATGCTTTCGCTTCTGTCAGGGGGGATTCCTGGGTGCTCAGAAACCCCCCCTGCATGTGCCACTGCAGTGCAGGTGTCACAGGAGTGCATCGTGTATGTAAGTCATTTCAAACCCTATAGCATAAATAAAGCCATGTTTTTCTAATGCAGGTTTAGTAATGTCTTCAGGCAGAACAGGAGTTAATGACTTTATACTACAGATCATTTTTCTCTACCAGGACTTCACAAATTTAATATAAAGTGCTGTGAGCGTCCTTGTATCTGGGAATTTACAGTAACACAGCCTGTTCTGACATGCTTACAACCTATGATTTTTCTGCCTGAGGCCCAGCGAGACGCAGTGACTAAGGTCACCAGTGCAGAGTATTGACATTTACATTGGTGCTCCGGCTTCAAAGTCAATGTCATTTTTCAGCCTGTCAGAGTATGTACTCAGTGAGCCACGAATTCATCACTGGGAGGAAATGGCTAGCGGTAATGCACAGGTTGGGTTCATTTCCTGGATTAACCATTTAGTGAACAGAATCTGCAGATAGTTTAACACACAGGTTCTCAAACTCGATCCTCGGGACCCCAAACAGTGCATGTTTTTCAGGTTTCCTCACAGAATCATATGTGACATAATTAGCTCTTTTAAAATGTGTCAGTGAGTAATGATTACACCTGTGCACCTGCTGGGTGACATGGAAAACGTGACCTGTGTGGGGTCCTAAGGACCTAGTTCATACTTGCCTACCCTCCCGATTTGGTCGGGAGCCTCCCGAAAATCGGGTGCCGCTCCCGACCTCCCGGGAAGGCAGGCAATCCTCCCGGCTGCCAGCGACCCCTCCTATCCCCCCCGTACTTACATGTAAAGCACCCGCAGCGGGGGACGGCGATGACGCGATTCACGTGGAATCGCCTCATTTTGGCCCCGTCCCCTGCTTCACACTGCCTGTAATATCGGCAGTGTGTAGCGGGGACGTGGCCAAAATGACGTGATTCCGTGGCTCCGCCCCCCACCCCGCCCGCAAACTCTCATCCACTGGCCGGCCCCGCCCCCGTTTGTTGGTCACGCCCCACAGTCATGCCGATCTGGCTGCTCCCTCCCGGAAGGGGCAGCCAGATTGTCGCAAGTATGACCTAGTTTGAGAACCACTGGTTTAACAATTACGTTTTTTAATGATTACTGGGAACATTTAGGATGTAGTTATTGGCAGTCACTACGGTGGTAGGTGGCAGCGTTGTACAAATGGCGATTAGTCTACACCTCAGGTCAGCTTAGCTAGGGACGGTTTATTAACTAGGTAGAAATAGGGACTGAGGGCCTGATTCAGACCAAGTCGCAAAGCTACGTTCACACGCAGCCTGCCGATGTTTAAAATCTGCGCATGCGTACAAGAGTGACAGGATGTGCCGTTTGTGGGTGGTGACAGGGGGTGGTCGATAGTAACGGGGGTGCGGTGGTGCAAACGCAGGCGTGTCTGTTCAGGGGCGTGCATAATTAAGACGCATCATTAGCGTACACATCACATGGCTGAATTACACACAGCAGCGCTCGCAGTGCTTGCGGTAGGGTATAGTCAGCCACAAGTGGTGCGTATGGGTCCGATGTTACTCGATGTTACAGATTGTTCAATACACTTCCTGGATATGACGTACAGTATGTTACGAAGGGAAAATGGGCATCTTGTGTCAGGCTGGTGGGCATCTATATAAATACCATGATCGCACGGCAAGACATAGTGGGCATGCTAATGTCTTGCTAGCGATCGCAGGATTTGCATACTCTGGCTGCTTGCGACAAGGTCTGAATCAGGCCCTTCATTTGGAACAAACCGAAGGCAAAATATCCCATACAAAATATTCTATATGAGATTCCCCAATATAATCCTGGTTATTGTCTATTGTCCCAATGGAAGTGTGGCGGTGCTGCCTTATGACTCAAATGTACACATATATGGGATGGTAATAGGATGCTGGCTCTCGGGATCCCGGAGGTCAAAATTCAGACGTCGGCTCCCCGACAGGGTTAGGATACCGACCCAAACCCTCCTGCCCGGTGCCTGAACCTAACCCCCCCATCCCCCAGTGCCTAAACCTAACCTCCCTTTCCATGCAACCTAACCCTCCCCCCTCAGTGCCTAACCCCCCCCAATGCCTAAACTTAACCTCCCTTTCCCTGCAACCTAAACCTAACCCTCTCCCCCTAGTGCCTAACCCTCCCCCCAACCTTCGGAATGCCAGCGGTCGGAAAGGCGGTGTCGAGATTCTGACAGGTGTCAAGATTCCGGCGCCGGTATTCTAAGTGCCAGCTTCCCCTGCGCTGGGATACTGAACGTATCCCCACATATACACACAAAAAAAGAAGAGAGGAGCCATTTTTGTGAGGTGCAGTTTAATCTCATTCACTTATACCAAAATATGTTAAAAACATAATTTATTGAGTATGATTTAACATCCAACAGTATCAGATATATATCCTACAATGAAAAAAAAAGGAAATACAAATGAAAATACTGTATACAGGATTTATGGAAAATCGTATAATGTGACACTTCCTTAGCAGAATCATATAGAAGGCTGTTAGTGGACGTAAGTTAAGTACTGGAGGTTTTTAAACTGTGTCAAATAGCTGATTTGTGCATTTTTATTTTAAATTAAAAATGATAAAAAGCTAGCTTTTTCCATTCAATCTCAAACAAATTAAACATAAAATGCAAAAAAAAAGTAGGAAATTTTTTTTATTTCATTGTAATTTGAGGCCATTTTAATTCTTTCTAAAAAAAATGTAAACAATGATAAAAATCAATTATTTTTCATTTAAAAAATACTTTCATTAGATTTTGGGTGCCTGAACTAACAAAAATTTGATTTGGGGATAATTTGAAGCCATTTTTTTAACCCAAAAATGACATATAATTATTGGCCCAATTAAGCTAATTGAAAACTTTCAAATGACTAATTAGTCAATAGGTGGTGGGGGTAGGGTGTCCAAGGGCGAGTTGAACACCCCACGAATGCGACATTGGAATTGGATCACAACTGCAATTCACAGTGCGTGTTCCCTGTGAGAACAGCTCGCACAAGCAAACTCGCACTTAATTGGATTGCCCTCATAGGGGTCAATCCTATTAGGTGTGAATTGCGAGGTGCGAAGTGCGAGTTGCGATTTTCACTTTGAATTCACATAGCGAATTCATTTTGCAATTCAATTAGCAACTCGCACTGATCAGTCAGACTGAATTCGCAATTTTCCACTCCCACCTCCCTGAGGGTGAGAGATGGAAAGCAAAATCTTTATTTTAAGGTTAAAATGTGGGAACACGGGCCCTGATTCAGAGCCGGACGCTCGGACAGAGCGCTCGCTCTGAATCAGGGCCGTCCCTCCTAGTTTTTGGAGCGGCCTCCTGGCCGCTCGCATAGCTGTGGGTGACCACCCACAGCTATAGCGAGCGGCCAAAATGATGGTCGCGATGGTCAAGACCATCACGACCATCGGGCTTGCAACAAGACCCTGCGGTAGGGTCTCGCTGCCGCAAGCCCTGGAGTGCTTTTGGCTCTATCAGAGCCAAAAGCACTCCCACTGACATCACTAGTGATGTCAGTGGGGCAGGCCCCAGACGGTAGGTGTTCCCATGGGAACGCCTCCGTCTTGGCAGCCATGCCCCCGGCACGCCCACCAAAGGGGGCGTGCTGTCAATCACCAGCGCTCGCTCTGAATCAGGGCGGGCGCTGGTTTTTTTTAGGAGCGGCCTCCTGGCCGCTCGCATAGCTGTGGGTTACCACCCACAGATATAGCGAGTGGCCATGATGATGGTCGCGATGGTCCAGACCATCGCGACCATCGGGCTTGCAACGAGACCCTTGTGGTAGGGTCTCGTTCATCGCTAGCCCCAGAAAGCTTTCGACTCTAACAGAGCCGGAAGCTCTCCACTGACATCACTCGTGATGTCAGTGGGGCCGCCCCCAAACGGCAAGCATTCCCTCGGGAACGCCTCCGTTTGGGCAGCCAGCCCTAGTCGGGTCTCGCGCATACGCATGACGGAGCCGGCTCCGTCGTGCGCATGCGCTGTGGGCCACCATCGACCCGGTTGCGAGCGCTCAGCGCTTGCGACCGGGTCTGAATCAGGCCCACTGTGCTGAACCCCTTGGACACCCCCCTAATGACCAATTAGGCAATTGGAAGTTTCTAATTAGCTTAGTCCAATAATTACATGCCATTTTTTGAGGTAATAAAAAGAATGCCCTCAAATGACCCCAAAATCAACTTTTTCGTTAGTTTAGGTACCCCAAATTTAATTACAATAATTTTTTAGTTGTACAATAATTTTTTTTTATCATTCTTTTACCATTTTTCAAGGTGCCCTCAAAGTACCCCAAAATCATCCTTTTCCTACTTTTTTTTGCATTTTTCGTTTAATCTGTTTGAGATTAAACGAAAAAAGTTTGTTTTTTTATCATTTTCTTGCATTTAAAAAAAAAGCACAAATCAGCCATTTGACACCATTTAAAAACCTACAGCAACTTCCTAAAGGCCACAAACAGCCGTCTATACAGTCCTACTAACAAAATTGTCCATTATGGGGGGTCCAGGATAGTCTCCCCACATTTTCATGCATTTCTCGCAATTTTTATTTGGCAGTCCGCTGCGAGTAGTGCGAATAGGCATTTTTAATTGGATTGGAGAATTCTCAGGAGCGTGCTTCATGGCGAAGTGTGCGAGTTTAAAGAAACAAACTCGCTACTCGCACCTAACTGGATCGAGCCCATAGAGTACTATTGTGATTTATGCTAAATTATATTAAACATCACTTATGTTGCAGCAAGCTAATTGAACTCAGATGTGATATTACTGATCCACAACACTATTATTTAATGCACAAGAATAACTTGATTGAACTCAGATGCAAACCTTCTAGTGGAGAAGTGGAGAAGTTGCCATAGCAGCCTATCAGCTTCTACCCAGGGGCGTATTTATAATGGGTGGAGGGAGTGCGGTGCACATGGGCCCCCCGGGTCCAGGGGGGGCCCGCACCGCACACCCTGCACCCATATTATTTAAAACTTACCTCTCCAAAGTCCCGCACCGGGTGTCAGCACTATACATGGCCACCGCGGCCATTTTTCCGGTGCTTTGCACATGTGCAGTAGACTCCGGGCACACTCTAGTGCCCAGAGTTTACGAATACTCCGGTGGCCGGCCAGCGGCGTCAGTCGGTTGCCGGCCGCCGGGAAGAGAGGGGGCCCTGGACGGGGAATGCACACGGGCCCCCTCCTCTGTTTCTACCTATCATTTTATAGAATGTACTTGATAAATGCTAGTTAGAAGTTGATTGTTTGTAATGGGCAACGTCTCCCGACTTTAGATACAACAACCCCTAATGATCTGGGGTAGTACTGTATATTTACCTGCTGTCGGAGTTGTACTTCCAGTTCAGTTTTGGAGAAGTCCCTATTGCACAATTTGCCACCATCACAGATCTTTATTAACTTTCTTTCGCTCCACTGCCTGATCCACAAATCGGGACGTTTAACAGCAGGGGCTGCAGTGTATTGGACCAAGGCCGCCTACACAATGGCTGGCTCCACCTCTGGGGTGATGGTGTGGCCAATGCAATCTCTGAATAATATCCCAAAGTGCACACTGCCATTAAGGGGCATTACTCCTCCCTGGCTATGCCTGGTCCCCACCAGGCTCCTCAGACAGGCTTGGCCTGGGTAATCTGTACCCACCCCATCCTACTCTGGATAAGTACAGTATTCTCTTAATACCTCTCTATATGATTTTGGAACTGTGATTACCCTATACTCTTGGGCCCAATGTCCCATCACAAAGGCCATAGGTTCTCAAACTTGGTCCTCAGGACCCAAACAGTTCATGTTTTCCAGGTCTCCTCACAGAATCACAAGTGAAATAATTAGCTCCACCTGTGGATCTTTTAAAATGTGTCAGTGGCTAATGACTACACCTGTGCACCTGCTGGGTGACCTGGAAAACGTGACCTGTTTTGGGTCCTGAGGACCGAGTTTGAGAACCACTGACATACTGTAGGTTTTACCTGTTTCCCTGCCTATAAGCTGTACAATCTTGGTAATTACAGTACCTGCACTGTGTTTCATTTTATAGTGCTTTTATGGTTTTTCTCTCCTGCTTCTGTATATATTTTTGTTCAGTTTGCACCAAAGTGACGGAAACGTTTTCTTATGCTTTGTTGGCTTTGCCAGAAAATAAAAAAATAAAAATAAAATGATCTATATGCACCTCTAAGTCCTGTTTCTGCAATTGTCCAGGACAGGTCTCATTACTGCATTGTCCAATATGCACTGAGAGGTCTTTGCATGGAGCAGCCTACTGCGGTGGTACGTGTTCCACTGTGCGCTGTGATACCTGCTCTGTACTGACATCTCTCGCATATCAAAACCATGAAGATTATCATTTTTCATTGTATAAAGTTTTTTGTTAATTTAATTTCATTTTTTTTAAAACTAAGTGGGGCTAAAAACTGGCTCACATGTGCGCACACTTGTCCTTCAAATGTGGCTATTTAGCCGTTATCAATCGGTGCTTGTATCATCGGGGCAGCTGAGTATTGCTTTACAACAGAGGGGACATTTGTTTGTGTTTTTTGATAACTGAATTAGTTTTCTTAGCACTTCAATAAGCGGTGATAGGAAATTAAAAAAAAAACAACTTATCGCCATAACGGGGCTCTCAATAATAAACACAACCCTTGCATTGTACTTACCGCATGACTCTAATCAGCTAATGTTCTTCCCTCTATTGACAGTATTGCAACATCAGGACATCACGTGTGTGGCACTGGAGGGAGCAGAGAGATGGAAGCCTCTACAGCAGGGGTGGGGAACCTTCTTTCTGTCGAGGGCCATTTTGATATATATAACATTTTTCGCGGGCCTGGTACAGGCCACGCCCCCTCAGTGTGAGATCATACGGGGCGTAGCCACAATCGCCTGTGATTATCAGCAATGCTTCGGGGAGTTGTAAGGGCAGCGGCGTGACCATCTGAAACATCCTAAGGACGCCCCAAGTGGTACTGCTGCATAGATTCTGGCTGCAGGGTACCATTCTAGCACTTATCCAGCTATAATATGCGTCATACAAAGTGTATTCTATATCATAATTCCAGCATATACAGGACCAGCAGTCACAGTAGGCCACAGGTTCTCAAACACGGTCCTCAGGACTCCAAACAGTGCATGTTTTCCAGGTCTCTTCACAGAATCAAAAAGGAAAGAATTATAACCACCTGTTGATCTTTTAAAATGTGTCAGTGAGTAATGAATACACCTGTGTACCTGCTGGATGACCTGAAAAACATGACCTGTGTGGGGTCCCGAGGACCGAGTTTGAGAACCACTGCAGTAAGCCATTAAATGCGGCAGTAGGGCCATCCTGCCTGAGCTGAATGTTTATATTTTAGATGTGAGCACCATTCCAGATCATTAGAGCACGTCCAGGAGTCTGGGCAAGCAGCAAAGGAAACTAGCACTTCCCTGGACATATATTTACATATTGGTCTCCCTATTGGGCTATTGAAGCTATTGGGTCCTCAGGAGATTTAAACTAAGGCCCTCATTCAGACCCGGACGCAAGTGGCCGTTCGTACGTTGGGCGAACGTAAAGAAATATTTAAATTCAGGCACACGCTCGTATTTTCGTTTGCATCAAAACATCCTCCCCAAACTCAGGCGACCCCTCCTCTAACTAACGAGCGTGCCAAATAGCGAGCGTACATCCCCAAAGTGGTTTGAAGGGAACGCACGCACTAGTACTACCCGGAAGTTGGCCTGAGACATTTCGATTAACTGCTCGTTTATTCTGCCTACCTCCCTCAATCGTAACATGCCAATCAATATATCAATTAGCTTGTTTTTTTTTTTTTTTTTTACACAATGCAATAAGCTTTATTTATGTCCGTGTTTTTGTTTACCCGCAGAATACGTACGGCTTAAACATTCGCTTTTATTTGTCAAAATACATGTTAACCCCTATTAAATAATTGGTCTATTTGTTTTTAGCCCCGCATATTTCATGGAGTTCATTTTTTAATGTAAATTTGCTTACGCATGTCACTGCATTAAGCCTATCATAAGTCTCCTCAGATTTCTGGCCCTGTCGAACACATGACTCATACACTAACCAATAGAATTGCTCCTTAATCCTAAATACATTAGCCAATCAGAAAATTTTTGAGCACTTTATCAAAAATGTTTTTTTTGGAAAAACTCCATTGCCATCATGAGAGCCTCCGCATTCACCAGGCGCGAGCTGCTGGTGCTTACGGAGGTGATGGATCGGCGGATAACCAGCCAGCCTCCACCCATCACCAACCGGGAGAAGCGATCCGCATATGCGGAGGTTCGGGCCCGCCTGCGCTCCTTCGGCTCACGCCGCCATATCGGGCAGCTGGAGCGCAGGTGGTCGGACCTGCAACGGCGGACGCCCCGCTTGCTGGCATGCTTTCGCATGCAGATCGCTGCGAGTAAGTTTAATGGATTGTGGTTTTCATGTTTGTCTTTGTGGCCCTAACTGCATGGCCATGTTTTCCGTGTCTTTCATATTTATTCATTCTCCTCCTATCTGCATGGCCATGTTTTCCCTGTCTTTCATATTTATTCATTCTCCTCCTATCTGCATGGCCATGTTTTCCCTGTCTTTCATATTTATTCATTCTCCTCATATCTGCATGGCCATGTTTTCCCTGTCTTTCATCTTTATTCATTCTCCTCCTATCTGCATGGCCATGTTTTCCATGTCTTTCATATTTATTCATTCTCCTCATATCTGCATGGCCATGTTTTCCCTGTCTTTCATCTTTATTCATTCTCCTCATATCTGCATGGCCATGTTTTCCCTGTCTTTCATCTTTATTCATTCTCCTCATATCTGCATGGCCATGTTTTCCCTGTCTTTCATCTTTATTCATTCTCCTCATATCTGCATGGCCGTGTTTTCCCTGTCTTTCATATTTATTCATTCTCCTCCTATCTGCATGGCCATGCTTTCCCTGTCTTTCATATTTATTCAATCTCCTCATATCTGCATGGCCATGTTTTCCCTGTCTTTCATCTTTATTCATTCTCCTCATATCTGCATGGCCATGTTTTCCCTGTCTTTCATCTTTATTCATTCTACTCATATCTGCATGGCCATGTTTTCCCTGTCTTTCATATTTATTCATTCTCCTCCTAACTGCATGGCCATGTTTTCCCTGTCTTTCATATTTATTCATTCTCCTCATATCTGCATGGCCATGTTTTCTGTGTCTTTCATATTTATTCATTCTCCTCATATCTGCATGGCCATGTTTTCCCTGTCTTTCATATTTATTCATTCTAATTTTTTTTTTTTTTTGGGGTTTGGGGGTGCATTTGAAATTGATTTTGTTTGCGGATTTGTGTTGGAACTAACCACAATTTGTTTACCATCTTTTAGGGGCCCAGCGAAGACTACGCCATCAGCGTCCCGCCAGACGGCGAGCACGGCCACTCTCTCCCACCCCCAGCCAACACTCCAACTCCACTCCTTCCCCTATTCCCCCCTCCTCCCCAGCCTTCCTACACCCTCAGCCAGATTTTTCTGGACTCCTTCCCCTCCGTCCCAATTCCCCCTCTCCTCCAACCACCCCTCTTCGAATGACACCCTCCCCGGAGTTGGTCATTACACCGCCCCGATCTTTGGGGAATGGACCCACCTCCGAGGAGGATGATGGAGGGCCTTCTGTAGCTGGCGTTGGGTCTTCCGGTATGTTTTTTTTTGCTGTTTATTTTCGACACAAACTGTTTTTTGTTTATAATTTTATATTTTTTGTTTGTTTAACCCAAAAATAAGTGGTTTTGGTCGATTGCCGTAACCTGTTACTGCTGTTTTCAACATACACATAGCACACCTGTCTGAATTTGGACATAGGCCTTGTATTTTTGCCCTACACCATTTTAGTGTAATGAATTTTAATGCAGTTTTTTTTTTTTTTATTGTTTTTTTTATGTGGTTTCATTATTTTTGTATTAATCCCCAATTTTTTCTCACCCACAGAGGAACAGAGGCTTCGGCCAAATTTAGCCGGATGTGTGGCCCAGATGCACAGCCAAATCATCGGGGTGCTGGTGGTCCTTGACCGTATGTCGGTCCTCCTTAGGGAGTAGTTTTTTTTTTGTTCAACATTCTGTAAATAAATTGTTTTTTTTGAAGTTACGTTCTGGCTCATTCGTTTTGTCCCAACCACATATTGTTTACCCTGACATAAGTATAGTGTTCCTGCAAGGATTTCACATTTGGGCCAATAAGAGTGTGTGTTGTATTTTTGGGTCAAACATCCTCAAGAAACACCTAACAGTACAAATCTGATTTACCTTTTTTGGTGTAGTCACAATTAGATATTTCAACATTTTCCAGGTTCCTAGTTTGTGTGCAAGCAGCTTAGGGCAATATTACGAAGCAAAAGGATTGTACAGGCTTCCTTTTGGTGTTGGTTTGGACCCAGAATAAAGGAATAATTTTTGCTCAAATGGCGTCAGTACTGGATTACCCCTTAGTCAAATGTTACGTGTGTGAACCTGGTTACACTTGGTGGTAACGTTACAAAAAAGGGACAACATTTCACTCTCAAAACATTTATTACCAACATAACAGAAATTTCAAAGTGGTCACTCACAAACAAAACACACAGTGATAATCTCAAATACAACACATACCAAAAAACAAACATAAAAAAAAACAATCAAGAACTGGTTGACGAAGGACCATGCCAACATGATTCCACATATATGGCGTGGCAATAAGTGTTCCAGAATATAGCCACAAAATATCCACATACAGGTTTTGTAAGGGTAGCAGGAAGTAGTCATCGTTGGAGTGCCAAAGATTATGTCAAAAAACAGAAGAGGGAGAAACAAATTAGCAAAAAATTAGATGCTCTCAAACAAACCCAACCACATTAGGTATCAACACTGGTTTTTTGCAAATAATTACCTAAAAAATCTGGCCACCACATCATCGCATATGGCCCCCCCACATACTGACCTCCGACCAACCTCGGGGGGGCCATCCTCAGGTAAGGCATCCTCTGGCTGCATTGGGACACCACTCCTTATGGCGATGTTGTGAAATATCCCACACAGGACCACAATTTTCGAAACCATATCCGGCAAATACATGAGTTTGCCACCAGAGCGGTGGAGGCATCTGAATCGGCCTTTTAAAAGGCCGATACAGTGCTCCACCACTTGCCTGGTGGCAGTAAGTGTGGAATTATACTCACTTTGTGGCCCTGGTGTGGGAGCCAAATAAGGAGTGAGCAGCCAGGGCGTGCAAGGGTAGCCACTGTCTCCTGTGAAAACGAAAAGACAACATCAGGCTCACTCTGTATGAAGCTTAACATTGTTATGTACTAAAGGTCTCCACTTACCCAGAAGCCACGCATCACCAGCTTGTAGGTTGGTTAATTTGTGCCATATCCCTGATTGCCGGATGACGAAGGAGTCATGTGCACTTCCTGGTAATTTTGCATTCAGGGACAGGATCTGGAGGGAGGCATCACATACCACCATTACATTGAGGGAGTGATAGTGTTTACGGTTTCTAAATATTGCCTCCAGCCGTGCTGGAGGCTGAAGTGGTATGTGAGTACCATCCACAACCCCTATGATGTGTGGGAAGCCAGCTATTTGGTAAAAATTGGCCTTGGCCACACTAAGGGCAGCCATATCCAAAGGCATTTGAATAAAATGATGGAGGTGCTTGAAAAGTGCCTCCATCACTGCCCTCAGGATCCGGGAAAAGGAGGATTGTGAGATGCCCGCCACTATTCCCACCGTTGTTTGGAACGATCCTGAGGCACAGAAATGTAACACCGCCATTAATTGCGTAAGTGGTGGAATTGCTGTAGGACTGTCAATTTGCCGCTCAAGATCACTCTCTATTAATGAGAGAGTGTCTATGATGATTTTTGGAGGAAGACGGTATCGTCTTAAAACCTCATCATCTGGCATTCCAAAAAGGGTGACACGTGTTCGAAATATCTGGGGCCTTGCACGCCTACGATGCCTACGCCTGGGACGAGATTGAGGTTGGTCGGCTTCCGGGAGCAGGGCCAGAACAATCCGACCCAAATCAACCTGAAATGACAACATTGGAAGGTCAGCCTTTTTACAACACCCAATAAAAATACATGTAACTTTGCTTTCAAATACCATCCAGTGATGCTTACATGCCGGGGTATTGTCATGATATGTTGGAACTGCAAATAAGAACATCAAAAATATACATCATTTTATGCTGGCCATGTCATTATCACAAATTTAAGCAACACAAAACATAAAAGGGGACACACACACATTTGGCCCAAGAGCAAAACGACGTTACGCACACTACACCAAATAGAGGCCAAATGTAATCAACCAATGCTCCAGGCGACAAAAAACATTATTAAGGGATGAATACACATTTCACAATGCGCTAATTAGTTCGCAAATACAGGGCACAATAGCAAGTAGTAAAAATGCGCTAATTAGTTCGCAAATACAGGGCACAATAGCAAGTAGTAAAAATGCGCTAATTAGTTCGCAAATACAGGGCACAATAGCAAGTAGTAAAAATGCGCTAATTAGTTCGCAAATACAGGGCACAATAACGCCGCAAAAAAAAATTAACAAAAAACACAGAGTTCGATTTGGCAAAAAACAACGTCACATGTGGAAGGCCAACCAAAGTTGCGTACAGACAAACAAGAACATTCTCTAAACAATTTAACACATGAACTTACCAAGAGCTAATATCTAAGAAACCGGACCAAAATGTCTTTGGGGCAGAGCCAAAAAAAAACCTAAGAGAGATGAAATGACGGAAATAAAAATTTAGAAAAATCAACACCACAATGAGAGACAAATTGCCCCGAAGTTATACTTCCCCAAACTTACCAAATCTGGAAACGAGCCAAAAAACCAAAAGTGAAAAAAAAGGAACTGAAAACCAAGAAAAACCGCTAACCCCCCCAAAAAACAATAAACGCAATCTCCTAAACCAGCCAACAATCAACTCCAACCAACGTAACCTCCAACATTCAATAAACGCCACCTCGAGTCGAAACGCCACAACCCATAAATAGTGTTTAGTTTCCCGCCCAAATTAAGGAAAGATCAGAGGAATGCACAATCAATGATGCGGCCGCAAAATAAGGACGCATGTATAAATACGTCACGAGACAAAAACACAATTCTGGTGTATTTCTAGTTGGAACAACACACATGGATACAGACCAGGAAAACAATGGACAACAGTCCGGCGGTAAGTATTTCATGCATTTTGACTCAATGATTAATTCTAAACAGATTATTGTGCAAGTTGGGAAGTTGAGATTTCTTAAAATTACCCCAAATAGGTGAGGAGGATGACATGGAAGAGGCTGCTGGGCCCAGTAATCCGGGCAAAACTGCCAAAAAGAAAAGGCAGCCACAATTCACAAGAAAGGAGATGGAGGTTTTGATTCAGAAGTGTGTGGACATCCTGACACAGGCAGACAGGAATATGAGTGCAAGCCAGAAGTGGAGAATGTGGGAAGAGGTAGCCGTGGAGGTCAATAGGGTGGGGGATTATGTCCGTCTAGCCCGGGATGTCAAACGGCGGTAAGTAAACACTTGACCACCCTAAAACCAACAACCCAATCAAATAAAAAGTAATGGTTCCAATTTAACCCACAGATGGCAAGACTTCAAATATCGGCTGAAACAAAAAATGGCACACAGGGCTAGGCATGCAAGGGGGACAGGTGGAGGTCCCACCCCTGTGTCATTGGAGTTTACAGATTTAGAAGAGCTGGCACAGGGGTGTGTGCAGCCTGTGGAGGTGTTTGGCGTGTCCAACATGGATACGGACATGCCAGACTTTGCGGCTCCTCATGTTGTCCCAGGTAAATGTTGTGATGTCACCAACTGTGAAATGTTATTGTGCCAATATGTAGATTCTAATGTGAGTCTTTTCTCATTTTTCCAACAGAGACACAGGCGGATGAGTCTGCTCCAGAGGGGAGCCTTGGCCGCAGAATTTCTGCTGGCTCTGCAGGGGAGGAACCAGTACATCCGGCTGAGGACCCTGCAGAAGCCAGTCCAGTGCAATCCCCCTCGCAGGCAGTGTCCCTCCTCACAGAACTCAATTTAAAATCGGATTTCCATACGGAGATTCTGCAGAGGATGGACGCCAGTCTGGTACGGGTGGCTGAGGCCCTGGAGCAAAATGCTGCGGCCAACGTGACCATTGGTCAAGCCCTGGCGGAAAATACCAGGGCCAACATCCGCATCGCCACTGCCCTGGAGCAGCTCGTTCGCCAGCACATGGTGGAGCCGACCTCCCTTCCTGCCGGAACATCAGGATCCTCCACCTCTGGCACAACATCAGCCAATCCTCCAAATGTGCCTAGCCCTGTGCCTAGTCCAGAGGCCACAACATCTGCCTCTGGACAGGCCAGCCCGATGACATTCCGGACCCGGTCTGGCGCCCTCCCTCCCCCAGCCAAACGGGCGAAAAAACGGTGACAGCATTGGCTACTTTTCCCACACTCCTTCTGTGCTTGCCTCATATTCCTTTCTGGCCAAAACTTCCCTCTCCCTTCTTGTGAATTGTTTTTAATTTTTACATTTACGTTTAATCAAAAATTATTGTTTGCACAATTAATAAATATTGTGGAACACTGCCCAAAATGTTGTAGTTCAATATGGTTTTTTTTTATGGGTGGATACTAATAAATTACCAAGAAATGTACGACTTTGTATTCTGACATTCTTTACAAAATGGGTTACTTTTAATCCGGGCCCACAAGCCAACAACGTTACAAAAAAAAAAATAACACATTGTAAAAAAAGTGCTCGTTAAGGAACGTTTAAAACATTACCTAAGGAGTAAAAAACACCTTGCAAACACAAAATGAGGGACCAAACCTAAACATGATGACATTATTGTTACAATAGTCCAAAAACGAACACATTGCGGCCAAAATACACCCCCACAAATGTACGCTAATTGATTGTGTAATCCTGACATTAGCAGCTATGATTTCCACCTGCGTTCGGTTTTGTGCTATCCAAAAAAACTGCTTTCCAAACACATACCAAGCCGGTTTTCAATCCAACACTAATTGAGTTTCTGACAAGCCGTGATTAATCGATGCAACATCGTGGAGTGCCGGGACGGAGGAGAAGGCCATCGCCACTGTGGTCGAGTTATCCAGCCCCTAAGCTGTGCGAGCATTTTGAAGGGAAAGAGGATCATCCAGTGACGTATGAGTTGGTACGAACACATTGGACGTTCGCATTTGTTAATGTATGTACGCCCAAAAACGCCTCGCCACGCCTGCGTTTTTCCATCTCCACCCCCGTCAACGCCCAAATACGGCCTGTTCTGTCAATCACATTTGACATGTCACTTCCTGTACGCTATTTGACGAACGAGACAAAAAAAACTCGCAATCAGCCGTACGCACATGCGCAGTGTAACACCGACGCATGCGTGGTTAGTCAACATCGGAACGCAACGAGCGTACTGCCTCTAACGAACGGCTCTGAATCAGGGCCTAAGTCTTTATTATTTTTCTCTGCATTTGTATCTTGAGTTACAGTACCTTTAGTATAGTTGGATTAAGAATAGTAATAACTATATAGATATCTATATAAAAGTATATCAGTCTTTTTCCTTTCTCCGTTTCGCCCACTTTATAGTAGCTTGGCAACTAGGCTTACAGTCTATTATGGCTATCTCTCCCTGGGTAATTGCTACTAATGTGCGAGTTTAATATTGAAGCTTTTAAATAGATTCTCTCTCTGAGTGCATTAAAGACAAATACTTCTTACTTGGTTATAGTGAGGTGCAGGCTGTGTGTGAGGCTGTGATAAGTAAGGGATACCACTGTCTGCTGTCCTCAGTGCATACACTGCTCCACAATGAGGACCTCATTCAGAGCCGGTCGCACAGAGTGTGCGGTCGGTCTGAATGAGGGGAAGACAGCCTTACGACCGCCTAAGGTGATGGTCGCGATGGTCAAGACCATCGCGACCATCGGGGCTTAGGACGAGACCCTAGGGTAGGGTCTCCCTTGTCGTAAGCCCCTGAGAGCTTTCAGCTCTGTCAGAGCCGGAAGCTCCCATGGGAACGCCCCGTTTGGGCTGCCACCCCCCCCGGCCCACCTTCCAAACGGGGCGAGCTGTCAATCACAATCGACAGCTCGCCCCGTTTGGATCGAGACCCGCTACGACTGGCGCTGTCGGTCGTAGCGGGTCTCACGCATGCGCACGATGGTGCCGGCGCCATCGTGCGCATTCTCTGTGGGGGGGCATCGACCCGGTCCGAGCGCATCGGCGCTAACGACCGGGTCTGAATGACCCCCTGAGTCCCTTTAGGCTGCACCTCAGTGACAACCTGAATATGATGCTTCATTCCCCTCACAGGGTAGGAGCACACCTCTTCCCCGCAGTGATGACATGGGGCAGTCACTTTTCGCTGAGTCTGCCTCAATCACTGCCCAAAATGACTGGCTAGTCCTAGAGGTGTGTGGGATAGACCCCTCACACCCTCCTCTCAGCTCTCCAGAGAGGCCGTCCTCAGCGCCTCCTCATAGCTTTTCCCTCCTAGAAAGTTACCTCAGCTCTGCCCTGACCAGCAGCTACTGGCTTACCACTGTCACTTGTGATGCACTGGTCATGTGACCTGCTCCTGACCCCTTTAGAAGCTGCAGTGGGTGCTGGGAATTGTAGGGGTAACACACAGGGGGTGTAATAGTTCACTGTTAATGGACATTTACATAACATAAAATACTTTACAATAAATGTGTGTGTGTATATATATATATATATTTACATGGGCACCGCAGCATAGGTAGGTACCCAGAATCTGGGGTACCACATGTGTTCCAACTCCCACTTGGCTGTAGGCGCTGGGAGTAAAGAGCAGCTGCTGGACATGTGTCCTGTGGGGACACATCTCTTAGCAGTGCTGGCTTGACCGAGCAGCAGGAGATTGGTCCTGACTCCCGAAGCCAGGACAGAGGCGACCACAGTACTGCACAAAGTGCAGTGATGTATGTGCAATTGTTTAATGATGCAGTTAAAAACTATTTTGTATGATGCAAAACAAAGGCATAATACAGTGAGCATATAAAATCAATGTTCATATCATATCATACAACAAACATAAATATAAAGGTGCGTTGATTAAAAAGCAGGTAGTCCAGTTTCTGGCATGTGTTGTCAAGATGGTAATGGATAGTACCTGAGTCACAAAAGTTTGAGATCACAGCTCGTCAGCTGGAGATACTAGATACAATGTTGCAAAAGATTCGGATGGGTGCGTGCCCCTCCTACCTCGTCTTGCCGATGTGCCGTGCTGTCTGGATTGAGTCTACCACACGTCCGTGTGGCTCTGTTGCGATGTGAGCCTCCCGATCTCCAGCTTCCCCTCCAGTCCTCCGCTAGCGCTTGAGATGTTGCTTTGATGATGTGGAGCTGCTTGGCGGGCGTTCCGGCAGTGAGCATGCACGCTGATCCCCATCGGAGAAACAGAGAGACTGGAGTCCATGAAGCAAGTTGAAAGGGGGCGTGACCAATGCGTTTCACCCGCTTGTTCTTGTGCGGGCTTCGTCAGGGCTGTATAGTTCAGTGGGTGGTGAAGTGGCCTTTTATTGAGTGCATAATTGACTCCTCCCTGGTTATGTAGATATATCACGATATGCAGTACCTATCCTTCATAATACGGGGCATAAATACAATAACCAATGAAGAGGATCAACACTTCTTTATTCAAAATTCAAAATCAAGTTACAACATCAATGAAGAGGATCAATACTCCACGGTACCGCCAGGCCCGCCCTAGATAGCCAGTGTAGCGCCGACCGCAATGAGTGCGGTCAGCGCTACACATTTGCACAGGACCGGTGCTAGGCTTCCAGCGCCGGTCCTGTGCTGCACGCCTGAGCCCGTTCCCTCCCCCTGAGCGCTTGCCCAATAGCGCCAGGAGGCGGGCTCAGGCTGTGCATAACACACGCATCGCCGCCAGTGCTGGCGGCAATGCATGTGTTAAACAGCAGCCAATGAGAGTCAGATAGACTCTCATTGGCTGCTGCAGCACCCACTTCCGTCCAGCTCCTGCAGTGGGTAATGGGACTGACGTCATGATGTCAGTCCCATAATGCTGAGCGCGCCAGCCCGGGCGGACTGGAGGGCGGGAGCGGCATCGCGGACAGGAGCAGCGTGGAATCAGGTAAGTATATTTTTATATTTATTTTTAAACCTATCTGCACAACGGGGGAGGGGTTGGCTTCTACTGGGGGGGACATCTACTGGGGGTGCCATTGGGAGGACCTCTACTGGGGACTACTACTTGGGGGGGACTACCACTGGGGGCATTCAAAAAGGGGCCTAGTATTACTAGAGGCACTGCACTCGGGGGACCACTACTGGGGGCAATAATAGGAATGGCCACTACAGGGACCACTGGATAGGGGGGGGTCACTACTGGGAGCCTGCATCAGGGGGCCACTACTGGGGGCCCTAGATAGGGGGGATCACTATAGGGTGCCTGCATAAGGGGACCACTACTGGGAAAACTGCATGGGGGGGGACTACTGCTGGGGGCACTATATAAAAGGGCACTGCATAAGGGGATACCGCTTCGGCGCGTGCACATGGGGAGGGGGGATTTCCCTTTTCAAATTTGCCCTGGGCTACAAATACCCTAGTTACGCCACTGCATCATCCCACCTGTATGACTAATCAGGGAGGAGTCAATTATGCACTCAATAAAAGGCCACTTCACCACCCACTGAACTATAAAGCCCTGACAAAGCCCGCACAAGTACAAGCGGGTGAAATGCGTTGGTGACACCCCCTTTCAACTTGCTTCATGGACTCCAGTCTCTATCAGTTTCTCCGAACGGGGATTAGCGTGCACGCTCCCTGCCGAAACGCCCGTCAAGCAGCTCCACATCATCATAGCATCATCTGAAGCGCTAGCGGAGGACTGGAGGGGAAGCCGGAGATCGGGAGGCTCACAACACAGCAGTAGACTCAATCCAGACAGCACGGCACATCGACAAGATGAGGTAGGAGGGGCACGCGCCCATCCGAATCTTTTGCAACATTGTATCTAGTATCTCCAGCTGACGAGCTGTGATCTGAAACTTTTGTGACTCAGGTACTATCCATTACCATCTTTACAACACATGTCAGAAACTGGACTACCTGCTTTTTAATCAACTCACCTTTATATTTATGTTTGTTGTGTGATATGATATGAACATTGATTTTATATGCTCACTGTATTATGCCTTTGTTTTGCATTAAACAATTGCACATACATCACTGCACATTCATTTATTAACCCCTTGCTACGCTGTTAACTAGACACAAGCTTCCTATATCACTTACCTTTACTCTGGTGACAACGGGAATAGTCACCTGTGTCTGTAGCTGCAGCACAATCCCTACCCAAATTTTCCCCACATCCTAACCCCCAGTAGCGCACCACACCACCATATATAATCAATTAGTACTCTTTCCCAGGTGTTTAGTACAGCAACAGGGGATTATTAGATGTATACGAACAGAAAAGCATGACTTTTGTCCAGGAATGATGATGTTTGTCCATGCAAGATAACGTTTTGCCTCTTTCTGAGTCCTGTTTTTTGGAGGGAAAAATCCGAGCTTGGCGTGCAAATTCGAACCTTTCCGAGCCTGCACATCCTTATTAGGTAACCATAATTTGAGCAAACATACATTGAGCAAGGCGGAAACAACTGTACTAGCCAAAGGCCTCAAGTTTGCCCTCAATAATGACTTTGATCAATTTCAAATGTTCATAGACCTACATAAGTTCACCCATAAGTTAATTCTTAAAAAATTCTTTCACAAACAACAGGACGCACATCAAGAACCTCAGATAGAAAATGATCTCCATACCAACCTAAAAGTCAAGTCTACATTCTACCCCAGATACATCAAAGGGGCATGAATAGAAGCTTTTGAAAAAGCAGTGGAATGCGATATAGAACACCTTGGCAAGAAAATAAATGATTAGACTTCAAAACAAACACAAAAACACCAAAAACAAACCCAATTTCACTAAAAATGAGAACCTAGCATTACAAAATCTAAAAGAAAACAAGGCAATTGTAATCAAGCCGGCAGATAAGGGAGGAGGAGTTGTTGTCATGGACAAAGAGTATTATAATGAGGAAGCATCAAGATTACTGTCCGACAAAGATACTTACGAACTTTTACAGAAAGATCCAACAGAACAATACAAAAAAGAAATGAACCTTCTCCTAAAAGAAGGTAAAAGCAAGGGAGTACTGAACAAACTGGAATATGAATATATCATATAACATCACCCAGTGCTACCAGTTTTCTATTTTCTCCCCAAAATACACAAAACATACAATAACCCGCCAAGACGCCCAATAGTCTCTGGAATTGGATCACTCACCACCAAACTTTCTGAATATGTGGACATTATTTTACAACCATTTGTCATCAAACAAACCAGTTATCTTAGAGATACAACACAAGTTCTAGATATATTGAACACAACAAAATGGGAAGAAGGATTCCTTCTGGCAACATTAAATGTCAAATCGTTATACACCTGTATTGACCACCAGCAAGGATGTAGAGGAGTGGAATCAATCATGTAAATGGACCACAGCATCAAAAGTGAACAAATTGCATTCATAATAAAAAGTATCGAATTCATCCTTACTCATAACAACTTTTGGTATGGCAACTCCCACTATAGACAGGTTTGCAGAACTGCAATGGGGACCGAATTTTCCCCCAGTTACGCAAACCTGTTTATGGCGGAGTGGGAAAACAAAAACATCTGGACTAACAACCAATATAGGGATCACATATCTGTGTGGAAGCGCTACATAGATGATATCATCATCATATGGACAGGAGGAACCGAGACATTCAATTAATTTGTGGAATTTATCAATACAAATGATAACAACCTAGAATTCACTGTGACATCTAGCCTTCAATCCATTGACTTCCTAGACTTAACCATATACATTGAAGAAGGTAAGATTCAGACAAAAACTTACATCAAATCGGTGGATTGCCACCGAATCATACCCCCCACAAGCAATCATCATAAAAACTGGCTTAACAGCATTCCGGTGGTCCAATTCAAAAGAATGAGATGAAACTGTTCTAATATCAATACTTTTGAAGAACAAGTCTCAAATCTGAAGTCCAAGTTTCTAAACCAAAACAATAACCAAGAAGTCATCGATAAAGCATTTGAAACAGCTAGCACCATGAACAGAGAAAGTCTCCTCACATATAAAAAGAAGACAGAAGACACAACATGCCTTAGATTCATCACTCAATACAGTGACCAACATAAACTCTTAGAAAAAATTGTCCAGAAACACTGGCATCTACTAATGAGAGACGATTCTCTACAAGAACTCATCTCAAACAAACCTCAGTTTACATACAAGAAAGCACAGAGTATTAAACAAAAATTAGTGAAGAACCATTTCCCGCCAGCTAGAGATAAAATTCCAGAGGAGGGAACCTGGCTAGGTGATAGAAACCCAGGATGCGTAGCATGCCAAACAACCAAACAAAGAGGCACTGCTCCTACAACAGAAATAATATCTAACTTTACTGGAAACACATTTAAAATCAAAGACTCAATGACTTGTGATACAAAAGGAGTAATATACTTAATTTCCTGCCAATATGGCCTGCAATATGTAGGCAGAACAGCTAGAAAACTAAGTCTACGCATAGGAGAACATATAAGAAATGTTAAACACAAATTAGATTCACACAGTGTATCTGATCACTTCAGTAAAAAACATAGGGCCTGATTCAGACCCACTCGCAAGCGGCTGTCCGCTCGCAAGTGGGTCGATGTTGTGCACTGCGCATGCGCACGACGGCGCATGTTGCTTGTTGTGTCTGATCAAAGGGGGTGTGCTGTCGATGTTGATTGACAGCACGCCCCCTTTGGTAGGCGTGCCGGGGGCGTGCCTCCCTGACGGGGGCGTTCCCACGGGAACGCCTCCCGTCAGAAGCCGGCCCACTGACATCACTAGTGATGTCAGTGGGAGTGATTTTGGCTCTAATAGAGCCAAAATCACTCCGGGGCTTGCAGTTGAAAACCTCAACCGCAGGCTCCGGCTTGCAGTTTCGATGGTCACGATGGTCAAGACTATCGCGGCCATCAAACTGCACGCTCGTATAGGCTGTGGGTGCTGACCCACAGCTATACGAGCGTCCAGGAGGATGCTCCATTTTTATGGAGGCCGGCCCTCATTTAGAGCGTGCGCTCTGCTCAGAGCGTACGGCTCTGAATGAGGGCCATAATGGAGATCCAAGTCTCCTTACTTTCACAGATAAAGAAAGTAAAAACAGCATGGAGAGGTGGAAATGATCTAAAATTGATGTCCCAAGAAGAAACCCGCTGGATCTACAAATTAAAAATTCTCACAACAAAAGGTCTTAACATAGATTTTGAATTTTTAGAATTCCTGAGGGATTAAACCCCAAAGAGAAGGTTTAGGACTGTGATCCCTACATACATACCACCCTAGACACACCAAACTACTTCCAAACTTGGAAGCTAAGCAGGGTTGGGCCAGATCAGTAATGAGAAGGGAGACCACTCATGAATCTCTGGTTATGTAGATACATCACGATATACAGTACCTATCCTTCATAATACGGGGCATAAATACAATAACCAATGAAGAGGATCAACACTTCTTTATTCAAAATTCAAAATCAAGGTACAACATCAATGAAGAGGATCAATACTCCATTATTCATTATTCAAAACTCACAATCAAACTACAACACCAATTCCAAACAAGCTGAACTAAAGATCATCTACTCACCCTCAACCTCAAGGATAAAAGAGGATGCTACGTGGATATCACAAATAAACCTCCTCATCTTATTATATTCCCCTCAAAATAAACTTCATATTATATTCCTTTCAAAATGTATTTCTTTGGTATTATAGGTACAAACATAACATACCTCTATCTCTTCACATGCAAGCAA
Source organism: Taudactylus pleione (assembly GCA_031769625.1). NCBI lineage: Eukaryota > Metazoa > Chordata > Amphibia > Anura > Myobatrachidae > Taudactylus > Taudactylus pleione. The sequence goes on from JAUIMM010000279.1 coordinate 972,738, forward strand.
TATACCATCATATTGATATCACAGACCATTCGGTCACCATATGTTTGCACATATTCAATTTTGCACTATCAATTTTTCATTTCAACTTATTCTTAAATGTATTATTATGATGTTTATTTACAAAGAATTCCATACTTTTAGTTTTATATTTTTAAATTTTTATATTTTACAATTATATATGGCATGTCAGCTAATTTTATTTGGTATGTCAGCATCTTTTAACTGTGGTATGCCAACATTCTCTATTTAAACATGAAGGAACAATTATATATCTGGACATCATCCCACCTATATGACTAATCAGGGAGGAGTCAATTATGCACTCAATAAAAGACCACTTCACCACCCACTGAACTATAAAGCCCTGACGAAGCCCGCACAAGTACAAGCGGGTGAAACGCGTTGGGGACGCCCCCTTTCAACTTGCTTCATGGACTCCAGTCTCTATCAGTTTCTCTGAACGGGGATCAGCGTGCATGCTCACCGCCGGAATGCCCGTCAAGCAGCTCCACATCATCAAAGCAACATCTCAAGCGCTAGCAGAGGACTGGAGGGGAAGCCGGAGATCGGGAGGCTCACAACACAGCCACACGGACGTGTGGTAGACTCAATCCAGACAGCACGGCACATCGGTAAGACGAGGTAGGAGGGGCACACACCCATCTGAATTTTTTGCAACATTGTATCTAGTATCTCCAGCTGACGAGCTGTGATCTCAAACTTTTGTGACTCAGGTACTATCCATTTCCATCTTTACAACACATGCCAGAAACTGGACTACCTGCTTTTTAATCAACGCACCTTTATATTTATGTTTGTTGTATGATATGATATGAACATTGATTTTATATTCTCACTGTATTATGCCTTTGTTTTGCATCATACAATATTGTTTTTAACTGCATCATTAAACAATTGCACATACATCACTGCACATTGATTTATTAACCCCTTGCTGTGCTGTTAACTAGACACAAGCTTCCTATATCACAGTACAGCACAAACCTATTGCGGGTCGTGAACAAATCACAGACCGGCAGCCAATCAAAAAACCCCAATCTTTAAATTTGTTGCCAGCCACTAGCCAATCACGGCTTACAGAACAGCAGCCAATCAGAAGCAGCCATGTGGCTGCATCTGATTGGCTGCTGGTCCATGCTGTGATTGCTTCACAGCCAACACCAAGTCCAAAAGCCTGGAGGGAGGATGAGTGGATGCTGAGCCGCCTGCGGTGCCCCACTGCCATCCGGGGAGACAGGAGGGGGACTCGGAGAAACCGGTCTCTGCCAGCGCTGACTCCACACATGGAATGAGAGGTAGTAGCAGATAGGTAGTGTGAGGTGCTGGGGATGGGTGGACTGAAGTGGGTAGTGTGACTTGCAGGGCTTTGGGAGAGGGAAGCTGGTAGTGTGAGATGCTGGGGGTGGATGGAGGGAAGCAGGCAGTGTGAGGTGCAGGGCTCTGGGAGAGGGAAGATGGTAGTGCGAGGTGCAGGAGGTAGATGGAGGTAAGTAGGCAGTGTGAGCTATGCAGGTAGTGTGAGGTGCAGGGGGTAGGAGAGGGAAGCACCCTGCAGGTAGTCCGTAAGGTTTGGGGGGGTGCGGGTGGGTTCAACAAAAATTTCCATACCCCCACTTCAAAATTCCCACTTTGAGCACTAATTATATTGCAATTTCTATTGTGGTCATGGTATGGGCTGGGGAGGAGGGTTTCCAGGCAACCGGAAACCCCCCTGCATTTGCTTATGAGTGGGGCATGCGCAGTGCGGCTTATGTGCATTTGAAAACAATCGCTCAATCTGCAAAATATCGGTTTTGCGTAAATCTCTGAATCAGACCCTAAGCATAAACCTTAAAGTGTGTTGGGAGCCACCAAAGACTCACTGGTGAGAGACCAAGGGGTAAATGAAATAGCCTGCGACTTGCAGCTTCTGTGACTTTCTAGCAAGTTTGCCAGACATTTAAAAGGGGCAGTCATTTAAAAGGCAAATCGAAGTTGGTGTTAAGCTGGCCACACATCTAAAGATTATCTGTCCAACCAGCCAAATAGTTTTTTGGCTGGAATGAAAATCTGGTAACATATGGGAGGGAATCGGTATGAAATACCGCCGGCCGCATGGCTGGCAGTTTGATTCCCGTCAGTGGCAGCCCGACATGAGCAGAGTTCCGAGCAGCAGAACCCCGACAGCGCTGGAAATCCCAATCGTGGATAGGTGAGTATCTACTAACCTAACCCCCCTAAGGGGGGCCTAACCTTATTTTCCCCCCCAAGTGCCTAACCCTAATCCCCCCTCTAAGTGCCTAACCCTAACCACCCCCTTCCCCGCTGCCTAAGCCTAAGTCCCCCGGGGGGGTGCCTAACCCTAAGTCCCCCCTGGGGGTGCCTAACCCTAACCCTCCCTCCCTCCCCCTAGCCTAACCCTAACCCTCCTGGGGGGGTGCCTAACCCTAAGTCCCCCCCGGGGGCCCTAAACCTAACCCTCCCCCCCGCGGCTGTCTGCTCGCGGCGCCCGGCATCCCTATGATCGGGATGCCGGGCGGCGGTCTCCCGGCATCGGGGAAATGCGGGCGTCTACATCTAGACGCCCGGCATTTCACCCTTGCCGGGATATGACAGTCGGGAAGCCGGCTGCCGGTATTTAGGCAGTCGGCTTCCCGATTGCATACCTATGGGAGTAACTGATGATCAGCAATTTGCTCCTAAATTCCAGAAAACAGATGAAAATGGTCGGTCAGACAAGTTTGTTAAATGTTTGATCTAAACAATTTGTTCAAACAACAGTTTTTGTCCATTTTCCGGCATTTGGGATCAAATTGCTGATTGTCATTTGCTTTCATACCTTACCAGATTTTCATTCCAACCAATCAACTAGTTGGCTGGTTAGACAAAAAATCTTTAGGTGAGTGGCCAGCTTTTGTCTTAACTAATCGCCTCTTTAAAACATAGGCCAGACCCAACGAAGTTGCCAATGCCTACAAGTTGCAGGCTGTTACAATATTATTTACCCCCATGTCTTCTATGATGCACAGCACAGATGACCCCATCTGTATTCTACAGAGGATTCAATGGACCTTCCTGGTACTCATACCCTTTAAGCAAGCTTTTGTAAGATCAGGCTTAATCTCTACTCCTTCATAACCCGCTCCAAGTATTTATCTTCGAATCGCCCCTAGCCGTATATATAATTAATGCTAAGTACGTATAATACCATGCAAACCAAACAAGCAAAAAAAATGAATCTCAGTGACATAATCTCACTGTACTGGTTATGCCCAATTACTTGTCAATTACACCACATAGACAGAATTTTGGCTCCTGTCATAGGCCATTAAATATTCTCCTGCATCTAACAGAATTTGTTGTTTAATATTCCTTTTATTTTCAGCCCACTGTCTGCAGTTCCTCTCCAGAGACCCAGTATGGGAAAATACAGCGAGAGGGTTTCATTTCAAATAATACTCCACATTTAATCACGTTAAACTTTTCAGACTTGGTTAAACTAACTCTCCCATCTTCAGAGCGGAATTGTCATAGCAACACTGTAAATATTCTGTACACCGTTTAGCAGTTTCTGTATTATTGTGTCTATAAACCTTTCTCAGCTTAACGCTCATAAATGTCCCTTAATTTATTTTATACCCACCATGAAACTACTGTAGCTCTCATATCATGTGTAATGTAGACTATCGTAATTGTGTAGGTGCAAAAAGATTAATGCAGTTTAGGTTTTACAGATCCAGTGGTGCTTTATGAAAAATGGTGTGGTAGTATTGTATAGTTTCTAAAAGCAAAAATGTAACCAGTTGACATGGGCAATTACTCTATACATCTCTCTCCTTTGCACCAATATTCACAAATTCCCTTTATGATGGTCTTAAATCAGGGGTGCACGTAGATCCCTTCAAGGCTGCAATTCTGTACACGGCGGTTCTGTAAAAATAATATGCAGATGTCGCAGCTGCCATGATTTATACAGAGATGGCCACTGGTGGCATCTGTGATCCGCCTCTTGCATGCAAAGTCGCACCATCGGTCCCACATCGGTCACACCATCGATACTCTGACCAACGCCATGGTTGCTCAGAATCCTCGTTTTAAGTCAGCCTGCATTTAACTTGCCCCCCCCCCGCGCCCCTGTTACCATCCACAAACACTGACTGACTGTCAATCACTCTGCGTCCAAGTCTTCACTGCAACCGCCGTCGGTAATCACATTTGGTGGTGCGCAGTGGGACTCTGATGCATTCACAATCTATATAATAAGCGTGAAAGCATGTCTGTTTGTCCTTTATGCAGCAGAGTTTTGGACCTAAAAATGGGAACACTCTTAAATTACACAAGTTCTGGGGCTGGCTCCAGTGGAAAATGGCAGTCTGCAGAAAACCTGTGTGAAAGCTACACATGTATCCATTTAACCTCACAGTCTGATCAAGTGTAAAACTTTATGACTCATGCAAGTTCATATTAAATTCAGAGTTTAGTCCATTTTAAAGTGACCATATATTAGTCAGCCCTCTGTGGTTGCATGCAAGGAAGTATCTAGAAGTTTGTGGGCCACATAGCAGGATTTTAAAAGGGCCCCCCAGAGGTAAAAAAAAACACATACATTTGCCCCCCACACAGAGCCCATTCAAGTTATGCCACACAGAGCCCATTCATGTTATGCCACACAGAACCCGTTCAGGTTATACCCCTTATACACATAATGGAATGCAGTAGTAGTGCCACTTATGCATTATGCCACACAGTAGAGCCCCTTACTGCACAGTAATGCTACTTACACATTATACCATGCAGTAATGCCCCTTACACATTATACCATGCAGTAATGCCCCTTACACTACACAGTAATGCCCCTTACACATTATACCATGCAGTAATGCCCCTTACACATTATACCATGCAGTAATGCCCCTTACACTACACAGTAATGCTCCTTACACATTATACCATGCAGTAATGCCCCTCACACATTATGCCACACAGTAATGCCCCTTATACAGTATACCATGCAGTAATGTCCTTTACAGATTATAGATGTATTTTTCTTCCTGCATTTGATTTACAAAAAAAGTTTTTTTTTTCTTAAATTAAATTCTGCCCTACACATTTTCTATACTTTTTTTTTTCCAGGACACATTCTGTTTATAAATGCCTACATATCAGCACAGTGAGGGAATGGTTTACAGTTGACTGTCCGTAAGTCATTGTATCACATAAATTAGTTGTACAATTTGCACCAGTATTCGAGCTGCGCAGATCTGGAGCTTGTGGACCCTTGCATCTGGGGAATCGGATCACGGCCGTTCACATCAGTGCAATGCAGTGACACCATTCAGCGTCAAGTTATGGAGACCACAATGACATCTATCTTATTTTGGCTGGCACATATACGATCCTTACCAAGAATAAATTCTTCAGCTATACAAGACGTGTTCAGGATGATGAAGATGATTGCCGTATGTTTGCTCCAGATGCACCAATGCTGTCGATTTTAGATTGCATGTATTTCAAACTACAGAGGAGAATATATCGGAACTCAAACGTATATTTGCGTATTATGTAAATGGGAAACATTTGCGTTTAACTCAAAATTTAAACTCAATACTAGACTTTTACTGTACTCTATTTACACTGATTACAAAAAGTCTAATTTACAGTATCAGAAATAACCAGCTGAAGTTCCCGGCATTGCCAGTGTTTAAATATTCAAGTTATTAAGTTTTATTATGTGCTATCGTCCAAATTCATCCAGTGGAAGGCCCAAAACAGGCTCCCTGGGTCAAAGTTCTTCCCGATGCACTCCACCACTCCACCCCAACCACTCCATTAGGCATCCCAGACCAATTGCCATCCCTCTTCTGAAGTTTTCATCCAAATCCATCTAGTGGAAGGCCCAGAACAGGCTCCCCAGGTCACAGTTCTGCCCAGCATACACCAATGGGAGGCCCAACTGGGATCTCAACCCTAGTATAACTTCTGGGATCCAATGTTACCACGCTGTGAAGTTTTCATCCAAATCCATTCAGAGGAAGGCTCAGAACAGGCTCCCCAGGTTCGAACAGGCTTCCTGGTCAAACATCTGCCTGACACACCCCAACTGGTCCATTAGGCATCCCTGACCAATTGCCACCCCTCTTGGGAAGTTTTCATCCAAATCCATCCAGTGGAAGTCCCAGAACAGGCTCCCCGGGTCAAAGTTCTGCCCATCATACACCAACGGGAGGTCCAACTGGGACCCTAACCCCATAAAACCTGGCCATGATCCAACTGGACTTGGGTTTCATCCCAAATGGTGCAGGGGTGTCTGATTGCATAACCGGAAAGACAAACAAACAAGCAGTCTAATGAATTTTATATATAAGATTTGTTACTCTGTAACATTGTTGCGTTGTCGCTATGCTGTCTAATAGCTTACTTTTTTGATACTAAATAACTATGTAAGATTTGGCAGCTTTACCTGGAGAGCTGTGTAAGGTATTCGCCAACAAACAAACTTCTTCTTCAGAGGGAAGAATGTTTCCGGTGCAAATAAATGTGTTTGTTCGCATGTGATCAACATGTTGATTTATGTTATGATGAGGTCCTGGGGGCTGCGGCCTTGAAACGTCGACCTGTCACATTATATTTTGTTTGCTGAAAACCCTCTGAGTGCCAGTTCTTGTTGGATTTGGTGTGATGATATATATATATATATATATATATATATATCAATTATGCAGAATTGCTCTAAATAGTAGATTATCTTTGAAACCTCCTTTGTTGTGTCGTTCTCTTTAACTTTCAGATCACTCTGCTCAGAGGGAAGAATGTTTGCGGTGCAAATAAAGGTGTTTGGCCGCATGTGACTGAGAGACTTGAATTGTAGCTAAGATGGAAATGTATATGGACCTAAATGGATACGTTGTAGGTGCAATTGTAACAGAAAAAAAGGAACAAGCTATTTGTAAACAGTGGTAACAAAATAGTTGCGCAATACAGTCGGTGCAGCAGAGAATGGGATAGTAACACCACACCATCAAATAAAGATACTGTAAGCAAATGAAAGCTCTTATCTGGGGCTCCAATGTTTGAAACTTGCTGTATTTTCCAAAGTGTGGATGATAGGGTGGGAAATGGTTCTTCACAGTTTCCACTATGTCTTCTTCAGCCACATGTGTAGGATGTGCAAAACTGTGGAGTCACTTCTATGGTAAAACTCACATTGTAGTTTCTTGTTCCCTCAGATCATATTATGCCACATTGTAGTGCCCCTAGATCAATACACACACCAATCACTGAAAATGGAATGTCAACTCAATAGGCAGCTTTATCCTACATAAATTTGGACCTCTTATCTTATCTCACCTTATTTGACAATGGCGATGCTGCAAGCGCTCCATCCCTATTAGCCATTTCCAAATCTTATACAGTAGCCCCATGCCTGCAGGCCCTTCAGAGCTGAGAACTTTACAGTTTACAGTAAGTGTACAGAGAGGGGATGACCAGTTTCTACCTGTGGGGGATACAGCCTAATGCTGGAGATTACAGTTTGAGTGTAGGTCTTCTACATTTCAGCACACTGTCCCTGTGACTGGATGGCTTCCAGCCCAGACTCCCGGTCACAGATTTGGGTTTCAATCTCCACTTGACCTTGGGGTATCAGGGATTCCCGCTTACCATCAGTGACCACCTATCACTGACTCCGCCCACTGCACTGTGGGCGTACAACCATGTTGCCACCACCAAACTCTACCATCATCATTTGGAACCGCTTCTGCTGCGTATGCGTTTGACTAGCTGCGGCCAGGGCTGCCATCAAAAATTGTAGGGCCCAGGACTGACAAAATAGGCAGGGCCCCCCCCCTCCTGGCCCCCCTCAACCAAAACCCCCCCACCCCTTGACGTCACGCCGTGCCGGATAACTACAAAAACTTTATTGCGGCGTATGTAAGAGGTGGAGCAGGAGGGCGGCCCTGGGCGGCTAAGTGAGAAGTGACTTGACTCACTCTATTGTGCTGCAGAAGGGAGGGTAGTGAGGGACTAGCTGGTAACTTTTAGATTGGGAGGCAAAGACAAGCAAGTGGCCCTGGATTTGCTATGTGCCCCTGCGTGCCCAGGGAAAAAGGCCTAACACCCTGGTGGTCTAGGGTGGTAATGAGGTAGGGTTGTCCCACTGGGACCTTACCTGCTCTGCTGACCTTGGGGGGCACAGAGGGGTACCCTCAGCTGGCCAAGCGCTGGATCCTCACTTGCCTCTGGATGGTAGCTTGACTTCACCGTCTACCTGACTCCCCTGCAGACTTAACTTGACCAGCAAAGAAGCCGCTATAAAATATATGCCATCATAAAATATATTGTCTTGTCCTTTCATATATCTGTACACATGTGCTTCCCCTTCCCTCATCTCACCCACACTGTGCTCCCCCTTCCCTCATCTCACCCACACTGTGCTCCCCCTTCCCTCATCTCACCCACACTGTGCTCCCCCTTCCCTCATCTCACCCACACTGTGCTCCCTCTTCCCTCATCTCACCCACACTGTGCTCCCCCTTCCCTCATCTCACCCGCACGGTGCTCCCCCTTCCCTCATCTCACCCACACCGTGCTCCCCCTTCCCTCATCTCATCCACACTGTGCTCCCCCATCCCTCATCTCTCCCACACTGTGCTCCCCCTTCCCTCATCTCACCCACAATTTGTTCCCCCTTCCCTCATGTCACTCACACTGTGCTCCCCCTTCCCTCATCTCACCCACAATGTGCTCCCCCTTCCCTCATCTCACCCACACCGTGATCCCCATCCCTCATCTCACTCACACTGTCCTCCCCCATCCCTCATCTCACCCACACCGTGCTCCCCATCCCTCATCTCACCCACACCGTGCTCCCCATCCCTCATCTCACCCACACTGTGCCCCCTCATGTCACCTACTGTGCTCCCCCTTTCTCTCATTTTACCCACACTTTGCCCCCTCATGTCACCCACACTGTGCTTCCCCATTCCTCATCTCACCCACACTGTGCTCCCTTTCCCTTATGTCACCCACACTGTGCCCCCTTCCCTCATCTCACCCACACTGTGCCCCCTCATCTCACCCACACTGTGCTCCCTTTCCCTTATGTCACCCACACTGTGCCCCCTTCCTTCCTGTCACCCACACTGTGCCCCCTCCCCTCACCCACACTTTGCCCCCTCATTTCACCCACACTGTACCCCCTGATGTCACTCACCCACACTGTGACCCCCTTCCCTCATCTCACCCATATTGTGGCCCCTCTTTCTCACCAACACTGTGCCCCCTCCCTCCAACACTTACCTATAATAATGCTGGCCAGTCCTGCTCCCTGGCAGTTGGCTCCTCTGCATGCAGAGTCTGCTGTGCTGTCGTCATGCCTGCTGGCAGCTGGGGTCCCTGGAGAAGCTGAACACGTCACAAACTGGGGTGGGAGCGGAGCTTCAGGATGACTCATCGGCTCTCTTAGCCAGTGATCAGAGGAGTCTGAAGCAGACAGCTCAGCTTACTTCAGACTCCTCAGATCACTGGCTTACATATACGAGGAGTCATCATAGACAGCCGGGCCCCGCCCCCACCCCAGTCTGCTCACAGTGCTCAGAATCAGCCTCCTCTCTTGATTCAGCTTCTCTGCAAATGCCGGGTCCTGCACATGTGTGCACCATCCGGCTGCAGACTGTTAGCGGCACCTTGTCCTCTGGCCGAGCCAGGCAGCCTCTGGGGGTAGAGGTGGGCAGCCGCAGCGTGTTGTCAGAGCGGGCACTGGCCGCACCTGCAACACTTTTTTTCAAAGGGATGTCTCACACATCATATGTGTGCCGGCCGCGGAGTAAGTAGGCGGAGCAGGAGGGCAGTCGGCACACACTTTTACAGTGCAGTAGAAGGGGGTAGGAGCGGGCCCCCCAAGTGTCTGGGCCCGGGACTCTAGTCCCGGCAGTCCCCCCCTGATGGCGGCCCTGGCTGCGGCCACACCCCCTGATTGGTGTCAGCTGATTCCTCCTGATCCCTCGCAATGGACCAGTTCTGCACGGTAGCTGGCAGAGGGCTTGAACTTGGAGATGCTGTGCTCTTACCCAGAACAGAAGGAGAATGGAATAGCGTTTGGCACAATTCTGTTGGTTGCAGGATTCAGATGCAATCAAATAAGCAAAGGTGTTTATTGCTCAAAGTCTTAAAAAAGACTCATCCCTTCGGATTGAAGGGGAATATCAGCATACAAGATGTTACAGAAATCAAACAGCAGTTCTTCTCCACAAAGGATTTTCAAAGATGTACAATTTTACCAGGCACGAAGCCATCTTTTATGCTACTCCAATACACATTACCACAGGGGTAAGTCCACCCTGGGTTCCTCTTAGCCAATTAGGCTTTCTCACAAAACATAAATAAATACGTCTTACATTTCACAGAAATTAAATCAATTTCCTCGATACCACCCAAAAACATTTGGTTTTCCTAAGCACAAACTGAATTAGCATATACTGTTTCTGAAAAGGTAAATATAATGCATATTTCTATTGCATTCGTCCTTTCACATGTCTATGACTAAACCAGTTTTGGCTTTCGGGGGCCTATTCATCATTACTAAAGTTTCCCAGGAGGTAATTAGGTTTAGAACTGGCATGGAGTTCTACCTAATTACCGGAGGAATTCATCATTCCTCCTCCCTATAACTATCTATTCCGAAAAGCTGTAAATTTTGCGATGACAGCTTTTCCGGAAATAGATAGTTATCCCTGTCTACACTACCTTACCGCAGCTGGAAACAGTGCTGCGCATGCGCTGTTAAATTCATTAACCCAGCGCATGCACAGCACTGCCTACACATGCGGTTTGTGCCCCCTCCGCTCACCTGCCCCCCCTCCCCACCACTCACCTCACCCCCCTTCAGCACTTACCTGTCCGTGCAGCAGCCTCCGGCTCCGTCCTGCTGGTCTGTCACATGGTCTCCCAGCAGACCACAGTACAGATTAGAAAAAAAAAAGTTTTTTTTTTTCTAATCTTTATTGTGTTCTGCTGGGAGAACACAGTGTCCGACCAGCCTCCGGAGCCAGAGGACGCACCACACCGCCGGAGGGAGATGTCGGGGGACCTGTCCAGCTGGAAGCAGGTAAGTTTCACCTGCTATTCGCCACCTCACAGTGGCGGATAGCACCTACATCAAATTCCGAAAATTCATAATTTTCGGAATTTGATGAATACCATAATTTCCATATCCCCATCCTAAAGTACTAATGTACTAATGTACTAATGTACCCATACTAATGTATACTAATGTACTAATGTACTAATGTACTAATGTACCCATACTAATGTATACTAATGTACTAATGTACCCATACTAATGTATACTAATGTACTAATGTACTAATGTACCCATACTAATGTATACTAATGTACTAATGTACTAATGTACTAATGTACCCATACTAATGTATACTAATGTACTAATGTACTAATGTACCCATACTAATGTATACTAATGTACTAATGTACCCATACTAATGTATACTAATGTACTAATGTACTAATGTACCCATACTAATGTATACTAATGTACTAATGTACCCATACTAATGTACTAATGTACTAATGTACTAATGTACCCATACTAATGTATACTAATGTACTAATGTACTAATGTACCCATACTAATGTACTAATGTACTAATGTACCCATACTAATGTATACTAATGTACTAATGTACTAATGTACTAATGTACCCATACTAATGTACTAATGTACTAATGTACCCATACTAATGTATACTAATGTACTAATGTACTAATGTACTAATGTACCCATACTAATGTATACTAATGTACTAATGTACCCATACTAATGTACTAATGTACTAATGTACCCATACTAATGTATACTAATGTACTAATGTACTAATGTACTAATGTACCCATACTAATGTATACTAATGTACTAATGTACTAATGTACTAATGTACCCATACTAATGTACTAATGTACTAATGTACCCATACTAATGTATACTAATGTACTAATGTACCCATACTAATGTATACTAATGTACTAATGTACTAATGTACCCATACTAATGTACTAATGTACTAATGTACTAATGTACCCATACTAATGTATACTAATGTACTAATGTACTAATGTACTAATGTACCCATACTAATGTATACTAATGTACTAATGTACCCATACTAATGTATACTAATGTACTAATGTACTAATGTACTAATGTACCCATACTAATGTACTAATGTACTAATGTACTAATGTACCCATACTAATGTATACTAATGTACTAATGTACTAATGTACTAATGTACCCATACTAATGTATACTAATGTACTAATGTACTAATGTACCCATACTAATGTACTAATGTACTAATGTACCCATACTAATGTACTAATGTACTAATGTACCCATACTAATGTATACTAATGTACTAATGTACTAATGTACTAATGTATGGGGAGTGTGGAAATTAACGCAGGGGGACTTAGCAAGGAGATATCTGTGATATCTCCTGTGCTAAGTGGCTTCACGAATACTAAAATAACGTTATTTAAGGAAAATGTCCTTAAAAACGTTAATTTAGTGTTGATGAATAGCAGGGGTGTATCTAAGGGTCAGTGCGCCCCTGGCAAAACAAGGGACTGGCGCCCCCCCTCCCCCCAGCTCTCCCCCCTCACAGCCCCATCCCCTCACACAGCTTTTACTACTTTTAATAGTAAAAAAACACATTGGCTTCCACAGGGCAAAAAAACAGCCAGCCCCCCTTCTAAGACCCCACTCCCCAGCCAGCCCTATCAGGTCCCCATCTGTGCCCCCACTCCCCAGCCTGCCCCAGCCTTTTATGTCCCTCACTCCACTACTCAGCCAGCCCCCCTTCTAAGTACCCAATCCCCAGCCAGCCCCAACAGGCCCCCTTCTGTGCCCCCACTCACCAGCCAGACCCAGCCTGTTATGTTCCCCACTCCCAAGCCAGTCTCCCCTTCTGTGCCCCCAATCCAGACTTCTTACCTTGCAATGCTGTCGCGGGCAGTGGCTTCTTCTGCACTGGTCACGCGCGCCGGGTCTTCTTCTCTCCACACCAATAAAACTTAATTTCACGGCGCCAGCAGGCGCGCACTTCAGCAAGCTGCACGGCCAATCTGCACGGTCGCAACGAGGATGAGGCTGCTGCTGCCAGCCCTCCCCGAGCCGTGCAGCTACCTGAAGTGCGTGCCTGCCGGCGCCGTGAGATAAAGTTAATTTTTTGTGAAGAGAAGACCCAGCGCATATCTATCACCTGGCTGTGGATGGCACCGCTGGGTGGCGCATCCCCCCCCCCCCCCTCGGCCGGCGCCCCTGGCAACTGCCATCCAGGCCAATGTGTTGATATGCCCCTGATGAATAGGCCCCTCGGAGTCTTAACACATTCTAAGTTCTTACACAAAATAGAAGCTTCCTAAACACAAACAACTTGCTTTCCCCAAACTTGCAGGGGTACTGTACACAGACACACACTGGAGACCTCTGCATTGCATTTCAATGAAAGTGCTGTAAACAAAAGTTTGGTCACTACATCAGGATAATTAACATATCATATAGGAGGTGAGAGTGTCTCAAAACCATAAGACTTAAATGTTACAGCCTTCTAAAACAAAATAACTTATACATTCCTTATAAGTGCATAGGCTATACATTTAAAAGTACATTTCCACAACACCACACAGCACATTGAATATGATATGTTCAAACACATTACTTAAGCTGGCCACACACTAGACCAATTTACATCCAACCAGCCAACTTGTTGATTGGTTGGAATGAAAATCTGGTAACGTATGGGAGTAAATGATGATCAGCAATTTGCTCCTAAATGCCAGAAAACAGATGAAGATGGTCGTTCAGACATTTTTTTTTAAATGTTTGATCTAAACTATTTGTTCAAACAACAGAGTTGGTCCATTTTCCAGCGTTTGGGAGCAAATTGCTGATTATATACATTACCAGATTTTCATTCCAACCAATCAACTAGTTGGCTGGTTGGACAGATAATCTTTAGATGTGTGACCAGCTTTAGTCTCTTTCTGGGACAGCCATAATCTTGGAGCTCTGGGCCTGATTCAGAGCCGGACGCTATTTGCGCTCGCTCGTTCAGAAAAAGGGGCCAGCTATTTAAATTGAGCGCTCGCTCTTTGCGGTCTGTTGACGCCTCTATGTCTGAGTGAGCGAACGAAAAATGCGCTCGCTATTTTGTAAAGACGCCCCGTGGCCGCTCGCATCCTACGTCATCTCCGCTATTTATTTGATTAATCGAGTACATCGAAAGGCGTCTGAACTGCTCGCAGTGCTTGTGGTTGGATTTTCCTACCGCAATCATGCGAACAGTTCAGGAAACAACCAAGTGACGTGGTCGATGACGCTGCTTTGTTAATTATGCACACCCTTAAAACGCCCGTTTTGACTGTTTGGCACGCCTGCGTTCGGATCTCCACTCCCCCATTTTCAAGCACCTTCCCCTGTTACCACCCACAAACGCCTCATCCTGTCACTCAAATTAGCAGGCACTCGCAATTTTGCGAACACATGTTTTCCGACCGCACTGACTGGTTGGCGCATGTGCATTAGGACCCATACGCATGTGCAGATGTGCGAACATCGCTCGGAGCGAACGAGCAGCCGCTTACGAGCAGCTCTGAATCAGGCCCTCTGTCTCCATCCCCCAGTTCACTTCACAAAGGCTGTAATGAAGATAAAACCTATTCTCAGACAGTGTTGAGCTCCTCTGTGTCTGTGATGGAACACCGGGAGAGGGTTAGAGGGATCATATCAATGTGGAGCATTATTGAGAGGGAGAGATTATATTAACAGCAATGCATTGTAGAAAATACAACATAGTCCTGTGCAGTATAATGTAACATATGTATAATAAGTGTGGTCTGGAACCTGATTCCAAGATTTCCCCTGTACCCCTGTGGCTCAGTCCGTATGATTGCTTACCAGTTACCCTTTTCAGGTGGGGCAATGGGCCAATCCCAATTTCTTAGCAGGCAATTTTGAAAATTTGGTAGGTAACTATAGGATCCGGGGCCTCCTAAGCCTCCCGGCCCCACAGAAATGGCACCCTCTGTGCCCTATTAACTATGCCCATGCACAGAGATCAATCTACAGGAAACTGCTGAATTGTTGAACTAGCCTTTATTTGTCCAATTCAGCTACATTAGAAACTTGCCACCCTTATCTTTCTGACCTTTATCATTTTGAAAAGAGCAAATTAAGAGTACAGAAATGCTTTTGCTCCTGTATGCCGAAACGAAATTCCGGTACACACTAGACGATGTCTAGTGCGTACCGTCCTTGTTAGCGATGCGTCCCGGCAGGGTGCCGGCATCGGCCTACACACTTGCCAATGCTGGGAGCGATGGCGCGAGGGCCATGCTGCTTTCAACAGTATGGCCCCCCACCAACGATGTCACCCGTCGGACCTGCATGCAGGTCCGATGGGTCATGTCGCTGACAATGGATCGGACGGCATAAGATCTAAATTCTTAAGGTGCCTATACACTTGGCGATGTGCTCACGATCCGTCGATGTGTCCGATTTCCCCTTGAACTCTCCCCAGCAGCTCCCCGGCAGTCGTGGGCACGATTTGGTGTTAAAAACTGTCTAATGTGACAAACGTTCTATCGTGCCTCCTAACTATTCCAGTGCATCGTGTCCCTGATTGGCAAATCTGCTCTACAGCAAGGCAGATCTGAAGATGCGATGTACGACCAGCGGGTACGCGCATCGGCATCGTGAGTAGAAACTGACGATTTGGCCATATTTTACACGATTTGTCGTCACGATGCGTCAGAATCGGGCAAATCATGTAAAAAATCGCCACCTTTACATAAGATGAGGTGTGTCTACCCCAAGTTGTAGTTACCGTTTAATTCCTTTAGATGGCGCAACTGAATTTTTTCCCCCTCTCTCGATATGATAATAGCACAATAGGCTTATTCATCCGGAAACCACAAAGCCTTGAGCGATCCTGCTCACAGAAAGATAACATGCAGAAAAATTAAAATAACAGCAACTACTAAATGCAGAGAAATTTTATTTTATTGACTGAAATTTTTTATGTGCCTTCATTCAAGTGTCATAAAATAGTAAGTGTGTCATTAATTCCACAGCACCCCTACACCCCTGGGGATATAAAGAAACAGGATAATGATACAATGTTATAAGAGAGTGCAAGATGTTCCCAACGGCAATGACACAGACGCCAGAAAAAGGTCATACTGACTGCCTGATTTCTCTCACAATTCACGTACTGTAAATATTCTGAAAGAAGCCCAAAAATATTATTTTGATCTGAGTTTTGTACACAGGAAGTATTGGCCAAATTGTCACTACTTTCGGAAGTGCCAAGCTGCCCCTAAATCTCCATCCCTCTGCATAGTGGGGGCCTATTCATCATCGGAGGCCATATGTCCTCTGATGATGAAGGATTGAACTCGCTTTGAGGGATAGATTACGAAAAGCAGCTGTTCCCCCGGTTAGTATCGCTGCTACAGATGTAGCTGCGTTACTTACCTCCTCCCCGTCGTCCCGGATACGAATGCGTGACCTCGGGATGCGCAAAGCCGCCGGGGAGGTGGCAGAGGGATCCGCTCGGATTCCTCTTCGCATCCCCGGATCTCCTTCCCATAGGAAGGAGCAGGGCTATGAGAACAAGCGCAGTCTGAAGATGGCGCTTGTTCTCGGAAGCAGATATCAGGGGGTCCTATCGGACCCCTGATAATGAATAGCCCAGTAACCTACAGTAAATATGCAGAAACTAGCGTTTCCGCATGTTTACAGGGCCATTTATCATATGATGAATAGGCCCTATGATACGGTAGAGAGATACAAATATCATCATTAATATTATAAAAAGAAAAGTGTTGTACCCCCAATCCAAAATACTACCAGTGCTAAAGCTCATTGCCAATGCTGGTATGGGAAAAATCAGCTGAATAAA
This sequence comes from Taudactylus pleione, assembly GCA_031769625.1. Taxonomy (NCBI): domain Eukaryota; kingdom Metazoa; phylum Chordata; class Amphibia; order Anura; family Myobatrachidae; genus Taudactylus; species Taudactylus pleione. The sequence goes on from JAUIMM010000279.1 coordinate 989,717, forward strand.
AAGCATGGTGTCGCAAAATACAAGAACTAGGTTGTGACAAGCAGGGCTGGTGGCTGGTGACCCCACAGATTGCCCTCCCCTGTAATGACAACCATCTCTAGCCCATTCAGCACTGACCTAGATTACTTAACAGTAGTGGGTGCACTGGGCACAAAAAAGATGGTCCCAGCATGGGAGGTTCGGTTTAGGCATTACGAGGGGAGATTTAGGTTTCGGCAGTAGAGAGGGAGGATTGGGGCTAGGGGGGGGTTAGGATACTTACTGACAGGTGTTGGTATCCTAACTGTCAGGATGTCGGCATTGAGATTCTGACCGCTGCGATCCCGTACACAACCCATCTCGGGATCAGTCGATATATCTTTTAGGTGTGTACCGACCTTTAGCCAAGCAGCTCCACCTCAAGCTTTAACTGCCTGATGTCAGTAGTAAACTTCCTGCTCTATTAGAGCAGGAAGTGCACTGGGGCTTGCGGTGGACGAGACCCAACCACAAGGGTCTCGTAGCAAGCCCGATGGTCGCGACCATCGCGACCATCACCTGGCCGGTTTAAAAAAAAAAAGTCCGCCCTGATTCAGAGCAAACGCTTGCTTTTTGCGAGCGCCTCTGAATCAGGCCCAGTGTTCATGGGCGCAGTATCCAAGCAACTGAAACCCCCCATTTGTGCACACCTGATATATATTTTAGGGATACCATAAACTTTCTATCGTCAGATGATAGATGTGACCCATAAACTTAAACTAAACTTAACTAAAATAAACACACAAGACCAAGTTATGCCGTTTAAATTAGCTGGTCAGCTTTATTTAGTTACAATGGTAGGTATGGTGGCAGGAGAAAGAACGGCAAACAACCAGCGTCCACTTGTCTTAGGCCAAAAGGATATCACAACTTGTGAGGGCCAATTATCCCAGACAAGGGCAAGTGTGATCTTAAAACTTGCAAGGGCCAACTATCCCTTTCAGAGCAATTGATGCGGCCCCAACACCCATGCCAATGCACCATTCATCCTGCTCGGTCGAGAGGAGCCGATGACCCCAATAGGGTGAAATCAGCCTAATCAGTGCATTGAAGGGGTGCACACCGCTATTACTGCCGCAAGATGGATGCTTCAATATTGCCGGCCTTTCCCGCCACAGCGGTTCTCTGTAAAGAACCAGCCCGCCACCATGCTAACTAACTAAGGGGACTATTTACTAAGCAGTGTTAGGAGAAGTGAAAAGTGAAGAGTGAAAAGTGATAAGGTGCCAGCCCATCAGCTCCCAACTGTCATTTTTCAAACACAGCCTGTGAGATGACAGTTAGGAGCTGATTGGCTGGCACCTTATCACTTTTCACTCTTCACTTTTTACTTTGCCTAACACTGCTTAGTAAGTAGACCCATTAACCCCTTTACACCACAAATATGCCTTCCAGAAACAAAAAATTACCCTCCTCAGTGAGATGTACCCCATCCCTACGAAAAAGGTGGGCATCCTGGATCAGAATTAAAGGATGATGCACCACTAGCCCTGCAATTCCAGCACGTGCCTAGCCACCCATTTGTTCACTTTCCTCCTGGACCTGTCCAAAGCCACACTATTATAACAATAGCGCCAGGAAAGCCTGGCGATGATAGAGGACCATACCAAAAGGCAGTTAGGCCATAGCCGAACCATCTCCCTCAAGTCGCGAACAATCGCATGGCGCAGCTCTAAAGAAGTTCGCTGACCCAAATCATTGCCCCCGAGATGGATAGTTAACACTAAGGAGGGTCCGAATTCAGCCACTGACCTATGTAAGCTGGAAAACAAATCTTCCCACAGCATGCCCCTCTGTCCCAACCACCTAACACTCTCCCAATGCTGGAACACAGAGGCATCTGTTGCGAAGCGCGACTGCCCAGCCCCAAAAATAAGAGTGTCCAATACACCAAATGGGCCTAGCATCCTGGAAACCTGCAAATATACAGAAATAATAATAGATGAGTATATATGCAACATGTCCAATCATAAAGGAGGAATGGGAGGCTGGGAGGGGGTGGAGAAAGACTTGACCCGAGGTAAAAACCTACAAAAAACCTGCTGGATCTTTTCTATTGTAAACATTTCCTTTTATGTGTTTCTCTTATTATTAATTAATTTATTAATTTTATTTTAAGCTAACCAATCAATGTCCAAAGCAGGGCAAAAAACAGGGCAAAATCTCTCGGGACCCCCACCGGAAAGGTGGCGAGTTGGCCAAAGCACTCAAGTCAAAACAAATAAAGTATAACAATTTATGGTCCCACACGAACATATCTTCTGTAGGCATTGGACTTCCATCTTCCGAGAGCCTGAATCTCCTGTGAAGAAAGACCCGAAGAGGCCGCAAAAGTCACGGCACTGATTCTAAAAGAATGGGTGCCGTACTCCGAAGGGGAAAGCCCGAGGTGCCATATGCAGCGATGGAAGACCGACCGAAATTGAAATTTTGTCAGAGGAGAGACATCCTCATGCATGAGCCAAGCCCCCGGCAGCACTGGCCGGCAGAGATAATATTGGGAGGCCAAGTGAACCGGACAAATCCTGACATCAGGACAGGATCTCAGGGACACCCAGCGACCCTTACCCATCTGATCGGTCTTAGAACGCAGAATACGGCACAACATTGTTTCGCGCAGAAGAGTGTGGGACCGAAGTAGAGGGGGTTCGGCATGCCACGAAGCCGCGACCAGCTCGCTGATATGAAAGGCCCCATGAAAAGGCCATCGCAAAAGCGAGGTGAAATAACAGAACTTCGAACTGCATGGAACAAATGACTGGCAAGCTATCACATAGCAGTAATAACAAATCAGGGCCAATCGGACGACGCTGATCGTCCGCTGTAGGCATGGTGCGAGACCAACCCCTAAGGGCTCTTTGTATTAAAAAACCCTTATTGATGTCTCTAAGACCCGCTAAGCACAAAAAGAAGGAAATATCGGCAAGTCTCTGAGCGACATATGCCCGCGACCTGCCGGAATCAAATAAATACCACACAAATGCGACCATATGAGAATAACGGGATCTACCTGACGAACTCCGTCTCTGCAAAAACTTCTCCCACAGATTCCATGACGCCTGGTAAGCAGCCAAAGTCCGTGGGGCCACGAGATCTTCCATTCACGCGTGATGATCTGCCAACAATGATAGGGACAAGGCTCACCAATCAAAGCCACGTACGGCGCCAATGCTCGAAACCTCCCCCAATCTTGCCTGGAGAGTGCATCTGCTGTGGATCCATCCCCGGCACATGACAGGCTGTAAATAGAATGTTAAACTGCAAAGCACGCTGTATTAGCCAGGCAAGGAGACGCAGCACCAGCAGCGACGATGATCTTTGATTGTTAATTGCTTGAACGACGCCCAGGTTGTCGCACCAAAACATTTGGTGTTGCATTTGTCACATAACCGAGGACTCCAGAACTCCAGGGCCACAACTATGGGGAACAGTTCAAGCAGGAGCAAATTCTTGACCAGTCCCGCATGAACCTATTCTGATGGCCACTCCGAAAAACACCAATCGCCATCCAAAAAAACCCCCCAAAACCCGATGACCCAGCAGCATCGGTGAAGAGCTGCAGGCAAGCATTAGGCTGAAGTTCTGAAGGCCAGATGCGCATACCGTTAAATCCCACCAAAAAGGCCTCCCAGACCGCCAGGTCCAGTTTCACTTCAGCCGACAGTCGCAGAAAATGATGTGGCATACGTAGCCTCACCAAGGTCCTCTGCAGCTTGCGACAGAAAACCCTGCCCATTGGGATAATCTGACACGCAAAGTTAAACAGCCCAAGCAAAGATTGTCCTTACCGGAGCGTCACTTTTCCTCCAGCCAACGCAAGGAGGATAGCATCCTGCAGACGACGAACCTTGTCCGGCGGCAACCGGCAAAAACCTTCAAAGGTATCAATTTCGATACCAAAAAAAAGTAACTTAGTGGTGGGGCCTTCTGTCTTGTCTTGTGCAATTGGTACCACGAATTCCACGAACAGTGCTTGCAATGAAAACAGGAGGCGATCGCATCGATCAGAACCCGCGGGACCTACGCACAAAAGTCATCCAGGTAATGTGCTATTCCTGTTTCACCAGACCCCATGTAGATAAACCAATGGAGAAAGGAACTGAAGCGCTCAAAGAAGGCGCAGGAAACCGAACACCCCATAGGGAGACATTTGTCCAAATAGAACCCATCCGGTAACCGAAATCCCATGAAACAAAATGATTCAGGATGTAGGGGCAACAACCGGAAAGCGGACTCAATATCCACTTTCACCAACAAGGAACCCGGGCCGGAAATGCGAACCAATACAAGTCGAAGGACTGATACCTTACGCGACAAACCTCTGCCTCAATGGCATCATTCACTGAGTTACCTGACGGATGTGACTAGTGCTGTATGAGTCGGTAACTAAAGTGAACAGGGAGGATTCCGCACAGAAACATAACTAGAATTACTATAACCAACCTTCTGTGTCTGTAAATAATTTATACATCCAAAAAATGTTGGTGGTGCTCCCACAGCCTAAGTATAACAGAGTATTTAACAGAAGAAAAAGTAAGGCGATTTTTTGGGGCACACTTATGTAAGAATTCTTTGTAGTAAAGTAAAATATAGCTTTTATTAATTATGATAAAACATACCAGGTACATACACAATTATTAATGGCGAAAATATAATAAACAATTTCTGCAGATTACCCCACACACCAAATTGGGGATAAATATGCTTATTTATAGAGTGTTGCAACAAATACCACAAATAATACTGCAGTAAAGCAGATTAGCATACAGCCCCAATGTCCTTAATACATGCCACACACAGAGAGAAATCCCAAGGATGCATACAATTAGCAGCCTTAAATGGGAAACAAACTATGTGGCAGGAGTGCGTTGTATGCAAATCAAAATAGCAATTGGGGGATAGCCATGGAAAGTAGAGATTAAATATAAGACAGGCTAAGACTTCATAAGTTTCACCGGCTGACCAGACATAATAATCTGTCAGCCTTTATACGTTACCAGTGTGGGGTAAACCGGAGCCCAGTCCGTGCACTGGCTGGGTTGTCCGAAATATCAGCAGACTGTCATGTAGAGAGAGAGAGGACGCGCGTTTCGCCCGCATCGTGGCTTGATCACCTCGACATTGGGGCTGTATGCTAATCTGCTTTACTGCTGTATTATTTTTGGAAATCTTAGTTGAGGCAGAAAACACTGACAGACATTGTTTAATGGCAGGGGATTTGCCTGGATAAGGAGGTTCTATGCAATTATCACAATTATTAATAATATACCTCCAATGATGTTCTATGTTTATGTGATGATTGCTTTTAGTACATGTGTACTTTATGTGTTTTGTCAGGCTTTGTCACTTTGTTTGTCACTATTGTAGAGTTCCTATTTTTCTATGCATGCTTGGAACTCAGTATTATAATTTCTTTTGATATAGTTACCTATGTGGTGCTTTCTATAAGTTATATATGCTTATGTTACTTATGCCATATTGTTTGCATCACAAGGAAGGCATGCTTATGCATTACCTGTCTTGATAGCAACGAATTATCAATTGGACCTCTCTGTTGAGAACAGTCCTACATTTCATAATAGGCTCAGACCGTGTGCATAGGGTGAATCCACATATATTTTCAGTAGCGATGGTCTACAGTCATACTTCACTAATTATGCCCAAACTCGTCTGATCTTGGAAGCGATTCAGTGATAGGCCTGGTTAGTATTACTGTGGGGGACCACTTAAGAATAACAGGTTCTGTAGACATATATTGTACTGTTTAATGGGGATCATAGGATTGCATACTGTGTAGCCTAGATACCGATTTCTATGGTATTTGTTGCAACACTCTATAAATAAGCATATTTATCCCCAATTTGGTGTGTGGGGTAATCTGCAGAAATTGTTTATTATATTTTCGCCATTAATAATTGTGTATGTACCTGGTATGTTTTATCATAACTAATAAAAGCTATATTTTACTTTACTACAAAGAATTCTTACATAAGTGTGCCCCAAAAAATAGCCTTACTTTTTCTTCTTTTAAATACTGAGTCGGTAACTACCCAGGGCCTTCTTGGGGACAACTCCCACTGGTGAAAGGACAAGATCGGGCACCGGAGGATGAATGAAAGGCCCAATGATGCGCCCCAGTCCAACCTCTTTCATAACCTTGTCCTTAACCACGTGAGGCAAATCATAGGCCGAGCATAAGTTCCTAGGGGACCTGGAACCCACTGGCCCAACTATTGGAAGGACAACAGTAATATACTCAAGTCAATACACTACTTCAATAAAGATCTATACTGCTTATTCAAAAATGAAAAAACAATCACACATGTGATCTAGCATAATTCATAATAAAATGGGATAAATACCCAATATATAACAGTACATGTGATGCAATATAAACTGCACTGATGATTCCAATGCAGGAATCTATTAGTATATATATTCACTTCTATAAATCAAAACCCCTGCTGTTGAAGGGTTATTTAGACAGGATTGCACTAAGGTGCATTTGGGGGAATCTTCTGAGAATTGTCCATTTACAAACTGCTGGAGCAGATTGGACAGCACAGAGAAAAAACCCCTATAATACAGCACGCTCCCACAGAACCACCTCCACATTCAAGTCGCTCCCCGCTGGTCGGGTTGAGCGCTGTACCCAAAGGTACAAAGGTGACGTTGTCCATCCACCTATATTCCACCTTAGAGACTGCAAGCACTAATCATAGTGTAATCCTGTCTAAATAAACCTTCAACAGCAGGGGTTTTGATTTATAGAAGCGAATATATATACTAATAGATTCCTGCATTGGAATCAGTGGCAAACGCAGGATTTTTAAAGGGGGGTTTCCAAATGCATGTTTTTATGAGTGTGGCCAGTCCATGAAGAGAGCGTAATCAGCACTTATCCAGCTTTAATATGCACCATACAAAGTGCTTTGAACTTTTGAGTGTCATAATTCCTGCATATACAGGATCAGTGATCACAGTAAGCCATTAAATGCATCAGTAGGGCCATCCTGTCTGAGCTGAATGTTTTTGTTTCAGATGTGGGCACCATTCCAGAGCATGGGAGCAAGTCCTGGAGTCTGGGGGAGCAGCAGAAGAACCTAGCACTGCCCTGGACATAAATACACTGGACAGTGTATTTATTATATGGTATTAATAATTAACCCTGTGGATGGTCTATAGCAGGGATGTGCGGAGGACCATTTTTGCCGGATTTGGATTTGGATTTGGTTCTAATTCGTCGTCCGGCTTTGGATTTGGATCAGCCAAACTGCGGTGACTGGATTTGGATTTGGATTTGAATTTTTTTACAAAAATTGACAAAAAAAGCTAAAGTCACATAAATTGGTCTTTTTTTTCTTCCTAGAGTATTATTAACCTCAATAACATTAATTTCCAGTCAATTTAGACCATATCACAGCTTATAATATTGTTTTCAACATTATTGGCCAAAGGCTGCAGTGAGCTGACTGGTTACTAAGCGACAAAGCAGCGGCACAACGACACAGACACCACAGTATAAAGCACATCTATGACACATTGCCACACAGCAGTGGCAGAAATGAAAAGTAGTGCACCCACCCAGTGGGTACGGCCAGCAGAGTCACAGTACTTGTTTACATAGTGGGCTACGGCCCAAGGAGTCACAGTGCACAATCTTATTCACATTACACCGCACATAGGGCCTGATTCACATTACACCATAAAGTAGTGTCTCTTATTTATGTTACGACACACAGTAGTGCCCCTTTTACACAATGCCCACAGTAGTGCCCCTTTTACACAATGCCCACAGTAGTGCCCCTTTTACACAATGCCCACAGTAGCGGTGTCCCTTACACAATGCCCCCAGCAGTGGTGCCCCCTATGCAGTCCCCTTAGTAGTAGGGTCCCCTATGCAGTGCCCCCAGTAGAATGCCCCCCAGTAGTATGCCCCCCATTAGCAGGCCACCCAGTAGTATGCCCCCCATTAGCAGGCCCCCCCAGTAGTATGCCCCCCATTAGCATGCCACCCAGTAGTATGCCCCCCATTAGCAGGCCCTCCCAGTAGTATGCCCCCCAGTAGTATGGCCCCCCCAGTAGTATGCCCCCCCAGTAGTAGGCTGCCCCAGTAGCAGGCCCCCCCCAGTAGTAGGCTGCCCCAGTATTAGCCCCCCCTGTAGTATGCCCCCCCTGTAGTAGTAAGCCCCCCCCAGTAGTATGCCCCCCCAGTAGTACTAAGCCCCCCCAGTAGTATGCCCCCCCAGTATGGCCCCCCCAGTAGCATGGCCCCTCAGTAGTATGGCCCCCCCAGTAGCAGATCCCCCCAGTAGCAGACCACCCCCCAGTAGTAAGCCCCCCCCAGTAGTATAGCCCCTCAGTAGTATGGACCCCCAGTAGCAGACCCCCCCTAGTAGCAGACCCCCCCCAGTAGTATAGCCCCCTCCAGTAGTATAGCCCCCCCCAGTAGCAGACCCCCCCAGTAGTATAGCCCCCCCCAGTAGCAGGCCCCCCCAGTATTATGGACCCCCAGTAGCAGACCCCCCCTAGTAGCGCCCCCGGCCCTTGCACAAGTAAAAAAAAGAAAAAAAACTTACCTGTATCCCCGCTCCCGCGCCGTCCGCTCTGTCACACGCTGAGGAGGGAGCCGGAAGACGGAGCTAATGTGTGAGCTCCAGCCGGCTTCCTCTGTGCAGCAGCCAATGAGAGTCTGTGTGACTCTCATTGGCTGCTGTAACAAACACACAGCTGCCGCTGGCGGCTGTGTGTTTGTATCTGTGTAGGGCAGAGCGCTATCACAGCGCTCTGCCCTACACAATAGGAGCCCTGATGTCGGATTCTCTAGTGAGAATCTGACATCAGGCGGCTGCCGTTCGGCCCCTAACGGGGATCCGAGTCAGGCGGGGAACACCCGAACGGGGTTCGGGTGGACTCGGATCCCCAATGTTCGGAGCGGTTTGGATTCCACAGAATCCGAACCGCTCATCTCTAGTCTATAGCAGTGCACCCCTAACAGTGCATGTTTTCTAGATCTCCTAGTTGATGCACAGGTGTATTTATTACTGGCTGACACATATTAAAAGATCCACAGGTGGTGCTAATTATTTCATTTGTGATACTTAGAAGAACATTCATCATTAGTAATATTCTATTATATTACTATTTTTATTGTGGTCATGGTGTGGGCTGGGGAGGGGGGTTTCCAGGTAACCGGAAACCCCCACTGTGTTTGCCTATGATTGGAATTATCAGTGCAGTTTATATTGCATCACATGTACTGTTATATATTGGGTATTTATCATATGAATTATGCTAGATCACATGTGTGATTGTTTTTTAATTGTTGAATAAATATATAATTAGTGTATTGACTTGAGTATATTACTGTTGTCCTTCAATCTTCATGACTGCTTGTATTTATGTAATTTCCTTTTATGAGGCCGACTACCTCACTCAGTCGTTTAAGATTGTAAGGTTTTTGAAACTCTATCAAGCGCCTGGGTTCTTGTTTCCACTTGTATTGGAAGTGTAAACCCCTCTTCGAAACCCTTGCGCAAAATTTCGGCAGCGTCCCGCACCGTATACCAATCTAGCCACTTGGCCATGGCATCCAGATGAATAGGAGTTGTTACCCTACTTAGAATTCCCGACCCCAGCTCGGATAACATTGTATTGAGGGTTATTTATTTTCCCCTAAATGTTAGCTAGCAAGTGTCAAGATTGCCAGAAACAAAAAGCCCACAACAAACCGCTTATTTGGCTGTTTTGCTATCACTCATAATGTCTTATTATTGTCTCCCTAAGCCATGTTTTCTGATGTCCAATTATTGTGGCACATCATCTACAATGCACAGGGCTGTTTATCGTCAATGCTATGGCATTCAGCACAGAAATGCTCTGTGAATTAAATTCTATACAATTCAAAGAGTGTAGCTCTTCAGAAGCATCATATACAATCAACTCTGCCTAGAGTAATACAAAGGCCTTATTTACCCAAACACAGATGGGAGCCGGAGAGATGATGTCATGTATAGATGCATAGCTGGAGGGTGCTCAAATCTAGGCTGCAGGACACTATGGAAAGCGACATTGCAGGCTGGGATTTATTATTTGTTATTATTGTTATTAGGGTCTGATTCAGTGGTGCACGCAATGCATGCTTACCGACATTCCGGCAGCTCCTTCCAGAGACAGCTCTTCCTCCATCTATACAGTGATGCAGCGGCCACCATACGATCTGCGTGGCAGCTCAAACAGAAAGCTCTGCTCCGATCAGAGCTCTCTGTGGTTTGCAACTTCCAAGGCGAGCTGCGGGCACTCAGCAGTGGCGGGAGTAGACAGCATTCATCTGCGCTGTGCTCCAGAGCGTCCGGCACTTGGCTGTACTGTTATGCAGCAGTAGCGTGCCAATCAGATGGCGGCCCCCGGGTGCAGATTTTTAAGTATGCAGGCGTATATATTTGTATGTATGTATCCATATGTGTGTGTATGTACTTGTATGCATGTATGTGTGTATATGTAGTACTTGTATGTGTGGGTATAGGTATTTGTATATAAGTGTATTTGTATCTATGTGTGCATATGAGATGTAGTGAATAGACCGATGGAAGCGATGCCACTGGACTAAATACCGACTCGTCCCGCCCGATAAGGGACTTAAGATAGGCGTCAAAATGCCGACACCTATCTTAATCCCGATGCCGGAACACTGACCCCAGCCAGCCCAATCGTCCTCTGACGGGTAAGTAGAACACTTAGCCCGTGGATGGGGAAGGGGACGGACTCAGGGTTAGGCACATCCCCGGGGAAGGCAAGGGTTAGGCAATAGGGGGAAAGTTAGGGTTAGGCACACCCCTGGGAGGGTTAGGTTTAGGGTGTGGGGAGAGGGGGGTTAGGTTTAGGTACCCCTGGGGGAGGTTAGGGTTAGGCGCTAAGGGGGGAGGTTAGGGTTAGGCACCCATAAAGGAGGGTTAGGAGATGGGGGAGGGTGAAGGGTTAGGTTAATTACCTTGTTGGGATTTCGACCCACCAGGCTGCTGCAGTTGGCATTTGATCCGGCGCCTAAACAGCTGCCGGCACTACATAATGACTCCATGCATGTACTGTATATACTTGAATTCCACACTACGAACAGGTTACATCATTGACTGCTGGTGATTGAAGATAGTTTCATTCGATTGTATTTCACTTTATCGTATTGGGATCTTGGGATTTATTACATCATTTCAAATTTGTACCCCTGATGAAGTCCGCACAGATGAAATGCGTAGGGTATTATTTTCTGGGTTGAGAATCCATGTGTCAACAGGGAGGCACCTGCTGAGTCCAACATAGACCAACATAGACAGTCAGTCTGTCCCCGAATATGACAAAGGAAAGTTGAATTGTTTGAATAATTTTTATTATTATGTGCTAATTAGTACATGTTTTAATAAAAAAAAAATTGATGTACAATGAATATTTCTAATGTTTGGCTTTGGGGCTCCCTTTTGGGTGTTTTATTGATGAGAGGGTCTTTTTTTAGAGCTGTTTGAATAATCCAGCATTGACACCAAGGAACTGTTAAAGAGTTTAGAAAGAAGATTACCATATCAAGTTCCACAAAGACATTGGTCCCACATTCATTGATTTATTTTATTTGGACATTGGCTTAATTGCTTTGTTATTGAGGTCTACTTTTGAAATGACCCCCTTTTGAGTTGTTTCAGTAATTGCGCCCTCCAAAGTAATTTTGTTAAACTTTCTATCGTCAGATGATAGATGTGACCCATAAACTTAAACTAAACTTAACTAAAATAAACACAGGAGACCAAGTTATGCCGTTTAAATTAATTGGTCAGCTTTATTTTGGTTACAAAGGTAGACATGGTGGCAGGAGAAAGAACGGCAACTAACCCGCGTCCGCTTGTCTTAGGCCGGAAGTAAATCACAACTTGTGAGGGCCAACTATCCCAGATAAGGGTAGGGTGATCTTAAAAACTTGCAAAGGGCCAACTATCCCTTTCAGAGCAAGTGATGCGGCCCCAACACCCATGCCAATGCACCATTCATCCTGCTCGGTCGAGAGGTGCCGCTGACCCCAATAGGGTGAAATCAGCCTATCAGTGCATTGAAGGGGTGCGCACCGCTATTACTGCTGCAAGATGGACACTTCAATATTGCCGGTCTTTCCCTGCCAATGAAATAAAGCCGACACAAGAGGGTAGGGAGGGTGGGAGATCAATTCAAAAGAGGCAGATTTTACCACAGTAGATTCTCTACACCCTCTCACTAACTCCGCCCCTAACCCAACGTCCTATCGCATCTGCCTATAACTGTAAACAAACATTTTTAACTTTATTAACCCCTCTATCCCTGACTAGAAGTTTATGTGCCGTCGGCTCTATTCCTAACCTCCGTTATATTAAACTTTCTATCGTCAGATGATAGATGTGACCCATAAACTTAAACTAAACTTAACTAAAATAAACACAGGAGACCAAGTTATGCCGTTTAAATTAATTGGTCAGCTTTATTTTGGTTACAAAGGTAGACATGGTGGCAGGAGAAAGAACGGCAACTAACCCGCGTCCGCTTGTCTTAGGCCGGAAGTAAATCACAACTTGTGAGGGCCAACTATCCCAGACAAGGGTAGGGTGATCTTAAAAACTTGCAAAGGGCCAACTATACCTTTCAGAGCAAGTGATGCGGCCCCAACACCCATGCCAATGCACCATTCATCCTGCTCGGTCGAGAGGTGCTGCTGACCCCAATAGGGTGAAATCAGCCTATCAGTGCATTGAAGGGGTGCGCACCGCTATTACTGCTGCAAGATGGACACTTCAATATTGCCGGTCTCTCCCGCCACAGCGGCTCTCAGGAGAGAAGCAGCCCGCCACCATGCTAACCAACCAAACCCTTAAAAACTGCAAAAATATCTTCTAGAAACAAAAAATTACCCTCCTCAGTAAGATGAACTCCATCCCTGCGGAAAAGGTGGGCATCCTGAATCCGAATTAAAGGATGGTGCACCACTAGCCCTCCCATTTCCAGCACGTGCCTAGCCACCCATTTGTTAACCTTCCTCCTGGACCTGTCCAAAGCCACACTATGATAGCAATAGCGCCAGGAAAGCCTGGCGATGATAGGGGACCACACCAAAAGGCAGTTAGGCAATAACCGAACCACCTCTCTCAAGTCACGAACAATCGCATGGCGCAACTCTAAGGACGTTTGCTGACCCAAATCGTTGCCCCCGAGATGGATAATTAACACTAAAGGGGGACCAAATTCAGCTACTGCCCTGTGCAAGTTGCGCAACAAAGCTTCCCACAGCATGCCCCTCTGCCCCAACCACCTAACACTCTCCCGACGTGGGAACACGGAGGCATCTTCAGCAAAGCGCGACTGCCCGGCCCAAAAAATAAAAGAGTGACCAATCAACCAAATGGGCCTAGCGTCCTGGAAACCTGCAAATATACAGAAATATAATAGATAAGTATATATGCAACATGTAAATCACGAAGGAGGAGTGGGAGGGTGGGAGGGGGGGAGGAAGACTTGACCCGAGGTGAAAACCTACAAAAAACCTGCTGGATCTTTTCTATATTTCATTCGTTCACATTAATATTATTTTAAGCTAAACGATCAATGTCCAAAGCAGGGCAAAAAACAGGGCAAAATCTCTCGGGACCCCCACCGGAAAGGCAGCGAGTTGGCCAAGGCACTCAAGTCCAAACGAATAAAGTATAACAATTTATGATTCCAGACGAACATAACTTCTGTAAGCATTGGACTTCCATCTTCCGAGAGCCTGGATCTCCTGTGAAGAAAGACCCGAGGAGGCCGCAAAAGTGGCGGCACCTATTCTAAAAGAATGGGTGACGTAATCCGAAGGGGAAAGCCCGAGGTGCCGTATGCAGCGATGGAAGACCGATCTAAATTGGAATTTAGTCAAAGGACTTCCGTCCTCGTGCATAAGCCAAGCCCCCGGCCGCATTGGCCTGCAAAGAGTATATTGGGAGGCTAAGTGAACCGGACAAATCCCGTCATCAGGACAGGACTTCAGGGACACCCAGCGACCTCTACCCATCTGATCGGTCTTGGAACGCCGAATACGGCACAGCAGCGTATCACGCAGCAAAATGTGACAACGAAGCAGAGGGGGCTGAGCGCGGCGCAAAGACGCTACCAGCTCGCTGATGCGAAACGCCCCATGAAAGGCCATCGCAAAAGCGAGTCGTAATAACAGAACCTCGAATTGCGAAGAACAAATGCCCGTCAAACTTTCACCTAGACGCGCTAACAAATCAGGACCAATAGGACGACGTCGGTCATCCGCGGCAGGCCTGACGCGAGACCAACCCCTAAGGGCCCTTTGTATTAAAAAACCCTTAGTTATGTCCCTCCGCCCCGCTAGGCGCAAAAAGAACGAAATCCCAGCAAGCCTCTGGGCAACATAAGCCCGCGACCTGCCGGAATCGAACAAGAAACAAACAAAAGCAACCATATTAGTATCACGAGATTTACCTGACGAACTCCGCCCTTGCAAAAACTTCTCCCACTGTTGCCAAGATGTCTGGTAGGCCGTCAACGTCCGTGGGGCCACGGACCGACGTGCGAGATCTTCCATTCTGGTTTGATGATCTGCCAGCAATGAAATGGACAAAGCTCACCTTTTAATGCCGCGTACGGGGCCAATTCGCGGAACCGTCGCCAATCCTGTCTGGAGAGCGCATCAGCAATGGAATTATCAGTACCCGGCACATGACGAGCTGTGAACAATATGTTAAACTGCAAAGCGCGCAGAACCAGCCAAGCAAGAAGCCGCAACACTGGCAGCGATGACGATCTTTGGTTATTGATCGCCTGTACTACCCCCAGGTTATCGCACCAAAAAACTATGGAACGGTCGCGCAACCGCTGACACCATAGCTCTAATGCCACCACTATGGGAAACAGCTCCAGTAGGAGCAAGTTCTTGGTCAATCCTGCCTGCACCCATTCCGCCGGCCAAACTGAAAAACACCAATCTCCTCCCAAAAAAGATCCGAAACCTGATGATCCAGCAGCATCCGTGAAGAGCTGCAGGCAAGCATTAGGCTGAGGATCCGCAGGCCAGACGCGCACTCCATTAAAATCGACCAAAAAAAGTCCCAAACCGCCAGGTCCAGCTTTAGCTCAGACGACAGTCGCAGAAAATGGTGCGGGTGACGCAGCCCTACCAAAGCCCTCTGTAGCTTCCGACAGAAAATCTTCCCCATCGGGATAACTCGACACGCGAAGTTAAACAGCCCGAGCAGGGATTGACCTTGACGAAGAGTTACCTTTCCTCCTGCCAACGCTAGGAGGATAGCATCCTGCAAGCGACGAATCTTGTCCGGCGGCAGCCGGCAAAGACCCTCCAAGGTATCAATTTCAATACCCAAGAAAACCAGCTTAGTGGCTGGGCCCTCAGTTTTATCTTGCGCAATAGGTACTCCAAATTCCGAGAAGAGTGCTTGCAATGAAAAAAGGAGACAATTGCAGCGACGCGAGCCAGCTGGACCTACGCACAAGAAGTCATCCAAGTAATGGGCTATGCTCGTCTCCCCAGACCCCACCGCGACACACCAATGGAGAAAGGAACTGAAACGCTCGAAGAACGCGCAGGAAATAGAACAACCCATCGGAAGACATTTGTCCAGGTAATAGCCATCCGTCAACCGAAACCCCATGAAACGAAATGATTCAGGATGCAGGGGCAACAATCTGAAGGCGGACTCAATGTCCACTTTCGCCATGAAAGAACCCGGACCCGCTGCGCGAACCAAGGCTAACGCAGATTCGAATGACTGGTACTGTACGCGGCAGACCTCAACATCTATGGCGTCGTTAACCGACGTGCCTGACGGATGTGACAGGTGCTGAATTAAACGGTAACTCCCGGGGGCCTTCTTGGGGACAACACCCACAGGGGAAAGGACCAGATCGGGTATCGGAGGCTGCGGGAAAGGTCCAATCATGCGACCCAGCCCTACCTCCTTCATAACCTTATCCTTTAGTACGTGAGGTAAATCGCAGGCTGAGCGTAAATTCCTAGGGGACCCGGAACTGACAGGCCGTATTATTGGAAGCGAAAATCCTTCTGCAAAACCCTTACGCAAAAAGGCGGCGGCGTCCCGCACAGGATACCAGTCTAACCATTTTGCCATGGCATCTAGATGAATGGGGGTCAACGCTTTACTTTGAAGTCCCGGCCCCTGACCGTTTGGCAGAGGGTACTGCAGAGGAGGCCTGAGCTCCTCCTGGACCGCGGGAGCAGTCCTTACTGGGGTGTGCTGCACCGCAGCGGAGGCACTGGTGTCGAAAGCGACACCTGTTACCAAGGGTACAATTCCCATTGTTGTATGCGTAACACTTCCGCTTGTTTTGCCCTCCATTGGCTGTCCTTGGTGCCGAGGGGGACGAGGGTTGAACTGGCCGCCCAGGGGACTGATCAGCAAGGACGCGTGTAGGCTGTGTCACCTCCATCCACACTTCAACATCTTTACAACCCAATTCCATGACCTTAACCCGATCTTGCTTCCGACGAAACTCTTCGTCGTATTGGCGCCACGCCGTACTGCGTGAGGCCTTGAATAGGCCATGTATCAGGTGTAAATATCGTATAACATTAAGGTACTCGGAAGGCCTGGTTTTTAGATAGCAAGTTGAGAACACGCAGAACCCAGATAGCCAATTCGTGTAAGACTTAAAGGCCTCCAGACCAATACCCCCTTTTGCCTTTGCGGTCGCAGCAGCTTTCTTCGCCGTAGCTGTAAGGGTGAACATATCTACGTAGCGCCCTTTTTTGATCCGCTGCTTAACCCTGGTACGCATACCTCGAGTGACAGCTGTATTAGCGCAGTGTACAACATCCTCCGGACCTGCTCCGCGATCTACACTGGTACTACTGCCAGAGGACCGTTCGCTAGAATGCCTATGACGACGTGAGCGACGTCTGCGAGACCTCCTTGCCCTTTTACGCCTAGCCTTCTGCGAACTATCGCTTGAAGAGGAGGAGGAAATGGAAGTAGACCCGCAGTCAGATGTACTGTCACACTCACCAGAAGCACTGGCAAGGGCATTGGTAACTCCAGAGCCTGCGTTAGCTCCGACTTCCGCCGTCGCACTTCTGGTCGGGGCTGCGACCACTGTTAACTCCTCCAGACTGTCGTCTGTAAAAGAAGAGACTGAGGCGGCATCGTGCGCATTGTCTGTGTCCGTAGCCTGAGTGGGCTGAGGAAGGGAGATGGCAGAGGGAGAGAAAGAAACGGAAGGAGCTGCGGGCATGGGAGCGAGGGAAAGACCGCAAATCCTGCCTAATTGCTGCACCAGAGGGCCAAGCTGCGTCTGCACGGCGGACGCCGCCAACGCAGAAGGGCCTCCAGTGTCAGTGTTTCCAGGCTGCTGGGTCAAAAGCGGCGTCAATGCACCCACCACAGAGACCAGCAGTCCGGCAATGGCACCAGCGTCAAACGAGGGAACACTCCCTGTTGACGCAGACCCTGCAGGTGTAGAGACTGCCTGTGCTGCTGCCATGTCTGAGTCACCATTATACACAGAGGGGAGCAGAATAGGAGGAGGACCAACCTGCCTGTCACTGTGCAGGCGCTGGCTCCTCCCCCTTCGTCTCCGCCCCCCGCCTGTGCTTATAGTATCGTGCGTGCAGGCCAGCGCCATGACAGGCACCCAGCCTGCACGCTTATGCCCTCTTTTTCGCCGCCCCTCCGCCCGCACAGTGGCCGACTCAATCTGAGCGGCCACCGTGGGAGAAGAGACAGGCAGCGTTACAGCCCGCTGCCGCCCGCGGGAAAGGCCAGAGCGCGCGCCCGTGACTCTCACGGGTGCTGTAGCACGCTCGGCCTCCACCGATCCCTGCCTGCCCTGGTCCCCGGCCGCGCTAGTACTGGCGACCAGAGGGGAACCAGAGGCAGGCGGAGGCAGAGCAGCTGATGTCTCGCGGCACCGCCGCGGCCGCGCGCCCGCCCCGCTTCCCAACTGCAAGGAGGGCACGCCTGACCCTCCCGAACGCCGGGAGGGCAGGCCTTGAGAGAGGGGGGGATAAAGCGCACCGGACCCGACACCGTCTAACAGACGGGCGGGTACCGAGCGCGCACGTTGGGGACGGCTCATGCTGCTCCAACAGTGAGCAAGGGAAAGAAGAAGAAAAAATAAAAATAACAAAAAATTAAAAATTAGAAGATAAGAAAAGAGAGTGTAGATATAGGGAAAGTATGGAGAAGAGAGTAGGGAAAGAGAAAGTAGGGATGAATAAAGAACTTTAATTCACAACAGACAGATCTGCTAAGAAGGAACTGTACTTTCCTGGTCGCAGATCAATTCAAAAGAGGCAGATTTTACCACAGTAGATTCTCTACACCCTCTCACTAACTCCGCCCCTAACCCAACGTCCTATCGCATCTGCCTATAACTGTAAACAAACATTTTTAACTTTATTAACCCCTCTATCCCTGACTAGAAGTTTATGTGCCGTCGGCTCTATTCCTAACCTCCGTTATATATGTTGTATTTGTTTGATTCTTGCTAACAGGGAATCTACTGCGAGGTGCAGCATTATATTTAGAGCAAGATAAGGGTATTTTCTTGGTTTATAAATACATACATACATATATATATATATATTTATTTGCACAGGGGAGGTGGCGGTTTATAAATACATATGGAAACCCCCCCTTCCAAATCCTGCATTTGCCCCGAAGTTTGGTGCAGCAGGGAGGGTGGGGACGACTTAAGTAAGTGGAACTGGGGCATGCCGGCGCGATTGCGTCTTCGTGGCCCGCCCCCCCCGCTTTATAATGCCATTATTGCCAGCATTGTAAAGCAGGGAGCGGGGCTACGATGACGCAATTCAGCTGAAATCGCGTCATCGCTCCCCTCCGAACCACCCACTTTCACATGCAGGCATTGGGGGTCGTGAGGGGGCCGGGGCCCATTTTGGAGGACGCCTACTTTTGCAGGGTGCTTGGAGTGGCACCTGATTTTCGTAAGGCTCCCGGCAGTCCCGGGAGAGTAGGCAGGTGTGACGCAATGCCCAGCCCGTATGCAGTGCTCTTGCAAAAATATGCTAATGACTCTAACATCCGCCGTTTACGTACAAAAAAGCAAAAACATGGGAAACATCAATCACAAATCGAACCTCTGAGCGAGCCTATGCTGTGTCTGGATGAGCATTTCCCCTAAGACTCCGGAGCCTCTCCAGCAACGTGCTGATCTGCAGAGGCTCACTAAGGCAGGCACAGAAAATGCTAGCGGTATTCCAACTGCTGCAGTCCCCATAGACTTGTATGGGGAGCTTCATTCATCAAAAACAGGTGGAGTTGGTTCCTGGAGCCCAGCATTTCCCTATGGGAAGATGGTCCAGGTTTGAGAAGAGAGATCCAATTAGGGGTGTAAATCCCAACAGCGGCAGCCCGGCAAGGGTTCAATCCCGATCGCCCCTAAAGTAAGTATCGCTAACCTAATTCCCCCCCCCTAACCCTCCCTTAGGGGTGCCTAACCCTAATGTCCCCCCCAAGTGTCTAACCCTAATCCCCCCTCTAAGTGCCTAAACCTAACCCCCGCTTCCCTAAACCCCGGGGGGTGCCAAACCCTCACCTCCCCCCGGGGGTGCCTAACCCTAACCTCCCTTCCCCTAGCCTAACCCTAACCTCCTGGGGGGGTGCCTAACCCTAAGTCCTCCCCGGGAGCTCTAAACTTAACCCTCCCCCCCCGTGCGGCTGTCCGCGCCCGGCGTCTGGTTAATGACAGGCGTCTAGATTTAGATGCCTGTCATTAGTACCACGCCCGGGATTAGAACGTCTGGAAGCCGGTGGTCGGGATATAGACCGTCGGCTTCCAAACTACATCCCCCAATTAGATCCCTTTGCTTGTGCTGGTAATCTCTATGCGAATGCGTGAACTCCAGACACAGCAGTGTAAAATTACAATTGGCGGTATAACTGCCAGCAGTGGCATTGCTATAGGGGTGTGGGTCGCACCGGGTGTCACCTTCGGAGGGGGCGACACCAAAATGCCAGCTCCTCCTCAGTGACGGGAGCTGGGGGCTGCATTCTGCAGAAACTACTCTCCAGGGGCAGCCAGGCATCACCGGGAATGCTGGGCACGCCCCCTTTTTTTGTTAGGTCATGTACCGTTTTTGGGCTCGAGCAGCTGAGCCGCGTGGGGGGGATATGGAGTGCGCACCGGCTGTCACCAGACCTGATGATGCCTCTGACTCCCAGTGCTTTTCGGAGCAGCTGTTCCCACACCTGAACAATTTTTAATTGTTCCAGTAATAAGCAGGCGCGCGACAGCCACACCGAGCCCGGATGAAGGGGGGCATGGCCTAATCGTGGGAGGCGTGGCCTCCTTAGCCCAGCGAATAGCCAGTGTGATCGATCCTCCCACAGGCATAGGAGGCTGCTGCGGCTGCTGCTTATCAGCCACAAGCAGCCTCCCAGTGCAGCCCAGCACACAGCAGTGTGGGCTGGGCAGCTGTGATGTAAGAGGGAGGGGGGACAGAGCCAGGCTCGGGCCCCTCCAGAAAGCCCGGGCTCAGGTAATTAGTACCCGCTCCCCCCCTCTCGCCGCCCCTGGTAATGTTAATAAGGTATATGACGCCCCATTTTGTGGTGAGTTGGATGCCAAAGTATCAGGGGACAGCTGTCATTTACACACAGACAGAGGTTGTATAAGAGAGGAGGGGGTCTGTGTGCAGGCTCTGTGTGGGCTCCATTCTCTCTGCAGCACAGTGTGTTCTGGCATTGTGTCAGAGTCTACTGCGCAAGCTCATGTCTCAGGAAAACATGGCGTCTTCTTTACAGCGCATGCGCAAATCACCGGGAAAATGTCTGTCCCTCCATGTTCCTGGTGATTTCTGCTGCTCCTGTAGCTCCGAGGAGGGACTCTGGAGAGGTAGTATAAATATATGCTTGCAGGGTGTACAGTGTGGGCCCCCTGGACCCAGAGATGCGTGTGCACCGCACACCCTGCACCCATTATAGAAAGGCCAATGCACGCAGAGTGAAGAGAAAGCATTTATAGTGAATATGTAATAACATATTTTAGTAAAGAATAAAAGGCCATCGTCCAGGCGATAGATACAGGTGCATCTTACTCTCTTAAAGATCCTGGTCCCAAACCAGCAAGACGTGTAAACGGGTCCTTTGCACAATATAATAGGCAGAGACTCTATTGCTGGAGGAGTCTCCTGTACTGAGGGTTTTGAGCAGAGATGCTGACATTCTGACTGCCCCTTCCGGGAGGGGGCAGCCAGCTCTGCAAAATTGGGGGCGTGGCTGGTGGTTGGGGCGGAGCAAGGGGCGTGGCCACACAAATGCATCATTTCTGGCCCCGCCCCTGCTACACAATGCCTATTATCCCGGCATTGTGAAGCAGGGGGTGGGGCCAAAATGTCGCGATTCGGCATGAATCACGTCACAGCCCCCCCCCGCTGCCGAGGATTCTCATGTAATTGAGAGGGGGGGGAGGCAGGAGAGGTTGGCAGCAGCCGGGAGGCTTTCCTACCTTCCCAGGAGGCTGGGAGCGGCACCTGATTTTCGGCTGGTTAGGCAAGTATGGTTTCGATTTACATAGGAAGTGATTAACTTTTGGGCTTTCTTTTATTTAATCACTTACTGTACATTGGGCCTGATTCAGATTTGGGGGGTAGCTGTAAAATGAACTGAGAGATTTAGATTTGGGAGGGAGGTGTCCAAGATGACATCTAAATTGAGGATGACCACCAGTGGGTTATCCATCGATGATCACCATTGATGGCACCATTGGTGGTTGACCTCGATGGTATTGAACCATCATCTGGCAACCATCGGTGGTTTCATCCACTGATGATCATCCCTGATTTATATTTGCCAGACAGGGAGGGCGGGGCTTTGTGGGTCATATCGTGAGGCGGAACTATACTCTGCGTCCCTGCACATGAGAAAAAAAAACATTGCTTTGTGCCATCGATGGTGGGAAACCATTGGATCTCTGCCATCGATGGCAAAACCATCGACAATCGGTGGTCAACCATCAGTGATAGTTAACCATCAATAGTTGAGAACCATCCCTAATCTAAATTGCAATGTAAACATAAGCCACTATTTACCACACATGCAAAAAAAATAAAAATGTATGTATTTGCACCCCTTGCATTGTAACATGGTTTGTCCAGGTTCACAGTTACTTGCTCTGTCTATCTTTGTTGCTGATAGTCCCCAATTTATAGAACCAATTCCAGCCTTTAATTATAATTATTATTATTATTTTTAAGTCATCAGTGCCGATGAGAGAAGGTCAGTTTATTTATTTATTAATTACACCCCTCCCTGTGGGGGACAAGTCAGGCTCATCCTCGGCAGTCGCAAAGTATATGCCCAGGATGAGCCCCACTCATTCTCTGCAGTGAAGGTGTTAAGTAAACATGAATTCTAAAATGTCTTCTCTGTGTTCCTGCAGCAGATTTGTCTGTGGCAGAGCTACAATAACTCTATTCTGTGATACAAAGAGCTTGCAATCTAATATTCCCATCTGGAAACAGTTCACTCACCCAAGGTCGCAGCGAGACCGGGATCTTTACTTATCACCGTCTTTCTGCACTTGGTGTCAGGGGTCTGTAAGGATTAGCACATTGGGCCATGGATTCCACAGTACAAAGCTGGGAATGCTCATTAGCGAGCACAAACACTTTGAAAAAAAGAGCCTTAGAAATATAATTATGACACTGCGGACCCTGATGCCCCGCTGCTCTCAAACAACACAAATTATATCTGACATTTAATTTGGGCCTCAAGGTGCCGTATATGAACATCTCGCGCTACGATGATGGCGATAAATAATCCGAGCCGTATCTTTGACAGATGGGTCTTAGTAGCTAACTTCAAGGCTCGCAACCGTGCACAGACGCTCGCAGTGCAAAGATACATGGGTGCTGAAGCTGGAGATTAAACTGCGGCATGAATATAAACTGTTATTGGTGATGTGGTGTGATTTTACATGGAGGTCAGCGCTACGCTTGTGGGGTTAGAACCACCAAACACATCTTGTTACGCTGCGGCAAGGAGCGAGGCAGCCTGTAAGAGAAGTTATGGCAGATAACTTTCATAGTTATCTTTTCAAATGGGCAGTATTGCTGAGCTATTTTCTGCTATCTCGCTGATACTGGCTCGAATCATTATATTCTAGTTGGCTCGCACCAGCCAGGCTTTGGCTTTCAGGTCCACTTGATAAGAATAAAAAAGATACAGTAGTTAAAAATAGATTAAAATGCAAAGCAAAAAAGTTTGAAAACTATAGAGCATTTCAAAAACAAAATAAATGAAACAATGCATTTACTCATCACAGAGAAAGTATTGCAGCGATACATGTACATACAGGTAAAGGCAGGGGCTGGCTGGCAACTTTCAGCCTGGGGGTGACACCAAAGCAAGTGGCCCGGCTTTTCTACTGGCAAATGCAATTTAAAAAATGGGCGTGACAATAATATTGGGAGTGTGCACCACGGCCTGATGACAAATTAAACTACTACATGCCTTATTTTTTATTATGTGATACACATAATAATTCCTTTTTTCTACTTCAGGGTCCATAGGGGGTCCACAGGGATGACCTTGGGGATATAGCTGGATCAGGATCCATGGGCACCACACAGCTAAGCTTTTAGCTCCCAGGATGCACTTGGGTCCTCCTCTATACCCCGCCCCCGAGCCACAGGCACCTCAGTGTAAGTTGGTGCCCGGCCGGAGTCGGTCACCACGCAGGGGGGCTGCAGGAGCAGCCCCTAGAAGCTTTTTATTTTCTAAATAGATTTTATTTATTTTAGTTTCTCTTTTTACTACAGACGGCAGCGAAGGGCTGTCTGTACAGACGCCCACGCTGCCGCTCTGATCCCCGACTGGCGCCGCAACGCCAGTACTGATCTGGGGATCGCAGCGGGAGGCCAGAGTCCGTACTAGCCAGACTCTGTCTACCTCCCAGGACTGCTGCCGGAGTCGCCAGGGATTCAGGTAAGCCGCGCATCGCTGGATAGCGGCGGCACGCGGAAGGCCTTAAAAATGCAGTCCTTTAGCCTTCGGTCCTGGGGACAGACCGGAGGCTGCTGGCAGTGGCGCGGGCCCCCCCCATAACCCGTGGGACCACTAGACCACCAGGGATAACCGGCAAGCGGGAAGCCAGCATCCCTGGGGTTAATGGCCAGCCAGGGGAGGAAGCCTTCCCTGTTCAGCGGCTCCTCCCCTCAGCTCAGCGCGCTTTTCAGCCTGCATGTCTAGCGTCCCTGAGCTGCAGTTCACTCGGCCACTCCTCCTCTGAGGTCTCTGGTGGCCATTTTTTTCTACATGTGGCAGCGCAGATCCCTCAGGAAGCACGCGGACCGGTCCCCCTGTGTACCTCTCCCCTGTTAGGACAGCGTACACAGCGCTATAGCCCTCCCAGACACTGAATCTGGGCGGTTGAGTGTAGTGTAAAGGTGCAGTAAGTATTTCTTCCTGCATGGTATGTGACTTTTGCTAGTGCTGCTGTCTGTATTTTTCTCTTATTACTGTCAGCTTATATCTATCTCTTTCCTTCTTCCTTAGCCCTACAGGTGTGGAGGAGGGGCTTTTCTACTAACCTCACATATATAAATCAAGTATTTGTGAGGTCTGTCACATACAGTTGTGTGCTACACAGTGCCATATTCAGGACTGTTGTTCAGCACACAGGGAAGTGCAATTCTTTTTTCCTCTATTGCCATATATATTTTGTCTGTACATTATATTTGGTCATGTCTGAGGGTGAAGTTGAGCACTCCGGGACTCCAGTGTTGTTTTACTGCAGGCGCTGCTCTGCGGGATCACATAGGGAAGAGGCATCTCTGGATGGCCTTTGTGAGCGGTGTCAGTTTACTCCTGGTCAATCCAGACCCCCTATGACACAGGAGCCACCATGGGCTATGTTTTCACAGGTGCTGGTGTCTCTGGCGGACCGCCTTGCGGCTTCGTCTGCTGTCCCTACGAGGACTCTGTCCCAGCCTACCATTTCCCATTCCCAGGGTACCCCGCAATTATTGCAGAGTTCCTCTGGGTCACAGACTGTGGACCCTTATTCAGGATTGCCTATCTATTTTAAGGCCACTCCTGCTACACAACAGTCTGTGGTGCCTTTCCAGGCCAATGTGGCAGCTCCTCCACCATGGGTGGACGTGCTCTCCAGTTCAGTCCAGAGTCTGGCAGCTGCATCTTTGACTTTTCAGTCGATGCTGCAGAATGACAGGTCTGCAGGGGCGTCTAAGCGTGCACATAAGTTGCATGGGGCGCAGATTTCGGACACTTAGGGGTCCTCAGATGAGGGTGAGGTCCAGGACGACTCCGATTCGTACACCTCGGCTCAGGAGGTGGAATCTCGGTCGTCTATTAATGTACGAGCTCTGGTTAGGGCGGTGCATGCCATTCTCCTAATAGAGGATGAGGCACCTGCTCCTAAGTCGAAATTCCCTAGTTTTAAAAAGACTAAGGTGACTTTGGCGGTGTTCCCCCTGTCTGATCAATTAACGGATCATATGGCGGTGGCTTGGCAGACACCCAGTAAGAGATTTGTGCCTCAAAAGAGGTTGGCTTCCAATTATCCATTCCCGGAGGTGCATTGTAGGAAGTGGGAAGCTCCACCAGCGGTGGATTCCCACGTCACACGCCTTTTTAGGAGTGCTACGCTGCCAATACCGTCAGTTTCCTCGTTAAAGGATCCCACGGACAGAAAGGTTGAGGCTTGCCTTAAGTCTATTTATTCCCTCTCGGGAGCAATTGCTCGCCCGTCCATGGCCATTTCCTGGGTGGCTAAGGCCATTGAGGGTTGGGCCAATGCCTTAGAGGACACTTTTCCTGAGGATACTCAGGAAGTCCAGAGGGCATTACTAGGACAGATGAGAGATGCAGCTTCTTATATTGGAGAAGCTTCCTTGGACGCTAGTCTGCTAACCTCTAGGGTGTCGGCTGCGGCTGTGCATGCCCGCCGCTCCTTATGGCTGAGGTCCTGGAGAGCGGATGCTGATTCAAAGAAGGGCCTGGAGGCCTTACCTTTTAATGGGGAATTACTTTTTGGTCCAGACTTGGATAGGATCATGGATAGTCTGGCTAAGTCCAAGTCGGCCTTCTTTCCTTCAGCTGCAGTATCTGCCAAGGTCTGGAGTTCGGCTTTTCGGCCCTTTCGGGTTCAGGGTAAGGCAAGAGGTCAGTCTTTCCCGAGGCAAGCAGCAGTTAAGTCTGCCTCCAAGTCCAAGAAACAAGCTTGGAGTGCCAGGCGTCCCTCTTCCAAACAGGAAGATAAGCCTTTCGCCTGATGGGACAGGCCTCCCTCTGGGGGACCCCAGAGTGGGAGGCCGACTTCTTCAATTCGCCCAGAGCTGGTTCAATACCACCACCGATGCCTGGGTGCGATAAGTGGTCTCCCAGGGGTACGCCCTGTCTTTTCGGCACAGACCGCCTCACCAGTTTTTCTGCACGAGTACTTCTCAGGACATAGTCAAGGCTATGCTGATCAGGGAAGCTATAGACTCCTTGCTGACTGCAGGGGTCATTGTACCTGTTCCACAATCTCAGCGTGGGATGGGGTACTATTCTACGCTGTTTCTGGTACAGAAACCCAATGGTTCCCATCGACCCATTCTAAATTTAAAGTCTCTGAACTGGTTTCTCAGGATTCCTAAGTTCAGAATGGAAACCTTGCGTTCCATAATTCTGGCTATGGAACCAGGGGATTACATGGTCTCCCTGGATATCCAGGACGCTTACCTCCATGTGCCGATAGCAACGTCACATCAGAGGTGTCTGCGGTTCGCTCTGTTGCACCATCACTACCAGTTCCGGGCTCTCCACAGCGCCGAGGGTGTTCACCAGGGTGATGGCAGTTATGGCTGCCCACCTTCGGAACCAGGGGGTACGGTTGTTACCGTATCTGGACGACCTCCTATTGCTGGCAAGCTCTCCGGAGGTTCTGCTGCAACATCTCCAACTGACTGTGGCTTGTCTGCAGATGCACGGGTGGTTAATGAATTGGAGGAAGTCATCCCTGATCCCATCTCAGCAGATGGTCCGTCTGGGGGCCCTCCTAGACTCTCGTCAGCAGCGGATCTTTCTAACACCAGAAAAGGTATCTTCCGTTCAGTTGCGGATACGCAGTTGCCTGGATTGTGCCAGTCTTTCGGTACACTCGGCAATGAGAGTGCTGGGGTCCATGGTGTCGGCATTCAACATGGTGGAATTTGCCCAGTTTCACTCCAGGCCTCTGCAGAGGCGGATTCTAGCAAACTGGAAGGGTTGCCTCACCGGATCTGGTCCCAGACGCTGGTGCTATCTCCGGATGTACGACAGTCCCTGAATTGGTGGCTTCAAACAGCTCACCTCCTCGAGGGTCGCCCCTTTTGGATCCTGGACTGGGTTCTGCTCATGACAGACGCCAGTCTTCGGGGTTGGGGGGCGGTGACAGGCTCCTTGGCACTTCAGGGTCGTTGGACAGCGGAGGAAGCGGCTCTCCCCATCAATGTTCTGGAACTAAGAGCCGTGTACAGGGCTCTGCAGTCGGCCGGCACCTCTCTTCACGGAAGGGCAGTGCAAGTGCAGTTAGATAACACCACCACGGTGGCGTACATCAATCACCAGGGAGGAACTCGCAGCCAGGCTGCGATGGCAGAAGTGTCTCACATCCTAACTTGGGCGGAGTGCCACCTTCCAGCGATCTCGGTAGTCTTCATTCCCGGAATCCTCAATTGGGAGGCAGACTTCCTCAGCCGTTATGACGTGCATCCAGGGGAATGGTCGCTTCATCCAGAGGTATTCCAACTACTCGTGAACAAGTAGGGACTGCCGGAGGTGGACTTGATGGCCTCTCGTCACAATCACAAGTTGCCCGTGTACGGGTCAAGGACAAGGGACGACGGCGCCAGTCTGGTGGACGCTCTGTCGGTGAGATGGACATTTCAGCTGGCATATCTGTTTCCTCCGATATCCCTTCTGCCTTGGGTCCTGCGCAAGTTCAAGCAGGACGGAGGCACTCTGGTACTGGTGGCCCCAGCGTGGCCAAGACGTCCGTGGTACTCCAACCTATAGAGTCTGTCCATCGACGATCCATACCTTCTTCCTCAGCGGCAGGACTTGTTGTCTCAGGGGCCCTGCCTTTACCCGAATCTGGGTCGTCTGTCTTTGACGGCGTGGCTCTTGAGACGGCCGTCTTAAGGTCCTGGGGCTTTTCTAGTTCCGTTATTTCTACCATGCTGAGGGCACGCAAGCCTGTTTCTGCAAGGATTTACCATAGAGTGTGGCACACGTACTTTCAGTGGTGTGAGTCCAGAAACTATGATCCTCAGATATTCAGAGTTTCAAGGATTCTGGCTTTTCTTCAGTCGGGTTTGGACTTAGGTTTACGCCTTTCCTCTCTGAAGGTGCACGTGTCTGCTTTATCGGTTTGGTACCAACGTAGAATTGCTATGTTACAGGACCTACCGACGTTTTTCCAGGGTGTTCTCAGGATTCAGCCACCCTTTGTGCCTCCGGTGGCACCTTGGGATTTGGCGGTGGTTCTTCGAGTTCTGCAAGGACCTCCCTTTGAGCCTCTTGAGTCAGTTGACCTTAAATGGTTAACGCTTAAAACTGTGTTTCTCCTGGCTATTGCTTCAGCAAGGAGGGTTTCCGAGTTGGGGGCACTTTCATGTAGTCCCCCCTTCTTAATTATTTTCTCCAGGACAGAGCAGTGCTTCGCACTCGTCCTGAGTTTTTACCTAAGGTTGTCTCTCAGTTCCATATCAATCAGGAACTGGTGGTCCCAGCCTTTCAGTCCCCTGATCTTACAGCAGGGGAGACTTCGTTGGACGTTGTCCGTGCTCTCAGAGTTTAAGTTGATCGGACTGCTTCTGTTCGAAAGTCCGACTCCTTGTTTGTCCTCTTTGGTTTTCATAAGAGGGGTTGGCCTGCCAACAAACAGACTTTGGCCCGTTGGCTTTGTTCTGTTATTAGGGAGGCTTAGATACGAGAGCATTTACCTGTTCCAGCCTCTGTTAAGGCTCATTCCACTCATTCTGTGGGCCCTTCTTGGGCTGCTAGACGTGGTGCCTCAGCTGTTCAGCTGTGTAAGGCAGCCACTTGGTCTTCGATTCAGACGTTTCTAAGATTTTATGCGTTTGACACCTTTGCCTCTCAGGATGCATCCTTCGGGCGCAGGATTCTCCTTTCTGCACAGGAGCGCCCCGCCCTTAGTTGAACTGCTTTGGGACATCCCCAAGGTCAACCCTGTGGACCCCCTATGGACCCTGAAGTAGAAAACAAGAGATATGGTAAGAACTTACCTTTGTTATCTCTGTTTCTACGAAGTCCATAGGGTCCACAGGGTTGACCTTGGGGATATAGCTGGATCAGGATCCATGGGCACCACACAGTTAAGCTTTTAGCTACCAGGATGCACTTGGGTCCTCCTCTAGACCCAAGTGCGTACACACTGGGTGATAAAGTGGACGACTGAATGATAACGATATCGCTGATCATCATTTACTCCCATTCCTTACCAGATTTTCATTCCAACCAATCAACTAGTTGGCAGGTTGGATGAAAGTTAGTCTAGTGTGTGGCCAGCTTAAGGCGCTTGTTTTCGACCTCTTGTCTATATATATATATATATATATATATATATATATATATTTTTTATTACAGTACTTGAAGTGTGCCGGTATGAAATGGTATGTCATGCCATCACTTCACTTCGGCACCCGCCCGGCACTGGGACTGTCACTGTCCCAGCGCCAGTCGACAAGCGGCTGCTCTCTGCTCGTTTAAATTTGATTTCGGCCGCGAATCAATCATGGCTCGTGGAGCAGCAGCCAATCAAGGGAGGCCGGCGCTGGGATTATCATTGTCTCTGCACCGGTCACCAAGCAGCTGCAAGTCTAAATTTGGCTCCGGCCGCCAGCCAATCACGTTTAGCAGACCGGCAGCCAATCAGGAGCGGTCACGTGGCCGCCCGTTGATTGGCTGCTGGTCCGCGAGCCGTCATTTGCTCACAGCCGGAACTGAATTCAAAATGCCAGTGCCACCTAGGACAAAGATTGGTGAAGGGTCCAGGGAAGAGAGCGCGGACACCAGAGCAGAGCAGGGTGACGTGGGCGGTGTGAAGTATGCTATGAGCTATGGTGTGTGGTGTGCTGTGCTGTGACTGTGAGGGAAGGTGTGCTGTGGGTAGGAGGAAGTGGGGGTATGGAAGTATCAGGGGGCTCAGGATTTGGGCCTACCTAAGTAAAGCCCCCCTGATATTTCCATACCCCCACTTCAAGATTCCACTTCAACTATATATATGTATGTACATCATGCTTGCCGACTATCTGGCTGCACCTTCCGGGAGGGAGCAGCCAGATCGGTTTGACTGGGGGGGGCGTAGCCAGCAAATGGGGACGGGGCCGGCCAGACTACAAGAGTTTGCGGGCGGAGCCACGCGATCGCGTCATTTTGGCCCCGCTACACTGCCGATATTACAGGCAGTGTGAAGCAGGGGGCGGGGCCAAAATGACGCGATTCGGCGTGAATCGCGTCACAGGCCCCCTGCAGCCGGGGAGCTTCTTGTAATTGCGGTGGGGTCAGGAGGGGTTGGCAGCTGCCGGGAGACTTGCCTGCCTTCCCGGCAGGTCGGGAGCGGCACCCAATTTTCGGGTGGCTCCTGACCAAATCGGGAGGGTAGGCAAGTACGATGTACATACACGCTCTCACACACACATACAGGCACACTTAGTCAGCACACACATTTTAAATAACAAAGCAACGCAAACTTTATGCCACTGTGACACACTAATATAAATTATATATATATATATATATATATATATATAGGGAGAGAGATATATATAGATATATCTAGTTTCTATATATATATAGGGAGAGAGATATATATATAGATATATCTAGTTTCTATATATATATATATATATTATATATATATATATATATATATATGCCCCACTCCACCTTCCACTTACCTGGTATGGGTGAAGACAGGAGGCAGGCACTCCCATACTCTGCCCTCTCTCCTCCATGGGTGCCATTCAACTCCTTTTAGGCACTTCCCAACTCCCCCGATAAGCCACGCCCTTTCTCATATTCTCCAGCCTCTTGGAATTCTGGGTAGGGAAACCTGGCTCCCCATTGGTCGACAGCGGCCATTTTTTTGTAGCCTGATATGGGGGCAGCCATTTTCTTTTAGCCCCTGTTATTTTAATCGGAACGGATCTCTCCTCTGGACAGCAGCACGGCCACGGGAGCAGGAGCATCGCATCCTGCCGCAGCCTGGCAGCCCTGGAACATGAGAATTGTACCGGCCCGGGGGGCAGATGGCACCCTGCCCCCCGGCCCAGCCCGCCACTGGGTAAAGGGGTTATCACAGACTAGTGACATTTAACAAGGGAGCTTTACAACAAGAAAGCAATGATTTCTTGTGCTGTCTCCTAAAGACCCCTCATTCTCGCTGCCACATACTCAGGTATGGGAAATCTGTTATTATGTTATCCAGAGCTGACCCAAGCCCAATTTTTAAATATTTTTCCGGTGTCCCCTGTGGTACTTTTGCGCGTGCTGAAGGTATGCGCTTGAAAAAATTAGGGCCAACCAGCCCCCCTTCTGTGTCTACAGCCCAGCCCCCCTTCTGTGTCTCCAGCTCAGCCCCCCTTCTGTGTCCAGCACCCACACTTAAGTTTTTCTTGTTGCTCCAGGTCCTGCTCTCCACGCGATGCGGTTCCTCTCTTTCAGTGGCGCAGTGTGACTACATGACGTCAAGCGCCGGGTCTCAAAAACAAAACAAAAATGTTACTGCATGGAAGCGGGCAGGCTGGTAGGAGGGCAGGGAAGTGAGTGGGCAGCGGGATTGCAGGTGGACCCCCTCTCTGTCAGGGTCCTGGACTCCAGTCACCCCTGATGGCAGCACTGCTGAATTTATCTATGGGAGGAAGGCTTCTGGCGTCTTGGTGGTCTACCCAAACATGGCTGACATGCTACCATCATGGTGACGTTCAGCCCTATGCTGTGTCTGTGGGAGGAGGGGCCTCTGGTGATTGGCTGTGGGACATTTGCCTTGGCGCTGGGACATTTCCTATTGGGTGATGCGGGGGCTGATGGGTCCCTGTGAGAGGCTGCAGCAGCCTCACAGAACTGGGGATGGTCATCGGTGGTGTAACCATTGATGGTTGCCATCAATGGTAAAATAGTGTGTAACCATTGATGGTTACACACTATTCATTGGATGACCATCAATGGTTTCACCAACCGGTGGCCATTCCTGTCTTTTGGCTGACAGGCAAATCATAAGAAAAAAATATATAAACATACAACACCAGGCGCTATTTAGAATATAAAATGAAAGTTGTTTGTAGTAAGTGTATAGAAAGTCGCTACCCAATAAGTAGCTTTGATATTACTACTTAACAATAAACAATTAATATAAAAGGTGATTTCTAAATTTATTCACCTCAGGGTGCACTCACATAGACATAAGGATACATATAATGCAATAAAACATTTTATTAAAATTACACAATAAAATATATGTTGAACATTTTATAAATCAGCATCTAAATGGCCATTCTCTCATATCCTTCGGAATTAAATTAATGGTAGCATGTATGAACAACCAAGGATCCACTTATATGGATAATTATATTTCTCTCCTTAAAGAGTATATTTTGTCCAAATAAGACGGTAATGTTTTCCAGTCCCGTCAATAACTATACTTCTGATTGGGAAGGGATAATGGAATTTCCAAGCAAGTTGCAGCTAGTAACATGTCCACTCCGGTGGTACCTGAAGTTATTAGTCAACACTCTCTGCAGCCAACCAAAGGTGTTACAAGGTTGCTATTTCAAAAGAGGGTGATCATTTAATAGTACAGTCTCGGTATATTTACCCAGCTCTCCTCTCCCTGACGTCTACAGGAGCACTGCTGGTCCGAAAACGCTGCTGATATCTTGCTAGTCCAAAGGTATAGAATCCCTTTCTCTGTGTGATTGCAGGGACATAAATGTTAATGTGTGCGTTCTCACTTCACACAGCGGGTTCTTATTAACACTGCAGAGCTGCAGACTTGGACAGGAGAGAATGTTGCGATCCAGATATCAAAAAAGCATCAAGGGCCTCATTCAGAGGCTGTCGGAGGATGCAAGCGGTCGCTCAGAAACTGGGCGGCCACTTGCATCCTGACCGCCCGCCTCTGTTGCGATCGTTAGGCTGTGGGTTAACACCCACAGCTCTAACAACCGCTCGGGTGATGGTCGCGATGGTCATTGACCATCGCGACCATCGGGGCTTACGACGAGACCCTAGGGTAGGGTCTCACTTGTCGTAAGCCCCGGAGAGCTTCTGGCTCTGTCAGAGCCGGAAGCTCTCCACTGACATCACTAGTGATGTCAGTGGGGCCTCCCCCAAACGGCAGGCGTTCCCATGGGAACGCCTCCGTTTGGGCTGCCACCCCCCGGCCCGCCTTCCAAACGGGGCGAGCTGTCAATCAACATCGACAGCTCGCCCCCTTTGGAAAGAGACCCGCTACGACTGGCGCTGTCGGTCATAGCGGGTCTCACGCATGCGCACGAGGGAGCCGGCTCCCTCGTGTGCATGCGCACTGGCAAAACATCGAGGCGGCCGTGCGGTCGTAGACTGTACGGCCGCCTCTGAATAAGGTCCCAAATCCCTAATGCATTTCCCCATTATGTGACGGCTTCTATTATGTGCACTAGTCCTGGTATTATTATTATTATCCTTTATTTATATGTTGCCACAAGTGTCCCGCAGCGCCTTACAAAGTACATAAACAAATAATTTGACAACTGACTTACAGTACAAAATAGGACAAGGACATGGATAATATACATTGCTACATTAGTGACTATAACACCTAGATATGCAACAGAGCGTAAGCAACCAAGTGTTAGTAGGTGAAAGTAAAGTAAGGAGAAGCACAAGAGGGTAGAGGCCCTGCTCATAAGAGCTTACAATCTAAAGGGGAGGGGCAGACAAACAGGTGTGACACAGATGGGGTAAGCAGGGAGGAAGGAGCATGTTGCAACAAGTTAGGATGGGAGCTGGAAGGCTTTGATGAAGTAGTGGGTCATGAGAGCCCGTTTGAAGGATTGTAAAGAGGAGGAGAGTCTGATAGGGAGAGGGAGAGAGTTACAAAGGTCGGGAGCAGCATGGGCAAAATCTTGGAGGCGGGAGTGGGAGGAAGTGGGAGGAAGTAATCAGTTGGCATGAGAGGCGGCATTCATTAGTTGAGCGAAGGGGGCGGACAGGAGAGTGGAGGGAGATGAGGTCAGAGATGTAAATGGGCTTTGTAAGCAAGTGTGAGAACCTTGAATTGGGTTCTAAAAGGGAAGGAGAGCCAGTGGAGGGCTTGTAGGAGAGGGGAGGCATAGATATGGCATTTGGAGAGGAAGATGAGTCGAGCAGCAGCATTGAGGACAGACTGGAGAGGAGAGAGATGGGAGTTGGGGAGGCCAGATAGGAGGAGGTTACAGTAGTCCAATCTCGATATGACCAGTGAGTGTATGAGGGTTTTGGTGGCATCCTGGGTGAGAAAGGGTCTAATCTTGGAAATATTTTTAGATGGAAACGATAGGACTGTGAGAGGCTCTGGATATGTGGTTTGTAGGAGAGGGAGGAGTCCAGGATAACTCCAAGACAGCACACTTTGGGGCTAGAAGAGATAG
This sequence comes from Taudactylus pleione, assembly GCA_031769625.1. Classification (NCBI taxonomy): domain Eukaryota; kingdom Metazoa; phylum Chordata; class Amphibia; order Anura; family Myobatrachidae; genus Taudactylus; species Taudactylus pleione. The sequence continues at coordinate 1,024,416 of JAUIMM010000279.1, forward strand.
TTGTGCCATCAATTGTTAAAGAAATAGTGGAAAGTGAGGTTATGTTGGAGGGTGGGAAAATGATCAACTCAGTCTTAGACATATTAAGTTTAAGAAATCGCTGGGACATCCAGGATGAAATAGAGAGACAATTGGAGATACGAGTGAGGAGAGAGGGGGAGAGGTCAGGGGACGAAAGGTAGATCTGAGTATCATCAGCATAGAGATGATAATGGAGGTCAAAAGAGCTGATGAGTTCACCTAGAGAGGACCTATAGAGGGAGAATAGCAGGAATCGGTATGAAATACCACTGGGCGCATGGCCGGCGGTTCGATTCCCGGCAGCACCTGGCCGACCACAGCAGAATTCCCGGCAGCAGAAGTCCGACAGCGCTGGAAATCCCGATCGTCGATCGGTAAGTACTCACTAACCTAACCTAAACCCCTAACCCTCCTTAGGGGTGCCTAACCCTAACCTCCCCCCCAAGTGCCTAACCCTAATCCCCCCTCTAAGTGCCTACCCCTAACCCCCTCCTTCCCTGCTGCCTAAACCTAAGTCCCCCCCGGGGGTGCCTAACCCTCCCTCCCCCTAGCCTAACCCTAACCCTCCCGGGGGGGTGCCTAACCCTAAGTCCCCCCCGGGTGTCCTAAACCTAACCCTCCCCCCCTGCCGCTGTCCGCTCGCGGCGCCCGGCATCCCTTCGATCGGGATGCTGGGCGCCGGTATACCGAATAGCAGAGGTCTAAGAATGGAACCTTGGGGAACACCTACTATAAGAGGCTGTGGGGGGGAAGAGGAGTCATGAGAAGAGGTATAATAAAAAATGTCAGACAGTGCACATATCTCTTGATTGGTGCACATAAGACTCACATCACTATATAAGAGTGGATGTAACTATTGGACTCCAATTACTGCTTATCATCTACATCACTGCATTGGGGTATTGTGTCTCCAGTTTTAATTAATAAAACCATCTATTTATCAACCATATTTGTTCAGCACATTCATTAAGTGTAGCGCAGACCTCCACAATACAATTCATGCTCCTGATTGGGCTCGGTACCCATTTAGAGGTCTGCAGCAAGCACTAAACCCATATCCTAGCCCATAAGTCTGAAGCGAAGGTCCCTCATCCCCATTTATTGTAGTTAGCAATATTATTGGCCAATGATATGGGCCTGCCCACCAGCGTCAAGGTCACACTCTGGGGTTCGCATCTGGGGCACAGGGCACCCCAAAAGACAACCCAGCCAGAGACCTCCCCAGGGCATCACATGAAAAAAAGTTACCCATCGCAGAGTGATTGACAGGAAGTGCCGTTTGTGGGAGGTGACGGGGGTGGTCTGCGAAACGCAGGCGTCCCAGTGCATTCAGACACCGTTGCAGGGGTGTGCATAAATTAGCCAATGCGATGGCCTACGCAGCCTGAGGCCAGATGGCGTACATGGTTTTTAGCAGTTTCTGAGTAAGTTCAGGGCTTGTGCAAGTGTGCGTGAGGCTGCGATGGTACTCTATTGTACCGATGGTTTCGCAGACTTACTAAACATTACGGATGTGTGCTAAGTGGGCGTCCTTGTGTAGTGCTGTGATCGCAATGGATTAGCATACTATCGCAGTTGAACTGCATGCGTAATCACTATTGCATTCGCAGTTGCGTTCCGTAATGAATCAGTCTTTATCTCCATCCACTTTATCTCTCTCCATGGCTTAGTACACAGAGCCCTGTGTTTGAAAACTGAGTTAAGAGCTGATTGGTTGGTACTTTATCTCTCTTCAAGGATTGATACTTCTCACCCTGAGTGAGAAAGCGCAGTGTAAAGAGAAGATTATAGTCAGGAGCTGAAGACGTGAATCCAGAGACAGTACAAACTCTAAAAGACTTTGGGCCTGATTCAGACCCACTCCCGAGCGGCTGTCCGCTCGCAAGTGGGTCGATGGTCTGCACTGCGCATGCACACGACGGAGGGATCTCCATCGTGCGCATGCGCGAGACGCGACGAGCGAAGGACTTTCCTTCGCTCGTAGTGTCTGATCAAAGGGGGCGTGCTGTCGATGTTGATTGACAGCACGCCCCCTTTGGTGGGCGTGCCGGGGGCGTGCCTCCCTGACGGAGGCGTTCCCAAGGGAACGCCTACCGTCAGAAGCCGGCCCCACTGACATCACTAGTGATGTCAGTGGGAGTGATTTTGGCTCTGATAGAGCCAAAATCACTCCTGGCCTTGCGGTTGAGAAACTCAACCGCAGCCTTCTGCTCGCAGTGGCGATGGTCGCGATGGTCAAGACCATCGCGACCATCATCCTGCACGCTCGTATATGCTGTGGGTGGTGACCCACAGCTATACGAGCGTCCAGGAGGACGCTCCATAATTATGGAGGTGGGCCCTGATTCAGAGCGAGCGCTCTGGTCAGAGCGTCCGGCTCTGAATCAGGGCCTTTGGCAACATTTGAGAACCTATTAAGTATAACTGTTAATAAATAATAAATATCACTAGCTGGCTTATCATTACATTTCTACACGCAAAGATTGTGATAAAGGTATTGCATGTCCTAACCAGGATAATTTCATCTGATAAAAGCTGATAGGAAAAACTGGGAACCATAAATACATTTGGAAACCTAATGTTGAGGGTCATGATAGTGATACCACTGTATCTGACATTGATAAATGTAGACGAAATTCTGAATGGAATTGAGGATAAATAAGACTGATGGTTTTTGCTGAATGTTGTAGGAATGACAGCCTTGTTGCTGGGTAAGTTTCTGGGGTCAGCTGGTGTGATAAGCCAATTACATGTATTGGGAGGAGGAGTTTGATTGTGGTATATATTGGCCTGGTAGTTTCTATCCAGCCTCTTTTGCTGGATCTTCACAACCCACCATCCCACCCGTTATTTTGTTGTGTCACACTAATGTCTTTTTCTCCAAATTAGGGGAGGCACAGCAGGCGAGAGTACGCTGCAGCTCAGTGGCTTTAAGTGGCGTAAGAAAACTTTGTGGGGGCACTTGCCCTCAATGACCCTGGCTAATTTGACCTTCTCTGCGCGGGGGGACCCGGGCGCTTTTATGTGCGCAAGCGCTTCGGATTGGCCCAGGAGGGAAGTGGGACTCCCACATCGTTAGTACGTCTTGAGGGGGGACGTTTAGTCGTTCCTCAGATATTTTGGTTGAGCGAGATGAAAGCTAGAACTGAGGCCCTGCTCGCACTAAATCAGGGCTGTCCTTATCTTTTTTAAGAGCGGACTCCTGGCCGCTCGCATAGCTGTGGGTGACCACCCACATCTATAGCGAGCGGCCAAAAAGATGGTCTTGCGACGAGACCCTTGTGGTAGGGTCTCGTTGCCGCAAGCCCTGGAGTGCTTTCGGCTCTATCAGAGCCGAAGAGCACTCCCACTGACATCACTTGTGATGTCAGTGGGGCCGGCCCCAGACGGTAGGCGTTCCCATGGGAATGCCTCCATCTGGCCAGCCATGCCCCCGGCACGCCCACCAAAGGGGGCGTGCTGTCACTCACCATCGACAGCATGCCCCCTTTGTAGCGAGACCCATAGCAACGGCTTGGCCGTCGCAATCTGGGTCTCGCGTATGGGCACGATGGAGCTGGCTCTGCGATAGAGCACGATGGAGCCGGAGCATGCGCACTGGGCTAACATCGACCCGCTTGCGAGCGCTCAGCGCTCGCGAGCGGGTCTGAATCAGGCCCTGAGCTTGCAGCGTCTCTTTGCCACCCTGGTTAGGTTGATTAATTCTGATTTATAAATAAAAGATGTGACCTTTTTTTAGCCAAGCTATGGTTATCCATGTCTTTATTTATAGTTAAGTTAAGTAAGCTAATAAGGTGTATGGTGTTAAGCAATAAACATATGCAGATCTTATGGAATTTACCCTCTAATACTGTAACAGACTAATAGCATGTAAATGTGACATTCACAAAGGGGAAATGAAACATGTTTTGCACAAATAAGAAACAGTGGGCCTCATTCAGCAAGGAACGCAAGTGTGTACACGTGCGCACTCGGCCGCTGCAAAAATATATGCTAACCAATGCATACGCACGGCAAACGCAGCATAAAATGCAGACTCCCAGCACTACACAACGCCGCCCACTTCCCTTTACTCAAAGCCTGAGTAGTCCGCTAGACAGCGGAAACATCGGTAGCATCGAGAACTATCGGAACCATATGCACAATAGAGTTTGACCTGATGTCGTGCAGGATTTTGGCAATTTCCTGCGTGCATCGAGTCATCTGGCTGTGTATGCCGCCACACTGCTTTAATTATGCATTCCCCTATAACGGCGTCCCAACGCACAGGCACGCCTGCATTCGCATGACCACCCCCCGTCACCACCCACAAACGGCACTTCCTGTCAATATCAGAAGGGTCAGCGTACACACTGCGTGTAGTCTGCGTACCCTTACCCGATTACACCGGCTAGTTTGCGCACGCGCAGTGCGATGCATGCACAGTGCGAAAACATGAGCCGAGTGCGTGCGTTCTCTCACTTGCGTTTCTTGCTGAGCCAGGTCCAGCGTTACATCATATTTATTGTATGTAATTTCTGTAAAACCAAATATTCAACAGGTTTAGTTAAAGTTAACTTCAGTAATGGACAAGTATTGTATATTATCAAGTTATAAATTAGGGCCCCATTCATCAATTCATAGCATAGGTGAAATGATTCATATTCACCTACTATAGAATGAATAAAATAAGGAATATATTAAGCATGATATCCCTGTGTTCACCTAATTTAAATTCTCTCACTAATCTGCCTTAAGATGGGTACATACTTACTAGACTTTGCGGGCGACTGGCCGTTGTGCCGACCGAGCGCACGATTTGGTAAGCTATACGTACTTACCAATTGGCTGCTTGATATGTGGGGCCTGACATAAAAACTAGGCAGAGATTTAAATTTGCCCGCCCAATAGTAATGTCAGTGTTGGCGGTCCCTGTGGCCAGTGGGCCTGATTCAGAGCCGGACGCTCTGACCAGAGCGCTCGCTCTGAATCAGAGCCGTCCCTCCTACCTAAAAATGGAGCGGCCTCTTGGACGCTCGCATAGCTGTGGGTTAACACCCACAGCATATGCGACCGTCCATGATGATGGTCGCGATGGTCAAGACCATCGCGACCATCGGGCTTGCGACGAGACCCTGCAGTAGGGTCTCGTGGCCGCAAGCCCTGGAGTGATTTTGGCTCTATCAGAGCCAAAATCACTCCCACTGACATCACTAGTGATGTCAGTGGGGCCGGCTCCAGACGGAAGGCGTTCTCATGGGAACGCCTCCGTCTGGGCAGCCACGCCCCCGGCATGCCCACCAAAGGGGGCGTGCTGTCAGTCACCATCGACAGCACGCCCCCTTTGGTGCGAGACCCCGAGCGACAGCTTGGCTGTCGCTATGCGGGTCTCGCGCATGCGCACGACGGAGCTCCCTCCGTCGTGCGCATGTGCATTAGGGCACCATCGACCCGCTTGCGAGCGTCCTGCGCTCGCGAGCGGGTCTGAATTAGGCCCAGTGTCCGGGCGGTCGGTGGGTCGTCCATACACACAACCAGTATATTAGCATTGACAGACATTCACAGACATATCGTGTGTATACACCTACCGATCCGCTACCGATGTATGGTTCATTGTTTGATCGAACAATATATCTAGTGTGTACTCATCTTTAACAAAAGCCTCCCCCTAGTGGGGAGTCTTCCTGGGAGTCTTATACTGGTTGGAGTTTTGTCCTCTCTCCATGTTTGGGGCTGGACAAAAAACTGTTACAGAAAAATAGGGTATAAATAAATTGCCTTTACAAGCGATAGGATTTAAAGAAGCATAGTTCAAAGTGAGCCATCAATCAGGAACAGGATGTCCACTAAAGCTGAACCACGACATGATGCAACATTGCTGGAATAGGGGAGATGGACACAATAGCAATAACCAGGTCTCATTTCATGTAGCCCCAAGGTATCCACTGATCACAGGAGAAGGAATCAACAGACTAATATTAAGGGGCCTATTTATCAATGAGTTTTAAAACTTGTTGTGTATGGTAATGGTGCTCCAGCCAATCAGCTCCCAACTGTCATCTGTTTGAAAAATGACAGTTGGGAGCTGATTGGCTGGAGCACTATTTATCATACGCAATGAGTTGTATCACTCGTTGCATATGATTAAACTAATTGATGAATAGGCCCCTAAGTGCACTAAATATACAGTATCCTCTTTACTGTGGCAGAACTCTTGTTACAATCTAATATTTCTGACCACTGATATTAATGACATCATCGGGTGGGCGCGTACTGTGCTTTTTAGGTCCCAATGCAAGTGAGCGCCCGGCTGATGACAGTCAGGAATGAAGTCAAGCCCGCGGAGGAGGTTGTGTTGAGCCTAAAGAGTAGAAATAAGAGAAAAAGGGATAGAAAGGAGGAAAAGTGTTAGATGGAAAAAGAGAAACAGAGACGGGATGGAGAGAGGGATGGGGATGAGATAGAGAAGGAAGAGTGAGATAGAGTAAGAGGCGGAGAGAAAAAAAGTGGGAGAGCGCTGAAGAGAGAGAGATGGAAAGAGAGAGAAAGTCAGGAGGAAAGAGAGAGAGACACACACAGGGAGAGAGAGAGAAAAAAAGAGAGACACACACAAGGTGGGTTGCACTATCATCAATTATGCCATAAAACCCCCGAAAATGCAGTTTTTGGTTGTTTTACCGCATTTCTCATATGCACCAAGCTTCGGAAAGCAAAGCTTTCCGCAGTTTGGACCCTGTGGGCAATGCCATCAGTTGGTGTTGCCTAATAAAATCCTATGGGCTTCTTTCGCAAACTGCTGTGTGAGGGATCCAAACGGATGCCTCCCTGCATTCCCCGCGGCGCGCTTCATACAATGCATGCGCACAGGGACATCTGGGTTATTGATACCCCTTAATCTCTATACCTAAATGTCGCTATTTAGCGCTGCAAGTCACATAAGAAATAAATGCTTTCCAATCCAGTTGTGGTTCCAAAGCACAAAAAGTTATATTATTCAATGAAAAGTATAAGGCGCTGTGATCTAGACAATTAGCGCAAAAAGCAAGTAAATAGAAAGGTACAAAGCCGATACATACGCGTGCGCACTGGTCCCAGTATACAGTCATCAGTCCAGAAGCCTGTGGTCATCCAAGGAGAATGGCTGCACACTATAATCAGTACTCAGGTTATATACCTTACAGAGTTCAGCTCTAATAAAGAAACTAGTTGACAGATTTCCATTGGTTCTTGCTCCTGGACATTCTGGTACGATGCAGGTCATAGGTCAGTTCATACAGTGTCACTAGGGGTATGTCCCAGTTCCTCAGAAGTTTCTTTGTGTGGTTTTCCCGCCGAAGAACTGCTTTAAACAAGCCAAAGACACTACATACAGAGGTATACATTCTAATCACTAATTCCCTATAATTCATAACTTGCGGACGCATGATGCGATCTCCTTGCCGATAGAACCGGAAATCTGTGAATAAACAGGGATTTAGAATGGTACCATACATGACTTGTCTACTAGTTTCTGCACCTTAATTATTGTATACATTACATTTCACAACATAAGCATTTGCTAATAAAACCTCTAATATTAAGCTTAATATGAAGGAACCTTTTAATAAGTGCGTGCATGTGTGAGTGTGAGAATATTGTGTACTTTCGCTAGTATGCGTTGTGCATCTTGTATATTTTATATGTATTATCTCATGTGCATACAGATATTAATTTAAAAGATTTGGTCTCAGCCAATCATCCAGCTTCGACAGGGTCATAAACCCAGAAGTCCCTCTATCGCAAAGGACAACTCTTATCGGGAGAGCTGCTTTTTCTTGATGCATAACAGTGTTATTACACCGGCGTTCATGCGATGCTTTATGCAGCCTGTCCACAGTGAGAGAAAGAGAGAGAAACACACACAGGGCTCTATTTATTAACATTATTTTTACTAAAATAAAGTGAAAAAGGGTGTTTTCCCACCCTTTTCACATTATTTTAATATCACCTATAGTTATTACAGAGCAATTGGAGTAGAATTCATAAAATTCTACTACAACCCCTAAGTATCACTTATTTTTAATAATCAGATCGCATTTCCCATAATTGTAATGGGAAATGTGATCCGACTAAAGTTACTACAAATAAATTCTAAAATAATATTAGGGAAAGCCCTATGATAATAACGCCACCTGGAGGTGGTGTTATCCAGGGTCTCCCCCGGTTACCGGCCTCCTGCTCCGCTCTAACGGGGAGAGCAGAGCCGGGAGTTGGTCCCAGTAATCAGCTGTGTGGTCTAAACAGACCGCAAGCTGTTTACTGTAAAATAATTTTTTACTTACCTGACTCCAGGGACCGGTGATCGGGCCTCCGGTGATGTCTCCCCTCCGGTCAGCTGGTCTCCCATAGTGCACTGCTGCCCGGTAATCAGGTGATCGGGTCCCAGTGCAGTCTGCGAGATCACCTGATTGGAAGCATGGAGGACATCACCGGAGGCCCGGATCATGCAGGTAAGTGTAATTAAGGAAGAGGGGAGGTCAGCGCATGCGCGGGGCACTTTGTCACGGTATTTTTTATGAAAATACCGTGACTAGTGTGCGGAGGGGATTCGCAGGGACAGAGCTTTCTCGCAAGCTCTGTCCCTGCAAGGGATTTGTAGTAAATCCATATGATATTGCCTGAATTCGCAATGCGAATTCAGTCGATAATATCACACTACAATCTGCATTCAATATGCGGATTGTAGTAAATAGAGCCCACAGAGAAAGAGAACACCGACAATACCAAGTATAGAAGCTTGAAAGTTAAGTATTTAACTGAAATGATCACACTGTGAAAATATTTTCATCTTGGCAAGTCTGGGAAACGTTAAATACCCACAATTCTTGAAAACGATTAAGTACCTGGTCCACATCTCCCAAATTAATTTTAAATTATCTTTAGAAAGCTCCCGAAAGACACATAAATTAATGAAAAGTTGTCAGAAAATCGAACATGTACAATAATCATTTTTTGTTGCAGCTGGCTGTTCCTCCCTTGCAGATGGCGGGCATAAGCTTCTGCAAGAAAAAATATCTAACAAATTCAATGAGAAATTTTTGTTTAAAATTGTTAAATATCTGACGCACGGTTGCTGCATTTATCAAAATACACTACAGTATGAACTTTTACTGTTTATGCTTTTGGTGCCCCTTAATGAAACCCATATGTGGCACCCCACCAACACCCTGTGTTCCTACCCATGCTGATGTGCCTCTATGAAAATGTAAAATATTAATGTGACTCCTGCCATTGTCTAATATAGGGCATGATTTAACTGGTTTCATTAAGGTTCAGGGACTGTTTGCACTGCCTCCTCAGTGGTGGTGGACGTTAGGGGACCAGTGAGTACTGTAGCAGGCTCAAGGATTTGACCTAGAGAAAGATGGCAGTTGGTGTGTGCAATTGGTGAGGTAGCTGGACAGGAGAAGGGGCTGCGCTGCCTTGATGCTTACCTGAGTGCTGCAGCCGTACTCCGGGACAAACAGCGGAGGTCTCTGAGGCGGGGAACATCCGATGGGACTAAGCAGTGTCATCCGGGGAGGCTCCTGAGAACAATCAGCATAAGAGGGGTGTGTCAGATGACCCCCAAGGGAGTGCCTCAGCGGAGCTACAGAAATATAGGGACTGAGCTTGTAAAAGAGCCGGAGGTAAGAAAGCTGCTGCAACCTCCCAAATAGACACTCGGTGACATTGGCGCTTATTTACTGGAGGCCTACAGTTGTCCACCGTTACATTTGCACAGCAGTCCCTGCAGAGATCAGCGTGGGGTTTATAGACTGCATCATAATAGTAAGAGTAATCCCCTGATACCGCATATTGGAGGTTAGGTACAACAGTTACCAGCAGTGTTAGGGCGACACTTCAGTGCCAGCACCTGTAATACTATGAGTATGAACTAAGGTTGCTAAGCAGAGAATGAATGACGAAATATGAATAGGATTGAGGAGTGTTAAGATTATTAGTTTTTACTGACAGTGTGTTTTGAATGACAGCCTTGTTGCTGGGTAAATTGAGTATTAGTTTGGGTGTGATCAGCTGCTTCCAAGGGCCAGTCATATAGTTTGGGGGAGTGGTTATAGGGGACTATATAGGAGCCTGTGGTCCTTGGGATCAGCCTCTTTGAAAGAAATTTTGAAAGCTAAGTACCAGTGCCCCTGTGCCATAGCCCAAGCAGCTTAGTTTGATCATGCCTCGCCCACGTCGCTCTGCTCCCCCACCCCGTCAGCTAGCTGATTATGCTAGCCCCCTCAGCTTGCCCCCTGCGCGTCCGCTCCCCCCCCTTTCCCCACCTGTGCTGTCCCCATGTCCTCCTTCCCCCCCCACCTCACCTCTGATGCTGCCGTCCTCCCCATCGGCTCCCCCTCCTCCCGTGCACGCTGGTGCGGCTGCACCAGCGCATCATGCGGGTCCTGCTACCCCGGCGGAGGTTGTGCACTCGGCAACCTCCCCGGGCCGACTCACTCCCCACGCGGCTCCGGCGGGATCGTCCGATGGACGGTCCTCGCCGTCCCACAGCAGTCACGCAGCGGCTGGCACTTCCGCTGCGCCAGCGGGGGCACGAGTGCTCGCGCCTCCCGCTGGTTACTCTGCTTCGGGTCCGCCGACAGGAGCGTCCGATGGACGCTCCTTGCTGGCGCCCACCAGCCACGCGGCGGCTGCCGCTTACGCTGCACCGGTGGGGGCGCGAGTGCTCGCGCCTCCCGCTGGTCACTCTGCATCGGGCCCGCCGTCGGGAGCGTCCGATGGACGCTCCTTGCCGGCGCCCATCAGCCACACGTCGGCTGCCGCTTACGCTGCACCGGCGGGGGCACAAGTGCTCGCGCCTCCCGCTGGTTACTCTGCATTGGGCCCGCCAGCGGTTAGCGTCGCGGGTCACGTGGGGTCATTAGGTTTTGGTCCCCGGGGAGCAGGGGGTCCCGCCGGCCTGGTCTGCACGTCGGGCCCGGCGGCCATCTTAACCCCGGCGGCCATTTTGAGTAGCACCCCTGGGTCTATCAGCCCCATGCTTAGTCAACCTGCCCAATTTTGGCCTAGGCAAGCTGTCCCTTCCACCTATCAGAATCCATGGTTCCCCGCCAACAGTGCCCCACCTCCCATTTAAAATGCACCCCCCTTGTCAGTCGGCTCATCCTGGGGTCAGGCTTCATGGAGCTCCGGGGCGGCCCCCCCATTTATCCCTCCACCTCAGTTGTGTCCTCTCCGCCTTTTTATCCCAACTACTCTGGGGCCACTTTTGGACCTTACCCTTTCCCAGGTTTTCATCCGCAGCTTTATTTCCCTTATTTGCCAATTTCGCAGCAAAGCGCATCATCGGCTCCCATGCCGATGCTACCTTCCGCATCTCCTGTCATGTACAGTCAAACCTCCACCAGTTTGTCCGCGACGCCCGACTTCACGCTGGTGCCTCCGGCTCGTCTGTTAGCCGCGCCTGCACCCCTTCCGCCTACGCCCGGCATTCCCACCCCCCCCGCGCAGATGGTAGTGACTTCCTGTCCTGTTGTTCACCAGTCTACCCCGGTTGCAGATAATCGGAGGGCGATCGAGGCTCCGTCAACCGAACCAATCACTGTTGTAGCAGCTGATCCGGTGTGCGCGGAGAAAGGGACGACAGGTGAGTCTTCGGCCACGACGAATGAGCAAGTCGAGGGAGCTGTTCCGGGTCCATCTGGTGCTGGTGAGCATGAGTCTTCTTGTTCGTCTATGTCTGACTCCTCCTCTTCTTCTCATTCTTCTGGTTCCCCTGCGCGCCCGCGTAAAATAGCCAAAATGGTTGCCAGGCGTTTAGCCAAGAAGTCAGTGAGTACAGCTGCACAGGGCGTTAGTGTGGAGCTAGCTACAGTGGCGGCAGGGGCTGATTCAGTGCATTGTGCGAACACCGCCGTTCTTCGCGGCCTGCGAAAGAGTGTGAGGGGGAGAATTCGTAAAGGTAAATTTGTCGACTTCTTTACGCATACCGAAGATATGAAAAAGGCTTTTGGTCAGGCTAAGAAGGCGGGGGGTATGGGCGAGGAGGCTTTCTGTAGTTTCACCAGTTGGTTGAAGGGCATGCTGGTATTTGCGGCGTGCTATTTGGAGACGCGAGCGGATGAACATGTAAACATAGTGAGATATATTTTTTTAGTGCTAGACATGTTTGTCCGTTCGCGGGCCTTGGCATGGCGGGAATACGACGTGCAATTTAGAAGAAAGCATGATGGCAGCAAGATTATTCCGTTCGGAGCAAAAGACGTAGAGGTGTGGTTAGAGGTGTCGCAGCAGCGTCGGCCCCCTTTGGACGGGATGCATCCTCGCAAGGGTTATGCTAGTGGTAGGACGGGGGCGACGGGAGTTATGAAGGGCAAGTGTTTTGCTTTCAACGACTCCCGGTGTACACGGGGGTCGTCCTGTCATTATCGTCACTCCTGTCGTCTCTGCGGAGGGGAACATCCAGCCAAAGATTGCCGTAGAGGGTCTGCTAGTGCCACCCAGGATCGTGAAGGGTCAAAAGGAGCTGGTTAAGGCTCATTCGCCTATTTGTTTAGCTGCACTAGCTCGCTGGTTGGGTCTATATCCTCATAAGGAGGACGCTTCTTTTTTGTTAGAAGGTTTTTCGTTCGGTTTTTCTCTGCCAATAGTGGGTCCTTTATGGGTCCGGTCTCCCCGTAACTTGCGCTCGGCCAGGGACTACCCAGAAGTTGTGCAAGCGAAAGTTAGGGCTGAGGTGCTGCTGGGGAGGATGGAGGGTCCTTTCCCTGTTCCTCCGTTGCAGGATCTTTGTATCTCTCCGGTTGGTGTGGTACCCAAGAAGGCCCCTGGGAAGTTTCGTTTGATCCAACACCTATCATATCCTGATGGGCGTTCGGTGAACGACGCCATTCCTGATAGTTTTTGTAGAGTGAAATATCAAAGTTTTGATGAAGTCTTAGGTTTAGTGCGCAGTTTTGGGCAGGGCGCGCTGCTGGCTAAGTTAGACATTGAGTCAGCCTTCCGTTTATTGCCGTTGCACCCAGACGCTATGCAGTTTATGGGATTCAAACTAGAGTCAGGTTACTTTGTTGACAAATGTTTGCCTATGGGTTGTGCGGTTTCCTGTGCCTATTTTGAGAAATTCAGCTCTTTTCTACACTGGTGTGTTCATGCCGGCACAGGACAAGCGGGCGTGGCACACTATTTAGATGACTTTCTCTTCATAGGTCCAGGGGAGAGCGACGTCTGTGCAGACCTCCTGTTTTCCACTCAAGCTCTGTTTCGCAGTTTAGGAGTTCCCATTGCGCAAGATAAGACGGAGGGTCCCATTTCCTGTCTGTCGTACTTGGGAATTGAGATAGACACGGTTGCGGGTTGTTGTAGGTTACCAAGCGACAAAGTGGCTAGATTGTTAGAACAGATTGCGGGTTGTTTAGCAGTTGACACGGTAAGATTACGTGGAGTTCAGTCACTGCTGGGTTCCTTTAATTTTGCTTGTCGCATAATTCCCATGGGCAGGGTTTTCTGTAGGAAATTGGAGAGGGCCACTGCTGGGTCGAGACAGCCGCATCATCATATTCATTTGTCGTCAGAGATTAAGCAAGATCTTCGGGTTTGGACCAAGTTTCTGGTTCAGTTCAATGGCGAACGTATTTGGCCAGCGCCTCCAGTGGCAAATGGGTCATTGCAACTGTATACTGATGCGGCTGGATCATCTGGTTTTGGGGCTTTTTTCAATGGGGAATGGTGCGCTACTGCTTGGCCTTTAGTTTGGCGCGACGAAGGCTTAACTAGTAATTTGTTGCTCTTGGAACTGTTCCCAATTGTCGTTGCTGTGGAACTCTGGTCAGCGCGTCTGAGTAACCGGCATGTAATTTTTTGGTGCGACAATTTGGGGGTGGTGCATGCTATTAACAACCAGCGATCGTCCTCTCCGTTAGTTTTGCGTTTGCTTTGTCATTTAATTTTGCGCTGTTTAGAGGCCAACATACGTTTTAGAGCTCGTCATGTACCGGGTGTTGTTAACGAGATTGCAGACGCATTGTCTCGTTTTCAATTTGAACGTTTTCGGGCACTTGCACCGTCTGCTTCTGCTTTTGGTTTGACATGCCCCCCGTTTGTGTGGCAGATAATCAGGCCGGCTTAGAGGCTTTGGCGATGCAATCGCTCGCTCCATCAACTCTCCGCAAATACTCGGCCGCATGGCGGGATTGGAGCAGTCACTGCGCGCGCCAAGATTCGGAGGGTAAGTCTCCGAAGGAGTTGCTGTCAACCTTTGTGTGGGAGAGATATCAGCAGGGGAGGTCCAGGGCCTACGTGGCGTCGGCGCTTGCGGGAGTCTCTTTTTTTTTTGCAAACTAAAAGGTTTGATTGACCCAACCAGGTCTTTTCTTCTTTCTAAGGCTCTAAAAGGTTGGGCTAGGCAGGCTCCTGCTCGTGCCGATTCCCGTCGGCCGGTGGACACCCAGCTTTTGGCAGCATTGCTTAAAGTTATGGAGAAGGTAGCTTCTGATTCGTTTGAGGCTGCTCTTTTTCGTTTAGCTTTTTCTGCTGCGTTTTTTGGAGCTTTCAGGGTTAGCGAATTAGTGGCAGTTAATAGTTTATCTGAGTCCTCCGGGTTGTTGTATAAGGACATTGTTTTTAGAGATGCGGCGGTGCTTTGTAAGCTCCTTCTCTCTAAAACGGATCAGTCAGGTAGGGGTAAATGGGTCACGCTTGCGCAGCAGCAGGATTGCAATATTTGCCCGGTTCATTTAGCATCGCAATACATGTTAGTGCGCCCAGTTGGGGGGATTCAGTGGTTGGTTCATGCGGATCCTAAGCCTCTCACAAAGTTTCAGTTCACTGCGTTATTTAAGCGAAGTTTAATAGAATTGGGTTTAGATCAAACAGATTATGGCACCCATTCCTTTCGAATAGGGGCAGCCACTTGTGCAGCGCTTGCAGGGGCATCTCCTTCGGATATTCAAAAGGTGGGGCGTTGGAAGTCAGGGTGTTATAAGAAGTATGTTCGCTGCGACAAGTTGTAGGTGCGCACCCTGCGATAACCCGAAAACGTTGTTTACCTGCCAATCGTTGAATGGTTAGCGTTCAACAATTGGGGGTGTGAGGGGATTTTTTAATTTTCCTCCCGTTAGCTATGATCTGGCCCATTTTGGTTCACGGGTAGGTTTTTGGTTTTTTCTTCTTCACTCGGGTTCCTGTTTCCCCCTTTTTTGGCATCCCTGCTAGTTAGTTGCTCTGTTTTGTTCTAAGTTGTGTCGTTTTGATCCAGGTTGGGTGTGGTTTCTCATGTTAGGGTTTCTTCTTTTGCAGTGTTGACAAAAGAAGACGGGCAGGTGTGGTTGGTTGGCCACTCCTACATTTTTTGGGCGGAAAAACATGTCTCGGGTCGGACTAGTGGCTTGCCAATTGGTAGTCGGAAAGTGCGTTGGATTGGAGTGAGAGGTTTGCGAGTGGACGGTGTTTTGGCACTGATTGTTTCTGCGGTAGCAAAATGGGGAATGCCCGAATGGCTGGTGCTTCACGTTGGTGGCAATGATGTTGGTCAGCTGACAGGCGTGGGTTTAATAGTGAGTCTGCGTGAGATTGTGGATTCGATTCGTACAAAATGGCCATCCATTCAGATGGTGTGGTCAGAGATGACACCCCGCTTGACGTGGAGAGGAGTGCGAAAGTTTGGGGCATTGGAAAGAACACGGAGGAAGGTGAACGTGGCAGTGTCTAAGCATGTCGTGTCGATAGGTGGCTTGGTGGTGCGTCATGGCTTTTTTGAGGGTGATCTTGTACGTTTCTTCCGTCATGACGGCGTGCATTTGAACGGACTGGGTATGAATCTTTTTGTTCAGGATTTGTTTTCGTTTCTTGGTTAGTTCTTTTGGGTGGCGGGCCAGTCTCTATTAGGGCCTGGCTTTGGCGGGAGTACGCTGCAGCTCAGTGGTTTTATGGGACGCAAGATAACTGTGGGAGCACTTGCTCTCGATGTACAAGGCGGATTTGTCCTGCTCCGCACGGGGGGACCCGGGCGTTTTTGCACGAAACGCCTCGGATTGGCCCAGGAGGGAAGTGAGACCCTCACGGTTTAAGTGCGTCTGAAAGGGGGAACGGGTTAGGCGTTCCCTGAGTATTTTGGAGTAAGTTAAAAAGCTAGAACTGAGTCTGCAGCGTCTCTTTGCCACCCTGGTTAGGTTAATTGATTCAATTATAAATAAAAGCTGTGACCTTTTTTAGCCAAGCTCTTGTTGTCTGTGTCTTTATTTGTAGTTAAGGTTAAGTAAGCTATACAAGGTTGTATAAGTTTGTAAGTTATAAACGTATGTAATTCTTAGGAACTGACTGTAATACCAACACCATCGCAGCAGGATAATATACAGAGGATTACAGTGTTGCATTAAATACAGACAAGTACTGTAGCTGGAGCAGTTTAAGAACTGTTCTTCATATCCCGGGCAACGAAGGGTGCACCCTATTAACTATTTCAGCGCTGAACTAGCAGTATATGAGACATGTAAAGTGCAGTAGTGTGAGGAAAACATTTTCCTAAAAAGGTTTAAAGAAAAGTAACACAACTTTGCAATTGTATCCTTGATGTAAACTTGTCCGTTTATCCATTCTCACGTGAGGTGTTTGTATATATTTTAGAGATATTAGGGGAATTGCAAAATTAGTCATTTGTGAATTGCCACTAGAGCATACTTACCCATTTATAGTTTGCAGGTTCGAAGTTCAGAGTTCGCTAGTGATCTGCAGGTTCCTGAAAAATAAAATAAACATAAGAAAGGATTCACTATTGCCATCTTTATTGTTATACTATATTGTCTGATTACATTATGAATAAACTCATAGTATAGGGTATCACAAATATCTTCCCAAACAGAGTAGGCTGCAGTGGAGTATTGTGCTGGGGTGTCCTGTGTGTTACATATTTAAACGGGATCAGTATGAAATATATGATATATCAGTATGGAAAATACCCCCTTACCCTAGCCTAACCCTCCCGGGGGGTGCCTAACCCTAAGTCCCCACCGGGAGCCCCTAACCTAACCTTCCCCACCCTTTGTTCGGTATGCCAGGTGTCGGGCTACCAGTGTATTGTTAATGATAGGCGTCGGGATTTCGATGCCTATCATGAGACCCCTGCCAGGATTAGACAGTCGGGAAGCCGGCGGTTGGCATTTCGACCAAGTGATGTCAGTGGACAGCTCTAACGACCGCTAGGGTGATGGTCACGATGGTCATAGACCATCGCGACCATCGGGGCTTACGACGAGACCCTAGGGTAGGGTTTCACTTGTTGTAAGCCCCGGAGAGCTTCTGGCTCTGTCAGAGCTGGAAGCTCTCCACTGACATCACTAGTGATGTCAGTGGGGCCTCCCCCAAATGGCAGGCGTTCCCATGGGAACGCCTCCATTTGGGCTGCCACCTCCCCGGCCCGCCTTCCAAACGGGGCTAGCTGTCAATCAACATCGACAGTTCACCCCCTTTGGAAAGAGACCCGCTACGACCGGCGCTGTAGGTCGTAGCAGGTCTCACACATGCGCACGAAGGAGCCGGCACCCTCGTGCGCATGCGCACTGGACAAACATCGAGGTGGCCGTGCAGTCATAGACCATACGGCCGCCTCTGAATAAAGCCCATAATGTGTAGGAAGGGGTGATAGTGATGTAATGTGTAGGAAGGGGTGATAGTGATGTAATGTGTAGGAAGGGGTGATAATGATGTAATGTGTAGGAAGGGGTGATAATGATGTAATGTGTAGGAAGGGGTGATATTGATGTAATGTGTAGGAAGGGGTGATATTGATGTAATGTGTAGGAAGGGGTGATATTGATGTAATGTGAAGGATGGTTTGATAGTGATGTAATGTGTAGGAAGAGGTGATAGAGATGTAGGCCCTCATTCAGAGGCGGTCGGAGGATGCAAGTGGTCGCTCAGAAACTGGGCGGCCGCTTGCATCCTGACCGTCGGCCTCTGTTTCGGTCATTAGGCTGTGGGTTTACACCCACAGCTCTAATGACCGCTAGGGTGATGGTCGCGATGGTCATAGACCATCGCAGCCATCGGGGCTTACGATGAGACCCTAGGGTAGGGTCTCACTTGTCTTAAGCCCCGGAGAGCTTCTGGCTCTGTCAGAGCCGGAAGCTCTCCACTGACATCACTAGTGATGTCAGTGGGGCCTCCCCCAAACGGCAGGCGTTCCCATGGGAACGCCTCCATTTGGGCTGCCACCCCCCGGCCCGCCTTCCAAACGGGGCGAGCTGTCAATCAACATCGACAGCTCGCCCCCTTTGGAAAGAGACCCGCTACGACCGGCGCTGTCGGTCGTAGCGGGTCTCACGCATGCGCATGCAGGAGCCGGCGCCCTCGTGCGCATGCGCACTGGACAAACATCGAGGTGGCCGTGCGGTCATAGAGCGTACGGCCGCCTCTGAATAAAGCCAGTAATGTGTAGGAAGGGGTGTAGGAAGGGTCTTTCTTTGTGTTTTGGATCTGGATTGGTTTTGCCAAAACCACCCTTCCGTGTTTTGGGTTCTGGGTTTTGGGTTTTGTGTTTTGGATCTGTATTTTTTTGAAAAAAAGCATAAAAACAGCTAAAATCACAGAATTTGTAGGTTTTTCTGCTCCTATGCTATTATTAACCTCAATAACCTTAATTTCCACTCATTTCCAGTCTATTCTGAACACCTCACAATAGTGTTTTTATGTCCAAAAGGTTGCACCGAGGTAGCTGGATGACTATGCTAAGCGACACGAGTGGGCGGCACAAACATGTGACCCATCTAGGCGTGAAACTGCAGTGGCAGACAGGATGGCAGTTTGAAAAACTAGGCCCCAAACTGTACATAATGCAAAGAAAAAAAAGAGGTGCAAGATGGAATTGTCCTTGGGCCCTCCCACCCACCCTTATGTTGTATAAACAGGACATGCACACTTTAAAAAACCAATCATTTCAGCGCCAGGGTCTGCCACACAACTGTGGCTGAAATGATTGGTTCGTTTGGGCCCCCACAAAACAAGCTGGCAATTAATCTGTCCCTGCACAAACTGGCTCTACGGAGGCAAGATGTCATCCTCATCCTCCTCATCCACCGATTCCTCACCCTCTTCAGTGTGTACATCCTCATCCTCACAGAGTATTAATTCGTCCCCGCTGGAATCCACAACCACGGGTCCCTCTGTACGTTCTGGAGGCTGGTCTCCCTGGAAGAGTTGATAATTCATTTTATGAACATCATCTTCTCCACATTTTGTGGAAGCAACCTCCTACGCCTTTCGCTGACAAGGTTCCCGGCTGCACTAAACACTCTTTCGGAGTACACACTGGAGGGGGGGCAACTCAGGTAAAATAGAGCCAGTTTGTACAGGAACCTCCAAATTGCTTCTTTTTCCTGCCAGTACAGGTACGGACTGTCTGACATGCCTACTTGGATGCTGTCACCGATGTAATCCTTTAACAGACAGACGCACGCTTGTCGCTGCTGCTTTGAGGATGCAAGTGCGGCTACAGCCCACACAATTCACAAAGACAGAAAAAAAAGAAGAATATTTTTATTGTTTGTGGAGCGCACTTTGAGGGTTACACCACCCTTTAACAGACAGACGCACGCTTGTCGCTGCTGCTTTGAGGATGCAAGTGCGGCTACAGCCCACACAATTCACAAAGACAGAAAAAAAAGAACAATATTTTTATTGTTTGTGTAGCACACTTTGAGGGTGTCACCACCCTTTAACAGACAGACGCACGCTTGTCGCTGCTGCTTTGAGGACAGTATCATATGCAGTGACAGTAGACTTGTCAGAAATTGTTGGCACGTCCTTCAGTCCGGACCAGATGTCCAAACCAGCCCTTGACTTATGACACAGGCGCACGCTTGGCGCTGCTACAATGTTGATGCACGTGCGGCTACATCGCACACAAGTCACAAACACATTAAAAAAATAGTTTTTTATTTTTTGGAGCACTTTGAGAGTTACACCACCCTTTAACAGACAGACGCATACTTGTCGCTGCTGCTTTGAGGATGCAAGTGCGGCTATTGCCCACACAATTCACAAAGACAGAAAAAAGAAGAACAATATTTTTATTGTTTGTGTAGCACACTTTGAGGGTGTCACCACCCTTTAACAGACAGACGCACGCTTGTCGCTGCTGCTTTGAGGATGCAGGTGGAATCTAGACAGGATTTGGAACCGGGGACACACTACCTCCATCAATTGTCTAAATCCCACTGCACTAATGTCGGATACCGGACGCACGTCTAACACCAACATAGCAGTCAAGGCCTCAGTTATACGTTTTGCTTCAGGATGACTGCTGTCGTACTTCATCCTCATTGCTAGGGACTGTTGGAGGGTCAATTGTTTAGTAAAAGTAGTGATGTTCCTACTTCCTCTCTGGGATGATGAACAACTCCCAGCAGCAGCAACAGCACTAGGAAGAAATGGTTCTTGATCTTTCCCTATTTTATTTTTATCGGAGAAAGTTTGGTCCTCCATTTATGTTATATTGATATATACGTGCGGCTAAAGCGCACACAAACACAGAAAATATTTTTTTATTTTTGCTGGAGAGTAGTGCACTTTGTGGGTTACACCACCCTTTAAGAAATGAGCCAGCCAGCCCATTACTTATGACACAGGCGCACGCTTGGCACTACTTTGTTGATGCACGTGCGGCTACTGCGCACACAATTCACAAACACAGAAAATAATTTTTTTTTTGGTTTGGACTGGAGTGTACTTTGGGGGTTACAGCACCCTTTAACGGTCAAGCCAGCCGGCCCTTTACTTATGACACAGGCGCACGCTTGGCACTACTTTGTTGATGCACGTGCGGCTACTGCGCACACAATTCACAAACACAGAAAATATTTTTTTTTTTGGTTTGGACTGGAGTGTACTTTGGGGGTTACAGCACCCTTTAACGGTCAAGCCAGCCGGCCCTTTACTTATGACACAGGCGCACGCTTGGCACTACTTTGTTGATGCACGTGCGGCTACTGCGCACACAATTCACAAACACAGAAAATAATTTTTTTTTTGGTTTGGCTGGAGTGTACTTTGGGGGTTACCTCACCCTTTAATGGTCAAGCCAGCCGGCCCTTTACTTATGACACAGGTGCACGCTTGGCACTACTTTGTTGATGCACGTGCGGCTACTGCGCACACAATTCACAAACACAGAAAATATATATTTTTTTGGATTGGACTGGAGTGTACTTTGGGGGTTACAGCACCCTTTAACGGTCAAGCCAGCCGGCCCTTTACTTATGACACAGGCGCACGCTTGGCACTACTTTGTTGATGCACGTGCGGCTACTGCGCACACAATTCACAAACACAGAAAATATATATTTTTTTGGTTTGGACTGGAGTGTACTTTGGGGGTTACAGCACCCTTTAACGGTCAAGCCAGCCGGCCCTTTACTTATGACACAGGCGCACGCTTGGCACTACTTTGTTGATGCACGTGCGGCTACTGCGCACACAATTCAGAAACACAGAAAATATATTATTTTTTTAGCACTTGGGCGGAGCACCCCTGATGGACAGAGCACCCCCTGGACAACACTACAGCACCCCTTTAGGACTGGGACACTGCACAGGACTTTGGAGTGGACACAGCCCCTATGGAGAACTGACTGCACAACACAGTCCAGCCAGCCCCTATGGACTTTGAAGTAGTGGACACAGCCCCTATTAACAACAGCAGCACAGCACAACACAGCCAGCCCCTATGGACTTTGAAGTAGTGGACAACAGCAGCACTACACTACATAGCCCAGCCAGCCCTAACTCCCACCCTCCCTCTTCACTGTCCACAGCCGAGTGAGAAAATGGCGCCCACGCGGGTACCTTATATAGGATCCAAAACCCGCGAGACTCGGAAGACGGGATGATGACGTTTTGCCTCGATTTCAGATCCGAGTCAGGCGGGAAAAGTCGAGCCTGACTCGGATCGGACTCGGATCGGGGGAGCTCGGGGGGGTTCGGATTTCAGAAATCCGAACCCGCTCACCCCTGGTAGGAAGGGGTGATAGTGATGTAATGTGTAGGAAGGGGTGATAATGATGTAATGTGTAGGAAGGGGTGATAATGATGCAATGTGTAGGAACGGGTGATATTGATGTAATGTGTAGTAAGGAAGGGGTGATATTGATGTAATGTGTAGGAAGGGGTGATATTGATGTAATGTGTAGGAAGGGGTGATATTGATGTAATGTGTAGGAAGGGATGATAGTGATGTAATGTGTAGGAAGGAACGGTTGATATTGATGTAATGTGTAGGAAGGAACGGGTGATATTGATGTAATGTGTAGTAAGGAAGGGGTGATATTGATGTAATGTGTAGGAAGGGGTGATATTGATGTAATGTGTAGGAAGGGGTGATATTGATGTAATGTGTAGGAAAGGGTGATATTGATGTAATGTGTTGGAAGGGGTGATATTGATGTAATGTGTAGGAAGGGGTGATATTGATGTAATGTGTAGGAAGGGGTGATATTGATGTAATGTGGTTTTCTTCCCAATTGCAGTGTCAGACTGGAAGTGTGCTCCACTTCATACTGCTTCCTCAATATGGCCTTGCTCTAGTGCCCTGTAGAGGGTGGGTCAGAGCCAGAGCTGGCCCTGGGCATAGATGATCTAGGTAATTGCTCATGGTGCCATAGCTTAGGAGGGTAAACCACCCATCCGGGATTACTCCGGACAGTTTGGAAATCCTCTAGTCAGTCTGTAGTCTGGATTGGTGTAGAGATGTGTGTCCCAATGGGGACATCTCTGTTCGGGGTCCTTGGGCTGGTCTTCAGATACTGGCACAGATGGAGGAGTCTCTTTTTAAATTTGACTCAGGCTGTGAGACAATCACAGATCACAGTCTGGCAATCCCCGTAATCACTCTTAATAGCTTATGTGAGTGGCACAAAGTAAGTACACTGGCATAGAAAAGCTCCCAAAGAGGCACTGGAGAAGCAGAACTGGAAGACAGAAGACCAGAAGAGGCAGTAAAATTATATAACAATTCTGGGATCTGTAGTCCCACAAAAGCAGTAGAGCCACAAATTGCTTTTCTGCAGTACAAATAACAATCATAAAGTGTGAGATCCCCGCTGACAGCTCCAGGCGGCTCAGCGGAGAAGCGAGTGACTGAAGGGCGAGCCGTTAATGAGATCCGTCTTTCTAAATATCAGAGCGTTTGGAGACTGGCTGGACTCAGAAGAGAGATAGAAATGCCAGAGACACTACTAATAAACACAATGCAGCTTTCTTTTTTTTTTTTTTTTCAAAATGAGCAGCTTAAAAGGTAAAGTGAAGAAGCTGACTTGCTGGGGAAGCCAATAACAAAGTGTTATCAGCAGAGAAGATGGACTGGCACCTGGTAACAGGGTTAGGTCACCGACAAAGACAAAGTGATTGATGTGTTCTGAAACAAGAGGATTGGTGACAGCAGTAATCTGGCACTCCGCTAATGAGAGCTGGGTCTAGCACTTCCAGGCTGAGCTGTGCTCTGACGAGATGATGTGCGATCTTAACCTTATGAGCAACCGTACACTTAAAATGTGCTGTAATCAAGCACCTGGTTCATGCTGCATTCTAATTAAACTTTGCAGCCAGTGAGGATTATTCAGCCCATTTGCATTAGGGGCCCTTTTGCACTAAACCATTGCAGATAATCAGCAATTAGCTTGCATGGACACTAATATCTCAAGTGTTGCATCTAAACGGGTTGGGTACGGGATGCCAGCACTCAGTATCCTGGCAGGCAGAATCCAGATGCCGGCATTCTCGCAGGGTTAGGACACCTGCAGGTAAGTATCCTAACCCTACCCCTAAACGTAACCCTCCCTCCCTGCAGCTTAAACCTAAATCACCACAGCCCGACCCTAACCCTCACCCATGCAGCCTAATCCTCCCCCGAGTGCCTAACCCTAACCCCTAATCCTCCCCTTAACCCCAATACTTACCGTCAGGATTCCGGCACCAGAATTCTGACTGACCGGCATCCCCCCAGCTAGGATATGAATTATATCCCTATCTAAACATGTATCTAATATATAGATTAATGCAACGTGGTTTATAGGGCTGACTCAGTGTGAGACACATCTGTCCGGCCGCAGCAGTCTAATCGCCATCTTGCGCTAATGCGGGTATCCGCTCGTCTATGCCAAATATCTTTGCATCTGCATGCGGATGGTAGCGCCACTGTTTTTCCGTCACCAGCCACCGCCATCATCATTAGAATCCATGGCAGGTGCGGTCTGAAAAAGCTGTCCCATTTCCGGCCACACGCCATACACAAGTGCGGACAACAACCTACATGCCAACAACACTACCATGACACGCCCACAGGATGGACTATTTCCATGTGTTTGCACAGTAACCGCTTGGATGACGCCCATAAATGCCTGTTTCACATAAAGAATGATCCGTAAGTGGATGGATTGTACATCCGCTCTTTCAGTCTCTGCCCGAGTGCTTCTGCGTTGTCTGACACAGGCAGCGCGGTCTGCAATTGCTTTATATGATGCATGTGCACTTTGCAGATATCCGCAGGATTTATCCTCATTTGAACTTGCCTCAAAATAAGACCATAAATGCATTCTTAATTGTGTTTAGCATGTGTAAAAATGAATGCCAGCATACAGTATACAGACGTAAATGGTCATTTAGGAACTCCAGTTCCGTGAAAACCACATGGATTAGCAGGTCAACATACTGTAACCACAAGATTGAGATTTTTTTTTGCTTGTGATTGCTGATAAAAGCCTATTTCTGCCTGTAAGTGGATGTGAAACGCGTCGGAGTTTGGCTCTCATCTTATACTTATGATAGGACGCATTTTGCAGCACTGCAGGAAAGAACATTTCTAGGCACACTTCTAGCAATGTCATAAAATCCTACAAACATACAAAACTGATGCATAACAAAGTTGCAATATCTCCTCTTTTATGAATCATTTAAGAAACAAATGAGGCTAAACTGAGAAATGATTTAGAAAAAAGGAAAGAAAGAGAAATGTATGATCTGTGTGGAAGAAGGGAAGGGGTGAATATAAAATTCCAATATTTTTTAATTATTGCAAGTGATGGAGGTGGTTTTGCCAAATCCAAGACCAGGCGGCCCGGTGTGATGTCTTGGGGGTAATTAGCTCGGCAGAGAGTGGATTGGTGCAGTGTTTAGGTGCTTAATGAGGGTCCACACACAGCTTTCATGTAAAACAACTGAGATGGTGCTTTACTTCCAGCAGGGAAAACAGGTACAACACAAAGGTCCAGAAAACAATAAACAACCTAGCCCCTGTTTAGGGCGTCTAACTCACTTCTTGAGCCCTCTCTAATGTGGTGCAGATAGTCTGCCAACAAAGTCTCTGCCTGCTTCTTGCAGGTCTATCACCTGCTCCAGCATGGCTTGGCTGCCATAGCTACACAAACACAGTCCTGGTGGCCTTCCCTGTATAATACAGATATAGGCCATGGCTTCCTCAGCCTGCAGCTTTACTGCTCCAATGTCACAATGTCTGGTTTCATGCCAGAATCTACTGCACATGCGCGGGTCTCCTGGAAAATGGCACCTGCACCTACTTTTCCGGGGACATCTATTCTGCGCATGCGCAGATCACTGGGAAAATGTCCGCCGCCATTTTCCCAGTGAATGTTTGCTGCTCTGCAGTACCGATCCGGTGCTGTAGAGCAGCACTTCGGGAATCGGCGAGGAGGTAAGTATAATTACCTATGGGTGAAGGGTGTGCGGTGTGGGCCACCCTGGACCCAGAGGACCTGGAATCAAGCTGATCTCAAGTGTTGTATGTATTGGGCATTTCCAACATAAGTTATACTCTCCTGATTTTTTTTTATGTTTTATTTTGTATTTTTTATAATGTAGGGGGCGCTGTGTTGCGGTTGCATGTAAATGTTCTTTTTAATGTCATGTGCAGTAGTCTAAACTACAGATAAATTAAAAGGTACTGTAAGAAAATATTTCCTTCCATTTATCATTATTATACATGAGATTTTCAATATAGTATTCAATACTGCCTAAATAAATAAATAAGTTTATAGAGAGGAGTGTAGTACATTATAGGTACATTATAGCTCCAAACTGTCATTTTTCAAACACAGCCTGTAAAGTGGCAGTTAGGAGCTGATTGGTGTGTACTTTATCTCCCTCCGCTTTATCTCTCTCCAAGGCTCAGTACATCTCCCCCTATGTCAGCATTCACAATATTGACATTAATTAGGCGACATGAGGTTATAATATTGATATTGAACATGTCGACACTGCTGTAATTTTGACATTATCTAAATGTCGACAGTGCTTTTTTTTGCTTAATTCTCTCCCTAACGCTAACCCTAACGATTATGCACGCAGTCTCACTGCGAAAATTTGGTAATGATTCTATCGTAATACCTAACATAAGGACGCCCACATCCGTAATACTTAGCAAGACTGCGAAACCATCGGTAACATTGAGTACCATTGGAGCCTCACGCACACTTGCACAAGCTCTGACCTTACTCTGGAATTGCTAACCTCATCACAATCAGTGAAAGCCCAAGCTGCGTATGGCATCGCAGTGGCTAATTTATGCACGCCCCTGTAACGGCGTTCAAACACAAAGGCACCAGTGGCAAACGCAGGATTTCTAGAGGGGGGTTTCCAAATGCTTGATTTTAGAGTGAGTGTGGCCTGTCCATGAAGAGGGCAGAATTAGCACTTATCGAGCTTTCATAAGTTACGTACAAAGTATATTGTGTTGCATAATTCCAGCATATACAGCACCAGTGATCACAGTATGCCATTATATGCGGCAGTAGGTCCATCCTGTCTCAGATGTGGGCACCATTCCAGAGCATTGGAGCAAGTCCGGGAGTCTGGGGGAGTAGCAGAAGAACCTAGCACTGCCCTGGACATATATGTACATATCGGTCTCCTTATGTACTGGATAGTGCATTATTATACAGTATTAATTATTAACCCTATTGATGGTCTAAATCAGTGCACCCCTAACAGTGCATGTTTTCCACATCTCCTAGTTGGCACACAGGTATATTTATTACTGGCTGACACATTTTAAAAGATTCATAGGTGGTGCTAATCATTTCATTTGTATACTGAGAAGAGCATGCAGCATTAGTAACATTCTATTGTATTACTATTTCTATTGTGGTCATGGTGTGTGCTGGGGAGGGGGGTTTCCAGGCATACGGAAACCCCCCCTGCGTTTGCCTATGGACACGCCTGCCTTTCCTCGACCACCCCCCGTCACCACCCCCAAAGGCTCAATTCCTGTCAATCAGTCTGCAATGGGTCTGTGTAGTCACTGCGATCGCAGTCCGATCACAGTGGGACCTTCACACATGCAAATGTATGCGCAGAATGCAACAATCGGCTGCCTGCGTGCATAATTGCAGTTGCGATCGGTAATGAATCAGGCCCTTAGCTTTCAAATCTACAAACAGGACTTTTATTTTGCTGTTATTTTCATCTGTTATCTACATTAAAGGGTCTGTGATGTCTCAAAATATCAACTGCTGATAATGTAATGTGACGGTCATTGTTTGGGCATTTGGGCAATCTCTAGATTTAATGTTGATATTTTGAAATGTATTCCATGTTTTTATTGCCATCTCTGCCCCATTAGATAGGTCTCTGTTTTGAGCCTGGCTGCACCCTGAATTTTATTTTATCTCTATTGACATTTTGAAGTCTGATTGGAAATCGCAGTTTCATATTGCAAGTTTGTGTCAAAGTCAGGAATTAGATATGTATCATGGGGATGTAGTTATGAAACCGGCACTACGATCCCGGAAGGGGATTTAACATAGGCGTAGAAATACCGACGCCTATGTTAATCCAGACGCCGGGACCCTGACAGGATGCCAGACCGATCGTCCACCGCCGGAGCTAAGTAGCGATGTACTCGGGGATGGGAGGGTTAGGTTTAGGGATGACTTGGGGTTAGGCACCCCCCCGGGGAGGGTTAGGCTAGGTAATAGGGGGGGTTAGGTTTAGGCAGTGGGGGGGAGGTTAGGGACTCCCCCGGGAGGGTTAGGTGTAGGGTGCGGGGAGGGGGTGTTAGGTTTAGGCACTAACAGGGGGAGGTTAGGGTTAGGCATTAGGGGGGGTGGTTAGGGTTAGGCACACCTAAAGGAGGGTTAGGGGGGGGAGGGGAGGGTTAGATTACTTATCTCCACTGTCGGGATTTCCTCTGTGTCGGGCTAGCGCTGTCGGGATTTCCTCTGTGTCGGGCTAGCGCTGTCGGGATTTCCTCTGTGTCGGGCTAGCGCTGTCGGGATTTCCTCTGTGTCGGGCTAGCGCTGTCGGGATTTCCTCTGTGTCGGGCTAGCGCTGTCGGGATTTCCTCTGTGTCGGGCTAGCGCTGTCGGGATTTCCTCTGTGTCGGGCTAGCGCTGTCGGGATTTCCTCTGTGTCGGGCTAGCGCTGTCCGGATTTCCTCTGTGTCGGGCTAGCGCTGTCGGGATTTCCTCTGTGTCGGGCTAGCGCTGTCGGGATTTCCTCTGTGTCGGGCTAGCGCTGTCGGGATTTCCTCTGTGTCGGGCTAGCGCTGTCGGGATTTCCTCTGTGTCGGGCTAGCGCTGCCGGGATTTCCTCTGTGTCGGGCTAGCGCTGTCCGGATTTCCTCTGTGTCGGGCTAGCGCTGTCGGGATTTCCTCTGTGTCGGGCTAGCGCTGTCCGGATTTCCTCTGTGTCGGGCTAGCGCTGTCGGGATTTCCTCTGTGTCGGGCTAGCGCTGTCGGGATTTCCTCTGTGTCGGGCTAGCGCTGTCGGGATTTCCTCTGTGTCGGGCTAGCGCTGTCGGGATTTCCTCTGTGTCGGGCTAGCGCTGTCGGGATTTCCTCTGTGTCGGGCTAACGCTGTCAGGATTTCCTCTGTGTCGGGCTAGCGCTGTCGGGATTTCCTCTGTGTCGGGCTAGCGATGTCGGGATTTCCTCTGTGTCGGGCTAACGCTGTCGGGATTTCCTCTGTGTCGGGCTAGCGCTGTCGGGATTTCCTCTGTGTCGGGCTAGCGCTGTCGGGATTTCCTCTGTGTCGGGCTAGCGCTGTCCGGATTTCCTCTGTGTCGGGCTAGCGCTGTCGGGATTTCCTCTGTGTCGGGCTAGCGCTGTCGGGATTTCCTCTGTGTCGGGCTAGCGCTGTCCGGATTTCCTCTGTGTCGGGCTAGCGCTGTCGGGATTTCCTCTGTGTCGGGCTAGCGCTGTCGGGATTTCCTCTGTGTCGGGCTAGCGCTGTCGGGATTTCCTCTGTGTCGGGCTAGCGCTGTCGGGATTTCCTCTGTGTCGGGCTAGCGCTGCCGGGATTTCCTCTGTGTCGGGCTAGCGCTGTCCGGATTTCCTCTGTGTCGGGCTAGCGCTGTCGGGATTTCCTCTGTGTCGGGCTAGCGCTGTCCGGATTTCCTCTGTGTCGGGCTAGCGCTGTCGGGATTTCCTCTGTGTCGGGCTAGCGCTGTCGGGATTTCCTCTGTGTCGGGCTAGCGCTGTCGGGATTTCCTCTGTGTCGGGCTAGCGCTGTCGGGATTTCCTCTGTGTCGGGCTAGCGCTGTCGGGATTTCCTCTGTGTCGGGCTAACGCTGTCAGGATTTCCTCTGTGTCGGGCTAGCGCTGTCGGGATTTCCTCTGTGTCGGGCTAGCGATGTCGGGATTTCCTCTGTGTCGGGCTAACGCTGTCAGGATTTCCTCTGTGTCGGGCTAGCTCTGTCGGGATTTCCTCTGTGTCGGGCTAGCGCTGTCGGGATTTCCTCTGTGTTGGGCTAGCGCTGTCGGGATTTGAACCGGCGGCTACACAGCCACCGGCAGTTTAATCCCATTCCGTTTCATGGTTTCGTTGAGGAATGTCTGTGTTAAACATTTGTGAATATGATAAAAATGGAAAGACCCAAGTTACACAGGGGCCTATTCATCAACACTAAAATAACATTTTTAAGGACATTTTCCTTAAATAACTTTATTTTGGTATTCATGAACAGACTTAGCACAGGAGATATCACAGATATCTCCTTGCTAAGTTCCCCTGCGTTAATTGTGGTATTCATCAAATTCCGAAAATTATGAATTTTCGGAATTTGATGCATTTACTATTCGCCACTGTGAGGTGGTGAATAGCAGAATCGACTTACCTGTATCCACGTGTGCAGGTCCCCCGACGAGTCCCTCCAGCGCTCTGCTCCGTCCTCAGGCTCCGGAGGCTGGTCGGACATGTGTGCTCCCCAGCAGAGCACAAGAAAGTTTAGAAAAATATATATATATTTTTTTTCTATTCTGTCATGTGGTCTGCTGGGAAACCACTTGACAGACCAGCAGGACGGAGCCGGAGGCTGCTGCGCAGACAGGTAAGTCGGGGGGGGGAGGTGAGCGGAGGGGGGAGGGGGTGGGGGGTGGGGTCGGGGTGGGGGTACACAAACTTAACACATCTGTAGGCAGTGCTGCGCATGCGCTGGTTTTACAGATGTAACAGCGCATGCGCAGCACTGTTTCCAGATGCGATAAGGTAGTGTAGGAAGGGAAAAGTATCTATTTCCCGAAAAGCTGTCATCGCAAAAATTACATCTTTTCGGAATAGAGACTTATGGAGAGGTGGAATGATGAATTCCACCTATTATTAGGTGGAACTCCATGCGAGTTCTAAACCTAATTATCTCCATCAAATTTTTAGGTTTAATGAATAGGCCCCACAGTCTTATGAAGATATAGGTGATAAAGACTCTGTTGAGGATTGATTGATGTTTTGTAGAAGTGATTTTACAATGCCATAAAAATGTTTTTTTATTTAACTCCTTGTACTGTGCTGCAAACACTTTGAGGAAGCTTATACATAATAATAATAATAATAATAATAATAATAATAGATTTGGAGCATACTTGTCTACTTTTGAGAAAGCATTTCACGTACATTGTGAAAGTAACATCTATGTTTGTAACGTTGAACAGGGCGTGTACCGCTCTGACTGAGAGGCGCGTCATAAAATTGTCTTAAATCCAACTGTAAATGAGCCCCAAAGCAGATATATAGTTAGGCACATACAAACCAGGGGCTAAGGTGCAAACATGATAAGAGGCTGTGGTTTAATCCATATATTTAAGTTTTGCAAATCATGATCACAGAAAGCTTGCACAGATAGCCAATGAGTCTGCTCTTTAGCCCATGAACCCACATACACAATATATTTTATTATAAGTGTGCCTGTGCATTACAAATATGCTGCACTCTACTATTTAAAACTGTAACACCTTAAGCCCCTCAAACTCTGGCCCTACTGCGGCATCTAATAGCTTAAGGTGATCGCCCATCCTGTACATATCTGAAGTATTTTATACACTTTGTATGAGGCAGACTATTATAGCTTGTTAAGTGCTAATTGTACCCTCTTCATGGACTGGCCACACTCACTCTATCAAGCATTTGGAATCCCACCCCTTTAGAAATCCTGCTTTTGTCCATGTCCTTGGACATAGATCCCCTGTAATTCAGTACACATGCCCTATAATAAAACACACACCAGGTAATTCGACACACATGCCTTTCGGCAGAAATCACCTCTAATCACACATTGGGTACACAGTCACTCATGTATCCAGCCAAGTACTGGTGAGCAGCAGCCATTTTCTTGTAGGCACCCTTACTCCTTTGTCTTCTCCCCAGTGTTTCCTTTCTGGTGAGCAGAGTGATGGCATCATCACTGTGTTGTGCCCAATGCTTAAAGTGGTCCTAGAGAAATGGAGGAACTCCCCCCTGCCCAGCGCTTACTTAATAAATGGACTGCGCACGCTGCAAAAAGAGGCGTGGTCTCAAAAGGAGTGTGGTCTCAGAAAGAAAGGGGCATGGTCTCAAAATAAAAAGGGCGTGGTCACAATAGTAGCCCCAATTCAAATTACGCCACACAGCAGCACAACCTTATTCACATTACACCGCACATAGTGCCCCTGATTCACATTACACCATATAGTAGTGTCCCTTATTTATGTTATGACACACAGTAGTGCCCCTTTTACACAATGCCCACATTAGTGCCCCTTATACACAATGCCTACAGTAGTAGTGCCCCTTTACAATGCCCATAGCAGTAGTGCCCATTACACATAATGCCCACAGCAGTAGTGCCCCTTATGCAATGCCCACTGTAGTGGTAGTGTCTCTTTTGCAGTGCCCACAGTGGTAGTGCCCCTTATGCAATGCCCACTGTAGTGTCCCTTATGCAGTGCCCACAGTGGTAGTGCTCCTTATGCAGAGCCCACAGTAGTGGTGTCCCTTATGCAGTGCCCCCTATGCAATGACATTAGTAGTGCCCTAAGTAGTAGTGCCCCCAGTAGTATGCTCCCAGTAGTAGTGCCTCCAGTGGTAATGCCCTCATTAGTAATTCCCCCAGTAGTAATGCCCCCAGTGGTAGTGCCCCATTAGTAGTGCCCCTTACACATAAAACCCCCCCACAATACTTACCTGAAGCCCCATCTCTACAGCTTACTTAGAACTAATTACTGTGAACTGATAGGAAATTCATGTTAACAATCATACATGTTTTTAATTCTCTATAAAATCAGCCATCTTTCAGACTAGAACAGTTAATTTATTATGTGATATTGTGGAGTAATTAGCTTGGTAGATGGGTGTCATGTGGATGTAGTTAATATACCTACACCCAGCATCCCGGCTGATGAAATCCTGGCGCCGGAATGCCACTACCCGACTAGAAGACCGGTGCCGGAATACTGACAGAAGGTGACATGCCGATGCCGGAATCCCAACAGCGGGGATGCTGAATGTAAGTATAGCGGGGCTGTTAGCCATGGGGGGAGGGTTAAGCTTAGCCATCGCAAGGGGGGGGACGTTAGGGTTAGGCCAGGGGAGGTGGAGGTCAGGGTTAGGTACCCCCGGGGGTGGGTTAGGGTTAGGTCAGGATCCTGAGCATCGGAATGCCGCTGTTGGTATATTGACAGCAGGCATGCCGACTGCCGGCATTTCGAACCCATTCCGGTGTCATGGTGCAGTGATTAGGTACAGTCCACACATTGCATTCCAGTAAATAATAAATGAACATGGTGCTTTACTTCCATCATGAAAATCAGGAAACAAAATGAACAGAAAATAAGATAAAACCTAGCCCTCACTCAGGGCACTAGCTCACTTCTTGAGCCCTCTCTATAAAATTAGCTAATCTGCATGAAAGTCTCTCACAGTCTTTTAGTTTGGTGGTCCTTCCTGCCACATGCAGGACTGGACACTGGCCTCCTGGCCTGGTATAGCTTTCTCAGGTTGTTGGCTGACACAGTTTCCCAAGGACAGTGTCAGTGGAATAGGGATCTCCCTGCCTAGTTATTCCGTCTGTACATCACGCCCGCTGCTGCATTACGTATCCGAGCTGCGTTGTCCAATGCAGCATCGGATACTTTGCATGACATCACCCGGCTAAGGTGACCCCATGGGATCATGCAGGCAGCTGCCGCAGTTGAGATGAAGAAGCCAATATATATCCCTGTCAGCCCACAGAGATCCTGGCTTCTTCCCTCCCCCCCAATGGCGGCGACACGCCTGCGTTTCGGGGGATGGAGGGCATAGCCACCCCCTCCCCACCCACAAATGGCAGCAGACTGTCAATCACTGACAGTCTGCTGCTAGCTACGAGCGGGCTCGCAGACTTGCTCTGCACATACGCAGAACAGGTCTGGCGCCTGCAGATTCCTGAACATCGGGAATCTGCGTTCAGCAGTGCACTAGTGTGCACAGCGGCACTGGGCCCAATATTAATAGTCTCAGGCTATACTAAAGTGGGGGTGTGGGGATTGCAGTGAGCTGTATTATTTGTTCTAAAGGGAGAAGTCTGCAGCGTCTCAAGAACAATATTCCGACTGTATTATATGTTTTACCTATTTTCATGTGGGTGATTGCTGTTATTAGTGAGAATTCCTGCCATTAGAGATCCCTAAGGGGCCTATTCATCATGTTAACGGACCTCGATAATTAACATCCTAACTCGCCGCGGCTGCCGGAGCAATTCATCATTGCTCCAGCGCGGTGACAGCTGATGCAAAATCAGCTGCCCCCACGAGCAGCTTCACTGCTCCTGTCAGAGCAGTGACGAGAGTGCGCATGTGTGACCTACAGGTCACGCATGCGCACAAGAGCCCCGACATCTGGGCCATTCCGGGACAGGAAGGTAAGCAGGAGATATCTATGATACTAGTGTATGAGGACAGCGGGCTATTCCAGGAGAGGAAGGCAAGTAGGAGATAGCTGTGATACTAGTGTATGGGGACAGCGGGCCATTCCGGGAGAGGAAGGTAAGTAGGAGATATCTGTGATACTAGTGTATGGGGACAGCGGGATATTCCACGAGAGGAAGATAAGTAGGAGATATCTGTGATACTAGTGTATGAGGACAGCGGGCTATTCCGGGAGAGGAAGGTAAGTAGGAGATAGCTGTGATACTAGTGTATTGGGACAGCGGGCCATTCCAGGAGAGGAAGGTAAGTAGAAGATATCTGTGATACTAGTGTATGGGGAGAGCAGGCTATTCCGGGAGAGGAAGATAAGTAGGAGATATCTGTGATACTAGTGTATGGGGACAGCGGGCCATTCCAGGAGAGGAAGGTAAGTAGCAGATAGCTGTGATACTAGTGTATGGGGACAGCGGGCTATTCCGGGGAGGAATGTAAGTAGGAGATAGCTGTAATACTAGAATATGGGGACAGCGGGCCATTCCAGGAGAGGAAGGTAAGTAGGAGATAGCTGTGATACTAGTGTATGGGGACAGCAGGACATTCCGTGAGAGGAAGATAAGTAGGAGATATCTGTGATACTAGTGTATGGGGAGAGCAGGCTATTCCGGGAGAGGAAGGTAAGTAGGAGATATCTGTGATACTAGTGTATGGGGACTGTGGGCTATTCCAGGAGAAGAAGATAAGCAGGAGATATCTGTGATACTAGTGTATGGGGACAGCAGGCTTTTCCAGGAGAGGAAGGTAAGTAGGAGATATCTGTAATACTAGAGTATGGGGACAGCGGGCCATTCCAGGAGAGGAAGGTAAGTAGGAGATATCTGTGATACTAGTGTATGGGGACAGCGGGCCATTCCAGGAGCGGAATGTAAGCAGGAGATATCTGTGATACTAGTGTATGGGGACAGCGGGCCATTCCAGGAGCGGAATGTAAGCAGGAGATATCTGTGATACCAGTGTATGGGGACAGCGGGCCATTCCAGGAGCGGAATGTAAGTAGGAGATATCTGTGATATCTCCTGCTTTACATTCTTGATGAATGGCCTAAACTCTTAATTTTACAATTGCAGGTGAAAATGTGCATTTTCACCTGTTTTTGTTAAAATGAAGTGATGATGAATAGGCCCCTAGATCACAGATATAGAAATATACTTCTACAAACTTATTTTTATTTTATAACATGAATAGTCCTTTGGAGAGAAAGGCAAAATGTTTTATCTTATAAAACTTCCAAGCCTGTAGCAGATGCTATGTTGCTATGAGTATATAAATGCTCTTTTTCTGTTTGTTAGTAATACCCATCCAGGTTGTATTACTGTGTCTTTGTACTCTAGTGTAAAGTGCTGGCAATTATACCGGAATGATAAAAGTAAATGTGTGTTTTTATTTTAATTTATGTATTTCCAACTGTAAATGTTGTGTATTTTACCCAGCTAAGGATGTGTGTGTATAATATATATATATATATATATATATATATATATAATAGAGTTGTAATGGTTGTGTTTGTGCATAGAAATGTTATTGGGACTGTGGGCCTGATTCAGGGATGTACGATAACCCGATGGTTAGTGCACATCTCTGACGGCGGGTGGACTACGCATGTGCAGCCCTCCATCTGGGAGTTCGCTCACAGATCCTCCCAGCCTGATTGATAGGCTGCGGCATTTGGGAGGCAGAGCAGAGTCATTCCTGGGCAGCGTTCCCAGAAACGGGGTGCGGGAGGGACGAGGCCAGGCTCTGCATGGGTGGACGCAGACTTCCTGGCCTCGCAAACTGCCAGGACCCGGTCAGGCTGCAGTAAGCTGGCCGTGGGGACAACAATCGTGACTGATGGTCACGATTGTTCCGATGCTGAACCCAGGCTGCGACCTCGGTTGCAGTGCTGGGATCACGCAGATGCAGCAGGTGTCTGACACCTCCTTCTGCAGTTGCATTTTAAATGGACGGAATTGCACAGCCGCTAGTGTGAGTCTGGGCAATTCCGTCCATCTGTTTGAAAAACAAATTTTTTGGGAATTTTTGTTTGTTTGTGTGTCTGTTGCAGCATCACGTAAAAACTACGGGATTAATCTGGATTGCGTTTTCAATATTGTATAGCTTAGTCACCTAGAAAGAAACGGAGGTATGTGTTACCGTTAGGGATGTGCGCCGGACCATTTTTGCCGGATTTGGATTTGGATCTAATTCGTCATCCGGCTTTGGATTTGGATTTGGATTTGCCAAACTGCGGTGACTGGCTTTGGATTTGGATTTGGATTTGGATTTTTTGCCAAAATTGGCAAAAAAAGCTAAAATTACATAAATTGGGCTTTTTTTTCTTCCTAGAGTGTTATTTTCCTCAATAACATTAATTTCCAGTCATTTACAGTCAATTTAGACCACCTCACAGCTTAAATTATTGTTTTCACCATTATTGGCCAAAGGTTGCAGTGAGCTGACTGGTGACCAAGCGTCAGAGCAGCGGCGCAGTGGCACAGACACCACAGTTTAAAGCACATCTATGAAACTATGCCACACAGCAGTGGCAGAAATGAAAGGTAGTGCTAGATGGAATTGTCCTTGGGCCCTCCCACCCACCCTTTATGTTGGATCTTAAAAAGGACATGCACACTTTAACAAACGAAGCATTTCAGCGACAGGTACTGCCACTTTGTGGCTGAAGTGCTTGGTTTGTTTGGGCCCCCACAAAAAAATCTTCCAATCTACTAAAGGCAACAGGTCTACAGTGGCATGATGTCACCATCATTGCCATCCTCACCCTCATCAGTGTGTACATCATCCGATTCCTCACACAATATCAGTTCATCCCCGCTGGAATCTACCATTACAGAAGTATCTGTACTGTGACGTGATTGGTGGGAAAGGTTTTCCTCGTGAAATTTCCAGTTCATTTTAATGAACATCATTTTTTCTACATTTTGTGGAAGTAGCCTCCTTCGTCGTTCACTCACAAGGTTCCCGGCTGTACTGAAAACTCTCTCCGAGTACACACTGGAGGGTGGGCAGCTTAAATAATGCAAAGCCAGTTTATACAAGGGTCTCCAAATTGCCTTTTTTTTCTTCCAATATTCGAAGGGACTCTGTGACATGTCTACGTGTATGGTGTCCTGAAAATAATCCTCCACCATTCTTTGGATGGTAATCGTATTAGATGGAGTTGCGGTAGAGGTGTCACTGGTGTTGGGCAAATCTTTTAGACCCGACCAGATGTCAAAATGTTGACTTGACTTATCTGCATCACCACTGGGTCTTTTATAAAAGGTGCATTTTTTTCTGGCTGCTGCTGGAGAAACCGAAGGAGGAGACGTCATCGTAGTGCCATGTGTCACTTCAGCTGCCAACTTGCTCACCAGGAGCGCTTTGGTTCTTTTAAGATCTGGGTCAGTTGTAAAGAAAGACACAGCATATGACTTGAACCTAGGATCAAGAATGGTTGCTAAAATATAATGATCAGATTTCAAGATCTTGGCCACCCGTGGATCCTGGCGAAGCGAACAAAGGACTTGATCTATCAGTCCAGCATACTTTGCGGAATCACTTTGTTTAATATCATCCTTCAATTTCTCCAGCTGCTTTTCCAAAAGCGAAATCAGGGGAATCACCTTACTCAAGCTAGCAGTGTCAGCACTCACTTCACAAGTGGCAACTTCAAATGGTTTGAGCACCTTGCACAAGACAGAAAGTACTCTCCACTGTGCTGGGGTAAGGTACATTCCCCCTCCTCTCCCAATGTCATGGCTTGTCGTATAGCTATGGATGGCTTTTTGCTGCTCCTCCATCCGCTGAAGCATATACAGGGTTGAGTTCCACCTCGTTACCACTTCTTGCTTCAGTTGATGGCAGGGCAAATTAAACTGCTCTTGCAGGTGCTGCAATCTCCTGCACGCTGTTGCTGAATGCCGAAAATGTCCCGAAATTTTTCGGGCCACAGACAGCATCTCCTGAACGCCCCTGTCGTTTTTTAAAAAACCCTGCACCACTAAGTTTATTGTGTGAGCAAAACAGGGGATGTGTTGGAATTCACCCAGCTGTAATGCTTTCACTATATTTGTAGCATTGTCAGAAATCACAAATCCTGAGGAGAGTCCAAGTGGGGTAAGCCATGTTTCTATGACATCTCTTAGGTTTTCTAAGAGGTTGTCAGCGGTATGCCTCTTATTGAATCCGGTGATGCACAGAGTTGCCTGCCTCTGAATGAGCTGGTGTTGTTTGTTAGATACTGCTGCTGCTGAAGGCGATTCACCCACCCAGTGGGCTGTCACAGTCATGTAATCTTTAGTTTGTCCACTACCACTTGTCCACATATCTGTGGTTAAGTGGACAGTGGGTACAATAGCATTTTGCAGACCAATAATTAGGTTCTGTTTAACGTCCTGGTACAGCCGAGGAATGGCTTTTCGGGTAAAATGAAACCGAGATGGAATTTGGTACCGGGGACACATGACCTCAACTAGCTGTGTAAATCCCACTGCATTAATTGAGGATATTGGACGCAGATCTAATATTAGCATAGCTGTCATGGCGTCAGTGATCCGCTGTGCGACAGGGTGAGAGCTGTCATACTTGCTTCCCCTTGCAAGAGATTCTTTAACAGTCAATTGTTTTTTTGGTATACTACTAGTAGTCTTCTTTGTCCACTTCTGGGATGAAGATCCACCAGCAGCAGCAGCAGCAGGCCTAGCGCTCAAAGATTCAGTTTCTTCTGAGGTGTCCTGGAAATTGGAGGAGTCACCGTGACTTAGCACTAACAAATTGGATGTTGTACTACCACTGATCATTCCTGAGGATATTGAGGAGGAAGGTGTTGTCGGCGGAGATTGCAGATGCTGGGATTTAGTAGAGAGAAGGCATCTAGCTAATGCTGGACTGCTTGTTGTTATTTTTTTTGCAGTAGTTTCTGTTATCAAACACCTGTCATGAGCTCGCTGCAGATGACGTAATAGCGTAGAGGTTCCTAGATGTTTAACGTCCCTACCTCTACTAACTGTGGTCTCACAGAGGCTACAAATGGCTTGACAAACGTTGTCAGGGTTTGGGTAAAAGTAATTCCACACAAAAGATGTGGATTTGTTGGTTCTATGCCCAGGCATGGCAATGGCCTTCTTATCTTGGCCAAGAGCTGCTTCCACTGGTGCCTGACTTATACAAATAATATCCTCATCCTCAACATCCTCATTAGTGCCAGCATCAGCTGCACATATATTCCTCTCATCCTCTTGCAATTCCACGGTGGCATCCTCAATTTCTATGTCCTCGGCAATACTGCTCATCCCCACAACTACAGATGGAAAAGAAACTGTGGAGGGCGGCTTCTCTGAAAGGTCAGGCTTACACATAGAAATGCCACTTGTGGACCCACTTAGACTCTCCTCAGGGATTTCTGACATTTGTGTTTCAAAAAACACAGTTTGTTCGACTGCCTTATTGGTTTTAAATTTTTTCACACTTCTATAGTCTGATTGAAAAGGTCTTTTATCATCACGAGAGGCACAAGATGCCTCACTGACAGCTGCAGAACCACCACTCAGAAATAAAGGGCAAAGCCTGAGTCTTTCCTTGCCGCTACGTGTGGTGAATGGTATGTTGCCAATTTTCTGTTTCTCTGCAATAGTAGTAGTCTTTAGAGGTTTTTTTTTTGTCTTTACCCCTGTAAAATCTAAATTTTTTGATTTCAGGTTCCCTAAGGTTTTAAAGCCTCTACGCCCTTGAGCATCAGCTTTAGATAAAAGTGATGGACTTCCAGCTGCTGCAATGCTAGCATTTACATGTTGTTTCTGCTCTCCTCTCAGTTCATTCTCGTGATCCATATTACTTTATCACTATGAACTGGAGTCACAGAGCTTGTATACACACAGTGGGCTATGCCCTTTCACGGAGCTTGTATAATAGACACAGTGGGCTATGCCCTGTCACGGAGGTTGTATAATACACTCAGTGGGCTATGCCCTGTCACGGAGCTTGTATAATAGACACAGTGGGCTATGCCCTGTCACGGAGCTT
The DNA here is from genome assembly GCA_031769625.1 of Taudactylus pleione. NCBI lineage: Eukaryota > Metazoa > Chordata > Amphibia > Anura > Myobatrachidae > Taudactylus > Taudactylus pleione. The sequence continues at coordinate 1,064,612 of JAUIMM010000279.1, forward strand.
GTATAATACACTCAGTGGGCTATGCCCTGTCACGGAGCTTGTATAATAGACACAGTGGGCTGTGCCCTGTCACGGAGCTTGTATAATAGACACAGTGGGCTGTGCCCTGTCACGGAGCTTGTATAATACACTCAGTGGGCTATGCCCTGTCACGGAGCTTGTATAATACTCAGTGGGCTTATGCCCTGTCACGGAGCTTGTATAATAGACACAGTGGGCTATGCCCTGTCACGGAGCTTGTATAATAGACACAGTGGGCTATGCCCTGTCACGGAGCTTGTATAATACACTCAGTGGGCTATGCCCTGTCACGGAGCTTGTATAATAGACACAGTGGGCTATGCCCTGTCACGGAGCTTGTATAATACTCAGTGGGCTTATGCCCTGTCACGGAGCTTGTATAATAGACACAGTGGGCTATGCCCTGTCACGGAGCTTGTATAATACACTCAGTGGGCTATGCCCTGTCACGGAGCTTGTATAATAGACACAGTGGGCTATGCCCTGTCACGGAGCTTGTATAATAGACACAGTGGGCTGTGCCCTGTCACGGAGCTTGTATAATACACTCAGTGGGCTATGCCCTGTCACGGAGTTTGTATAATACTCAGTGGGCTTATGCCCTGTCACGGAGCTTGTATAATAGACACAGTGGGCTATGCCCTGTCACGGAGCTTGTATAATAGACACAGTGGGCTATGCCCTGTCACGGAGCTTGTATAATACACTCAGTGGGCTATGCCCTGTCACGGAGCTTGTATAATAGACACAGTGGGCTATGCCCTGTCACGGAGCTTGTATAATACACTCAGTGGGCTATGCCCTGTCACGGAGCTTGTATAATAGACCCAGTGGGCTATGCCCTGTCACGGAGCTTGTATAATAGACACAGTGGGCTATGCCCTGTCACGGAGCTTGTATAATACTCAGTGGGCTTATGCCCTGTCACGGAGCTTGTATAATAGACACAGTGGGCTATGCCCTGTCACGGAGCTTGTATAATACACTCAGTGGGCTATGCCCTGTCACGGAGCTTGTATAATACTCAGTGGGCTTATGCCCTGTCACGGAGCTTGTATAATAGACACAGTGGGCTATGCCCTGTCACGGAGCTTGTATAATAGACTCAGTGGGCTATGCCCTGTCACGGAGCTTGTATAATAGACACAGTGGGCTTATACCCTGTCACAGAGCTTGTATAATAGACACAGTGGGCTTATGCCCTGTCACGGAGCTTGTATAATACTCAGTGGGCTTATGCCCTGTCACGGAGCTTGTATAATACACTCAGTGGGCTATGCCCTGTCACGGAGCTTGTATAATAGACACAGTGGGCTATGCCCTGTCACAGAGCTTGTATAATACTCAGTGGGCTTATGCCCTGTCACGGAGCTTGTATAATACTCAGTGGGCTTATGCCCTGTCACGGAGCTTGTATAATACACTCAGTGGGCTATGCCCTGTCACGGAGCTTGTATAATATACACAGTAGGCTATGCCCTGTCACGGAGCTTGTATAATACTCAGTGGGCTTATGCCCTGTCACGGAGCTTGTATAATAGACACAGTGGGCTATGCCCTGTCACGGAGCTTGTATAATACACTCAGTGGGCTATGCCCTGTCACGGAGCTTGTATAATAGACCCAGTGGGCTATGCCCTGTCACGGAGCTTGTATAATACTCAGTGGGCTTATGCCCTGTCACGGAGCTTGTATAATACTCAGTGGGCTATGCCCTGTCACGGAGCTTGTATAATACACTCAGTGGGCTATGCCCTGTCAGTTGTCACGGAGCTTGTATAATACAGTGAGTAGTAGAGTACACATACACACAGTGGGCTTATTATGCCCAGTCACGGAGCACACACAAGGGCTTATGCCCAGTAAAGTCACAGAGCACTGCCTACTCTAATCTATCTAACACTAGAACAGACAGCGCACTAGCTAACTACCTAACTACGCGTCACGCGAGAAATGGCGCCGACTGCCGGGCGCCGCGCCTTTTTATTGAGGCCGAACGTCACTCGGCTCTCGCGAGAATCCGACGCCGGACGGGTGACGTTCGGCCTCGAGGTGGAATCCGAGTCAGGCGGGAACACCCGAACTTGCGTTCGGGTGGACTCGGATTCCACCTGTTCGGAGCGGTTCGGATTCCTCAGAATCCGAACCGCTCATCACTAGTTACCGTATCTCAGAGCCGGTCCTAGGCATTCTAAGCAAATGCCTAGGAGTGACTGGAATGCCTAGGGGCTCTGTCGCTGCCCCCCCCACCCGTGAAGCTGCTGGTGCTGCCTCCGATGTATGCCTCGCCAGCAGCCGTCCAGGGCCCCGCCCACTTAATCCCCGGTGGCACCCCCTGTGCAGTTGTCACTCAGTGTGAGTGTCCTCCCCTCCTCCTCCCACAGTGGCATGCAGCTAGTTGCCCTGTACCTGCCCTGGATCCTGACAGTGACAGTCCCCTCGCCGTGGTGCAGACTTCAGGCGATGACATCATGATGCTGCTGTCTGACATCAGCAAAGACGAAACCTGGAGGAGCAGCACGGCAGGTACCTGACACTACAGGGACAAGCGTCCACTTCCCCGACACCCGGCAGCAGGATGACCTAGGCGGCAGGCTGGCCCCCTTACTCGGCGCCAGGCTGGGCCCCTTACCCGGCATCAGACTGGCCCCCGCACCCAGCTTCAGGACGGCCCTGGCTGGAGGTAGGCTCTAGCACCTGGTGGCAGGATGGCCACGGAGGCAGGAGGGCCCCGGCACACAGCGGCAGTCCCCGGCACCAGTAAGTAACTTAGCAATCATTTGCTAAAGTAAATTTGGCTGTTTGGTGGGGGAGGACAGCTGCTATTACTACTACTACTACTTAAAGCTGCCCTTCTAAGTTCTATGTACCCTTACCTCCTTCCTAGCACTGCCTACCCCTAAAATCCTCCTTGACCCCCCAGTACTGCCCCAGCTGCTATTTACCAAAGATCTCTTCCTACCCCCAGTACTGCCTGCCCTAACGTACTCCTTGCCCCCCCAGTACTGCCCCAGCTGCTCCCTACCCCCTGCACTGCCTGCCCCTAACTTCTTCTTGCCCCTAGTATTGCCCCAGCTACTATTCACCCTTACCCCCTCTCTACACCCAGCACTGCCTGCCCCTAACACCCTCCTTGCCCCCAGTACTGCACCAGCTGGTATCTACCCTTACCCCCTCCCTATCCCCAGCACTGCCTGCTCTTGCTCCCCTCTACCCCAGCTTTACCTCAGCTGCTGCCTGCCCTCACCCCCCATAATATGTAATGGGACCCAGAAATAATGGAGTAGGACCCCAATTTTTTAAAGCGAGGGCTCCTCGGGACTCACAAATATTTCTGTTCTGCACAATCACTGTATGTATTCGTATATACACATACGAGTATAATAAATATATATATATATACTAGGGGTGTGCACCGGCCACTTTTTGTGTTTTGGTTTTGGATCTGGATCTTTCTTCGTGTTTTGGATCTGGATTGGTTTTGCCAAAACCACCCTTCCGTGTTTTGGGTTCTGGGTTTTGTGTTTTGGATCTGTATTTTTTTTAAAAAAAGCATAAAAACAGCTAAAATCACAGAATTTGTTGGTTTCTCTGCTCCTATGCAATTATTAACCTCAATAACCTTAATTTCCACTCATTTCCAGTCTATTCTGAACACCTCACACCTCACAATAGTGTTTTCATGTCCAAAAGGTTGCACCGAGGTAGCTGGATGACTATGCTAAGCGACACGAGTGGGCGGCACAAACACGTGACCCATCTAGGAGTGACACTGCAGTGGCAGACAGGATGGCAGTTAGAAAAACTAGGCCCCAAACTGTACATAATGCAAAGAAAAAAAAGAAGTGCAAGATGGAATTGTCCTTGGGCCCTCCCACCCACCCTTATGTTGTATAAACAGGACATGCACACTTTAACAAATCAATAATTTCAGCGCCAGGGTCTGCCACACAACTGTGGCTGAAATGATTGGTTCGTTTGGGCCCCCACAAAACAAGCTGGCAATTAATGTGTCCCTGCACAAACTGGCTCTACGGAGGCAAGATGTCATCCTCATCCACCGATTCCTCACCCTCTTCAGTGTGTACATCCTCATCCTCACAGAGTATTAATTCGTCCCTGCTGGAACCACAGGTCCCTCTGTACGTTCTGGAGGCTGGTCTCCCTGGAAGAGTTGATAATTCATTTTATGAACATCATCTTCTCCACATTTTGTGGAAGCAACCTCCTACGCCTTTCGCTGACAAGGTTCCCGGCTGCACTAAACACTCTTTCGGAGTACACACTGGAGGGGGGGCAACTCAGGTAAAATAGAGCCAATTTGTACAGGGACCTCCAAATTGCTTCTTTTTCCTGCCAGTACAGGTACGGACTGTCTGACATGCCTACTTGGATGCTGTCACCGATGTAATCCTTTAACAGACAGACGCACGCTTGTCGCTGCTGCTTTGAGGATTCAAGTGCGGCTACAGCCCACACAATTCACAAAGACAGAAAAAAAAAAAGAATATTTTTATTGTTTGTGGAGCACACTTTGAGGGTTACACCACCCTTTAACAGACAGACGCACGCTTGTCGCTGCTGCTTTGAGGATGCAAGTGCGGCTACAGCCCACACAATTCACAAAGACAGAAAAAAGAAGAAGAATATTTTAATTGTTTGTGTAGAACACTTTGAGGTGTCACCACCCTTTAACAGACAGACGCACGCTTGTCGCTGCTGCTTTAAGGATGCAGGTGCGGCTACAGCCCACACATTTCACAAAGACCGAAAAAAAAAAGAACAATATTTTAATTGTTTGTGTAGAACACTTTGAGGTGTCATCACCCTTTAACAGACAGACGCACGCTTGTCGCTGCTGCTTTAAGGATGCAGGTGCGGCTACAGCCCACACAATTCACATAGACAGAAAAAAAAAGAACAATATTTTAATTGTTTCTGTAGCACACTTTGAGGGTGTCACCACCCTTTAACAGACAGACGCACGCTTGTCGCTGCTGCTTTGAGGATGCAAGTGTGGCTACATCGCACACAAGTCACAAACACATTAAAAAAATAGTTTTTTATTTTTTGGAACACTTTGAGAGTTACACCACCCTTTAACAGACAGACGCACGCTTGTCGCTGCTGCTTTAAGGATGCAGGTGCGGCTACAGCCCACACATTTCACAAAGACTGAAAAAAAAAGAACAATATTTTAATTGTTTGTGTAGAACACTTTGAGGGTGTCACCACCCTTTAACAGACAGACGCACGCTTGTCGCTGCTGCTTTAAGGATGCAGGTGCGGCTACAGCCCACACATTTCACAAAGACCAAAAAAAAAAGAACAATATTTTAATTGTTTGTGTAGCACACTTTGAGGGTGTCACCACCCTTTAACAGACAGACGCACGCTTGTCGCTGCTGCTTTAAGGATGCAGGTGCGGCTACAGCCCACACAATTCACAAAGACAGAAAAAAGAACAATATTTTAATTGTTTGTGTAGCACACTTTGAGGGTGTCACCACCCTTTAACAGACAGACGCACGCTTGTCGCTGCTGCTTTAAGGATGCAGGTGCGGCTACAGCCCACACAATTCACAAAGACAGAAAAAAGAACAATATTTTAATTGTTTGTGTAGCACACTTTGAGGGTGTCACCACTCTTTAACAGACAGACGCACGCTTGTCGCTGCTGCTTTAAGGATGCAGGTGTGGCTACAGCCCACACATTTCACAAAGACCAAAAAAAAAAGAACAATATTTTAATTGTTTGTGTAGCACACTTTGAGGGTGTCACCACCCTTTAACAGACAGACGCACGCTTGTCGCTGCTGCTTTGAGGATGCAAGTGTGGCTACATGGCACACAAGTCACAAACACATTAAAAAAATAGTTTTTTATTTTTTGGAACACTTTGAGAGTTACACCACCCTTTAACAGACAGACGCACGCTTGTCGCTGCTGCTTTAAGGATGCAGGTGAGGCTACAGCCCACACATTTCACAAAGACCGAAAAAAAAAGAACAATATTTTAATTGTTTGTGTAGAACACTTTGAGGGTGTCACCACCCTTTAACAGACAGACGCACGCTTGTCGCTGCTGCTTTGAGGATGCAGGTGGAATCTAGACGGGATTTGGAACCGAGGACACACTACCTCCATCAATTGTCTAAATCCCACTGCACTAATGTCGGATACCGGACGCATGTCTAACACCAACATAGCAGTCAAGGCCTCAGTTATACGTTTTGCTTCAGGATGACTGCTGTCGTACTTCATCCTCATCGCTAGGGACTGTTGGAGGGTCAATTGTTTAGTAAAAGTAGTGATGTTCCTACTTCCTCTCTGGGATGATGAACAACTCCCAGCAGCAGCAACAGCACTAGGAGGAAGAGGTTCTTGATCTTTCCCTATTTTATTTTTATCGGAGAAAGTTTGGTCCTCCATTTATGTTATATTGATATATATACGTGCGGCTAAAGCGCACACAAACACAGAAAATATTATTTTATTTTTGCTGGAGAGTAGTGCACTTTGTGGGTTACACCACCCTTTAAGAAATGAGCCAGCCGGCTCTTTACTTATGGGACACAGGCGCACGCTTGGCGCTGCTCCTTTGTTGATGCACGTGCAGCCACAGTGCACACAATTCACAAACACAGAAAATAATTTTTTTTTTGGTTTGGACTGGAGTGTACTTTCGGGGGTTACAGCACCCTTAACGGTCAAGCCAGCCGGCCCTTTACTTATGACACAGGCGCACGCTTGGCACTACTTTGTTGATGCACGTGCGGCTACTGCGCACACAATTCACAAACACAGAAAATAATTTTTTTTTAGGTTTGGACTGGAGTGTACTTTCGGGGGTTACAGCACCCTTAACGGTCAAGCCAGCCGGCCCTTTACTTATGACACAGGCGCACGCTTGGCACTACTTTGTTGATGCACGTGCGGCTACTGCGCACACAATTCACAAACACAGAAAATAATTTTTTTTTGGTTTGGACTGGAGTGTACTTTCGGGGGTTACAGCACCCTTTAACGGTCAAGCCAGCCGGCCCTTTACTTATGACACAGGCGCACGCTTGGCACTACTTTGTTGATGCACGTGCGGCTACTGCGCACACAATTCACAAACACAGAAAATAATTTTTTTTTAGGTTTGGACTGGAGTGTACTTTCGGGGGTTACAGCACCCTTAACGGTCAAGCCAGCCGGCCCTTTACTTATGACACAGGCGCACGCTTGGCACTACTTTGTTGATGCACGTGCGGCTACTGCGCACACAATTCACAAACACAGAAAATAATTTTTTTTTGGTTTGGACTGGAGTGTACTTTCGGGGGTTACAGCACCCTTTAACGGTCAAGCCAGCCGGCCCTTTACTTATGACACAGGCGCACGCTTGGCACTACTTTGTTGATGCACGTGCGGCTACTGCGCACACAATTCACAAACACAGAAAATAATTTTTTTTTAGGTTTGGACTGGAGTGTACTTTCGGGGGTTACAGCACCCTTAACGGTCAAGCCAGCCGGCCCTTTACTTATGACACAGGCGCACGCTTGGCACTACTTTGTTGATGCATGTGCGGCTACTGCGCACACAATTCACAAACACAGAAAATAATTTTTTTTTGGTATGGACTGGAGTGTACTTTCGGGGGTTACAGCACCCTTTAACGGTCAAGCCAGCCGGCCCTTTACTTATGACACAGGCGCACGCTTGGCACTACTTTGTTGATGCACGTGCGGCTACTGCGCACACAATTCACAAACACAGAAAATATATTATTTTTTTAGCACTTGGCGGGAGCACCCCTGATGGACAGAGCACCCCCTGGACAACACTACAGCACTCCTTTAGGACTGGGACACTGCACAGGACTTTGGAGTGGACACAGCCCCTATGGAGAACTGACTGCACAACACAGTCCAGCCAGCCCCTATGGACTTTGAAGTAGTGGACACAGCCCCTATTAACAACAGCAGCACAGCACAACACAGCCAGCCCCTATGGACTTTGAAGTAGTGGACAACAGCAGCACTACACTACACTACACTACACAGTCCTAACTCCCACCCTCCCTCTTCACTGTCCACAGCCGAGTGAGAAAATGGCGCCGACGCGGGTACCTTATATAGGATCCAAAACCCGCGAGACTCGGAAGGCGGGATGATGACGTTTTGCCTCGATTTCAGATCCGAGTCAGGCGGGAAAAGTCGAGCCTGATTCGGATCGGACTCGGATCGGGGGGGCTCGGGGGGGTTCGGATTTCAGAAATCCGAACCCGCTCACCCCTAATATATATACACACACACACACACACACACAAGTTGGTGGAGGCCCCTTAAAAATGTCTATTTACGCCCCTATGTATGTATGTATGTATAGTGTATGTGTGTATACATATATATATATATATATATAAATATATATATATATATATATATATGCATTGCATATAGTTTAACTGCCTGTCACCTAAGTCTCTGACAGAACCGCCCCGCTCTGCTCTACATTTTCTCTGGCTGATCCTACCCCCTTTCTGCTGTCCTCCTCTGCCCCACCCCCCATCGCAGCCACATCCGGATCCCCAGCCCATCATGGCTCCATCTCAACACCCCCTTTCACCTCACAACTCCTATATGCACCCTGGCAGCCAGTCTTTCTCTCCAAAGGCTGTGCTGTCCCATCTCTCTCACTGTTAAGGTGCCTATCCACTAGGCAACTGTGAATAGACTGAACGATAACGATATCGTTTCAGTCGTTCACTACACTGCAGGGTGCCAACGCTGAACAATGTAATTCAGTGCAGGCACCCTCCCTCATACCTGAACATGGCCAACCTGACTATATCGTCAGGTTGACCAGCATGTTCGGGCGATGGGCGATATCGTCAGTGACTAGCATGAACGCGCATCGCTGGTCGTTGACGATATTTCAGTGCACGATTCATGCACGATTAATGGATGACTGAACGATAATGACATCGTCCATTAATATCACCTAGTGGATAGGCACCTTTAGAATCAATGGGGTTTGCATATTGAGGAGACATGACAGCCTTACACAATTATATTGTGTGTGAATAAATAGAATATATATATATATATATATATATGTATGTGTGTGTGAAATGTGCAGGTGTATAAATTTGTGTGTGTGTACGTGTGTCTGTAAGCAGCTGTGCACCCCAATTCTATGAAGATTGATTATTGGAGTGCATTATACTCCATACCCCGATCGTTGTCAGCGACATTGCTCCACGGACCTACATGCAGGTCTGATGGGCGACATCGTTGGCAAAGGCTATGCTGCCGAATGCAGCATGGCCCCCGCTGTCACTTCGTTGCTGCCAGCATTGGCAATTGTGTGTGCATTTGCCGGTGCCGGCACCCCATCGGGTCCTGTCGCTAATGAGGTCAGTACACACTAGACATTGTCTAGTGTGTACCAGTCATACCATAGGTGGTGGGATTATCTGCTAGGATGCACCAGTCAGAATTTTGCCTAGGGCACCAAATTGGCTAGGGCCGGCTCTGTAACATCTCAAAGTGAATATTATTAGAACCAGCATGCCCTCCTAATGTTGGCTCATTCATGCATCTCATAACAGCAAACAGAAAATGGTATATAGGGGGGGAAGGGATGCGCTAATCTGTTATCCCGAGTAAGCCTGAGGAAGCCTTACAGGCGAAACGCATCGATTACAGAACAGTCGATCCTGATATGAGCCGCACGAGCAGCACAGCGATTACCGCGGCTTACTTAGGAAGTCTGCCGGCAGACACACCAGCCCCACGGGACTCACAAGAACTTCATCCGGAGAGAGACTATACCCGGACTACACCCGGACTGCACCCGGAAGACGAAGGTAATTACCTTCCTATCCAAGGTGTTCAAGACTCAGACAATCTGTCTGTATTGGATTGGTGCCACATTAAACGTCCCCGCGGCACCGACCACTCATCATTGACTTTCAGTGACATTAGTCACATTGCGCCCAGTCCGCCCAGGACCAATATAATTATTGCAGAGTGAGTAAAACGCCTTCAGTGTATTACTCTGCATAGTACACACATAGGACCTCACGGTCGTACGCCACCGATGTTCGCTAAACTGCGCATGCATAAAGTTCGCAATGCGCGTGCGCAAACTAGCTGCTACGATCAGAAATTTCTCTCTCCTTGGACACAGCCAGGTCGGTAGTTTGAGTGACAGAATGAGGCGTTTGTGGGTGGTAACAGGGGAAGGTGCTTGAAAACGGGGGAGTGGAGATCCGAACCCAGGCGTGCCTAATTATGCGAACGGCATTTTATGGGAGTGCATAATTAACAAAGTAGTGTCATGGCACACGTGACATGGGAGGTTTGTACACTGACCTGATCGTAGAGCTTAAGAGAGGGTATGGTCAACCTTATGCTCTACGACCAGTTCCGATGGTTACTGATGGTGTCGATTAATCCTTATATGGCCGAAGATGACGTGTAATGTGTACGAGAAGGGGGCGTATTTTTTGTATTACGGCCGCATCCTCCCCTTGGTTGGCCAGCTAACGATCCGATCTTAAGGACGCAACTTGCGAGTGCATCATTTGCATATCCGGCCCCTTTTCCCTTACGACCGTGCGGCCGCAACGACTGACTCTGAATGAGGTCCATAGTGTCACAGGTTGTTTATATGTATTATCTGTATGTCAGTATATGTTGTATACCGGTATTAGTTCTTTTAAACATTACTTTGGCTATTTTATATGTTTTACCAGAATGGTTTTATAATACCTGTTCAATAAACATATGATTTAATATAGAATTATTCACTCTCAGTGTGTCATTTATATCTATATCTTTATTTACTAATGCAATTTGCAAATCATATCCCTCTCAATATCAATCACATTGCTATAATAATTGCAGATTGATTGGATGTAGAATTGATGTGATCAGCTTATTTATTCATTATCTGCTTATCCAGAATAAACTCATTTATGGACCATATAGTTATATAATATTCACCAAGTACTTAGACAATATTTCATATGATTAACCCATTTATAATTTGACCAACCAAGGTGTTGTATGCGCTGGGTGTTCCCCCTTTTTGTACCAAACAGAAAATGGAAGCTGCTCAAATCAATCTGGCAGTACCCTTCAGGTGCATGAAAGGGAGGGGTCATACCAAGTAGAAAAAAGGGGGGTTTAACCCCCTATTGTTCCTCACCCTTCTTCCTTTTTGTGTGTAATGCCCTGGGGGGGTCCTGGAATGGACGTTTCTTGGGGTGCCCTGTGTTCCGGACGTGAACCCCTTTGTGTTAGGGACTGTTAGTAACAGAGAAGCCGTGACGTGGCCTAGCAGCTTTCCATGGATTTGCAAATGCATGCAACTAATATCTCTGAATTTCTATCACCATATAGTCTTCATGTATTGTTGCAAGTACTATTCAGTGTGCTGAGGAACTATAAGGGGTTAAACCCCCCCTTTTTTTCTATTTTTTTGTACTTTCTTTATTGTTCTCTCAATGGCTCTCTGTCACAGTGTTTTATTGGCAGTGATTATTAATTCTGTCCTAGATGGATCTGTCATCCGGACTAATGGCACATATCCACTACACGATTAAAAAGAACGATATCATTATCGTTCAATCATTCATTAATCGTGCAGTAATTATGCCGGCAACGGGAATAAGCGCGCTACCGCTGGTTGTTGTCGGTATTTGTCATCGCCTGAACATGCCGATATCGACAGGTTGTGCATGTTCGGGGATGAGGGAGGGTAACTACACTGAACAACATATCGCTCAGTGTGGGCACATTGGCCCTCATTCAGACCCACTCGCGAGTGGCTGTCCGCTCGCAAGTGGGTCGATGGTCCCCACTGCGCATGCGCACGACGGAGGGAGCTCCGTCGTACGCATGCACGAGACCCGACGAGCGAAGGACTTTCCTTCGCTCGGAGTGTCTCATCAAAGGGGGCGTGCTGTCGATGGTGACTGACAGCACGCCCCCTTTGGTGGGCGTGCCCGGTGCATGCCTGCCAGACGGAGGCGTTCCCAAGGGAACGCCTACCGTCTGAAGCTGGCCCCACTGACATCACTAGTGATGTCAGTGGGAGTGATTTTGGCTCTGATAGAGCCAAAATCACTCCAGGGCTTGCGGCCACGAGACCCTACTGCAGGGTCTCATCGCAAGCCCGATGGTCGCGATGGTCTTGACCATCGCGACCATCATCATGGACACTCGCATATGCTGTGGGTGGTAACCCACAGCTATGCGAGCGTCCAAGAGGCCACTTCATTTTTAGGTAGGAGGGCCCTGATTCAGAGCGAGCGCTCTGGTCAGAGCGTCCGGCTCTGAATCAGGCCCACTGGCCGCAGGGACCGCCAACACTGACATCACTACTGAAAAACTCAACCGCAGGCTTTTGTTCGCAGTTTCGACCATCGCGACCATCAACCTGCACGCTCGTATATGCTGTGGGTGGTGACAGGATCTCCGTTTCTACATGGATAGCAGATTAGTGAAGTCAGGGCCTGATTCAGAGCCGGACGCTATTTGCGAACGGTCGTTCAGAAAAAGGGGCCGGCTATTTAAATTGAGCGCTCGCTCTTTGCGGTCTGTTGACGCCTCTATGTCTGAGCGAGCGAACGAAACATGCGCTCGCTATTTTGTAAAGACGCCCCTTGGCCGTTCGCATCATACGTCATCTCCGCTATTTATTAGATTAAACGAGTACATCGAAAGGCGTCTGAACTGCTCGCAGTGCTTGTGGTTGGATTTTCCTACCGCAATCATGCGAACAGTTCAGGCTAAGAGACAACCAAGTGACGTGGCTGATGACGCTGCTTTGTTAATTATGCACACCCTTAAAACGCCCGTTTTGACCGTTTGGCACACCTGTGTTCGGATTACCACTCCCCGTTTTCAAGCACCGTCCCCTGTTACCACCCACAAACGCCTCATCCTGTCACTCAAATTAGCAGGCACTCGCTAATTTGCGAGCGCATAATTTCCGACCGCAATGACTGGTTGGCGCATGCGCATTACGACCCATACGCATGCGCAGATGTGCGAACATCGCTCAGAGCGAACGAGTGGCCGCTTACGAGCGGCTCTGAATCAGGCCCACAGCCTGAAACTTACGGCATACTTGCCTACATCCTGGCTGCTTCCTCAGGTCGGTTCAGCAGGGGGGCGGGACCTGTATAGAGGGGCGTGGCCGGACACATTACCAGACATTTTGGGACGGGACTGGGGGCGGAGCCACGCGTTCACATCATTTAGGCTCCGCCCCTGCTACACAATGCAGATATTTCCAGCATTGTGATGCAGGGGACGGGATTATGATGACGCGATTCAGTGCAAATCGCGTCATCAGGCCCTCTGCAGCAGGGGTTTGAAGTTACATTGCGGGGGGGTGGGGGGACTGGAGAAGTCGGGAGGCCTGCCTACTTTTCCGGGGGGGGCGGGAGCGGCACCCGATTTTTGTGAGGCTCCCGGCCAAATCGGGAGAGTAGGCATGTATGACTTACGGTGAGTAATGGCACCTTTCTTCATAGATAACTGTACTGGTGTCACCATATTAATTATACAGTGCTTGTTATTGAATCATTAGAATCAGTTCCTGCACCCAGTGCAGCTAACAGTCTACCTTACCATATCCAACAAACACACTAGTCCATTTTAAATTATTGTAGGTCTATGGGAGCTAGCTGTGACACCATGCAATCATGGGAAACACAAGTGAAATTCACACAGAGAGTGACCTGCATGGAATTGATCACCGAGTCATAGCTCTATAAGACAGCAATGTTGACCAGCATGCCACAGTGTCATCCAGGAGCAGGCTAGGTCAAAGACTGGGGGATTTCTGCAGCCTCTGTGCTGACACAAATGTAACTGTCTTAGGGGGTCATTCAGACCCACTCGCGAGCGGCAGTACGCTCGCAAGTGGGTCGATGTTCCCCACTGCGCATGCGCACGACGAAGGGAGCGCCGTCGTGCGCATGCGCGAGACCCGGGGAGCGACGGGCTTTCCATCGCTCCGGGTCTCGCACCAAAGGGGGCGTGCTGTCGATGTTGATTGACAGCACGCCCCCTTTGGTTGGCGTGCCGGGGGCGTGGCGGCCAGACAGAGGCGTTCCCATGGGAACGCCTACGGTCTGAAGCCGGCCCCACTGACATCACTAGTGATGTCAGTGGGAGTGATTTTGGCTCTGATAGAGCCAAAATCACTCTAGGGCTTGCGGCAGGGAGACCGTACCGCAGGGTCTCCGTCGTAAGTCCGATGGTCACGATGGTCAAGACCATCGCGACCATCTTTTTGGCCGCTCGCATATGCTGTGGGTGGTCACCCACAGCTATGCGAGCGGCCGGGAGGCCGCTCCATTTTGATGGAGGAGGGCCCTGATTCAGAGTGAGCGCTCTGGTCAGAGCGTCCGGCTCTGAATCAGGCCCTTAGGCTTCTTCTTCTGCAGCTAATTTTCTGGAGTGTGAGAGGAAACCAGGGCACCCGAAGGCAATCCAGGCAGGGTTTCTCAGGCACATATAAACTCCACACATATATATCATTGGTCAGAAATTTATCTCATGTCCTCATTGCTCTGAGGCAGTAAGGCTAACCACTTTGTCAACATGCTGGCTTGCTGGTACATGTAGTTCCACTGTGAAGAACACTGATTCAGCAAGGATCGCAACTGCAATTGCAATAGCGATTATGCACGCAGTCTGACTGCAATGATATGCTAATCCACTGCGATTGCTATGCCGTCGCAGAACACCATAAGGACGTCCACCTTACCTTACACACATCTGTAATACTCAGCAAGACAGCGAAACCATCAGCACCATCGCAGCCTCACGTACACTTGCACAAGGTCAGACCTTACTCAGGATTTGCTAACTTCATTCCACGCTATGAGTTCTCAGGCTGCGTATGGCATCGCAGTGAATAATTTGTGCACGCCCCTGCAACGGTGTTCAAACGCACTGGTGCACCTGTGTTTCACCGACCACCCCCAAACAGTACTTCCTGTCAATCACTCTGCGATGGGTCTGTGCAGCCACTGCGATCGCAGTGGAGTGTTCACGTACACGCTCCGCGATGCATGCACAGTACGCAACAATTGGCCAATTACGTGCGTAATCACAGTTGCAATCCTTGCTGAATCAGGTCCAATATTACTACTTAATTTACCCCTGCAACCATCACCACCTACCAGGCGTGCAGGGAAGTGCCATTGGCTGCTGATTAATGCTTGGAAGGGAGGACCCCTTTTTTTTGGGAGGGGGGGTCCCACTTTCCGAGGTTTACCAGCCTGCACTGACAAGTTTGGGGTGGTTAATGCTTTGGCAGAGGGACCCCACGCTTAGGGGCATATCCAATTGGGCGAGATGTGTAGCGAGGCAAAAACCTTGCACCCCTTGAGCCCAATTTTGAAATACCGCAGGTATGCGCGCTCCCGATACCCGCAGTATGCAATTTCCAAAACACTGGGAACCCCGCGGCGTGTATTTTTTGAAGAAAAAAAAACACCACTTACCTTACCGGGGGTCTCCAGTAGTCTGCGCGGCTCCCGGCGGCCTACCCTCTCTCTTCTTACTGGAGAGGGGGCTGTTGGGAGTCCCAGGGGCTGGTGGGAGGAGCAAGGGCTGCTGGGAGATGTAGTTCTCCCGGCGCACATTAAAGGGGGCCACACTAGCACTGCGGGGGCACACTGACAGTGGGAAAAACACACACTCATACACACACACACTTATACACACTTACAAACACCACACACACTGACATACTCATCACTGCTGCAGGAGAGCCGGCTCCCGACGCAGGATGAAGAAGACAGCACTGCAGGAGGTAAGTTAAAGACTTCCAATTGCTTAATTAGTCCTCAGGGGGGCGCTGCGGGGGTGTCAGAGCAAGTGTCGGTGATTTAACCTAAAATCATCGATTTTAGGAAAAATCTCGCTTGCTCAGGAGGTTCGTGGAAAAAACCTCCCTGCGCATGTTTTTAAAAAAAATACGCACCTGCAGGAAAAAGCGCACAGGTGCGGGTCTTTTGCTAATCCCGCAGCCTATTGAATATGCCCCTGTGTGTCCATGTAACGGCGTTTAAATGGTAAAACATATCTGCGTTTTTCTGACAACCCCCCGTTACCTTCCCCAAGCGCTGACTACCTGGATCCTCTGCAGTGGCAAACTCAGGATTTTGAAAGGGGGGTTTCCGAATACTCGGTTACAAAACCAATGGCAAAAAATCTAAACACATACAGACAGCACTCATCCTCCACCTACTCAATAATCCATGCTTGTTAATCAATTTCTGTGCAACCTTTCAGATACCTTTACAAAATATGTAATAAATGCATCTGAAACGTGGCACAGAAATGGATTAATAAGCATGGATTATTGAGTACCCAAGGAGAGCGCTGCCTGTATATGATTGTATGAGACTGAGCTATGCTTAGATTATAGGATTTGCACCCAGTCTGTTGAATATATGTATATACAATATACAGTGGTCGAAGTGGAAATTTTGAAGTGGGGATATGGAAATATCAGTGGGGATTTGCTTAGGCAGGCCCAAATCTTGAACCCCACTGATATTTCCATATCCCCACTTCAAAATAAGGACAGTGACCTGGGCCTAATGCCTAGGGTCACTTACCAAGGGTACGGGCTCTTTGCCTGCTAAACAAGCACCAAAGGCCTGAGGACTGACTAGGCCCATGGGCTTAGTGACCAACAACCCCGGTGGCCTAGGGAGGATTAAATAAGTGAAAGTGGGCGAAGCTGCAGTGGGGAAATTTGTTTAGGTCTTTTCCTTTCCACCACTGCAGCACTCTCCAGTCCTCAGCTTCTTACTGTAGGGCCGTCCTGGCCAGCGGCGCCTCCTATTCTTGGCCAGCTCTTCCTTCTTCTTTTCTTCTGGAAGTCTTCTTTCCTCCCTCTCTGCTCCTCTCCCTTTGCAGCAGCACACCTCTAATACTCACACCTCCCCACAGCACTTACCTCTCCTCATACACAAACCTCCCCTCCCCACAGCACTTACCTCTCCTAACACCTCCCCTCCCCACAGCACTCACCTCTCCTAACAACTCCTCTCCCCACAGCACTCACCTCTCCTCATACACACACCTCCCCTCCCCACAGCACTTACCTCTCCTAACACCTCCCCTCCCCACAGCACTCACCTCTCCTCACACCCCCCCTCCCCACAGAACTCACCTCTCCTCACACCTCCTCTCCCCACAGCACTCACCTCTCCTCATACTCACACCTCCCCTCCCCACAGCACTCACCTCTCCTCACACCTCCCCTCCCCACAGCACTTACCTCTCCTCACACCTCCCCTCCCCACAGCACTCACCTCTCCTCACACCTACCCACAGAACTCACCTCTCTTCACTCCTCCCCTCCCCACAGCACTCACCTCTCCTCACACCACCCCTCCCCACAGCACTCAACTCTCCTCACACCTCCCCTCCCCACAGCACTCACCTCTCCTCACACCTCCCCTCCCCCACAGCACTCACCTCTCCTCACACCTCCCCTCCCCCACAGCACTCACCTCTCCTCACACCTCCCCTCCCCACAGCACTCACCTCTCCTCGCACCTCCCCTCCCCACAGCTCTCACCTCTCCTCGCACCTCCCCTCCCCACAGCACTCACCTCTCCTCGCACCTCCCCTCCCCACAGCACTCACCTCTCCTCGCACCTCCCCACAGCACTCACCTCTCCTCCCACCTCCCCTCCCCCACAGCACTCACCTCTCCTCATACCTCCTCTCCCCACAGCACTCACCTCTCCTCACACCTTCCCTCCCCACAGCACTCACCTCCCCACAGCACTCACCTCTCCTCGAACCTCCCCTCCCCACAGCTCTCACCTCTCCACGCACCTCCCCTCCCACACCACTCACCTCTCCTCGCACCTCCCCTCCCCACAGCACTCACCTCTCCTCTCACCTCCACTCCCCACAGCACTCACCTCTCCTCTCACCTCCCCTCCCCACAGCACTCACCTCTCCTCGCACCTCCCCTCCCCACAGCACTCACCTCTCCTCTCACCTCCACTCCCCACAGCACTCACCTCTCCTCTCACCTCCCCCCCCACAGCACTCACCTCTCCTCTCCCCTCCCCTCCCCACAGCCCTCACCTCTCCTCTCCCCTCCCCTCCCCACAGCACTCACCTCTCCTCGCACCTCCCCTCCCCACAGCACTCACCTCTCCTCCCACCTCCCCTCCCCCACAGCACTCACCTCTCCTCACACCTCCCCTCCCCACAGCACTCACCTCTCCTCGCACCTCCCCTCCCCACAGCTCTCACCTCTCCTCGCACCTCCCCTCCCCACAGCACTCACCTCTCCTCGCACCTCCCCTCCCCACAGCTCTCACCTCTCCTCGCACCTCCCCTCCCCACAGCTCTCACCTCTCCTCGCACCTCCCCTCCCCACAGCACTCACCTCTTCACACACCTCCCCTCCACACAGCACTCACCTCTCCTCACACCTCCTCTCCCCACAGCACTCACCTCTCCTCGCACCTCCCCTCCCCACAGCACTCACCTCTCCTCGCACCTCCCCTCCCCACAGCTCTCACCTCTCCTCGCACCTCCCCTCCCCACAGCACTCACCTCTCCTCGCACCTCCCCTCCCCACAGCTCTCACCTCTCCTCGCACCTCCCCTCCCCACAGCTCTCACCTCTCCTCGCACCTCCCCTCCCCACAGCACTCACCTCTTCACACACCTCCCCTCCACACAGCACTCACCTCTCCTCACACCTCCTCTCCCCACAGCACTCACCTCTCCTCGCACCTCCCCTCCCCACAGCACTCACCTCTCCTCGCACCTCCCCTCCCCACAGCTCTCACCTCTCCTCGCACCTCCCCTCCCCACAGCACTCACCTCTCCTCGCACCTCCCCTCCCCACAGCTCTCACCTCTCCTCGCACCTCCCCTCCCCACAGCTCTCACCTCTCCTCGCACCTCCCCTCCCCACAGCACTCACCTCTTCACACACCTCCCCTCCACACAGCACTCACCTCTCCTCACACCTCCTCTCCCCACAGCACTCACCTCTCCTCGCACCTCCCCTCCCCACAGCACTCACCTCTCCTCACACCTCCCCTCCCCACAGCTCTCACCTCTCCTCACACCTTCCCTCCCCACAGCTCTCACCTCTCCTCGCACCTCCCCTCCCCACAGCTCTCACCTCTCCTCGCACCTCCCCTCCCCACAGCACTCACCTCTTCACACACCTCCCCTCCACAAGCACTCACCTCTCCTCACACCTCCTCTCCCCACAGCACTCACCTCTCCTCACACCTCCCTTCCCCACAGTACTCTCTTCTCCTCACACCTCCCCTCCCCCACAGCACTCACCTCTCCTCACACCTCCCCTCCCCCACAGCACTCACCTCTCCTCACACCTTCCCTCCCCCACAGCACTCACCTCTCCTCACACCTCCCCTCCCCACAGCACTCACCTTTCCTCACACCTTCCCTCCCCCACAGCACTCACCTCCCCACAGCACTCACCTCTCCTCACACCTCCCCTCCCCACAGCACTCACCTCTTCACACACCTCCCCTCCTCACAGCACTCACCTCTCCTCACACCTCACCTCCCCACAGCACTCACCTCTCCTCACACCTCCCCTCCCCACAACTCTCACCTCTCCTCGCACCTCCCCTCCTCACAGCACTCACCTCTCCTCACACCTCACCTCCCCACAGCACTCACCTCTCCTCACACCTCCCCTCCCCACAGCACTCACCTCTCCTCGCATCTCCCCTCCCCACAGCACTCACCTCTCCTCGCACCTCCCCTCCCCCACAGCACTCACCTCTCCTCACACCTCCCCTCCCCACAGCACTCACCTTTCCTCACACCTCCCCTCCCCCACAGCACTCACCTCCCCACAGCACTCACCTCTCCTCACACCTCCCCTCCTCACAGCACTCACTTCTCCTCACACCTCCCCTCCCCACAGCACTCACCTCTCCTTACACCTCCCCTCCCCACAGCACCCACCTCTCCTCACACCTCCCCTCCCCACAGCACTCACCTCTCCTTACACCTCCCCTCTCCACAGCACTCACCTCTCCTCACACCTCCCCTCCCCACAGCACTCACCTCTCCTCACACCTCCCCTCCCCACTGCACCCACCTCTCCTCACACCTCCCCTCCCCACAGCACTCTCCTCTCCTCACTCCTACCTCATACTTGCCGACTATCTGGCTGCTCCTTTCGGGAGGGAGCAGCCAGATCGGCAGAACAGGGGGCATGGCCGGCAAAAGGGGGCATGGCCGGGCGGGCTGAAGGCAGTTTCCGGGTGTGACGGGGCGGGGCCACGCGATCGCGTCATTTTGGCCCTGCCCCCGCTACACAATGTCGAAATACAGGCATACTGAAGCAGGGTGCGGGGCCAAAATGACGCAAATCGCGTCAGCGGCCCCCCGCTGAAGGGGGTTTATCAGGTACTGGCGGGGGGGATACGGGATCAGCGGCATGCAGGAGGCTTGCCTGCCTTTCCGGGGGGGTGGGAGCTGCACCCGTTTATCAGGAGGCTCCCACCCGAATCGGGAGGGTAGGCAACCCTGACCTACCTTCCTCTCACAGCAGCACACCTCGCCTCACATGACCACTCACTTCTCCCCTCACCACTCACCTCACGCCACCCCTCCCCTCAGCAATCGCCACAGCACTCTGTTCCCCTTACCTATACACACGCAGCCCCTCATCATCTGTAAACACAGCCCTTCATAATCTGTATACAGCCCCTCACCATTTGTACTCACAGCCCCTCACCATCTGCCTACACAGTGCACACAGCCCCTCACTATCTGATCTGCATACACACAGCACCTTACATCTTTTCTGTGTGTATGCAGATCAGATAGTGAGGGGCTGTGTGTACTGTGTATGCAGATGGTGAAGGGGCTGTGTAATAGCCCCTACACCATCTGCTTACACAGTACACACAGCCCCTTCATCATCTGCATACACACTGGGCCTGATTCAGAGCCGGACGCTCTTTAAGAGCGCTCGCTCTGAATCAGTGCCCACCTATTGTATTTTTAGAGCGGCCTCCTGGCTATTTTTAGAGCGGCCGCATAGCTGTGGGTGACCACCCACAGCTAGTGCGAGCGGCCAGGATGATGGTTGCGATGGTCTTGACCATCGGACTTGCGACGAGACCCTTGTGGTAGGGTCTCGTTGCCTCAAGTCCCAGTGGACTTCTTGCAAGAAGTCCACCCACTGACATCACTTGTGATGTCAGTGGGGCCGGCCCCAGACGGTAGGCGTTCCCATGGGAACGCCTCCATCTGGGCAGCCACGCCCACCAAAGGGGGCATGCTGTCACTCAACATCGACAGCACGCCCCCTTTGTAGCGAGACCCGGAGCGACGGCTTGTCCGTCGCTATCTGGGTCTCGCGCATTGCGCTCGATGGTGCCGTCTCCATCGTGCGCATGCTCACTGGGCCAACATCGACCCACTTGCGAGCGCTCAGCGCTCGCGAGCGGGTCTGAATCAGGCCCACAGTCCCTTCATCATCTGCGTACACACCGCCACCTCACCGGCATCTCTGCACACAGCACCGTCACATGGCCCCGCCCTCTCAGCACTCGCTTCGCCGCAGTGGTTGAGTGCACCCTTCCCATCAGGATCCCGGTGGCACTTTAGAATAATGCGCCGGCCGCGCGGACCGACAGCCAATTAGGAGAGGCCGCGTGGTCGCTCATGATTGGTTGCCAGCCGTGCGGACCGACTACCAATTAGGAGCCGCTAAGTAGCTGCTCCTGATTGGATGCCGGTCCGCGAGCCATGATTGGCTTTAGTGGACTGGCGTTAGTGGACAAATTTTCCACCGGGTGCCTTATTAAGCTGTGAGGCGATGGAACGGCGGGCAGGGGGGGTTTCTAGGTACTCGGAAACCCCCCCTGTGTGCGCGCTTGCTCTGTGCATGCGGAATCACAAGACAATCTCAGCGTGTGCGCAGTGTGACTTATACGCATGCACAAATGGCAAACAATTACTCGAGTTGCGTAAAAAATCGCTATTGCTTCTGTCTGTGTATCAGGCCCATAGGGGGGGACCCCATGCCATTTATTTAACTGTTGAGCTGCTTTTAAGCCTAAGAAGCCTGCACAGATCTTAGTGATCAAAGGGCCTGATTCAGCAAGGATCACAGATGCTAATAAGTACGCAGACGACCGATGTTTGCTCTCTGCGCATCTGTATGCATTGCAAGTGGCTCACTGCGAACGGGAAAGCGATTGCAGAGATCACACAGATTCATTATAAAGTGATTGACAGGAAGTGCCGTTTGTGGGTGGTTACGGGGTGTGGTCGGCCGAACGCAGGGGTGCCAGTGTGTTTGAACGCCGTTACAGGGGCGAGCATAAACTAGTCACTGCCATGCCATACGTAGCCTGAGTGTTCACTGCGCACAGGAAAGTTAGCAATTTATAAGTGATGTCTGACCTGCCTTAATTGTGCGAGTGGCTCCGACGGTACTCGATGTTACCAATATTTTGGCTGGATTGCACAGTGTTACGGATGTGCGAGAGGGGAAGTGGGCGTCTGCATGTTGTCCGTGCGAGGGCTTTGAATTGCAAGCATTACCATACATTCGCAGAAGACTTGCGTACGCGATTGCAACCGCGATGGCATTAGCGATCTTTGCTGAATCAGGCCCATAGTGCTCTGTGCATGCATCTAGGTTCTATTTGCATTCGGTTTTGAATAGAAAGGTCAAAACTGAATGCACTTATGCCTGCCAAATCTGACTAACATCATGTTCCATTTCAAAATCAACATAGACTGTTTGTAAATGAGTGTTTTTGGCAGTGATTAATACAGTCTATTTTGAGTTGATTTCAGTCAATTAAAATCTACATAAAAATTGACTCATATTTCGACCTTCAGTAAATCTACCACTATGAGGGGTTTCCTTTTAAATGCCTAAAACTCATGATATGGGCTCTATTTATTAACATTGTTTACACACCCTTTTCACATTATTTTAGTTTCACCTAAAGTTACTAAGGGCTATTTATTAACATTATTTTTACTAAAATAAAGTGAAAAAGGGTGTTTTGTGTTTACACACCCTTTTCACATTATTTTAGTATCACCGAAAGTTACTACAGGGCAATTGTAGTAGAATTCATAAAATTCTACTCCAACCCCTAATTATCACTTATTTTTAGTAAGTAGATCTCATTTCCCATAATTGTAATGGGAAATGTGATCTGGCCAAAGTTACCAAAAATAAATTGTGAAAAAATATCGGGGAAAGCCCTGTGATAATAACGCCACCTGGGGGTGGCGTTATCCAGGGTCTCCCCCGGTTACCGGACTCCTGCTCTGCTCTAACGGGGAGAGCAGAGCCCGGAGCCGGCCCCAGTAATCAGCTGTGTGGTCTAAACAGACCACACGCTGATACACTGCTAAACAGAGCACACGCTGATCACTTCCAAAAAAAAAAAATAGTAAAAAATAAAAGCTTCCCTGAGTCCAGGAACCAGTGATTGGAGCTCTGGGTGATGTCCTCGCTCCCGTCAGCTGGTCTCCCAGCCTGCAGTGGGACCCGGTCGTCACCTGACCAGGTCCCAGTGCAGTATGGGATGTCAGCTGACTGGAGCCACGGAGGACATCATTGGAGCACTGGTGACCGCAGGTAAGTGTAATTAAGGGAGGGGGGTCGCGGGGGGGGGGTCAGCGATCGTGGGGCGGGGCTTAGCGCTGGAGACGGGGCTTAGCGACGGTCGGTCGGCACATGCGTTGGCACTTGTCACGGTATTGT
This sequence comes from Taudactylus pleione, assembly GCA_031769625.1. Classification (NCBI taxonomy): domain Eukaryota; kingdom Metazoa; phylum Chordata; class Amphibia; order Anura; family Myobatrachidae; genus Taudactylus; species Taudactylus pleione. Next base: position 1,088,430 of record JAUIMM010000279.1, read on the forward strand.
TTGCGAAAATACTGTGATAAGTGTGCGGAGGGGATTCACAGGGACAGAGCTTTATTGCAAGCTCTGCCCAGCAAGGGATTTGTAGTAAATCCCTTGTGATGTTGCCTGAATTCGCAATGCGAATTCAGGGCCTGATTCAGACCCGGACGCAAGTGGCCATTCGCTCGTCCGCCGTACGAGCGAAAAAATGTAAATTTAAGCGCTCGCTCGTATGTTCGCTCGTAGCTAACCTTCCGCCCCATATTCTCCCAACCCCTCCTCTAGCTAGCGAGCATTCAAAATAGCGAGCGTCCGTCTCCTCTTTGGTTGCATTGAGCGCTCGCACAAGTCAATTCCGGAAGTGGCCCTGTCAGTTTTCGATTGCCTGCTATTTCATTCTGCAAACATACTTGAATCGATTAATGGCAATCACTATATTAATTACCTTAATTGTTATTCACATGTTTGCAATCCTGTTTTTTTTTTCAATGTCAATAAACTTTATTCTTGTTATTGTGTGTCATTTCATCCGCAGAATACGTACGGTTTGACCAAGGGGATGGTTTTTCGAAATTAATAGTTTGTTAGAATGCTGCTATTGTTTTGCTTTTTATTTTTATAGGCAGATTTTAATACTTTTATTTGGATATTTAAATTAGCTTACGCATGTCACTGCATCAAGCCTATCATAACTCACAGTATATTTGTGAGGGTGTAGGTCACATGACTCATACAATAACCAATAAAATTGTTCCTGTTAATTTACAAAGTACATTAGCCAATCAAATTTTTTCTAGGACCTTTATTAAACTGTTTTGTGTAAAAAAAATCATTGCCATCATGAGAGCCGCAGCTTTTTGTCGCCGTGAGCTCCTGGTCCTCACTGAGGTGATGGACCGGAGAATTACAGAGTATCCGCACCCCATGACCAACCTCCGCAAGCGGCTGGCCTACGCAGAGGTGCGCCGCCGCCTGCGTACCATCGGCTATTGCCGACATATCGGCCAGCTGGAACGCAGGTGGTCGGATCTGAAGCGCAGATCCCCACACCTGCTGGCCCGTTTGCGTCTCCAGATAGTGGAAAGCAAGTGTTTCTGTGTATGTTTTTTTTTTTCTCATACCTGCATGTGCATGTTTACAGTTTAGCCCTGTTTGTTTATTTTGAACATACTTGCATGTGCATGTTTACAGTATAGCCCTGTTTGTTTATTTTGGACATACCTGCGTGTGCATGTTTACAGTATAGCCCTGTTTTTTATTTTGAACATACCTGCGTGTGCATGTTTACAGTATAGCCCTGTTTGTTTATTTTGAACATACCTGCATGTGCATGTTTACAGTATAGCCCTGTTTGTTTATTTTGAACATACCTGTGTGTGCATGTTTACAGTATAGCCTTGTTTGTTTATTTTGAACTTACCTGCGTGTGCATGTTTACAGTATAGCCCTGTTTGTTTATTTTGAACATACCTGCGTGTGCATGTTTACAGTATAGCCCTGATTTTGTTAATTTTTTTGGGGTTAAATTCAAAATACTAAAAGGCAATTTGTAATTACAAATGTTTTTCTCCATCATTTAGGGGCAGAGCGGAGACTCACATGTCGCAGACGTGTGTCTCGTCCCCTATCCCCCACTCCCACCCAAACATCCTCTGCCCACTCTTCCCCAAATTCCCCCTCCACCCCAGACCTTGCCGCCCGTCAGTCCCCTCCCTCTCCTCACATTAACATGCCTCCAACTTCCCCCTCCACTCAAACCTCCCCTCTCTTTTCCTCACCCTCCACTTCATCCCACATTACCCCTCCTTCTTCCCTGAGCCACTGGCCCACCTCTGATGATGAGGAATTCGGGGCTCCAGGCCCAGTCAGCAATGTTCCAGGTATGTTTACATTTTAAACTATGTTTTTTTGTTATGTTTGTTTTATTTTGGTTGATGTTGTCCTTTTGCCTGTGCAATTCAAAATAGTAAAGTAGTTCCAATGTTTTGTAAAAATATCTTTGTGAAACAATGTCAAGGATGTTTTCCCCTTACACATATGACACATGTCCAAACACTCACACTTGTTTCTTTCTTGTTTACGCTACCAACAAATGTTGTAGTTTGGCTTAGTTTTTTTTATGGATTTTTTTTAGGTTTTTTGTTCTTATTTTTGTGCCCTTATTTGATTTAAATGTTATCTTTTTGCATTCCTTTTGTTTTGGACATGTTTTGGTAACTGATGTTTTTTTTTGGTATAGTCTGAATTTTTGCATGGTTGTTAAAATCTAAATGAAGGTGTCATTTTAGTAATCCTCACATTTTTTTAACCCACAGAGGTCCAGAGGCATAACGAGTCAATTGCTGCTGGATTAGTGGATATACGGGGCCATGTAATTGCCATGCTGGTGGCATTGGACCATCTTTTGGCGATCCTGCGCCACTAATATTTTTACAAGCCCAAACCCCCCCCCCTAAAAATAAAGTTTATTTTGATTTATTTAAGTCTCATTCCTTGTCTGTTAATCTTAGATTGTTGAACCTTACATAAGTCTACTATTTGTCCCTGAGTTTTTAAGTAATGTACATTTGTTTGTAGAAAGCTCAAGTAAGTATGCAAGCTTGCACATTAAACACATAACAATACGTTTGTAGAATTAACCTCAAAAAGAGATTATTTTTTTGGGGGGGTAATGTAAAAATTAAAGCTACCTACTTAGATCTAGAATGTACAACATACTGATTCACCATAATACCTTTGGGGTTTGTTTTGAGCCACAAAGCAGGGTACTAAAGTTTACAAATTAAGAAATTACAGTATTAGGCATTAAGCAACTTTGCATTTTTTGAAACAGGTTACACTTGGTTGTAATTTACGATGGAAATGGTTGGGTAACGTAAAAAAAAAATTTAATGCACACAAATAATAAACACCAAGTGAATTGACACAATAAATGCAAACATTGAAAAACACACAGAAAAGTCCAAACAACATCAAAACCCCCCAAAAAACAAAATCAGGAACTGTTTGAAGAAGTAGCATGCCAACATGAATCCACAAATGAGGAGAAGAAATCATTGTTCCTGAAGTTATATCCAATGTGTCCACATAAAGTCATTTGTGTTGCAGGTAGTATGCATGGATTTTTATGGTCATTTTAGGGAATAAAAAAAAATAAACAAAAAAAAAGTTAAAAGTGTACATTAAAATATTACATGTCTACATTGTGTCAATTAAATACATTTGTGGAAATAATTACCTAAAAAATCTTGCAACAACTTATGGCCCCCCCACATACTGACCTCCGACCAACCTCGGGGGGGGGGCGTCCTCAGGCAAGGCATCCTCTGGCTGTATTGGGACACCACTCCTTATGGCGATGTTGTGAAATATCCCACACAGGAAAACAATTTTCGAAACCATAGCCGGCAAATACATGAGGTCGCCACCAGAGCGGTGGAGGCATCTGAATCGGCCTTTTAAAAGGCCGATACAGCACTCCACCACCTGCCTGGTGGCTGTAAGTGTGGAATTATACTGACTTTGTGGCCCTGGTGTGGGAACCAAATAAGGAGTGAGCAGCCAGGGCGTGCAAGGGTAACCACTGTCTCCTGTGAAAATATAAAAAACAACATCAGGACCATTGTGTACAAAGCTTTGCATTGGTTTCAACAGAAGGTGTCAACTTACCCAGAAGCCATGCATCACCAGCTTGTAGGTTGTTTAATTTGTGCCAAATCCCTGACTGCCGGATGACGAAGGAATCATGTGCACTGCCTGGGAATTTGGCATTCAGGGACAGGATCTGGAGGGAGGCATCACATACCACCATTACATTCATCGAGTAAAAGTGCTTTCGGTTCCTAAATATAGCCTCCAGCCTTGCTGGAGGCTGAAGTGGTATGTGAGTGCCATCCACAACCCCTATAATGTGTGGGAAGCCAGCAATTTGGTAAAAATTAGCCTTCACCACATTAGGAACCCATATCCAATGGCATTTTAATAAAATGATGGAGGTGTTTAAAAAGTGCCTCCATCACTGCCCTCAGGATCCTTGAAAAGGAGGATTCCTGCCACTATTTCAATGGTGTTTTGAAAGGATCCTGAGGCACAAAAATGAAACACCGACATTAATTGCGTAAGTGGTGGTATTGCTGTAGGACTGTCAATTTGCCGGTCAAGATCACTCTCTATTAATGAGAGTGTCTATGATGATTTGTGTCGGAAGACAGTATCGCCTTAACACCTCATCATCTGGCATTCCAAAAAGGGTGACACGTGTTCTATATATCTGGGGTCTTGCACACCTACGAGGCCTATGCCTGGGACGAAGTTGAGGTTGGTCGGGTTCTGGAACCATGGCCAATATAATACGACCAACATCAACCTGAAATGTTAAGCCAGGTAGTTATTGTTTTAGACAAATGTGTTATGAAAAATATACTTATCTTTTCAAAGAAAACCAAAGATTCTTACAGGCCTGGGTCTTGTCATGTGAAAAGCAACCTACATTTCAAAAGTAGAAAATATTTTTAAGATTAATTTAATAAACTAGGAATTAAGCCAAATATAGTTGTCGAAAATTTAGAGAAGGGAGCACACATTAGTTCGCAAAATAGTACGCTACATTTAGAGTTAAGACATGATTTTACACTGAAAAAAAACACACATTAGTTCGCAAATTAGTACGCTACATTTAGAGTTAAGACATGATTTTACACTGAAAAAACCACACATTAGTTCGCAAATTAGTATGCTACATTTAGAGTTAAGACATGATTTTACACTGAAAAAAACACACATTAGTTCGCAAATTAGTATGCTACATTTAGAGTTAAGACATGATTTTACCCTGAAAAAAAACACACATTAGTTCACAAATTAGTGCGCTACATTTAGAGTTAAGACATGATTTTACACTGAAAAAAAACACACATTAGTTCGCAAATTAGTGCGCTACATTTAGTTAAGACATGATTTTACACTGAAAAAAACACACATTACTTAGCGAAACATATGCTAAGACCAACACATCGAATTTGTTAATTCATAAAACCAAAAACACTTACCAAAAACAGACAAATATCCCAAAGTTAGAAAAGGTCACTTGGTCACTGCCAAAATAACTGTTAAAAAAAATAAATTGAAAAATGTAAACTATTTACTAATAATTTTTTAGGGGAATTTTTGAAATACTTACTCAAAAATATAAATAAAAATAGAAAAAAAATGCAAAAATGCTAACGTAAACAAAGTACTAAAAAACCCAAACTTATCAAAAATACACACTACTCCTTAAAGAAACCACAAACCACGAACAAACCACTACACCGAAAAACCTCCAACAATCCAAAAATGCCACCTCGAATGGAGTCACACCAAGTCATAAATAGGCTTTATTTTCCCGCTCAAATTAAGGACAGACAATAGGAGCGCACAAGGAATGATGCGGCTGAATAATGCTGACGCATGTATAAAAACGTCACTGAAGGCCAAAATCGGTCTGCTACATTGAGAAAAGACAATGAGTACAGAGCAGCAAAGTACTAACCAAGAGGCGCCATGTAATTATTTTCTAAATTATGTGAAAATGCTTATGTTTAACATTACATTTTGAAACATTTAACTATTAAAATGTTTCAACCATTTAAAAAAAAGGTGTGGAGGATGCCATGGAAGAGGCTGCTGGGCCTAGTAGGCAAACTAGGGCCCAAAAAAAAAGACAGCCACAATTCACAAGGAAGGAGATGGAGGTTTTGGTGCAAATGTGCAACAACAACCTGGCACAGGCACCAAGGAATATGGGTGCAACTCAGAGATGGAAACTGTGGGACGACATAGCCAGTGCTGTCAATGGGGTGGGTGAGTTTGAACGTTCAACCCGGGAGGTCAAACGCCGGTACGTAAAAACTACATTTGAATAAAAAATGGTTACAGGGCCAAATACTGCAGTAATAATGCCAACTTTTTAACCAACAGATGGAGTGACTTCAAATATCATCTTAAACAAAAAATGGCTGATAGGGTTAGGCATGCAGGGGGAACAGGTGGGGGTCCCACCCCTGAGTCACTTGAGCTCATGGATTTTGAGGAGCTGGCCCAGGGGTGTGTGCAGGATGAGGAGGTGTTTGGCGTCTCGAACATGGATACCGACATGCCAGACTTTGCGGCTCCTCATGTTGCCCCAGGTAAATGTTGTAATGTAAACTCAGAAATGTGTTTTGTAAAATATCTCGTTTTGAATTTGAATATTTTCTCTTTTTCACACAGAGACACAGGCGGATGAGTCTGCTCCAGAGGAGAGCTTTGGCCGCAGAATTTCTTCTGGCTCTGCAGGGGAGGAAGAAGTAGATCCGGCTGGGGACCCTGTGGCAGACAGTCCAGGGCATTCCCCCTCGCAGGCAGTGGCCCTCCTCACTGATCTCAATGTTAAAACGGATCAGCACACCCAGATTCTGCTGAGGATGGACGCCAATCTGCTATGGGTGGCGGACGCCCTGGAGCAAAATACTGTGGCCAACGTGAGAATTGCAAATGCCCTGGGGGAAAATACTGGGGCAAACGTAAGAATTGCAAATGCCCTGGACCAGCTCGTTCGCCAGCACATGTTGGAGCTGGCCTCCCTTCCTGCCGGAACATCAGGACCCTCCACCTCTGGCACAACAACACCCATCCCTCCAAATGTGCCTAGCCCTATGCCTAGTCCAGAGGCCCCAACATCTGCCTCTGGCCAGGCCAGCCGAAGGAGCTCCCGGGCCCGTTCCGGCTCCCTCGAACCCCTGGCGAAAAGGCCTAAAAGGCGATGACAGCACTGGCTAATTACCCCACAATCCATCTCTGTGTTTGCCCCATATTCCTTCATGACAACAACCTCCCTCTCCTTTCTTGTGAATTGTATTTTTTTTATTTTTTAAAGTTCAAATGCCACTTATTTTGTGTGCGTGTGGGCCAAATCATTTTTAATTTTTTTATCCTTATTAAAAATATGTTTATAGCAAAAAAAAATAAACAAAAAAATAAAAAATGGACACAATCATTTAATAAAATTATGAAAAAAATCTGCAAATTTCTATTGATGATTTATTCCAAAACGGGATAAAAGGTAATCCCTCAAACAAACTTAGAAACAATACAACGGAAATAGAAACATTTAATTTTGTAAAACATAACAAGGGTTAAAAACAATTTATGAGTTTGATTTAACACTTAGCAAAAAACAAAAGGACGATTGGTTTCTTGTCCTCCAAAAAAATAAGCAAATAAACAAACATGCGTACAATATTGTTTCCCTAAAAAAGAAACACTTACAAATATTTTAAAAGCCCCCCAAAAAATAAAAATTGTTAGCTAATTGATTGTATGACCCAGAAATTAGCAGCTGAGTAGTTCACCTGCATTCGGATTTTAGCTACTAAAAAAGGTCTATTTCCTAAACACCTTACAAGCACATTTGCAATTACAAGATGATTGTTTTTGTGGCCTCAATTGATAAATCGCTACACCATCAATGAGCCCAGGGAAGTACGAAGAGACCATCGTCATTGTGGTAGACTATACCAGACCACAAGCTGAGCGAGCAGTCTTAATGGAAATTGGATGAGACAGTGACGTATCACTTGTTCTGTTCACATTTGGTGCTCGCATAAGATAATTTATTTACGACCAAAAAACGCCTCGACATGCCTGCGTTTTTCCATCTCCACCCCCGTCACCACCCCAAAACGGACAATTCTGTCAATCACATTTGACATGTCACTTCCTGTTCGCTGTGTCTACGATTAACTGAAAAATGACCGTAATCAGACGTACGCACATGCGCACTGTTACAGCAATGCATGCGTGGTTGTACAACATCGACTGACTACGAACGAGCGGCCGCTTACGAGCGGCTCTGAATCAGGCCTTCAGTTGGTAATATCACACTACACACATTACAAATGCGGATTGTAGTAAATAGAGCCTTAAAGGGCAATTGGAGTAGAATTCATAAAATTCTACTCCAACCCCTAATTAGCACATATTTTTAGCAAGCAGATCGCATTTCCCATAATTGTAATGGGAAATGTGATCTGCCTGAGGTTTAGTAAAAATAAATAGTGAAAAAATACTGGGGGAAGTCCTGTGATATTAACACCACCTGGAGGTGGCATTATCCAGGATCTCCCCCGGTTCCCGACTCCTACTCTGCTCTACCAGGCAGAGCTGAACCTGGAGCCAGCCCCAGTGATCAGCTGTGTGGTTTAAACAGACCACAAGCTGATCACTGCTAAAAAAAAATAAAACTTACCTAAGTCCAGGGTCAGTGAATCGGTGCTCCGGTGATGTCCTCCGGGGCTCCGGTCAGCTGGTCTCCCATCCTGCACTGTGACCCGGTCATGTGTGTGGGGTGTCAGTAGTGGAGGGGAGGCGTGATCGCGGGGGTGGGGGAAGCAGCGGCTTTATCGCAAGCTCTGTTCCTGCAAGGGATTTTTAATAAATCCCTGTTATATTGTCTGAATTCGCAATGCGAATTCAGTCGGTAATATCACACTACAATCTGCATTTTAATGTGGATTGCAGTAAATAGCCCTAAAGGAAATAATGAATTCTTGCAAAGTAACAATAAAGGTTATTCTGATAATGAGACAAGGAAAGTAAGATGGCACATCATGTCACCACCGTAATTTACCATTACTCGCCAAAGTCTGTGGCGTAACTAGTATGAATACCATTAAATTGCTGGAGAGATATAATCGCTGTCCAGACAATAATTGTGGTTCCAACGCACAAAAAGTTCTTATTGCAATAAAAAAAAGTTACATGCTTTCATCTAGCACAATCAGCGCAAAGACAATTAAATACAGTATATACGATACAGCCCAATACATACAAGTGCGCACTGGTTCCAGCATACAGTCATCAGTCCAGAAGCCTGTGGTCATCCAAGAAGAATGGCTGTATACTAGAACCAGTATGCAAGCTATATACCCTCTCAGAACAAAGAAGCTAGTTAACGGGTTTCCATTGGGTCTTGCTCGTGGACATTCTGGTATGATGCAAGTCGTTGGACAGTTCGTATAGCATGTCCCAGTTCCTCAGATGTTGCTTTGTGTAGTTTTCCCACCGAAGAACTGGTTTAAACTAGTAAAAAACACCTCATACAGCTTCACATTCTAACCACTATTTTCATATAGTTCATATCTTGCGAACGCATGATGCAATTTCCTTATGGGTCGAACCGGAAATCTGCAAATAAACAGTGATTTAGAATGGTACCAAACAGCATATGTCTACTAGCTTATGTACCTTAAATATCATATACATTACATTTCACAGCATAAGTATTCGGTAAAATAACCTCTAATATTAAGTTTTTAATGTGGAGGAACCTTTTTATAAGTTTTGGTATATGTAAGTGTGAGAATATTGCGTACAGTCGCTAATATGAGTGGTGCATTTCTGTGTAGAGTGGTTTGATAAACAGCGCAACTGTGCGCTGTGCGTCTTATAAATATTATATTTTATTTAATGTGCGTATGGGGTATGGTAGGACTTGCAACAATATGCGGTAGCTATGCAGATGCACGACGCTAATAATTGCATATAGCATCGCACACAATGGATTCATGCTGACAATGCAAGATGGCGTCGTCAGGGGCAACACAAGATGGCGTCGCCCGTTATTGACTTAAGATCTGGTCTCAGCCAATCATCCATCTTCGACAGTCCACCCTTTGATAGCAAACAATACGCTATCACACTCAGGTCTTAAATTGATTCAGTCATACACTATGAAATATTATTTAAAGTTATGTTATGGGATGGCGCAAAGTGGTCATTAAACCATCAATAATGTGTCCCTGGGAGGGACATAAAACTACCCTTATACCAACACCGCGGATCTTGGAAGATCATGGGAAAGATGTGAGGATGCATCTAACCTATAAAGGAAGTCTTGAAGGGGATAGGGATTTACATTATTTAGGATGTTTAAAATAACATTTAATAATACATTTCATGCATGGATAAATCTATACATCATCTGATGTTACATTCTAATTCAGGACTGTAATGCAGTTCTTCATTTACCTTAGTATGCATACTATTACTACTAACCACCATCCTAATTTCATTCTCCCGGTTTACCTTAGCATTGCATTTTCCACACTTCAACACAGTAGGAACACATCTGACACATAAGCCAATTACTAAGATGACAACCAATATGAGGATCAGGAGTTTACCTACACTAGCAACCATTTGATGGACCCACTATCCTAGACCGGAGAACCATTTTACAGGGTTCAACCACGAGAACCACTCTTCAACCTTTTCCTCTACCTCAGTCAATGAGACATTATGGTTCTTTCGAAATTCCCATTTCAGCTGCAGAATCTCATCCATCTTCCAGTCTATCACCTCCTTGGGATCACCAGTATTATTTGTGATATACGTGCAACACTTGACACCATTTGGGAGGCCAGAGTCACACAGTATCCACCAGTAACAGCTGTTAAATAATTTAATACTAGTCTATGTTGCACAAGTTCTTTCTTATAGGCCTGTAGCTCCTTTCCAGTGTACCTGAACGTGTCATCATGCATCTCGGTGATATTATCTATAAATTTAGCAAGGTCTTGGATGTATCTAAAATTTAAAGTACCCTGAGCGATCCTGGTGGGATCTGATGCTACCAAAATTTGGAAGCCAGTTGTTTTGCTAATCAACTGTGTGGCTGAATGTACATCACCAGGTATCATATTTCTTTTGTCTCTGTGATCATACTGTGTGTGAAGATATGGTGATGGTGTGCTTTTATGAATACCAAGCATTTCACCATGTGTAAGGGTCATAACTTCTTGGAGTACCCTTCCCAGATAACATAAACCTTCAGAACTCTGAATGAGCCACTTATACACTTTCCTTCCACATATAAAATACACATCGTATTGGAGTACATAAGGGATAGAATGCATCATTATTATTGGGCACAATTCTCGAACAAATAATCCTACCCCAGATTTTCCCATTTGGCTGGTACATGTTTTAGGTTGTACAATAACTGCACAGTACCCTTCAGGTACTCTGCCAACCATTACCTTGGTAGAACTAAGTGTATACTTATACCGGAAGTATCTTCCACTGGTAATGTTGTGTATAAGTCCACCATCTACTGGTTCATTATCAGCTCTGTGTGAAAAGGTCATTGTCTGATTGTTCCTGGACACCTCCCAATTTCCTGGTTTATTGGAATTGGTGATGTTTAGACATAACAGGGATCTATCCACTTGGTGCTGATGGAGCTTAAAATTTGGAGTCTTGGACTTAACGAATTTCCCATCCAGCGTTTTCCCCTTAAGTAATCGAAGAACCTCAGAGACATTTAATGAGAGTGGTACTAAACATACATTATGTTGTCCCTGAGGCACATGAGTGCAAACCCAACAGTCTGTCTGGTTTAAGACCTTACCCACTAAGAAATGGTAATCCTCTAAAGGATGCTCGCCCAAATACAGGTTACTCTTGGACTGGCATCGCTGGATGCACTTTATATCAATTTGAGATCCACAGTTTGCACACATACAGTATTCCTCAGACAATAGACCTTCACACTGACTCCGAGTTTCTAGAATGACAGATCTCTTAATTACTGTACTGAGTTTGGTCAGATACCACCCTTGTGACTGTATTGCTCCTTCTCCCAACTCCACTCCATCGGTATCACTATTGACCTCCATCATCTGTCCACTGTTACAGAAACAAGACATCCCAAACCAAACAAGGGTGATGAGAACTCTGGAAGAAAATAGGAACGCAATGACTCCGCCTTGTATCTCCATCGGATAGTTGGCCTTTCTGCAGTGAGTGGAATGGACCCAGGTATCTCTCTCGGCCACTTTCAAGGATGTCGTACTTGTCAGCAACACTTGATACGGACCTTCCCACCGATCTGTCAGACAACCTGAACGTAAGAAATTTCTGATCATAACAAATTCTCCAGGTTCAACATCATGACAGTTTGTTTCTGGCATTTCAGGTGACAACAATTTAAATTTCTGCTGTTGCTGTTTCAACTGTTTACTCATTGTTATAAGATACTTTACAGTAACCTCATTGTTACTCTTCAAGTCTTCCTGTGGACTTACAATCAGATGAGGTTGTCTCCCAAACAGTATCTAAAAGGTAGACAAATTAAGAGGGGGTCTAGGAGATGACCTATTGCTACGAAGGACTAGCGGTAATGCTTCTGGCCAACCTAATCCAGTTTCAGCCATGATCTTACTCAATTTGTTTTTAATAGTACCGTTCATCCTCTCCACCTTGGCGCTTGCTTGTGGTTGGTAAGGGGTGTGAAGTCTACTATTAATATCCATCAACTTACACATGTTCTGGAAGATATCACCAGTGAAATGAGTACCCCTATCACTTTCTATGATTCTAGGGATACCGTACCTGCATACGAATTCCTGAACAATCTTTTTAGCAGTAAACGCAGCAGTATTAGTGGTAGCTGGATATGCCTCTACCCAATTAGAAAACATCTGTACAAACTAATACATACTTAAGATTCCTGCAGGGTGGTAATTGGATGAAATCAATTTGTTTTACCTGAATAGGTTCGTCTGTTGGAGGGCTGTGAAATGGCTCAGTTGGTATTGTCTTCCCGACATTCTTCCTCAAGCAGGTCAGGCAGGACATTGCCCTTTTCTCAGCTTGAGAAGAAAAGCCTGGTGCACACCAATATGCTCTGACCAACTTGCACCTACCTTGTTTACCTAGGAGAGTCAGACCATGCGCCGCCTCAGCCAAGCTTGGGTAGTATGCCTTGGGAGCCACCGGCTTACCTTGTCCGTCTCTCCAGAGTCCAGAGGACTCTTACCCACATCCCCTGGATCTCCAGACTGCCTTTTCCTGAATGGAACACAAATTTTGCATCTCAATTAATTTCTGCATATCAATAGTTTGAAAAAACATCATTTGATTAATTGGCACATTCACTCTTAAACCTGCTGCCCATTTGGCAGCTTAATCTGCCCTGTAATTGCCCAGTGACACTGGGTCTTCCTCGCACATGTGGGCTTTGACGGCTACTGCCCTTGGTTTTTGAATTGCTGTCAACAGTCCTTTTATGTGGTATGGGTGTGCTACTGGTGTGCCTGCTGCTGTCATAAAATTTCTAAGATGCCATAGAGCTCCGAAATCATGTACGACCCCAAAGGCGTACCTAGAGTCAGTGTATATGTTAGCAGATTTGCCTTCTGCCAACTCACACGCTCTTCTTAGTGTTCACCAGTTCAGCCACTTGGGCCGAGTGAGGTGGACCAAGGGGTTCGGCTTCTATAATGTCCTCGTCATTTACAACAGCATAACCTGTTCATAACTCTCCAGCGTCAGTTTGTCTATGACAACTCCCATCCGTGTAAAATGTCACATCTACATTTTCTAAAGGTGTATCACGTATGTCAGGTCTTGCAGTAAAGGTCTGATTCAAATATTCCATACAATCATGTGCATCAGTATACCTGCAAAACTCACCTTCCACCAGCGACTCACCTCTCTCCACCCTTTGTGCATCCTGAGGCACAAATGGTAAATACGTTGCTGGGTTTAACGTACTGCACCGTTTAATGGTGATATTTGCAGGTGCTATTAGAGCTAGTTCCCATTTCGTGAACCTAGCTGAGGAAACATGTCTGGTTTGGGCAGAATTCAGCAAAGCAGATACAGCATGGGGTGTATAAACAATCATATCATGGCCTAATACTACATCCTCACTCTTACTGACCAAAAGAGCAGTTACTGCTACACTTCTTAAACACTTTGGGAGTGATCTTGCCACAGTGTACAATTGTGCACTGTAGTATGCTACGGGTCTACTAGCATCACCATGTTTTTGTGTGAGGACACCTGCTGCGCAGCCATTAGCCTCCGTACAATATAAATCAAAAGGTTTTTCATAATCAGGTATTCCCAATGCAGGTGCTGTTGTCAGACTATCCTTAAGGTTAAAGAAAGCCTGCTCTGTTTCCTCAATGTGTGTGACACGGTCGGGTTTTGAGGATGACACCAATTCCTGCAAAGGTAAGGCCAAAATAGATCGCACACGCAAATAGATCGCACACACAAAATAGCACACGATGCTATTTTGCATTGCATGCGCTTTCACCACACAGATGCTATCTCTAACATTGTTCAATATTTCCATATCAAAACTGCCAATCTTTGGAAAAGGTTTCACACACTTCCTCGTCATCTTAATCCATACATCACAATGCGTATCTGCATACGCTCCGTACTTTTTATGCATTATATGCCGTGCCGAACCTGTCGGTCCTTCCAAAAGCAGCTCATCATCTAACATTTCTACTAGCGGCACCCATCTTGGGCCAAAATTCTAAACTTTTCAATAGAGATTTAGACCGGTGGACAAGTTAACTTACTGCGTCCACTCACAATCACCTGCTGTGTACAACCAACTCGCTAATCGTTACAGTCAACCTACACAACAAGCAGCAGAATGCCGTCTATACAATATCCTGCCTTCCGGATAGGGAACACACAGTACCCCTAACCAATGGGAACACACAGTACCCCTAACAAATGGGAACACACAGTACCCCAAACCAAATCCCTTTTCGAGTACTTTCCACTGTTAGCAGTGATTTCCTCCACCACAACTCAGTTCACAATCACGGTCTGCCCAAACCGAGTGGTTCAATCAGAATGCCAAAAAAACTTAAATGATCAATGGATTTTGTGAGCACACTGAGAGCCGATTTTACCTCTAGGGAACACACAGTACCTCTAGTAGAAGGGAACACACAGTACCCCTTTCTGCAATACACCTGCTATGTGTACCCTAGGAAACACACAGTAACCTAGCTCTAAGGAAAACACAGTACCCCTAGTAATAGGGAACACACAGTACCTCTATGCTCATCACAAATATACGTCTATCATGCACCTTTTCTGCGCAGAAAAGAAATTAAACTTTTTCTCAGATATGGCAGTATGATTAAGAGACTCAAAACAATGTAATCACGCTATCAATACAACAATGCAATCTTAAACAATTTGTTTGAACACGTGGCAGCAATACCGAAAACACGTATACGCTAGTGTGCGCCTAGTCGCATACACAATAATGTGAGTGATTCACAAAAGCGCGTAAATAAAAATTACGCTATTGTGCGACTAGTCGCATACACAATAATGCGACTAACACAGAAAGCATGGACAGACAATAAAAGAAACAAACCTTTCTCTCTTGTCCCCAAGTTCCTAATCAGCGCCCCTTAAGATCACACAAGAAAGGTCATCGATTCCACAACACTGAATGGTAGCACGGTTTCGAACACAGTGCATTCTTGCCTACTTATGGCACCTTCCAGCCTTTGTTGCAGAATCGAGGTCCGTTCGCTACCGTACGAATCACGGTGGCGTGATATCAACTGCGAGCCCCCATCTATGAATACCCTTAAATTGCTGGAGAGAAATAATCGCTGTCCAGACAATAATTGTAGTTCCAACGCACAAAAAGTTCTTATTGCAATAACAGAAAGTTACATGCTTTGATCTAGCACAATTAGCGCAAAGACAATTAAATACAGAATATATGATACAGCCCAATACATACGCATGCGCACTGGTCCCAGCATACAGTCATCAGTCCAGAAACCTGTGGTCATCCAAAAAGAATGGCTGTATACTAGAACCAGTATACACGCTATATACCCTCCCAGAACAAAGAAGCTAGTTAACGGGTTTCCATTGGGTCTTGCTCGTGGACATTCTGGTACAATGCAGGTCATTGGACAGTTCATATAGCATCACTAGGGGTGTGTCCCAGTTCCTCAGATGTTGCTTTGTGTGGTTTTCCCGCCGAAGAACTGGTTTAAACTAGTAAAAAAACACTTCATACAGTTTCACATTCTAACCACTATTTTTATATAGTTCATATCTTGCAAATGCATGATGCAATTTCCTTGCGGGTCGAACCGGAAATCTGCAAATAAACAGTGATTTAGAATGGTACCAAACATGATATGTCTACTAGCTTATGTACCTTAAATATCGTATACATTACATTTCACAACATAAGTATTCGCTAAAATAACCTCTAATATTAAGCTTTTAATGTGGAGGAACCTTTTTATAAGTTTTGGTATATGTAAGTGTGAGAATATTGCGTATAGTCGCTAATATGAGTGGTGCGTTTATGTGTAGAGTGCTTTGATAAACAGCACAACTGTGCACTGTGCGTCTTATATATTTATGTTTTATTTAATGTGCATATGGGGTATGGTAGGACTTTCAACAATATGCGGTAGCAATGCAGACAATGGTTTCATGTTGACGACGCAAGATGGCGTCGTCAGGGGCAACACAAGATGGCATCACCCGATATTAACTTAAGATCTGGTCTCAGCCAATCATCCGGCTTTGACACTAGGAATTACATGAAGCATAAGGAGTCATTAGACCAGAGGCTGTCAATGATGGAGTAATAAGTAATAGTAATAAACAGTACTGCAGGTAAGAGTAATACCTTTATGATGCAAAACCGTTACTAGGAATTCAAACTTCCTAATCTGGCACCTCTGGCACATCGTAGTGACTCATACTTTCTATACAGCAGACTGAGGCATTGTAACATTTCACCTCCAGGGCCATGAAATGGTTAAAGAGGAGCCATACTGTACTGTTCTCTACCTGTAACAAATTGTCACTTATTGCTGCAATTTCACACAAGGTTATGTGATCAGACGGGTTCCCTTCACATCAGTCTCGGAGAAGGATTGTGCCTTATACGCTCCGCTGTGCATTCATTTGCAATCGTTGTTGGATTAGTTTTTAGATATTTCTCCTCTTTCCAAATTTATACAAAAATGAGCCGAGTTTATCTTAGTTGGTGAAATTTCAAATGATCAATGGAGCCCTCAGAACACACACATTTACTCCCTGTCTGCACATTACGGGTCTGATCCTGAGTATAAATGCAAACGGAGCTCGCTGATATCTGCAAATCGCAGGCTGCGCAATGCTTGTGTGCCATACCATGAATGACAATGAGGATGGATTGAACCATCCATTGACGGATCACTCTTTGCGTGAAATGGGCTTTTCTAGATGGCAACTGGATGGTTATCACACATATGCATGGAACAGATCCATCTCATGGTAGTGTCATCGCCGACCATCGGGAATCTGCGTTCAGCGGTGCACTAGGCCCATTGTCCGCACTCTCCTCACAGCTACAGAAGTCTAACTGCATGCCCACGACACTGCGATGATTCCGATGCTTGGGAATCTACGCAAGCACCTGACCCATACGGCGCTTCTGCAGTATGGGTCCTGCGTGAACACATGCAGAGTGACAGCAGACTGTCAGTGATTGACAGTCAGCTGCCATTTGGGGGCGGCGACAGCCTCCGTTTCCCAAAACGGAGATGTGTCGCCGCTGTTTGGGGGGTGGTCGGATGCCAGGATCTCCTTTGGCTGACGGAGATTTCCAGGCCTTTTTCTCTCATCTGCGGCGGCCGGCTTGCATGGCCACTTGGTTCCCGCCGATGTTCCCGCAGATTGTCCGATGCTGTGTTGGACAGCGCAGCTCGCATAATCAACGCCTCCTGCTGCATTACCATCTCTGCAAGGACGGAATTGCAAAGCTGCTTGCGTGCAGCTTTGCAATTCCATCCCAAGCTGAATCAGCCACTCTCTCAATAGCGGTCGCGGCAATATGCAAATGCTAATCTCAGCCTTCCCTTTGCGGTGGTCGGTGCAATGCTGTGTATGAGCAGTGAGACGCCCACTTTCAGGCTGCCTGGTCTGTGCATTTGCAATGCAGATTATAGACACGCCAACATCGATGGAACATCGGTCGCACCATTGACATTTTCAGTAGTTTAGGGTCTACTCCAGCTGCTCTCCTCTAATTCACCCTGCAGCGTTCCCAGACACGCCCCTGATACTTGAATAACACGCTTATGAAGCTGCCCACTTTAGGTCGCTTCCCAGTCTCCACCTTGAAATTCCCAGGGATTGTAAACCCCTTCTTAATTGCTAGTGATTCCATAGTTCACCATCGCTCCCATTTCCTACAGATCCCCATACAGTATATTAGCGTAAATATAGGGGGAGCAGGGGGTGTGCTTGCTATGGGGCTCGCTGGCACAGCAAGCAACCCGCCGCTGACCACGAGCAAACGCTGGACGATTGTGTGTCAATCACTGATACTGTCCGGCTTCCACCCGACGCACAGAGCTACTGGTCTTGCAAGATGATGACATCATCATCTCGCAAGTCTTTCTTCTTTGGGCGGCAGGCAGGGACTGCTAGTGTGAGGCCCGTGTGGCACAGCAGGCAGCGGCTGACAGTCTGCTCATGAAGCTAATTTATCATTTCTTTATAAATATAATATGCCCATTAATATTATATATATTATATACAGTAACAAGAAATGATTGACAGGAAGTGCCATTTGGGGGTGGAAAGGGGGGGGATAGTCGAAAGGAACGCAGAAGTGCCTGTGCATTTGAATGCTTTTAAGCCCCTGTGATGGTATACAGCCAGAGGTCTTCATAGCGTTGGGAAGCTTCGCAGGTTGTGAGTCCTGTCAAGCACAACCACAACTCTGCGTATGGGTCCGATGTTACTTGATGTTTCCGATATTTTCGTGAACTGACAAATGTATGTAATAGGAAGTGGGCGGCTTTAAAAGCTGATGGGCGTCTTGTTGTAGTGCTGCAATCGTAGTGAGATCGCATTCATTTGCATAATTTCGCAACGTGCGGATGCGCGCGATTGCAGACTTGCGAACCAAACTGAATGATGCCCTCAGGTAGTGGAGCCCACCAGGGATTTTCCCTGTACCCCCGTGGGCTGGTCCAATTCTGCAGGTACACAGCAAAGCATCACCAACTCCAGCCAAGAGCATTGTTTTATCGGTTACCTGGACCCGGGACTGTCTTTTAGAGAACGCATAGAGATACTTGGTTGGGTTTACATAAATGGTATGGCCAATTTCCCCTACACTGGGTGGCATGCAGCTTCTGTGACTTGAGGTCACATCTGTATCTACTCTAGGGAAACATGTGAGAGACTAACAATTTTTTCGGTGGGTGACCCTCCTGCATCCAACCATTTCCTAATGGAATGTGCAGGATAGGAAATTGTGGATTCGTTGGGAGGGAGTGGGACCAATATGACTTTGGGCCTGATTCAGAGCCGCTCGTAAGCGGCAGTACGCTCGTTCCAAGCGATGTTCGCACTTCTGCGCATGCGTACGGTTTATAATACGCATGCGCGAACCAGTCAGTGCGGCTGAAAATCGTTTGTTCGCTATATAGCGAATGCCTGCTACTTTGAGTGACAGGATGAGGTGTATGTGGGTGGTAACATTGGAAGGTGCTTGAAAACGGGGAGTGGAATTAAGAACGCAGGCGTGCTTAAATGTCAAAACGGGCGTTTTATGGGTGTGCATAAGTAAAACAGCAGCGTCATTGACCACGTCACTGGGTTATTTTATAGCCCGAACTGCTCGCAAAATTGTGGTAGCAAAAACCAACCACAAGAATCGCGAGCAGCTCATACCCTGGTCGGTGTACTCGATTAATCTAATAAATAGCGGATATGACGTAGGATGCGAGCGGCCAGGGGCGTATTTTTCAAATAAACGTCTGCAAGTTTTGTTTGCTCGTTCAGACATGGAGCATTGAACAGACCGCAAAGAGTGAACGGATCATTTGAATAGCCACCTCCTTTTTATGAATGAGCGAGCGCTAATTGCGTCCGGCTTTGAATCAGGCCCTTAATTCCATGAGATAGGGTGGGGCTTACTGACACAGAATGCCTGGCCACGACCCCTCTGTGACCAGCTGCAACTCCTCCCAGGGTTCTCAAAGGAATTGAAAAAAGTCAGCAAGCATAACATCACCAAATTTCTCTCACCTCCTATAGAGGTGCGCAGAAAAAAGTATTGTCAGACTACCGTGATCCTTGGGGATGTGCGCAGCTGTATTTCATGACCTCACATCGCTAGAATTGAATTCCTCCTCATAAACTCCCACAAGTCAACAACTGGGTCACTTTATAATATAATATATAATTTATTGCATTAGGTTTAAAGGAATCACTGCCAAAGTGCCAAAATGTTATGTGACTTCCAGTATTCAGTCAGTCCCTGCTCCAAAATGAACTCATTCTGCCAGTGTTCCTTCACAAGGAGCCTCAGGAGCTGATTCAGACCCGGACCCTAAGAAGCGTTCGCTTATAGCTGCCGATGGTTCGCATTGTGCACATGCGCGAACCACTGTGAAAGATCGGGCAGTGTTCGTTCGCCGAGCATAGAAAGCTCAACAGAGTGAGTGACAGGAGAAGCCGTTTGTGGGTGGAAACAGGGGCAGGCCACTAGAAACGGGGGAGTGGAGGTGCGAACGCAGGCGTGCCTGAGCATCTTAACGCTGTTTCAGAGGCGTGTATAATTAACATGCAGCGTCATAGTACACGTCACCTGGCTGGTTTTTACACTGAAGTGCTCGAAGTGATTGCGGTAGGGTATAGTTGACCTCAAGCGCTGTGAATGCTCCCGATGGTACCCGATGTACCGATGGTTACATACACTTCTTGGAGATGAACTGCGCAAGTGGGCATCTTAAGACAGGCTGCTGGGCATCTGCATACACAAAGCGATCGCACGCCAGGACATATTGGGCTTATGCCTTGCCGTGCGTTCGCCTGCCGTGCCGTCACTTAGCCAAATTTGCATACTCTGAGAACCAGCGTACGCTTCTAGCGTGTGGGGTCTGAATCGAGCCTTCAGTCCTCAGCAGGGTTTGGCTGCAAATTAGTAGTCAACTCATCATAGTGTGAAAATGCAATTATTTTCTCAATTTCACAAGGATATTCTACAGCCTGACTGGTTTATTTCACATAGGATTCGGCTGTGCATTCAGTCAACCCATCACTATTCAATATTTCAAATATAAATAGTAAAAATGTCATTACTTTCCTAATTTCACAGTGTTTAACTAACACTTCTAAAGTTTAGTTGGGAATCTTTAAGCCGTCAATGACAGTGCCATGAGATCGGGTCCTACCTACCAAAAACACAAGGTACAAGGGGCCTGATTCAGACCCACTCGCGAGCGGCTGTCCGCTCGCAAGTGGGTCGATGGTCTGCACTGAGCATGCGCACGACGGAGGGAGCTCCGTCGTGCGCATGCGCCAGACACGACGAGCGAAGGACTTTCCTTCGCTCGTTGTGTCCGATCAAAGGGGGCGTGCTGTCAATGTTGATTGACAGCACGCCCCCTTCGGTGGGCGTGCCGGGGGCGTGCCTCCCTGACGGGGGCGTTCCCACGGGAACGCCTCCCATCAGAAGCCGGCCCACTGACATCACTAGTGATGTCAGTGGGAGTGATTTTGGCTCTGATAGAGCCAAAATCACTCCGGAGCTTGCGGTTGAAAACCTCAACCGCAGGCTCCGGCTCGCAATTTCGATGGTCGCGATGGTCACGACCATCGCGGCCATCAAAATGCACGCTCGTATAGCCTGTGGGTGGTGACCCACAGCTATACGAGCGTCCAGGAGGACGCTCCATAAAAATGGAGCCCGGCCCTCATGCAGAGCGTACGGCTCTGAATCAGGCCCAAGGTCTTTTTTGTTTTACCTCATTATGTTCAATATTCATATTTGGGTATCTTAGGGGCATATATATAAAATGCAGAAAGTGCTATTGCCGAAAAATAAGGTTTTTTTTATTTGCTTCTCAACATACATCAGAGGTGATTTTTATTTAAAGATTATTTAATCAATTTTTTTATTTTTACAATGTATTATTTTTGTTTATATATTTATTTTATTAGCCAAGACATGCATTGCATGTGCAGTATCCAAGGAGACTGGCCAAGCCAAGCAATAAATCAGCTTTCACTGCTACACTCTGGGACAGTATTGCTGGTATGCAGTCGGGAAGCCGGCGGACCTAATCCCGACGGCCGGTTTCCAAACTGCTTAATCCCGGTGAGGGTTAAATGACAGTTGTCTAAATCTAGACGCCTGTCATTTTACTGACGCCGGGAGACCGATGCCCGGCATCCCGATCGATGGGACGCAGAGCGCGGATAGCTGTGGGGGGGAGGGTTAAGTTTAGGGTTCCCAGGGGGACTAGGGTTAGGTGTAGGCTAGGGGAAGTGAGGGTTAGGCACCCCTGGGGGGGGGACTTAAGGTTTGGCACTCCCCTGGGGGACTTAGGTTTAGGCGGTGGGGAAGGGGGGGGTTAGGTTTAGGCACTGGGGAGATTTGGGTTAGGTACTGGGGGGAAGGTTAGTGTTAGGCACCCCTAATGAGGGTTAGGGGGGAGGTTAGATTAGTAAATACTTACCTGGGGACGATCAGGATTTTCACCCATGTCGGGCAACCACTGTCGGGATTTGAACCGTCGGACTCATACCGATTCTGACGCATGTACTGCTCACTAGACTCATGTACTATGCCAGAGTCTCCGGAAATAATGCTGGAAGTGCCATTTTCCTGGTGATTTCTGTAGTGCACAGATCTCTGGAAACGTGGCCCCTGCGCCATGTGGCCAGTGATATATGTGACACATACCTCTGAAAATATGGTGCCTTCAACATGTTCCCAGTGTTATATATATGGCACTGACGGAGAGGAAAGTGTTGTGAATGGGTGCAGGGTGTGAGGTGTGGGCCCCCTTTGACCCAGGGGCCCGTGTGCACCGTTTACCCTGCACCCATTATAGATATGCAGATGTTGTGGACCATTTGTGATCAGATGATCACCTGCAGCTTGGATCGCCCCATGACTTTTGTGTTCACCTCGTGCAATTCTGTACACCAGTGGGCCATGAAAGTGCCCATGTGCTCTGATGCCTGTGCGTGTCCATTGCACCTTGGTAGCAGAGCTTTATCCGTGTACAGCTTGGTAGAGGTAATAAAAATATCTGGTCAAAGCACAAGTTACTTTTCACATTCCTTCCATTAAATTAAACTTTTCCTGAATTTTTTTAAAATGTGCTGATAATTTCGCTCTGATTTAGTTATTATTGGAGTTGGATGTTAAAGTGAGATTATTATTATTGGACCCTGGTGTTAAAAATGACATTTTCATTTTTGGACTCAGGTGTTAAAGTGAGATTATGGATTCCTGTAATTCAAGTGTCATGTCTATAAATATTGAAATTTTCTGTGGACTTTTTTTTACTCGCACCAGATTACAATACACCTCCATATTACACGTAAACCATGGATGTGCATATAACACCTAAATAGAACGAATTATCCACTACACCTCCGATGTGGTGCTAAAATCAATGCCTTCTATATGCCATTGGCATTATGTATGATCTATTTCTTGTAGGTAATTTAAATCATGCAATTTTGCAACTATATATAGTTATACTGTACAAAAAAAAACAAGTCTGCAAAAACATTTGTGCAAATTATGGTGCATACACACGTAGCGATCAGCCAGCGATAAGATATCGCTGGCAGATATCCTGCACCCTCCCTGGTGTTCTGGATGATTGATGATGAACATCCAGCACACCACCAACTCACCGACGACTATAGCGACCCACCATCAACTATCGCGGGTCCCTACAGCAACCTGCTCGATATAGAACAAGTTGACTGGCATGCACGGCCGATGGAAGATATCGATATCGTCCATACGTGGCTGCACATCGCTGGTCGATGGTGAGTTGGTAGGGACCATTTTAATGACCAATTTGAACGATAATGCAGGGCCTGCTCTAGGGGTGTTCGACCAGTGCGGTCGCACAGGGGCGCCACCCATAGAGGGCGCACCCCTCCCCAGCATCCCGATTTCAGTGGCCTGCGGGAGGTGAAATCGGGAGGTTGGGGACACGCACCGCCGCAGCTGTGCGGTGGTGCTAGTCCCCCGGAGTGTGACCAGCCTGACATTATTTTGAGGCGTGCCATGCGGGCACGCCTCAAAATAACGTCACATAAGGGGCGTGGCCTATGATAATTAGGCCACACACCAAATTTCAACGTGCGCTGTTGCGCCGTGCGTGATGTAAGGGCGCACTATTAAGGGCCGGCACAGGGTGCTCCAACCCCTGGAGCCGGCCCTGCGATAACAGTAATGATAACGATATCGTTATCATTCAAATCGCTCATTCATATCGCTACGTGTGTTCTACGCACCATTACATTCTGTGATATTATGCCCCTATTTGTGTGTGAGTTTGCATGTTCATACTAATCAGAGCATGGCTTAGCACAAGAGTAGGCAACTCTCTTCTCTTTGGGTGCCAGACGCTCAAATTGTGAAGTCAACATTTTTGGGGGATTACCACCCCATTATAACTAGGGGTGAGCGGGTTCGGATTTCTGAAATCCGAACCCCCCCGAGCCCCCCCGATCCGATTCCGATCCGAGTCAGGCTCGACTTTTCCCGCCTGACTCGGATCTGAAATCGAGGCAAAACGTCATCATCCCGCCTTCCGAGTCTCGCGGGTTTTGGATCCTATATAAGGTACCCGCGTCGGCGCCATTTTCTCACTCGGCTGTGGACAGTGAAGAGGGAGGGTGGGAGTTAGGACTGTGTAGTGTAGTGTAGTGTAGTGCTGCTGTTGTCCACTACTTCAAAGTCCATAGGGGCTGGCTGTGTTGTGCTGTGCTGCTGTTGTTAATAGGGGCTGTGTCCACTACTTCAAAGTCCATAGGGGCTGGCTGGACTGTGTTGTGCAGTCAGTTCTCCATAGGGGCTGTGTCCACTCCAAAGTCCTGTGCAGTGTCCCAGTCCTAAAGGGGTGCTGTAGTGTTGTCCAGGGGGTGCTCTGTCCATCAGGGGTGCTCCCCCCAAGTGCTAAAAAAATAATATATTTTCTGTGTTTGTGAATTGTGTGCGCAGTAGCCGCACGTGCATCAACAAAGTAGTGCCAATCGTGCGCCTGTGTCATAAGTAAAGGGCCGGCTGGCTTGACCGTTAAAGGGTGCTGTAAACCCCAAAGTACACTCCAGTCCAAACCAAAAAAATAATTATTTTCTGTGTTTGTGAATTGTGTGCGCAGTAGCCGCACGTGCATCAACAAAGTAGTGCCAAGCGTGCGCCTGTGTCATAAGTAAAGGGCCGGCTGGCTTGACCGTTAAAGGGTGCTGTAACCCCCGAAAGTACACTCCAGTCCAAACCAAAAAAAAAATTATTTTCTGTGTTTGTGAATTGTGTGCGCAGTAGCCGCACGTGCATCAACAAAGTAGTGCCAAGCGTGCGCCTGTGTCATAAGTAAAGGGCCGGCTGGCTTGACCGTTAAGGGTGCTGTAACCCCCGAAAGTACACTCCAGTCCAAACCAAAAAAAAAATTATTTTCTGTGTTTGTGAATTGTGTGCGCAGTAGCCGCACGTGCATCAACAAAGTAGTGCCAAGCGTGCGCCTGTGTTATAAGTAAAGGGCCGGCTGGCTTGACCGTTAAAGGGTGCTGTAACCCCCAAAGTACACTCCAGTCCAAACCAAAAAAAAAATTATTTTCTGTGTTTGTGAATTGTGTGCGCAGTAGCCGCACGTGCATCAACAAAGTAGTGCCAAGCGTGCGCCTGTGTCATAAGTAAAGGGCCGGCTGGCTTGACCGTTAAAGGGTGCTGTAACCCCCAAAGTACACTCCAGTCCAAACCAAAAAAAAAATTATTTTCTGTGTTTGTGAATTGTGTGCGCAGTAGCCGCACGTGCATCAACAAAGTAGTGCCAAGCGTGCACCTGTGTCATAAGTAAAGGGCCGGCTGGCTTGACCGTTAAAGGCTGCTGTAACCCCCAAAGTACACTCCAGTCCAAACCAAAAAAAAAATTATTTTCTGTGTTTGTGAATTGTGTGCGCAGTAGCCGCACGTGCATCAACAAAGTAGTGCCAAGCGTGCACCTGTGTCATAAGTAAAGGGCCGGCTGGCTTGACCGTTAAAGGGTGCTGTAACCCCCAAAGTACACTCCAGTCCAAACCAAAAAAATAATTATTTTCTGTGTTTGTGAATTGTGTGCGCAGTAGCCGCACGTGCATCAACAAAGTAGTGCCAAGCGTGCGCCTGTGTCATAAGTAAAGGGCCGGCTGGCTTTTACCGTTAAGGGTGCTGTAACCCCCGAAAGTACACTCCAGTCCAAACCAAAAAAAAATTATTTTCTGTGTTTGTGAATTGTGTGCGCAGTAGCCGCACGTGCATCAACAAAGTAGTGCCAAGCGTCCGCCTGTGTCATAAGTAAAGGGCCGGCTGGCTTGACCGTTAAAGGGTGCTGTAACCCCCAAAGTACACTCCAGTCCAAACCAAAAAAAAAATTATTTTCTGTGTTTAGCCGCACGTATATATCAAATCGATATAACATAAATGGAGGACCAAACTTTCTCCGATAAAAATAAAATAGAGAATGATCAAGAACCACTTCCTCCTAGTGCTGAAGCTGCTGCCACTAGTCATGACATAGACGATAACATGCCATCAACGTCGTCTGCCAAGGCCGATGCCCAATGTCATAGTAGAGGGCACATACAATCCCAAATGACAAAGTTCAGGAAAATGACCTTGAAAAAAACATTTAAATCAGCTGAAGAGAAACGTAAACTTGCCAATATGCCATTTACGACACGGAGTGGCAAGGAACGGCTAAGGTCGATCCCTAGTATGTTCATGACTAGTGGTTCAGCTTCACATGACGATGGAAGACCTCCTCCCACTAAAAAAATCAAAAGAGTTAAGCTGGCAAAAGCACAGCGAAGAACTGTGCTTTCTAAGAAGATATCACAAATCCCCAAGGAGAGTCCAAGTGTGGTGGCGGTTGCGATGCCTGACCTTCCCAGCACTGGACGGGAAGAGGTGGCTCTTTCCACCATTTGCACGCCCCCTGCAAGTGCTGAAAGGAGCACCCACAGTCCACTTGCTGATATGCAAATTGAAGATGTCACTGTTGAAGTACAACAGGATGAGGATACTGGTGTAGCTGGCGCTGAGGAGGAAGTTGGCGAGGAGGATTCTGATGGTGATGTGGTTTGTTTAAATCAGGCTCCGGGGGAGACAGTTGTTGTCCGTGGGATGAAAAAGCCCATCACGGTCATGCCTGGGCAGAAGACCAAACATTCCACCTCTTTGGTCTGGCAATATTTCTATCCAAATCCGGACAACAACTGTCTTGCCATATGTACCATATGTAAAGGTGAAATAAGTAGGGGTAGGGACGTCAACCACCTAGGAACATCCTCCCTTATACGGCACCTGCAGCGCGTTCATAAAAGTTACTGTCAAGTTCAGAAACTTTGGCTAAGACCGTAAGCAGTCCAGGGACACCTAAATCCCGTTGTCCTGTTGTATCCAAGCGCCTGCAAACCACACCGTCAACTCCCTCCTCGTCAATTTCCTCCTTAGGATCGGAAGTAGTCCTGCAGGCCATGTCACTGGCATGACTGACTCTCCTATCCGGGATACCTCCGGAGGATCCTGCATTGCTATGCCTACTGCTGCCGCTGCTGCTGTTGCTGCTGCTGGGAGTCGTTCATCATCCCAGAGAGGAAGTAGGAACACCACTACTTTTACTAAACAATTGACCCTCCAACAGTCCTTAGCGAGGAGGATGAAGTATGACAGCAGTCATCCTGAAGCAAAACGTATAACTGAGGCCTTGACTGCTATGTTGGTGTTAGACGTGCGTCCGGTATCCGCCATTAGTGCAGTGGGATTTAGACAATTGATGGAGGTAGTGTGTCCCCGGTTCCAAATCCCGTCTAGATTCCACTTCACTAGGCAGGCGATACCGAGACTGTACAGAAACGTCAGAAAAAGTGTCCTCAGTGTCCTGAAAAATGCCGTTGTACACAATGTCCACTTAACCACGGACATGTGGACAAGTGGAACAGGGCAGACTAAGGACTATATGACTGTGACAGCCCACTGGGTAGATGTATCACCTTACGCAGCAACAGCAGCAGCGTCACCAGTAGCAGCATCTCAGAAACGCCAGCTCGTTACAAGGCAGGCTACGCTGTGTACCACCGGTTTCAGTAAGAGGCACACCGCCGACAACCTCTTAGAGAAACTGAGGGAAATCATCGCCCAGTGGCTTACCCCACTTAGACTCTCCTGGGGATTTGTGATATCTGACAACGCCACCAATATTGTGCGGGCATTATATCTGGGCAAATTCCAGCACGTCCCATGTTTTGCTCACACAATAAACTTGGTGTTGCAGAAATTTCTGAAAAGCGACAGGGGCATGCAGGAGACGCTTTGGGTGGGCCGAAAAATTTCTGGCCACTTTCGCCATTCAGCGACTGCGTGCCGAAGACTGGAGCACCAGCAAACACTCTTGAACCTGCCCCGCCATCACCTGAAGCAAGAGGTTGTGACGCGGTGGAACTCAACCCTCTATATGCTTCAGAGGATGGAGGAGCAGCAAAAGGCCATACAAGCCTATACATCCACCTATGACATAGGCAAAGGAGGGGGTATGCACCTGACTGAAGCGCAGTGGAGAATGATTTCCGTGTTGTGCAAGGTTCTCCAGCCCTTCGAACTTGCCACACGTGAAGTCAGTTCAGACACTGCCAGCTTGAGTCAGGTCATTCCCCTCATCAGGCTTTTGCAGAAGCAGCTGGAGAAAGTGAAGGAGGAGCTAAGACGGAGCGATTCCGCTCGGCATGTGGGACTTGTGGATGAAGCCCTTCATTCGCTTTGCCAGGATTCCAGGGTGGTCAATCTGTTGAAATCAGACCACTACATTTTGGCCACCGTGCTCGATCCTAGGTTTAAAGCCTATGTGGTGTCTCTCTTTCCGGCCGACACAAGCCTGCAGAGGTGCAAAGACCTGCTGGTGAAAACACTGTCGGCTGAAGCGGAACATGACACGTCAACAGCTCCTTCTTCATTTTCTCCTGCAACTGGGGCTGCCAGGAAAAAACTTAGGTATCCTAAGCAACCCGCTGGCGGTGATGCAGGGCAGGCAGGACCAAGTTTGGACATCTGGTCCGGACTGAAGGACCTGGCAACAATTTCTGACATGTCTACTGTCACTGCATATGATACTGTCACCATTGACAGAATGGTGGAGGATTACATCGGTGACAGCATCCAAGTAGGCATGTCAGACAGTCCATACCTGTACTGGCAGGAAAAAGAGGCAATTTGGAGGCCCCTGTACAAACTGGCTCTATTTTACCTGAGTTGCCCCCCCTCCAGTGTGTACTCCGAAAGAGTGTTTAGTGCAGCCGGGAACCTTGTCAGCGAAAGGCGTAGGAGGTTGCTTCCACAGAATGTGGAGGAGATGATGTTCATCAAAATGAATTATCAGCTCTTCCAGGGAGACCAGCCTCCAGAAGGTACAGAGGGACCTGTGGTGGTGGATTCAAGTGGGGACGAGTTAATACTTTGTGAGGATGAGGATGTACACACTGAAGAGGGTGAGGAATCGGTGGATGAGGAGGATGAGGATGACATCTTGCCTCCGTAGAGCCAGTTTGTGCAGGGACACATTAATTGCCAGCTTGTTTTGTGGGGGCCCAAACGAACCAATCATTTCAGCCACAGTTGTGTGGCAGACCCTGGCGCTGAAATGATTGGTTTGTTAAAGTGTGCATGTCCTGTTTATACAACATAAGGGTGGGTGGGAGGGCCCAAGGACAATTCCATCTTGCACCTCTTTTTTTTCTTTGCATTATGTACAGTTTGGGGCCTAGTTTTTCTAACTGCCATCCTGTCTGCCACTGCAGTGTCACTCCTAGATGGGTCACGTGTTTGTGCCGCCCACTCGTGTCGCTTAGCATAGTCATCCAGCTACCTCGGTGCAACCTTTTGGACATAAAAACACTATTGTGAGGTGTGAGGTGTTCAGAATAGACTGGAAATGAGTGGAAATTAAGGTTATTGAGGTTAATAATAGCATAGGAGCAGAAAAACCTACAAATTCTGTGATTTTAGCTGTTTTTATGCTTTTTTTCAAAAAAATACAGATCCAAAACACAAAACCCAGAACCCAAAACACGGAAGGGTGGTTTTGGCAAAACCAATCCAGATCCAAAACACGAAGAAAGATCCAGATCCAAAACCAAAACACAAAACACGAAAAGTGGCCGGTGCACACCCCTAATTATAACTAGGGATGAGCGAGTTCGGTTCCCTGAGAACCGAACCCACCCGAACTTCGGGGATCCGGGGCGATCCGAGCCCAAGCTCGGATCTCCCTGTCTGCCCCGGATCCCTCTCCCGAGGCAAAACCTCGAGATCTGCTGTCGGATCTCGAGGTTTTGCCTCGAGCGGCCATTTAAAAAAAAATGCCTTTGCCTTTAATGGGCAAAGTGCTGATTGGCTGACAGAGCCGTCTGTCACGGCTCTCAGCCAATCAGCATTATGGTGCTCATTTGCATGTAGCACGGACTCGTGAGATCCGTGCTACATGCATCTGTGTGATTGACAGTGACACAGAGCACAGATGGGTCAGTGAGACCCGTCTGTGCTGCTGTGTATTTCAATGACACAGATGCACGCACGGACCAGGAGATCCGTGCTACTTGCATCTGTGTCATTGACACAGAGCACTAACGGGTCCGTGAGACCCGTCTGTGCTGCTGTGGTAAATAAAAAAAAAAAAACCTGTGTAAAAAGAGAAAAAAATGGCGTGCCCCCCCCCAAAAAAAAGAGCAACCAGCCCCGGGCATTAGTGACCCAGTGCTGGGTGTGCTTAAATACAGGGGACAAATGACATAGGGGTCCCCTGTACTTAAACACAACCAGCACCGGGCTAGTCAGAACCAGAGCTGGTTGCCAAAATACGGGGGACAAACGACGTAGGGGTCCCCCGTATTCTGCGCAACCAGCTCTGGGCTCTGATCCGGTCCTGGTTCTGGAAATACAGGGGAAAAAAATGAGTAGGGTTCCCCTGTATGTTCCAGAACCAGCACTGGACTTTTTCTAGCGGGGGGCTGATGCCACAGCCAGGGGAGCCCTTTCACCGGGCCCCCCAGCCGCAGCATCAGCCCTGACCGCTAGTCAGCCCAGGCCGGGGATCCCTGGAGAGCTGGGGACCCCCCCAATAAAGGGGTCACCCTCTCCAGGGCACCCCAGGCCCAGGCTGATAGCCCGGGGCTATCCCCGCCACCCCTGGTGGCGGTGGGTGGCGGGTTGATTGTGTGGTGTGGTGTAAATAAAGAATATCAAACATTGTCTTTACAAGTAGAACTGCAAGTCCCAGCAAGCCTGCCCCGCATGCTGGTACTTGGAGAACCACAAGTACCAGCATGCAGGGCATTAAGGGCCCACTAGTACCTGTAGTTCACCTGTAAAAAAATGTTTAAAAAAAACACAGGACACACACACCGTGACAGTATAAGTTTATTAAACATACATACACACACACACACACACACACACATGTACACATACTCACCTATGTAACCCTGTAGCATCGGTCCACTTGTCCGGTAAAGTATCCATAGGGGACCTGTGAAAAAAAACATACTCACCATCTCCTATGCGAGGTTCTGTCCTCTTCGTTCCAAAGTAGGCATCCCCGGACTTGGCAAAAAAAAAAAACGAAAACGCGATCCACGAACTTAGTACCGTTCTATAGAACGGTACTTCCCGAATGAGAGCTTAGCGGCGGGGTATCACCATGGAAACCCCGCTGCTAAGCGTTCATTGGCTGAGAGAGGCCATCTCCCGTCTCTCTCAGCCAATGAACGGCTCCCTCCATTGTAGTCAATGCTGGGAGCCGCAAGGTTATTAAAGTTTACCCTGCGGTTCCCACCATTGACTACAATGGAGGGAGCCGTTCATTGGCTGAGAGACGGGAGATGACCTCTCTCAGCCAATGAACGCTTAGCAGCGGGGTTTCCATGGTGATACCCCGCCGCTAAGCTCTCATTCGGGAAGTACCGTTCTATAGAACGGTACTAAGTTCGTGGATCGCGTTTTCGTTTTTTTTTTTTTGCCAAGTCCGGGGATGCCTACTTTGGAACGAAGAGGACAGAACCTCGCATAGGAGATGGTGAGTATGTTTTTTTTCACAGGTCCCCTAGGGATACTTTACCGGACAAGTGGACCGATGCTACAGGTTACATAGGTGAGTATGTGTACATGTGTGTGTGTGTATGTATGTTTAATAAACTTATACTGTCACGGTGTGTGTGTCCTGTGTTTTTTTAAACATTTTTTTTACAGGTGAACTACAGGTACTAGTGGGCCCTTAATGCCCTGCATGCTGGTACTTGTGGTTCTCCAAGTACCAGCATGCGGGGCAGGCTAGCTGGGACTTGCAGTTCTACTTGTAAAGACAATGTTTGATATTCTTTATTTACACCACACCACACAATCAACCCGCCACCCACCGCCACCAGGGGTGGCGGGGATAGCCCCGGGCTATCAGCCTGGGCCTGGGGTGCCCTGGAGAGGGTGACCCCTTTATTGGGGGGGTCCCCAGCTCTCCAGGGATCCCCGGCCTGGGCTGACTAGCGGTCAGGGTTGATGCTGCGGCTGGGGGGCCCGGTGAAAGGGCTCCCCTGGCTGTGGCATCAGCCCCCCGCTAGAAAAAGTCCAGTGCTGGTTCTGGAACATACAGGGGAACCCTACTCATTTTTTGTCCCCTATATTTCCAGAACCAGGACCGGATCAGAGCCCAGAGCTGGTTGCGCAGAATACAGGGGACCCCTACGTCGTTTGTCCCCCGTATTTTGGCAACCAGCGCTGGTTCTGACTAGCCCGGTGCTGGTTGTGCTTAAGTACAGGGGACCCCTACGTCGTTTGTCCCCTGTATTTAAGCACACCCAGCACTGGGTTACTAATGCCCGGGGCTGGTTGCTCTTTTTTGGGGGGGTGCACGCCATTTTTTTCTTTTTTTACACAGGTTTTTTTTTTTTTTTTTACCACAGCAGCACAGACGGGTCTCACGGACCTGTCATTGCTCTGTGCCAATCACACAGATGCATGTAGCACGGATCTCCCGGGTTCGTGCTACATGCAAATGGGCACCATAACGCTGATTGGCTTCCTGTCTGCCACTGCAGTGCCACTCCTAGATGGGCCACGTGTTTGTGCCGCCCCCTTGTGTCGCTTAGCATAGTCATCCAGCTTCCTCGGTACAACCTTTTGGCCTAAAAACAATATTGTGAGGTGTGAGGTGTTCAGAATAGAGTGGAAATGAGTGGAAATTAATGTTATTGGGGTTATTAATAGCGTAGGAACAAAAAAAGGCCCATTTATGTGATTTTAGCGTTTTTTTTTTATTTTTTAAGAAAAAATCCAGATCCAAAACACAAAACCCAGAACCCAAAACACGGAAGGGTGGTTTTGGCAAAACCAATCCAGATCCAAAACACGAAGAAAGATCCAGATCCAAAACCAAAACACAAAACACGAAAAGTGTCCGGTGCACACCCCTAATTATAACATATTCAAACTTTGGAGGCAGATAATTATCTCTCCACAAGCAGAATGACATGAAGCAGGACATCTCTCTTAACCGTCCTTGCAGTCGAACCAAAATCCTGACTACACAGGTCAGTCACTCAAATTTGGAACTAGCCCCACCAAAATCAGAACAATAGGTAGAACGTTCTGCTGTCTCCTAACCGTTCATGAAGCATCCCCATTTGAGGGGAAGCTTCATGAACCGTTATGCTGTCACAATTTGAGGGTCTCGTCCTACCATCCGAAATGTTTGCACGTTTTTCCAGAATCCCGTTAAGGTGCAATGTGGAGTAGACACTTCTCTTTTTTGTGTGCACACAAAAGAAAGGAAGGAAGGAAGCCTAATAATGTATATATTGTGATAGATTATTTAGACTACCAACTCACACAACTCTGTGAAGCTGAACACATTTAGGGCCTGATTCAGAGCCGCTCGCTAGATGCGGTCACTCGCTCCCAGCCTATGCAAATCCAGAGCACGCCCAGCAAGGCATTAGCGCGCCCACTATGTCTTGGCGTGCAATCACTTTGTGTATGCAGATGCCCACCAGCCATTCATAAGATGCCCACTTGTGCACGTCATCTCCTGGAAGTGCTTGAAACCATTGGCACATCGAGCACCATCGGATGCGATTGCAGCGCTTGAGGTTGACTGTACCCTGCTGCAAGCACTGCGAGCACTTCAGTGTATAATTCAACCAGGTGATGTGTACTATGACGCTGCCTTTTAATTATGCACGTTTCTGAAACGGTGTTAAGATTCTCAGGCACGCCTGCGTTCGCACCTCCACTCCCCCGTTTATAATGTCAAGCCCCTGTCACCACCCACAAACGGCTTGACCTGTCACTCATTCAGCTGGGCTGTCTATGCGCAGTGAGCGAGTACTTCCCGATCGCTCGCAGTAGTTCACGCATTCGCACTGCGATACATATGCATGTGCACATTGCAAAACATCGCTCGCTAAGAGAGATCGCTTGCTAGCGAACAGGTCTGAATCAGGCCCTTAGCCTGATTCCATGTTAA
The DNA here is from genome assembly GCA_031769625.1 of Taudactylus pleione. Classification (NCBI taxonomy): domain Eukaryota; kingdom Metazoa; phylum Chordata; class Amphibia; order Anura; family Myobatrachidae; genus Taudactylus; species Taudactylus pleione. Next base: position 1,122,809 of record JAUIMM010000279.1, read on the forward strand.
ATGCATCTGTATGGCAGTGTCAGGCTATATAATAGCTTATACTAATGCGAGAATCCACCCAGGTATCCGCATACTGTACGTCTGCATGTGGAATGCCATCCCACCCAATGTTTTTCATTCTGCACTGGCAGCCATCACTATTAGTAACTGGACATTCACTCACTCTATGCTGGGTGCAAATGATCCACCTGAAGTTGGATTACATTCCCATGGCACTCCCATGTACCTCCCACTAGACCAGTGGTTCTCAAACTCAGTCCTCAGGACCCCACACAGTGCATGTTTTCCAGGTCTCCTCACAGAATCATAAGTTAAATAATTAGCTTCACCTGTGGATCTTTCAAAATGTGTCAGTGAGTAATGAATACACCTGTGCACCTGCTGGGTGACCTGGAAAACATGACCTGTGTGGGGTCCTAAGGACCTAGGACCTCATTCAGAGGCGGTCGGAGGATGCAAGCGGACTCTCAGAAACTGGGCGGCCACTTGCATCCTGACCGCCCGCCTCTGTTGCGGTCGTTAGGCTGTGGGTTTACACCCACAGCTCTAACGACTGCTAGGGTGATGGTCGCGATGGTCAGAGACCATCGCGACCATCGGGGCTTACGACGAGACCCTAGGGTAGGGTCTCACTTGTCGTAAGCCCCGGAGAGCTTCTGGCTCTGTCAGAGCCGGAAGCTCTCCACTGACATCACTAGTGAATGCCTCCGTTTGGGCTACCACCCCCCCGGCCCGCCTTCCAAACGGGGCGAGCTGTCAATCAACATCGACAGCTCGCCCCCTTTGGAAAGAGACCTGCTACGACCAGCGCTGTCGGTCGTAGCGGGTCTCACGCATGCGCACGAGGGAGCCGGCTCCCTCGTGCGCAAGCGCACTGGCCAAACATCGAGGCGGCCGTGCGGTCGTAGACCGTACGGCCGCCTCTGAATAAGGTCCCTAGTTTGAGAACCACTGCATTAGATGGAACAGTTCAATGCTCCCACATGGTGGCTACCCAGAAATACCCATTTCATGGAAACAGTGTTCTCATCAATCTCTCCGCGTTTGCCATCTCCGTCTGTGTGCATATATATCCAATCTGGCGATTACGCAGTCACAGATTTCTTTCAACGACGCATGCACAGAATGCTGAAATCCACGAGATGCAAAACCCACGTTGATGTCCGAATCGGGCTCATCGAATGTTTATTAGTTTAAACCTTTAAAACTAAAAATAATTAGGAGCGCGTAAAGTGGACCCATCACCTAAATGAAGTGGAATCAGCCATTTTGTTATTAATAAGGATGTATGCTATAATTTTGTTTGGAACTAGTGACATCACTATAACATGAGGCACCAGTGTCCCGACCAAGATGATGGTTAGCTTTCCCTTCAATATTCTCTATTTGTCAGAATAATCTCACACACGTAAAAAACAGAGTCGCCTAGTCCCCGCAGTGCCCACTTGGTCATAGGCGGGAGCCTTGGTGGAATAATGGATGTTGCGGCTCGATGACACATATCACTAGCTCCTTGTGAATAGATGAGCAGGAGGTATGTTCTTCACACACAATAACTGCTCCCTTGGTCTATAGGTGACAGGTCCACTTAAGATCTCTATTCTGGTGGCAGAGGCTATCATCTTTCAGCATTCAGTCTTGTAAATTGAAAATGTAACTCATTGCTCCGATCCCCGTTCTTTGCTCATTGTACAAGTCTTTTTATTCGCCACTCTAAAAATTCAATTTCTTTTACATTCCAATAAAGCTTTGTCCAGGCGATATGAAGCACCGTGTACATTACATTATCAATGTTCTCCTGCTCGCAGCGCTAAGAGCAAATAGAGACATTATTTCTAAAAGCTACTGTATCTCAGCAATATACAATGAGCGGCAGAAGAATGAGCAAATGCAATGAATAAAACAAGCACCCGCTTTTCTATACTGTATCTTAACTGGGCAGAGATATTAATGGCAGAGTATTGTGACTCCCTATTTTAATCTGTTTCATACTTTCCGAAAATAGATCAACAAAGTGCATAAACGTGGATGAAGCTCTCACAGCTGAATTTTCCTAATACAGCAATGCAATGCGAGCAGTGCAATTCAATTTTTCTTTTGCATGTGGTGTAAATACTGGCTGCTTTTGCATGGAGCCAACAAATGCTGTGTAATATCTGGCAGAGCCGAACTAAAGCTTCGCCCCCACAATTAAGCCCCACCTCCCAGCGCTGCGGCGATTAAACCCCCGCCTCCCGGTGACATCATCCGTCAATCACCGGGAGGGCAGGAGGAACCAGGCTGCCAAAAGGGGGCGTGACCTCGTGGGCCTAAAATGGGGCGTGGCCTCATGGCAGGCGCGAAAAAGCATCCTGAGGGAGAAGAAGGAATGTGGCCATCTTAGGCTGGAGCCGCGAGACGGGAGGAGGGAGGTCCCCGCAGTACCCTGGTGTCCTAGAGGAGGGTGCATGGCAGGCTGCTATGAGCCACAGTTTATATGTACAGGGGAATGTCCCTGTAGTACAGTAAGGGCCCCCTGCGAGAAGCCCTAGGCAACAAGGGGTCTTAGAGAGGTCCCTGGATACAGACAAGGAGGGGGAGTCACCCCTCCCCACAGTCCTGCAAGGGAGCTGCAGATAAAGAGCAGTCCCCACTGATATTGAACCCCTTCTGAGAAGAGGATTGGGGAGTGCTGCAGAGGTAGCAGCTGGAAGCAGCGTGCCTGTTCAGTGAGGAAGTCACTGCAGAGGATCTCAGGGGAAGTGCTGCCTGATGCCACAGTGGAAGATGAGAGATCTCCTGTGAAGAGACAGCCCATGTGATGAGAGAGTGAGTGTCTGTGATACATAATGCTGGATCCCTGGTTGATAGACCCTGGAGAAGTGCCCCATAGTCAGGGAGGGCTCAATGCAAAATGGCAGTGTGGCTAGAGGGGAGTCCTATGGCAGAATCCTGTGTAACCATGTGCTGAAGTTGAGAAGCCCAGCAGTGAAAGGGTTAACAGTATGCATTAAGTTGCCAGCACGTCAGATGAAAGGTCCCTGAATAGTGGGACGTGTACTAGAGGCAGAGTCCTGGGATATACATGACGTTAGTATGCCTGAAGAAGGTGTATGCGGGGTGATGGAAGGAGAGAGGGTCCCTGTGTAATGGGATGTGCCGCACGTTAGCAGTCTCTCGTGAGGATAGAGACGAGTGCGATGAACTTCGACTCTGGAGTCCCCTGTATGCTGTATGAAGTATTTGTTGGACTGACATGCGTAGAACTACTGAGCCCAGCAACTCTGGGTATGGGCTACCATTTTGCTGCTGTGTCATATGTGTAACTCTGCGCTGGAGGTGTTCGCTTGGAGTGGAACGTAACTAATCTTCTGTAACCATTAAGCTTAAAATGCAGCATTTACCATCTGCTGCAAGTATTGTGCTGGAGGAAGTTGGTGAAGTAGAGCTTGTAACCATTACGCGTACTGTGCTGGAGGATATGGAGGAGTGTAAATAAAGTTTTCCTGTTATTACATCATGAGATGGTCTGGTGCCCAACATTTCTTTATTGCACTGCACCTGTTGTCCACATGTGTTCCCTCCATCAGGTACTTTGTGCTAAGCACCCGAGTATTCGGGGGCACTGCTGGTCATGGATGCAATACCCACGCCATAGCCTGGAAAATAGGAGAGTCACCGTGAAGAAGTGAGAGACAGTATTCAGGTACTCCATGTAAGTGTACCACAGTACCAGTAGGGTTTCACAGCTGGACAGCTTTATTTTTACACTGAAGTGTATATTTGAGTTTGGACACACCCCTCCCAAATCTAAATCTCTCTGCACTTTTTAACTCCACCCCCACCTGTAGAGCAGCATGGTTTTGCCCAGGTGCAAAATTACTTACAGTTTAATTATCATCAAATCACAAATATCTATACAGTACACTAATATAATAAAAACGCTGTGTCTGTGTGTTTGTTCCAAGTTGGCGCAAAAACTACTGAACTGATTAACATGAAACTGCATCATTTTGTAGCGGAAACTCCTGGAAACAATCTGCACTTTGTTTCATCTCGATCCGTCAAGTTAAAGCTGAGAAATAACAATACCAAAATGTATTTATCAATGTAAAAGTTAGGTGTTGCACCATGCGTGCGGCCGGTAAGGGGTGGGGGGAGAGGTGCTTTTGGCCCGCAGTCACATGAATAGGATAGGCTACATAGCAGTCTGTGCACAGGGCACACAGTGACATTGGTGTGAGAGGTGGGTGAATAGGATAGACTACATAGCAGTCTGTGCACAGGGCACACAGTGACATTGGTGTGAGAGGTGGGTGAATAGGATAGGTTACATAGCAGTCTGTGCATAGGGCACACAGTGACATTGGTGTGAGTGGTGGGTGAATAGGATAGGTTACATAGCAGTCTGTGCACAGGGCACATAGTGACATTGGTGTGAGTGGTGGGTGAATAGGATAGGTTACATAGCAGTCTGTGCACAGGGCACACAGTGACATTGGTGTGAGTGGTGGGTGAATAGGAGAGGCTACATAGCAGTCTGTGCACAGGGCACACAGTGACATTGGTGTGAGTGGTGGGTGAATAGGATAGACTACATAGCAGTCTGTGCACAGGGCACACAGTGACATTGGTATGAGTGGTAGGTGAATAGGATAGGCTACATAGCAGTCTGTGCACAGGGCACACAGTGACATTGGTGTTAGTGGTGGGTGAATAGGATAGGCTACATAGCAGTCTGTGCACAGGGCACACAGTGACATTGGTGTGAGTGGTGGATGAATAGGATAGGCTACATAGCAGTCTGTGCACAGGGCACACAGTGACATAGGTGTGAGTAGTGGATGAATAGGATAGGTTACATAGCAGTCTGTGCACAGGGCACACAGTGACATTGGTGTGAGAGGTGGGTGAATAGGATAGGTTACATAGCAGTCTGTGCATAGGGCACACAGTGACATTGGTGTGAGTGGTGGGTGAATAGGATAGGTTACATAGCAGTCTGTGCACAGGGCACATAGTGACATTGGTGTGAGTGGTGGGTGAATAGGATAGGTTACATAGCAGTCTGTGCACAGGGCACACAGTGACATTGGTGTGAATGGTGGGTAAAGGTGCTGGTCACGTGGGTCACTCCTGCGACAGGGCCCCTATGCAAAGCAATACAAGTAGAACACCTCAAATGTTAGCAGAAGCAATTTCATCATGGACGAAGCCGGGGGCAGCAGCTAGTTATGTAATAATAGTTTAACCTTAATATTTGGTGTTGCAATTAAAAAACATCTGATTGTTGTTCAATTAAACCTACTTCCCGTACATCAGGGCATGACTTTCCCCAACCTAAGTACAGAAAATACTGGCCGTATATTAATACAAGCTGGTGGGTTGTAGCATAAACCTCTTAATGGCTAATGTATGTCTTGTGGGTAAGCCACATAACCTTAAATAAAAAATAAAGCACGGTGAGGGGAAATGGCACTACAAAAGGTTAGCACTTTTCTGACCCAGAGCAAGCCCCCCCATTCCTTGTCTACATTAGCATTTTTCATCTATGTATTTGTATTCAGTTTCTGTTGTTTTTATGATTACGTATTGCTAACTTGGAAATGAAAATAAAAATACAAATTAAAAAAAAAAAAAAGATTAACATGTTAAAGGCTGTATGGTGGAAAGAAAGGATGGCCAACAATCACCGCCGCCCAGCAGTGCACCAACACAAACACACAACATGCATTGCAGGTGGAGCCCCCCCTATAGGCGCTCACAACACAAAAGCTTTTTTTTTTGTGTTTGTAAATTGTGTGCACTGTGGCTGCACGTGCATCAACAAAGGAGCAGCGCCAAGCGTGCGCCTGGGTCCCATAAGTAAAGAGCTGACTTGTCCGTTAAAGGGTGCTGTAACCCCCAAAGTGCACTCCAAAAAAAAAAAAAATAATAATTTTTTTGTGTTTGTGAATTGTGTGCGCAGTAGCCGCATGTGCATCAACAAAGTAGTGCCAAGCGTGTGCCTCTGTGATAAGTAAAGGGTCAGCTGGCTTGACCGTTAAAGGGTGCGGTAACCCCCAAAGTGCACTCCAAACAAATAAAAAAATATTTTCTCTGTTTGTGAATTGTGTGCACTGTGGCTGCACGTGCATCAACAAAGGAGCAGCGCCAAGCGTGCGCCTGTGTCCCATAAATAAAGGGCCAGCTGGCTTGTCGGTTAAAGGGTGCTGTAACCCTCAAAGTGCACTCCAAAAAAAAAATATATATATATTTCTTTGTGTTTGTGAATTGTGTGCGCAGTAGCCGCACGTGCATCAACAAAGTAGCGCCAAGCGTGCGCCTGTGTCATAAGTAAAGGGCCGGGCTGCTGGCTTGACCATTAAAGGGTGCTGTAACCCCCAAAGTGCACTCCTAAGAAAATAAAAAAATATTTTCTATGTTTGTGAATTGTGTGCACGTGCATCAACAAAGGAGCAGCGCCAAGCGTGCGCCTGTGTCCCATAAGAAAAATGCCAGCTGGCTTGTCCATTAAAGGGTGCTGTAACCCCCAAAGTGCACTCCAAACAAAATAAAAAAATAATTTTTTTTGTGTTAGTGAATTGTGTGCGCAGTAGCCGTACGTGCATCAACAAAGTAGCGCCAAGCGTGCGCCTGTGTCATAAGTAAAGGGCCAGTTGGCTTGAATGTTAAAGGGTTCTGTAATCCCAAAAGTGCACTCCAAAGCAAATAAAAAAATATTTTCTGTGTTTGTGAATTGTGTGCACTGATGCTACACGTGCATCAACAAAGTAGCAGCACCAAGCGTGCGCCTGTGTCCCATAAGTAAAGGGCCGGCTGGCTTGTCCATTAAAGTGTGCTGTAACCCCCAAAGTGCACTCCAAAAAATATAAAAATATATATTTTTTTGTGTTTGTGAATTGTGTGCGCAGTAGCCGCACGTGCATCAACAAAGTAGTGCCAAGCGTGCATCTGTGTCATAAGTAAAGGGCCGGCTGGCTTGACCGTTAAAAGGTGCTGTAACCCCCAAAGTGCACTCCAAACCAAATAAAAAAATATTTTCTGTGTTTGTGAATTGTGTGCACTGTGGCTGCACGTGCATCAACAAAGGAGCAGCGTCAAGCGTGCTCCTGTGTCCCATAAGTAAAGGGCCGGCTGGCTTGTCCGTTAAAGGGTGGTGTAACCCTCAAAGTGCACTCCACAAAAAATAAAAAATTCTCCTTTTTTTTCTGTCTTTGTGAATTGTGTGCACTGTAGCTGCACCTGCATCCTCAAAGCAGCAGTGCCAAGTGTGCGTCTGTATGTTAAAGGGTGGTGTAACCCCCAAAGTGCACTTCAACAAAAATAAAACATTTTCTTCTGTGTTTGTGAATTGTCTGCACTGTACATTCATCCTCAAAGCAGCAGCGCCAAGCGTGCATCTGTCTGTTAAAGGGTGGTGTAACCCTCAAAATGCGCTCCACAAATAATAATTTTATTTTTTTTTGTCTTTGTGAATTGTGTGGGCTGTAGCTGCACGTGCATCAACAAAGGAGCAGCGCCAAGTGTGCGCCTGTGTCCCATAAGTAAAGAGCCGGCTGGGAAGGGTGGTGTAACCCACAAAAGTGCACTAGTCCAACAAAAATAAAAAATTATTTTCTGTGTTTGTGTGCGCCTTAGCCGCACGTATATATCAATGTAACATAAATGGAGGACCAAACTTTCTCCGATAACAATAAAATAGGGAAAGATCAAGAACCACTTCCCCCTAGTGCTGAAGCTGCTGCCACTAGTCATGACATAGACGATAATATGCCATCAACGTCGTCTGCCAAGGCCGATGCCCAATGTCATAGCAGAGGGCACATACAATCCCAAATGACAAAGTTCAGGAAAATTACCTTAAAAAAAACAATTAAATCATCTGAGGAGAAACGCAAACTTGCCAATATGCAATTTACGACACGGAGTGGCAAGGAACGGCTAAGGTCTTTCCCTATGTTCATGACTAGTGGTTCAGCTTCACATAACGATGGAAGCCCTCCTCCCGCTAAAAAAATCAAACGAGTTAAGCTGGCAAAAGCACAACAAAGAACAGTGCGTTCTAAGAAGATATCACAAATCCCCAAGGAGAGTCCAAGTGTGGTTGCGGTTGCGATGCCTGACCTTCCCAGCACTGGACGGGAAGAGGTGGCTCTTTCCACCATTTGCACTCCCTCTGCAAGTGCTGAAAGGAGCACCCACAGTCCACTTGCTGATATGCAAATTGAAGATGTCACTGTTGAAGTACAAACGGATGAGGATACAGGTGTAGCTGAGGAAGTTGGCGAGGAGGATTCTGATGGTGATGTGGTTTGTTTAAATCAGGCTCCGGGGGAGACAGTTGTTGTCCGTGGGATGAAAAAGCCCATCACGGTCATGCCTGGGCAGAAGACCAAACATTCCACCGCTTTGGTCTGACAATATTTCTATCCAAATTCGGACAACAACTGTCTTGCCATATGTACCATATGTAAAGGTGAAATACGTAGGGGTAGGGACATTAACCACCTAGGAACATCCTCCCTTATACGGCACCTGCAGTGCGTTCATAAAAAGTTACTGTCAAGTTCAGAACCTTTGGCTAAGACCGTAAGCAGTAAAGGGACACCTAAATCCCGTTGTCCTGTTGTATCCAAGCGCCTGCAAACCACACCGTCAACTCCCTCCTCGTCAATTTCCTCCTTAGTCAGGATCGGAAGTAGTCCTGCAGGCCATATCCATGGCATGACTGACTCTCCTATCCGGGATTCCTCTGGAGGATCCTGCATTGCTACGCCTACTGCTGCCGCTGCTGCTGTTGATGCTGCTGGGAGTCGTTCATCATCCCAGAGAGGAAGTAGGAACACCACTACTTTTACTAAACAACTGACCCTCCAACAGACCTTAGCGAGGAGGATGAAGTACGACAGCAGTCATCCTGAAGCAAAATATATAACTGAGGCCTTGACTGCTATGTTGGTGTTAGACGTGCGTCCGGTATCCGCCATTAGCGCAGTGGGATTTAGACAATTGATGGAGGTAGTGTGTCCCTGGTTCCAAATCCTGTCTAGATTCCACTTCACTAGGCAGGCGATACCGAGACTGTACAGAAATGTCAGAAAAAGTGTCCTCAGTGTCCTGAAAAATGAGGTTGTACGCAATGTCCACTTAACCACGGACATGTGGACAAGTGGAACAGTGCAAACTAAGGACTATATGACTGTGACAGCCCACTGGATAGATGTATCACCTTACGCAGCAACAACAGCAGCGTCACCAGTAGGAGCATCTCAGAAATGCCAGCTCGTTCCAAGGCAGGCTACGCTGTGTATCACCGGTTTCAGTAAGAGGCACAACGCTGACAACCTCTTAGAAAAACTGAGGGAAATCATCGCCCAGTGGCTTACCCCACTTAGACTCTCCTGGGGATTTGTGATATCTGACAACGCCACCAATATTGTGCGGGCATTACATCTGGGCAAATTCCAGCACGTCCCATGTTTTGCTCACACAATAAACTTGGTGGTGGAGAATTTTCTGAAAAGCGACAGGGGCATGCAGGAGATGCTTTGGGTGGCCCGAAAAATTTCTGGCCACTTTCGCCATACAGCGACTGCGTGCCGAAGACTGGAGCACCAGCAAACACTCTTGAACCTGCCTCGCCATCACCTGAATCAAGAGGTTGTGACGTGGTAGAACTCAACCCTCTATATGCTTCAGAGGATGGAGGAGCAGCAAAAGGCCATTCAAGCCTATACATCCACCTATGACATAGGCAAAGGAGGGGGTATGTACCTGACTCAAGCACAGTGGAGAATGATTTCCGTGTTGTGCAAGGTTCTCCAGCCCTTCGAACTTGCCACACGTGAAGTCAGTTCAGACACTGCCAGCTTGAGTCAGGTCATTCCCCTCATCAGGCTTTTGCAGAAGCAGCTGGAGAAAGTGAAGGAGGAGCTAAGACGGAGAGATTCCGCTCAGCATGTGGGACTTGTGGATGAAGCCGTTCATTCGCTTTGCCAGGATTCCAGGGTGGCCAATCTGTTGAAATCAGATCTCTACTTTTTGGCCACCGATCTCTCGATCCTAGGTTTAAAGCCTATGTGGTGTCTCTCTTTCCAGCTGACACAAGCCTGCAGAGGTGCAAAGACCTGCTGGTGAAAACACTGTCAGCTGAAGCGGAACGTGACACGTCAACAGCTCCTTCTTCATTTTCTCCCGCAACTGGGGCTGCCAGGAAAAAACTTAGGTATCCTAACCAACCCACTGGCAGTGATGCAGGGCAGGCAGGACCAAGTTTGGACATCTGGTCCGGACTGAAGGACCTGGCAACAATTTCTGACATGTCTACTGTCACTGCATATGATACTGTCACCATTGACAGAATGGTGGAGGATTACATCGGTGACAGCATCCAAGTAGGTATGTCAGACAGTCCGTACCTGTACTGGCAGGAAAAAGAGGCAATTTGGAGGCCCCTGTACAAACTGGCTCTATTTCACCTGAGTTGCCCCCCCTCCAGTGTGTACTCCGAAAGAGTGTTTAGTGCAGCCGGGAACCTTGTCAGCGAAAAGGTGTAGGAGGTTGCTTCCACAAAATGTGGAGAAGATGATGTTCATAAAAATGAATTATCAACTCTTCCAGGGAGACCAGCCTCCAGAAGGTACAGAGGGACATAGAGGGACCTGTGGTGGTGGATTCCAGCGGGGACGAATTAATACTCTGTGATGATGAGGATGTACACAACACTGAAGAGGGTGAGGAATCGGTGGATGAGGAGGATGAGGATGACATCTTGCCTCTGTAGAGCCAGTTTGTGCAGGGACAGATTAATTGCCAGCTTGTTTTGTGGGGGCCCAAATGAACCAATCATTTCAGCCACAGTCGTGTGGCAGACCCTGGCGCTGAAATGATTGGTTTGTTAAAGTGTGCATGTCCTGTTTATACAACATAAGGGTGGGTGGGAGGGCCCAAGGACAATTCCATCTTGCACCTCTTTTTTTTCTTTGCATTATGTACTTTTTGGGGCCTAGTTTTTCAAACTGCCATCCTGTCTGCCACTGCAGTGTCACTCCTAGATGGGCCACGTGTTTGTGCCGCCCACTCGTATCTCTTAGCATAGTCATCCAGCTACCTCGGTGCAGCCTTTTTGACATAGAAACACTATTGTGAGGTGTGAGGTGTTCAGAATAGACTGGAAATGAGTGGAAATTAAGGTTATTGAGGTTAATAATAGCATAGGAGCAGAAAACCCCACAAATTCTGTGATTTTAGCTGTTTTTACGCTTTTTTAAAAAAAAATACAGATCCAAAACATAAAACCAAGAACCCAAAACACGGAAGGGTGGTTTTGGCAAAACCAATCCAGATCCAAAACACGAAGAAAGATCCAGATCCAAAACCAACACACAAAACACGAAAAGTAGCCGGTGCACACCCCTAATTATTAAGCCCCGCCCCTCCACATGGACCAGCAAATCATGGCAATGATTTCAGAGCCCACCCCCTTAAGTAGTTAGCTGCATCCCCTCTCCGAGCTTCTCCCAGAGAGGTGATGCAAAAAGTAGGCAAGTTGGGGTGCCATCTGCCAGCACAGGGTGCAAAAGTGCCATGCCATAGCTCAGGTGGGCATTAATTAGCTTATGTGTTATATGGCTAAACTGTATGTGTTTTTATTCCTTGTACATCATACTGCTACAGACAGCGGTAGCCCCCAGTGGGAAGGCTTGCTGGGCTTCACCAAAGATAATCTTTCCCAAACTTGTACCTCCTTCATGCTTCTTCTGATATTACCAGAACCGCTATATTGCCTTATTGACAGACTACAGAAATAGACTTGCGGCGATGATAGAGAATAAGCCTTGTTGCCAAATATGAGTAAACAGAAGGGTGCAGGGTGTGTTGCGAGCCCCCCTACCCCAATCTGGTTTTTCCTTTTAAATGATTGTCGCTTTAAAAATAAGGACACAATCGCCGGAATCGCGCCTGTACCTGAATCTCGCAGTTTATTACCTAAGCCCCTGAGTGTGTACTTACAGCATCACCTAATTCAATAGCAAAGCGCCTGACTCCTCAGTGGTGGCTCTTAGATATAAGGATTGGAATGCAGTTATTATGCTGGCGGACGGGTTGCCACCAGTCGAAATCCCGCCGCCGCAATCCCGCTGTGCAGGCATAATGCCGACGCCAATATCCCGATGGACATCAGGATTCCAGCGTCGGCATACCGACCACCTGAATCCCGAATGTCCAGACGGCGGGTAAGTATCAAGGTAAGCTGGGGATGAGGGTTGTTAGGATTAGGCTCCCCCGGGGGGACTTAGGGTTAGGCACCTCTCCGGGAATGTTAGTGTTAGCGTGCGGGGAGGGCAGGGTTAGGGTTTGACATCCCCGGGGGAGGTTAGGGTTAGACCCCCCCTGGGAGACTTAGGTTTAGGGTGTTGGGAGGCGGGTTAAGGTTAGGCACCACTGGGGAGGATTTAGGGTTAGGCAACCCCCAGGGAGGTTAGGTTTAGGCACCACTAAGGGCGGGTTAGAGTTGGGGGCAGGGCCTGGAGTCCCAGGCCCGCACACTCAGACAAAGAGAGAGGGCCTGGCTGCTCCTACAACTTACCCTCTGGGCCAGCAGCAGAGCTCCGTTCGGGCAGTGTTTAGCCTCTTCGGAGCGTGGCTGTGTTCGTGTGCATAAGCAGGGCTGGAGCGTTCTTGTTACAGCCCTGCTTCTGCACATGTGCAGACGCTCAGAAGAGGCTTAACAGCCTCTTTGCATAGCTAATTGGCTACAGGTGCTGGGTGCCCTCTGTTACAAATACCTGAGTGGCCATCCGCACCTGTCTGTCCCTGCTGGCCTCCCTTGTCCGGCGGCAATGTCAGCTCTGGGGGACCCCAAGAAAAATGCCAGCTGCCGGTGACCCACTAGTGCACGGAGGGGGGGTTTCTAAGTGCCCAGAACCCCCCCCCAACCAATTTTTTTTTTCCAGAGATGGAGACAGCCTTGTCTCCATCTCTGCACCATCCCCGGGTGACCCATAATCGGTGGCACAGTGCTGCCCGGCCAGTTCAGATGTCAGCGCTTCCGTGTCAGGTGGCTTTCATACCACCTGACGCGGAAGCGCTGACACCTGAATCGGCAGGGAACTGGCTGTGCGCCATGCTTACAGCCCTCCCACAGGGAGCTAGACAAAGGGAGACACTTCCGGAGCCAGGCTCCACCTTCTGCTCACGGACGGCAATGGGGATTCAGGTAAGTGTTTTTTTTTTGTGTGTGTGGATTTCTCGTTGTATATGTAAGGGGCACTGCAGGGGAGAGGCACTACTGAGGCCACTGGCACTGCTGGGGGGAGGCACTACTGGGGGCACTGGCACTGCTGGGGGGGCACTAAATAAGGGGCACTGCAAAGGGGGGACTACTAACTAGTGGGGGCACTAAATAAGGGGCACTGCATATGGGGGACCACTACTGGGGGCTCTGGCACTACTGGGGGGGCACTACTGGGGTACTATATAAGGGGCACTACTACTAGGGGCACTATATAAAGGGCACTACTGGGGGCACTACATATGGGGCACCACTACTGGGGGCACTGGGAGGGGGGGGGCCTGCCTATTTTTTCAGTCCCGGGCCCCACAATTTGTGATGGTGGCCCTGGTTGGGGGGGGCAGGGGAGGGTTAGTATACTTACCTAGGGTATGCAGTCGGTAAGCCGGCGGACCTAATCCCGACAGCCAGCTTCCCGACTGTCATATCCCGGCAAGGGTCTAAAGACAGGCACCGATATGCCGACGCCTGTCATTAGACATACGCCAGGAGGGTTCCTGGGGGGGACTTAGGGTTAGGCAACCCCCGGGAGGTTAGGTTTAGGCTAGGGGAAGGGGGGGTTAGCATTAGGCACCACTGGGGGGTACTTAGGGTTATGCACCCTCCCGGGGGATTTTGGTATAGGTGGCGGGGAAGGTGGGGTTAGGTTTAGGCACTTAGAGGGGGGGATTAGGGTTAGGCACTGGGGGGGAAAGTGAGGGATAGGCACCCCTAAGGGAGGGTTAGGGGGTAGAAATAGGTTAGTCTATACTTACCTGGGGACGATCGGGATTTCCTCCTCTGCCAGGATGCCGCTGTCGGGATTCCAACCGCCGGGCATGGGTCCGGCGGTAAATCATACCGATTCCTTACCTAGTAGCGTCGGGATCTCCTGCTGTCGGGCTTCTGGAGGTGGTATTTGAACCGACGACTAAAGAGCTGTTGGTATTTCAATACCATTCCATAAGGATTACAGCTCAGCCCATAAGCAGTTGCTGATACCTCTATGGTATGTATGACACTTCTGTGACGTCTACACTCCCAACAGCCGAACAATCACAGGATGTCTAATTCCACAGTAAAATGTCTGCTTGGTTGTACAAGTTAACTAACACTCATCAAATAACTTGTAAGATCATTAGAGAGAGTCTGTGTTTATTGTTGTCAGAAATTATTATGTGTTCAAATTACCATAAACATCAATCTTGATTGTAATATCCTGAACGTTAATTGTTTTCTCGTCATAATGAATTGTTCATTTTAAATGAATTTCATTCTGATTTAAATGATTCACAAATTAATGGATGCTAAGTGCCATCTAAAATTGTAACATTGCATTCAATAATTCTTATCCAATTAAAATATTTCTCTATACAATGCATGCGCTCGCCGTCATGTCCTACTTCTTTGTATTTGCTATAACAATAAACCGATGTACACTATAATGAGAGCAATCTCACTGTCTATGAGGCTCCTTTCTTCCTACATGCATTACACCAAATGATATTTTCTTTAATAAAAATTGGTTTGTATTCTTACAATCGCAGGAACAGCTGAGTGTCTGTGTTAACTTCAATTGTTTGTGAAACGTCTTAACGGCTGATGATGGCTTTTGGCTTCTGACATCTAAATGATATAAACTTTATTAACTTAACTTTAAAAAAGAATATGGCAGTAAAAAAGTCATGTATATTCAGGGTTGGACTGGCCCACAGGGGTACAGGGGACATCCAGTGGCAAACGCAGGATTTCCAGAGGGGGGTTTCCAAATGCTTAATTTTAGAGTGAGTATGACCTGTCAATGAAGAGGGCAGAATTAGTACTTTACCAGCTTTAATTAGCGTCATACAAAGTGTATTGTGTGTAATAATTCCAGCATATATAGGACCAGCGATCACAGTAAGCCATTAGATGCAGCAGTAGCCATCCTGCCTGAGCTGAACGTATTTATTTTAGATGTGAGCACCATTCCATAGTATTGGAGCAAGTTCGGGAGCCTGGAGGAGCAGCAGGAGAACCTAGCACTGCCCTGGACATACTGTATATGTACATATTGGGCTCTATAGCAGTGCATCTCTAACAGTGCATGTTTTCCAGATCTTCTAGTTGGTGCACAGGTTATTTATTACTGGCTGATACATGTTAAAAGATCCACAGGTGGTACTAATTATTTCATTTGTGATACTGAGAAGAACATGCAGCACTAGTAACAATCTATTATATTACTATTTCTATAGTGGTCATGGTGTGGGCTGGGGAGGGGGGTTTCCAGGCAGGCGGAAACCCCCCCTGCGTTTGCCTATGACATCACCGATGGACCTTAATGCATGGGGGCCCACACCCTCCTCTAGGTGTCATGTTCCAGACTGTGCACTGAATTGTACATTGTTACTGAATTAGAGGGTCAGTTACCTTGAGGAGCAGGACCACTGATAAACATTGTTTCTTGGTTTGCTTAGAATCGACACTTGTGGTGCGTACACACTGGGCGATAAAATGGACGACTGAACGATAACGATATCGTTCAGTTGTCCACTTATCGTCCATTTTTAACCCCAAAACGATGAACGATAATGACGATGCGCGTTCCCGGGCTGTCATGCAGGCCAACCTGACGATCTCGTCAGGTTGCTGCATGTTGGGGAATGGGGGAGAGAGCCCAGCGCTGAACGATATCGTTAATGATATCATTCAGCGGGTGTGCTCAATGTCATGAACGACATTGAGCACAGCCTACCGGGGACACACTAGATGATATAGCTCAGGGAGCATATCGTGTAGTGTGTACGCACCATAAGATTTGCCTAATGGTTAGCCAAGCAACTTGTGGATGACCACACCCTTTAAGCATGGACCCCTATCACTGAATCCCCCCGGTGGGCCCTTTATGCCTCAGTTTGACACTGTGTATATTGACAACAAAAATACTATGGTTGCAGCGATAGGGCGACAGGAGCTGACTCAAGAAAACCAAATGCCAACGCAACTATCACATGCATTGGGAGAAAAGAGTTTAATGGTGGAGGGAACAGCCCGGTCAATGGTGCTCATCATTGGGGTTCCCACTTCTCCTTCATATCACGCCAATGGTATTCCAACCAAATGGGCGATGTAGCTGACACCCGGCAGGGTGTTATCAGCCAAGCCCTTCCTGGAAGGAGAATGGACCCAGGTAATGCACCATTATGACACTGGTCAGCTGTTATTATCCACCCATACAAACTATGTAAACACCAATAAACCAAATAAAGGAGGAATAGTGGGGAGATCAGTCGCAAAGAAGCTAATCCACTGCTGGGGAAATGAACAAAAAACAGAACACACCCAAGGCGCTGGAACGGATGTTAATGAAGAACTTTTCCTAAGTAACGTTGAACCAAGCCGCTGTTTAGTGGCAGCCAACTATGAGGAAACATCAACAGAAAACAGAACAGTGTTGCATCTAATGGTATAAAAAAGGATAATAATTATAAATTGATAAATAGTAATTCATTTATTAACTTGTTAATTGCTGTCAAAAAATAATTTATATACTGTATATAAATGTGTGTGTGTAGACAAATTGTTGAACCTGGCACCAGGTGAATAACACCTTAGACATGCAATTAATAAGGGAATATGCACTCCCTAAGATTATTAGGTGGCTGCTGGAATTAAGTTGTATGTGGTGGTAAGCCACACTAATAATACAAATGAAAACAGCGCATACTAGTGCAATAAATCGGTGAACAAAGTGCAAAAGTGCAGAATAAATTATATCTTATCTTAAAACTTCTTTGGTCTTCAACCTTTTCTCAAGTCTATGAATGTGTTTTTGGGATATGAATATACAGAAAATAGACAATCAAACTATAGTGCATATTGTTAATATTCAGTTATCTCATATAATTAGGACAGAAGGGGTCATTCAGACCCACTCGCAAGCGGCAGTACGCTCGCAAGTGGGTCGATGTTCCCCACTGCACATGCGCACGACGGAGGGACCTCCGTCGTGCGCATGCGCGAGACCCGGACTGCGACAGCCAAGCTGTCGCTCCGGGTCTGGCACCAAAAGGGGCATGCTGTCGATGGTGACTGACAGCACGCCCCCTTTGGTGGGCATGCCGGAGGCGTGCCTGCCAGACGGAGGCGTTCCCATGAGAACACCTACCGTCTGAAGCCGGCCCCACTGATGGTCAAGACCATCGCGACCATCTTTTTGGACGCTCGTATATGCTGTGGGTGGTGACCCACAGCTATACGAGCGTCCAGGAGGACGCTCCATTTTAATGGAGGAGGGCCCTGATTCAGAGCGAGCGCTCTGGTCAGAGCGTCCGGCTCTGAATCAGGCCCTGAGTGCATTTCATATGCAAGGAGTGAATTCAACACCCGAGTCAGAGAGTGTCTGACTCTGGGCAAGAGAGGGTTAATGTTTTGGTTAGGAGGTGGTGTTATGGGATGGGGTGAGGTTGGTTGGCTTATAGGAGGGAGGCACTGGGGTGGGGTTTTAGGGCCATTTCAGAGTGTGATGTAGAAGTAATTTTATGGATATCTTCCTTGTCATTTGTTCCCCGCCCTCCCTCCCTGGTTTATTTATTTGCTGGGTGTTAGCTTTGGTAGTGGCAGAAAAGAACGGTTGCAGTCGGCATCTGTCTCTGGAGCCTGAGGTGCTCTCCCCTCCAATACATGGCTTAGGCTGATTCTTCCCTACTGGGGTCAGCAGCACCATTGTTCCAGGTGGGCCTCACGTCGTGTCATTGAGGTGGGAGGTGAATACTTTGGGTGTGGTAATTGGCTGGCTGGTCACCTCCCATTTTTAAGGGTGGTGTATGGAGTGGCAGTTGGTGAATCTTGCATTGTGGGGCTGTTCCTTTGGTGTCACTATACTTTGGCTGTCTTTCCTTCTACTTAGATTATTTAGTTGATGCATTGTCTATTAGTTTAATTAGATTTAATTAATAATAGTTTAATTAGATAATATAAATAAAGCTGACATTCCTCTCCCCTTACGTAAGTCACAGTGATGTTATTTCATCATTGTTATGGTATATTGCTTTACATTACACTGGGAGGAGGAGGACATTCATTTGGCAATGGGGAGCTTATAGACTTGTAATTTCATACCTTAATATGGATACTAGTAGGGACAATTTACCATAAATAATATATCCACTACACGGTAATTACACATACAAAGAAGTACAATTTATTTAGCACTGAGTCAAATACTATTAAAAACAATACAATGATGCATCCACAGGCATCTGATACTGTAGGTATCAAACATACAATATGGAAATAAAGGTAGCGCTTAGCTGTCCCAGAGGATGGAATCAGGATAGCAGAACTGCTCCCAACGCGTTCAAAAGGATATTGCATTATGAGCATTGACAGATATTTATAGGAGTAGTAAGGGGTTGGACAGGAAATAGATAAAACATCACTTCCTGTGATATCATCAAACTGAACTCTAATAGTATATTTTTAAGAAGTTAATGTATGTGTTTAATGCTATAATGCTAGAAATGAAATATATACACATCCGCCGCCACTCAGCATAAACAGTACGGTACCTCCATGGGGTGTGGTATATTTTGTTGACATTCGTAATGTCGATATGAAAGTCAGTATGTCAACATGCTTGCTAAACGACATTGACTGTGTCGTCATTCATCATGTCAACACTGATTACATGTCGACAAAACATCCCTGGTGGTCTATTTGTGACCTACCGGGTCCGGCAGCTTTACCGTACGACTAATCGTAACCCCTAACTGTAACCATCCTCCTAGTGCCTATATGTCGATATTCTGACAATATCCCACCTCCAAATGCACAATGTGAATTGGGAGCGCCTGTGCTGCACTTCAGTCAAGAGGCTTGATCCACTACTGAAACTTATCATATAAAGCTACCTAAAATCTAACTCCTCCTACACCCCCCTCCCCCTTCAATGGCTAACACATTTCCCATACCCCAATAATCACTAAAACAAAACCCAACATGATGTCATCAGGCTCAAATAAACTCAGCTTCAGGGTTTAACCCCCTTCAGGCTTATGGGCATCCTTCTTTCAGCATTCTCCTCATTTACAAAGGATTATGATTATGGAAATGATGATTCTGTTTGAATAAGAAAGAATGGTGCCAATCAGCACCTATCAATAAAATTATCAAAGTATATATATATATATTTATAGACAGATATAGATCTATAGATAGATAGCTAGATAGCTGGATAGAAAGATAGATAGACAGACAGATGAGATAGATAGATAGATAGATAGATAGATAGATAGATAGATAGATAGATAGATAGATAGAGATATACACAGACATCGGGCTACCTGCCTGTCAGCTCTGATGCTTACTTCTCATTGTGCCTGGGACCTGGGAAACGCTGAAGCTGAGTAACTGCAGGCAGCCTTGGCTCTGGTCTGACCAGTCAGTGAAGCTCCTCGGCAGCCGCTGTATGGGAACAGCTGAGCTGCCGGGGAGTACCGCTGCGGAGACAGCTAAATGCTCAACTCCGGTTTTTAGTTAGTAGTAGTGGCCGGGGGAAGGGGACAGTGTGTGTGGGCCCCCTATGTGTGGGGGCTCCGGGGTTACCGACCCTGCCGCCCTGCCTATAATCCGACCCTGGTGCCAATTGTAATCCCGTACAGAAATCAATGATTGTGATATGTGATCATTTAGGTCTATAAGAATCACTGGTCCTGTGCTTTATTTATGGTTGATTTCACATACAGTAATAAATGTCGACTCTCAATTGCTACTTATGGGGGAATAGCTAACACGCTGTATCACAGTTCTGACCTCAGAATAGAAGATGAGGACACACGAGAATGTTGCACTCCATCACATTGGGGTGACAGAGTGAAAGAAACTCATGAGCCTCCTAGAGATTGGGCCCCTGTCAGTCTGGCCCCATAACACAACACATATATATATAGTACAGGTTGAGTCTCCCATATCCAAAATGCTTGGGACCAGGGGTATTTTGGATAACGGAATATTCCGTATTTTTGGAAAAATTGAATACCATAATGAAATATCTTGGGAATAGGACCCAAATATACACACAGAATGCATTTATGTGTTATATACACCTTATACACACAGCCGGCAGGTAATTTTATACAATATTTTCAATAATATTGTGGCTCAAACAAAGTTTATGTACAGAAATGAAATTCATTTATGCTTCATATACACCTTATACACTCAGCCTGGAGGTAATTTTTATACAATATTTGTAATAATTTATGCCTTAGACAAAGTTTGTGCACATTGAACCATCAAAAATCAAAGGTTTCATTATCTCAGTCATGCCAAAATTATTCCGTATTTCGGAATACTCGGATATGGGAGACTCAACCTGTATAATCCTGAAATTAGTGCTGCCAGGACAAATTACACCACAGTGTAGATCAGGGGTTCCCAACCACGGTCCTCAAGGCACACTAACAGTCCAGGTTTTAGGGATAGCCATACTTGAGCACAAGTGACTTAATTAGTGCCTCGGTTATTTTCATTTAAGCATCTGTGCACAATCATGGATATCACTAAAACCAGGACTGTTAGTGTGCCTTGAGGACTGAGGTTGGGAATCACTGGTGTAGATGAAAACAAAAGAATAATATATAAATGACTATGGCCCTCATTCAGAGCCGTTCGTTAGCATCAGTACGCTCGTTGCATTCCGATGTTGTGAAACCACGCATGCGCCGGTGTTACACTGCGCATGTGCGTACGGCAGATTGCGAGCTTTTTTGGTCTCGTTCGTCAAATTGCGAACAGGAAGTGACATGAGAAATGTGATTGACAGAACAGGCCGTTTTTGGGCGTTGACGGGGGTGGAGATGGAAAAACGCAGGCGTGGTGAGGCGTTTTTGGGGCGTACATAAATTAGCTCATGTGAACGTCAAATGTGTTCGTACCAAGTCATATGTCACAGGTTGATCCTCTTTCCGTTCAAATTGCGCGCACAGCTTGGGGTATGGATTACTCGACCACAATGGCGATGGGCTTGTCCTCCGGTCCGGGCCTCCTCGATGTTTCATCGATTTCTCACGGCTTGTCAGAAAAACAATCAACTTTGAATTGCAAACTAGCTTGTAATGTGTTTTGAAAAGAGTTTTTTTGGTTAGCACAAAACCGTACGCAGGTGAAAATCTCAGCTGCTAATTTTAGGATTACACAATCAATTAGCGTACATTTTTAGGAATGTTCTGTTTTTGGGGGGGGGTTTTGTGCTCTTGTAACAATAATGTCATCATGTTTGTGTGTATTTTACCATTTTGCTTTTGGCTGGCGAATTTGCATCCTTTTTTTTTTTTCAAAGTGTTCCTTAAAGAAACCTTTTTTTTTAAACCCTTTGTTTTTTGGGGGGGATTTCGTTTTTGGCTTGTGGGCCCGGATTAACTCTAAACCATTTTTCAAATAATGTCACAATACAATGGAGAACATTTGTCAAATTTTTTATTTCATACACACATTTTTAAAGATTTCAGGTGCATTTGGCAAATACAGTTTTTGGGCAGTGTTAGCCAATAATAACGGAAAGAATTATGTCAAAAATATTCCCAGTGTTGGCAAACTTAAAAAAACACATTAAAAACAATTCACAAGAAAGGAGAGGGAAGATTTGGCCCTAAAGGAATATGGGGCAAGCACAGAAGGAGTGTGGGAAAAGTAGCCAGTGCTGTCATCGCTTTTTTCCCCGTTTGGCTGGGGTAGGGTGGGCGCCAGACTGGGTCCGGGATGTCCTCTGGCTGGCCTGTCCAGAGGCAGATGTTGTGGCCTCTGGACTAGGCACAGGGCTAGGCACATTTGGAGGAATGGCTGTTGTTGGGCCAGAGGTGGAGGATCCTGATGTTCCGGCAGGAAGGGAGGTCGGCTCCACCATGTGCTGGCGAACGAGCTGCTCCAGGGCATTGGCTATTCTGATGTTGGCCCTGGTATTTTCAGCCAGGGCCTGACCAATGGTCACGTTGGCCGCAGCATTTTGCTCCAGGGCCTCAGCCACCCGTAGCAGACTGGCGTCCATCCTCTGCAGAATCTCCGTATGGTAATCCGATTTAAACTTGAGTTCTGTGAGGAGTGCCACTGCCTGCGAGGGGGGTTGCCCTGGACTGGCTTCTGCAGGGTCCTCAGCCAGATGTACTGGTTCCTCCCCTGCAGAGCCAGCAGAAATTCTGCGGCCAAGGCTCCCCTCTGGAGCAGACTCATCCGCCTGTGTCTCTGTGAGAAAAAAGAGAAAAGAGGAACATTACAATCTACATATTGTCTCAAAAACATTTCAGAGTTGGTTACATCACAACATTTACCTGGGACAACATGAGGAGCCGCAAAGTCTGGCATATCCGTATCCATGTTGGACACGCCAAACACCTCCACAGCCTGCACACACTCCTCTGCCAGCTCTTCCAAATCAGTCAGCTCCAATGACACAGGGGTGGGACCCCCACCTGTCCCCCTTGCATGCCTAGCCCTGTCAGCCAGTTTTTGCTTCAGGCGATATTTGAAGTCTTGCCATCTGTGGGTGAAAAAGTTGGCATTATTCCTGCATTATTTGGCCCTGTATCCACTTTTTTTGATTTTATTTGGTTTAACTTACCTGCGTTTGACATCCCGGGCTAGACGGACAAAATCACCCACCCTATTGACAGCACTGGCTATCTCCTCCCACATTCTCCACTTCTGGCTTACACCCATATTCCTGTCTGCCTGTGGCAGGATGTCCACACACTTCTGAATCAAAACCTCCATCTCCTTTCTTGTGAATTGTGGCTGCCTTTACTTTTTGCCAGCTTTGGCCGGAATACTGGGCCTAGCAGCCTCTTCCATGTCATCCTCAACACCTATTTACATTAAATGTTTGGCAATTTAGATGTCAATCTTTCACTCTATTCTGGTTCTAAATAATCCTTGAATAGAAATGAGAGAAATACTTACCGGCCGCCTCTTGGCCATTGTTTGGCTGGTCTGTAGCCATTTTGCTGGTTACAACTTGAACTACACCAGACCGTTTGTTTTTTTCCGTGACGTATTTATACATGCGTCCTTATTATTCGACCGCATCATTGATTGTGCGTTCCTATGATCCGTCCTTAATTTGAGTGGGAAACGAAACACTATTTATGGCTTTTGGCGACTCGAGTCGAGGTGGCGGGTGTTGTTTGTTGGAGGTTGCGTGGTTCGGACTGTATTGTTGGAGGGAGTAGTGTTTGTAGGAGGATTTTTGGAGTGTGTTCGAGGCGTTTTTTTTTAACAACTTTCCGTTCGCATTTTTTGGTGTGGTTATTTTATTTGTGGTTTATTTTTTGTGTAAGTTTTTTCCCGTCATCCTTGTGTAAATTATGGATCTACAAAATAGATTTTTTAGTTCAAAAAATAATATGTTTTTTTTGTTGTAGGTTTTTTTTGGCAGGGCCCCAACGACGTTTTTGTTCTGTGACTTATTTATCGTGTATTGGTAAGTTTGGATTTTAACTTGATTTTAAAATGTTCATGTATTGTTCTTCGCATATTTTGGACTCAGTAAGGTATTTTTTGTGGTTTTTGGGGATGTTAAAAATGCGAACCATTTAGCGTACTTTTGTAGGCTTCATTCCCCCTTGTATAAATGCAAACTATTTAGCGCACTTTTGTTGGCTTCTTCCCCCTTGTCAAAATGCAAACCATTTAGCGCACTTTTGTTGGCTTCTTCCCCCTTGTCAAAATGCAAACCATTTAGCGTTCAATTTTTTGGGTGCTTTTTTTTGGGCTAATTGTGGAAGTCCTCTCAATGTAGGTTTTCTATTGTTCGAAATGTGTGCTGCCCCCCTATATTTTGGCCCATTTTCTAAAATCAGAAGCTTACAAAATGTCCACCCCAAATGCTAAACTTATTTTTTGATTTTGAAATGTAGGTTTTGGAAATCATGACAATACCCCAGCATGTAAGCATCTTTGGATTTTAACGAAAAGATAAGTATTTTTTTTGCAATTTTTTGGGCAACATACCTTAACTACATTACTTACCATTTCAGGTTGATGTTGGTCGTATTATTTTGGCCATGCTGCCAGAAGCCGACCAACCTCAATCTCGTCCCAGGCGTAGGCATCATAGGCATGCAAGGCCCCAGATATATAGAACACGTGTCACCTTTTTTGGAATGCCCGATGATGAGGTGTTAAGGCGCTACCGTCTTCCGCCCCAAATCATCATATACACTCTCTCATTAATAGAGAGTGATCTTGAGCGGCAAATTGACAGTCCTACAGCAATACCACCACTTACGCAATTAATGGCGGTGTTACATTTCTGTGCCTCAGGATCCTTTCAAACCATGGTGGGAATAGTTGTGGGAATCTCACAATCCTCCTTTTCAAGGATCCTGAGGGCAGTGATGGAGGCCCTTTTCAAGCACCTCCATCATTTTATTAAAATACCTTTGGAAATGGCTTCCCTTAGTGTGGCAAAGGCCAATTTTTACCCAATAGCTGGCTTCCCACACATCATAGGGGTTGTGGATGGTACTCACATACCACTTCAGCCTCCAGCATGGCTGGAGGCCATTTTTCAGAACCAAAAACACTATCACTCACTGAATGTAATGGTGGTATGTGATGCCTCCCTCCGAATCCTGTCCCTGAATGCAAAATTACCCGGGAGTGCACATGACTCACTCGTCATCCGGCAATCAGGGATTTGGCATAAATTAAATAACCTACAAGCTGGTGATGCGTGGCTTCTGGGTAAGTGGAGACCTTTTTTAGATACCAATGCAAAGCTTGATACACAGTGATCCTGATTTTGTAACTTCTTTTTCACAGGAGACAGTGGCTACCCTTGCACGCCCTGGCTGCTCACTCCTTATTTGGCTCCCACACCAGGCCCACAAAGTGAGTATAATTCCGCACTTACAGCTACCAGGCAAGTGGTGGAGCACTGTATCGGCCTTTTAAAAGGCCGATTCAGATGCCTCCATCGCTCTGGTGGCGAGTTCATGTATTTGCCGGATATGGTTTCGAAAATTGTGGTCCTGTGTGGGATGTTTCACAACATTGCCATAAGGAGTTGTGTCCCAATGCAGCCAGAGGATGCCTTGCCTGAGGATGGCCCCCCCGAGGTTGTTCGGAGGTCAGTATGTGGGGGGGCCATACGCGATGATGTGGTGGCCAGATTTTTTAGGTAATTATTGTCCCAAATGAAGTTAGATGACACAATGTAGACATGTAATAATGTAATTAAAAATTTTACAATTTTTTTTTACTTTTTGTGTTTTATTCCCTAATATTTTTCGGAAAAACGATGACTACTACCTGATCCTAAAAATTTACTTCATGTGGACACATTGGATTTAACTTCTGGACCAAATTTGTCGTCAACTCATTTGTGGAATCATGTTGGCATGCTACTTCATCAAACAGTTCTTGATTGTTTTTTATTTGTTTTTTTGGGTGTAGGCTGATTTTTTTAGAGAGTTTTCACTGTGCGTATTGATTGTCAAAAATCACTTTGTGTTTCTTATTTGTGACTAAAATATTTTTTGTTACGTTTAAAAAAACATTTCCTTTCTAAATTACATGCAAGTGTAACCTGGTTCAAAAATGGAAAACTTGCTTAAGGGCTAATCCTGTAATGATTAAAATTTACCAGTATTTTACCATGTTTAGTGGCTCCAAACAAACACCCAAAGGTATTATGGTGAATCAGTATGTTTTCTAATCTCGGCCTAAGCAGGTTTCATTTAATATTTACCTTACCCCCCCCCAAAAAAAAAAAAAAAAAATGCTGCTAATTCTACAAACCTATTGGTATTGTTAGGTGTTGAATGTGCCAGCTTACATAATTCAGCTTTCTACAATGTAAGTTACATTACTTTAAAAAAATTGCTGCAATAGTCAACTTATGTAAGGTTAAACAATATAATATTTACAGAGAAGGAATGAGACTTTAAACCAAACTTGTTTTTTAATTTTTTTCAAACATGTCCAAGTTTTGGGCAAAGCAAAAAATTAGTGGTGCAGGATCCCCGCCATGTGATCAAGGACCACCAGCATGCCTATAACATGGCCCCTCAGCCTCTGCACACATGCTGCTGCCTCTGTCAGACGCCTCTGGTCCTCTGTGGGTTAAAAAATTGAGGTGCTTAATAAAATAAAACCTTAATTTTGTTTGACAAACAACTTCAAAAGGAAATTCAACTTTACAAAAAGTGACAATTTTGACAAACGTTACAATTCAAATCCTAAATTCTTGGCCCAAGTAAATTCCAAGAAATGACTCAGAAAACTAAAAAATTAAAAAATGGAGAAGTACGCACAAAAACTACATTTGTTGGAACCGTAAACAAGAGATACAAGTATGAGTGTTTGGACATGTGTGATATGTGTAAGGGGAAAACATCATAGACATTTTTAAACCAAGATATATATAACAAACATTCTAAATAACTAAAATTTGAAAAATGCACAGGCAAAGGATAACATCCACCAAAAAATCAGAAAAATAAAAAATAAGTTAAAAGGGAAACATACCGTTGACAATGACGCCTGGACCTGTAGCCCCACCATCGTCCTCCTCGGAGGTAGGCCAATGCAGGTCTGTTGTAGGAGCGGTTATTTCTGAAGGTGGGGAGGGGGTGTAAAAGAGAGGGGTGGTTGGAGGGGAGGGTGATGAAAAGAGAGAGGGGGGTTGAGGGGAGGGGGAATTTTGAGGGATGGGAAGTATCCTAGAGGGAGGGGCGTCCGGATCTGGCCAGGCTGGGTTGGAGGGTGAATTAGGGGTAGGTTGGGGAGAGGAGGATTGGCTGGGAGTTGGGGATAGGGGACGAGGCCCCTAAATGATGGATCACAATTTAAGTTTTGTTTAATTTTTTACCTTGAAAACATCCAAAAATATTATTTAAAAAAAAACAAAAATGGAAAGCATGCACACGCAGATATGTAGTAAATAAACAAACAGGCCAAGAATGAAAACATGCACACGCAGATATGTAGTAAATAAACAAACAGGCCAAGAATGAAAACATGCACACGCAGATATGTAGTAAATAAACAAACAGGCCAAGAATGAAAACATGCACACGCAGATATGTAGTAAATAAACAAAGGCCAAGAATGAAAACATGCACACGCAGATAGGGCCGCAAAAAAAAAAGGAAAGCAAAAAAAAATAGACTTACTTTCAGCTATACGCTGTCTAAAACATGCCAGCAAGCGTGGCGTGCGGCGTTGCAGATCCGACCACCTGCGCTCCAGCTGGCCGATCTGTCGGCGTGAACCTCCGCATAGGCGGAACGCTTCTCTCTGTTGCTGATGGGGGGAGGCTGGCTGGTTATCCGCCGGTCCATAACCTTGTAAGTACAAGAAGCTCCCGCCTGGTGAACGCAGAGGCTCTCATGATGGCAATGGTGGATTTTGGAAAAAACAGTTTTAATAAAGACCAGATAATAATTTTCATTGGCTAATGTATTTGGAAAATTCACAGGAACCATTCTATTGGTTAGTGAATGAGTCATGTGTTCGACAGGCTAAAAAATCTAATGTGAGTTATGATTGGCTTAATGCAGTGACATGCGTTAGCTAATTTAACTAAAAAAATGAAACAAGTAAAATATGCGTCAGACAAAACACGGAAAACAATAGGAAAATTGACAAAAACATGTATTTTGGATAAAGGAAACCATTGTTTAAACCATACGTATTCTGCGTGAAAAAACAAACACGGACAAGAGTAAAGTTTATTGAAAATGAAAAAAAAACGAATTGCAAACATGTGAAGAGCAATTAAGCTAATTGATATATTGATTGGCATGATACGATTGAAGTAGGTATGCAGAATGAACGAGCAGGTAATCGAAATCTGACAGGCCCACTTCCGGTTTGTACTTGTGCGAGCGTTCCCTGCATGCAAAATTGGAGATGTACGGTCGCAATTTGGCTCGCTCGTTAGCTAGAGGAGGGGTTGGGAGACTATGGGGCGGAAGATTAGCTGCGTACGAAATTACGAGCGAGCGCTTGAATTTCCATTTTTCGGCACGTACGCCGAACGTGTGAAAGGCCACTTGCATCCGGCTCTGAATGTGGGCCTATGTGTCAGCATATACTTAATAGGAGATTGTGGGCCTGATTCAGAGATAGACGCAATGGAAACTTTTACGCAGATCTAGCGACTGTCATTGCGCATTAGCCACATTGCGCACGCGCTGTGATTGTCTTGCGATTCCGCAAGAACAGAGAACTCATTCACAAAGTGAGTGATGGGTAGTCAGCATTTGGGGGAGGTAACGGGGGTCAGAAAAAAGCAGGCGTGTCTTACCGTTTGAACACCGTTACATGGGCGTGCATAAATTAGCCATTGCATTTACATATGCAGCATGAGAGCCCTCTGTGCGTCAGGAGAGCTGCAGTGTTTACGGCTAGTCAGACCTGCTTGATATGCGTCGATGTTATCAATATTCACGTAGGTAAGCAATGTCATGCACATATGAGAGTACTTATGCTCGAGTAAGCTTTGGAACATATTTTCGCAGCTGCGTACCATGCAAAATCGCAGCTGCGTTGGCATTAATCGTCCATCACCGAATCTTCAGGTCCTTTGTGTGCAATAATTGCTATAATGGGTAAGCTCTCCTGCAACCACATGGAATCTCCTGTAGGTGAGCCCCCGGCCTCTGTAACACAATGTGTAATCATTCGATAAACGAAATGACTGTATAGGAGTGTAGAGGGTTAAACTTCCTAGGCTGGGGGCGGACCGGAGTGGGGAATCATGTGTCATGTAGGGCCAATGGGTTTTTAGGGTTGTTGTTTCTAGCAGGGATATCAGAGTTTGTTGGAGGCGGAGTCAGCCTCTTTTGTTCCTGTCTTGGAGTGGGTAAGTGCTCTTACCTGAGCTCTGTTATAGTTTCTTCATAGCTATCCTTCTGTTTTCCTTTCCTCTTCTTATCTTTATTCTTCACCTTCTTCTGCATCTATCCCTCTCTCTCTTCCCCCCCCCCACCTTTGCGCTGTGCGCTCTCTAGATAGCGCACTATCTCGATGACTTCCTCTGCGTGGGGCCCGCTGGGTCAGAGCGTTGTAACGAGTTACTTGGTTCCATGAGAGCGCTGTTTTTTCATTTTGGAGTACCAGTGGCAGACGAAAAGACAGAGGGACCCCTCTCGTGTTTGTCATTTTTAGGTATCGAGATTGATACCTTGGCTGGATCCTGTCGTCTGCCGCGCGATAAAATTGACAAATTGCGAGACTCCATTTCAGAGTGTTTGGTTGCGCGCAAAATTTCGCTCAGGCAGGCCCAATCACTGTTGGGTTGTATGAACTTTGCCTGTAGAGTTATACCGATGGGGAGGGTATTTTGCAGAAAGCTAGAGAGGGCCACAGCGGGGGTTTCCAAACCTCACCATTTGATCCGTTTATCGTCAGAAATAAAGAGAGACCTGGAAGTTTGGGTTTCCTTTTTGGCAGATTTTAATGGGATCAGGATATGGTTATCCCCTCTAGTGGACAATGTGGATTTGCAGCTTTTCACTGACGCAGCAGGATCTTCGGGGTTCGGTTGCTACCTGAGGGGATCCTGGTGCGTCGCAACTTGGCCGGAGGAGTGGATTCGTGCAGGTTTGACAAGAGATATGCTGCTCTTAGAACTGTTCCCAATAATGGTGGCCTTGGAGGTCTGGGGCGAATGCATCTGCAATCGCAGCATTTTGTTCAGATGTGACAATCTGGGCGTGGTGCATGCGATAAACGGGCAGCGAGCAAAGTCGTTGCTGGTTTTGCGTGTGCTAGCGCAGCTGGTGCTTGCCTGTTTGCGTCATAATGTGCTGTTTCGAGCTCAACACGTACCCGGAGTTGACAACGGGATTGCCGATGCACTGTCCAGATGTCAATGGGGTCAGTTCCGTACATTGGCTCCTGATGCAGAGACTGATGGTGTGCTGTGCCCCTCTTATGTTTGCCAGGTTATCAAGCCGGACTGGAAGGGTTAGCGGAGCTGTCCATTGCACCAAGTACCCTCAAGGCTTACCGTCGGTCTTGGGAAGAATGGGAAGTTTTTTCCCGTAGCCAAGGCCTTGGAGGTAAGGGTCAGCATCAATTGATGCTTGCTTTTATTTGGCAGCTGTATGTATCTGGCAAATCGAGAGCGGTAGTTTCACGGTACCTGGCAGGTATTTCGTTTTTCTCCAAATTGAAGGGAATCCCTGACCTTACAAGGAGTTTTGTCATCACAAAGGCCTTGAAAGGTTGGGCGCACGCTGAGCCGGTTAACCCCGATAAAAGACGGCCTATAGACATTTATCTGTTACCGTCCATTCTAGGAGCGGTTGCGGACGTGGCGGCCTCCGGTTTCGAAACGCTTTTGTTTAAGTTAGCTTTTTCCATGGCTTTTCATGGTGCTTTCCGGGTGTCGGAATTGGTTGCTCCCTCCAAGTGGAGGGATTCAACTATGCTGCGTTCGGATGTGAAGGTGGGTGAGAGGTCCTTGCTGTGCAGATTGCGTCGTTCTAAGACCGATCAGTTAGGCAGGGGTCGCTGGATAACATTGGTCCCCTCGGCGGATTGTCAAATTTGTGCGGTCGGCTTGGCCACTCGTTATGCATCGGTTAGACCCTCAGCGGAGGGCTCATGGCTGATGCATGGCGATGGGCTTCCACTGACAAAATTTCAGTTTAGCTGGATGCTGCGGCGATGTCTTTGCAGCGTGGGCCTCTCACCAGGGGAGTTCGGCATGCATTCATTTCGAATTGGTGCTGCCACTTCCGCCGCCGCTGCGGGATTTCCAGAGTCACAGATTCAGGCTCTGGGCCGATGGAAATCAGCCAGCTATAAGCGTTACATTCGGCCGAATCATTGAGGTTAATGTTGTGCATGCATGTTACATATGGTTTGTTATGTTTTACGAAGTGTCATTGGTCTTGGTCTTGTTTGTTTTCCCCTGTCTTTCCTACTCGGGGATTAGCTACTCGCCATTGATTTCAGTGGTAGTCTGGAGAGTTTTGACGATTTTTTTACCTGATCTGACGGATTTAATTCGGCTATTTGGTTTATAATTACAATTATATGTCCCTCAGCAGGTTTTACGTTTTCTCTCTGGTCGAGTTCATTTGTGTTATCCGATATCTCCCCCCCCCTTCTTTTTTATTTTAATTTATCCTCTTGTGTCTTCATGTCGCTTCAAATTGGCACAGAAGCTCGTTGATCTTTAAAGATTCAAGTCAAAATTTTTCTTTTTGGCAGATCCTCACTAATATGTTCCCCGTTAGATATGCATTATTAAATATGCTAAAATTTTACAATAACTTTAATCTTTTCTTTGTTTTTCCCTCATTATAGGAATGGCTTTTGATGATTGTGCTGTATGGATAATTGGCCGTTCATTTGTTTTCTGGGCGGCTAGGTTCATGCAGGCGCAGGAGGCCCCCGTTGTTTCCGGGAGCTAGTGGAGTTAGATGGATAGGGGTCAGAGGTATGTTGTGGGAGAGCCTTAAGCCTAAACTCTTGCAGCTGGTTCAGCGGCATGGCTTACCGAGAGTCGTGGTTATTCATCTAGGTGGGAATGATTTGGGCAAGAGGACATCTCTGGATTTAAGGCATGCGGTGGTGGAGGATTTGGGTCAGATTATGATGGCATGGCCAGCTTTCAGAATAGTCTGGTCTTTCATGGTCCCTAGATTGTGTTGGCGTGGTGTAGTTGACGGCAGAGCCATTGATGAAGCTCGGAAAAAAGTGAACTTTACGGTTTCGAAATTTGTGTTGAAAAATGGTGGGGCAGTGGTCAGACATCCTAGGATAAAATTTCGGTATACTTACCTTTTTCGGTCTGACGGGGTTCACTTAGCGGAGGAAGGTTTGGTTCTTTTTCTTGAGGATCTGTTTGAGGTTGTGGTTTCTGTGCGTTAGTTCTATGGTGGCGGTGCTAGGTTCCTTTGGCAGAACCTTGCTTTTGGCGGGAAAGAACGGCAGGTTACCTATTAGCACTGTGAATATTTGTTTACTCATTGTTTTGCTCACCTTCGTTGACTCATAAAGTCTGCTGGACCACCCTGCGGGGGGCAGCATCATCAGCTTACCGGGTGGGTAGTCAAGATAGAAGGCTTGAGCGTATTGTGTTGTGGTTGGAGGGTTTATAGTGTTAGGCTTGGGCTGTTGTTGTTAGCTGTTCTTTCTTTGCCACTATATTTAAATTAATTTAATTAATATAGTAACTAATTCATTATATGTTTTTAAATAAATAGCTAACAAATTCTGCCAAATACAAGTCTCCGTGTCTTTATTTCAATTGAGTATGTTATTGTCACTGATTCACACGCAGGTCAATCCTCAGACGATGGGAAGTTTAATGATGTCTTCCTGAGTCTCCATATATAAAAAGTGTGCAGCAGCCATGGAGGGAGGGGTCTGACTACCAAACCAAATGCGAAATCAGTGGTTTGCCCCATATGTTTATTCTAGAGGTTATTATCTATAATGTATATTACTGCAGAGTTTAAGAGATTTCTGTCTTTGGACCTGATTCAGATTTGGGACTAGAGTAAGGAATAGCAAGTAACTTTGTACCTGGACAAACCATGTTGCAATGCAAGGGGTGCATATATATACATGTTTTTTGCATGCGGGGTAAACACTGGCTGCTTTTGCATGTAGCCCACAAATGCTGGGCAGCTTTATTTTCTGACACTGCAATTTAGGGGCATATTCAATTAGATGCGAAAAGTCGGAAAAGGTATCGCCTGGCGTACTTTTCGACGACTTCGCGTGTTTTGGAGGTGAAAACTTTTCATGCGTCGCCCCGCTTTTCACCTTACTCATTTCCAAAGTGCTCCAAGTCTAACCATACACCTGGCCCACTGTTACTCCAAGTCTAACCATAAACCAGTCCTGAGCCATTATATCAAGTGTAACCATTAACCTGGCCCAGAAATAATACCATATACAGAGGTGGGTAACAGGTGCTTAAATTAAGGTGTGGTGTGGGGGTTGGGGTATATGCGGGTGTGCGTGGAGTGATGTACAGACAAGACTGGGATGAGTTAAGTGAGAAGATCTTTATTGGGGTGTACAATCTTAAGCTTGCAGTAGTTGTGAGGACCCGTTTAAAGGGTGCAGTTATTTACACAGTGTACCAAACATGCATACAAGTTCCAGATGTGCATAGAAAGTTTCAACAGTGTCTTATTGTTCCCCATGGTGTGGGTTCAGGTGGTCTTTGGTGTTTCAGTTTGAGAAAGTCTTTTTGGGGGAGCACTGACTCGGTGGGGGATGTAAGTAGGCCCTTTCAGGGGGTTTACTCTTTGTGCAATTCACACGTTACCCCTTGCTGGACCAATGGTCAACAGTCTTAGGAAACGAGATGTGCTCCGTGCGGTCCCCCTTTGTAGTTGTGTGTACTGTGGCGTCCCACAGTGAGTGCTTTTTTGACCTACCGGTAGTTGTGTGGTCCTCTGGGTCCAGGTGGGTGCCTGTCGCTGTTGGGTGAGTACTGGTCGCCTTACCCTGGCCGGGTGTGCAGGGAGGTACACCTGGCCCACTGCTAATCCAAATCTAACCATACACCTGGCCCAGTCCTAATCCAAGTCTAACCATACACCTGGCCCACTGTTAATCCAAGTCTAACCATACACATGGCACAGTACTAATCCAATTCTAACCATACACCTGGCCCACTGCTAATCCAAGTCTAACCATACACCTGGCCCACTGCTAATCCAAGTCTAACCATACACCTGGCACAGTGCTAATCCAAGTCTAAACATACACCTGGCCCACTGCTAATCCAAGTCTAACCATACACCTGACCCACTGCTAATCCAAGTCTAAACATACACCTGGCACAGTGCTAATCCAAGTCTAAACATACACCTGCACCCGCTGCTAATCCAAATCTAATCATAAACCTAACTAATAAAAGGCTAATTATAAACCTTTCCGAGAGCTAATCCAAGTCTAGCCATAAACTTTATCCAGAGCTAATCCAAATTAAATCATAAACCTGGCCAAGAGTTAATCCATTGGCACAGCTCTCAGCCAATCAGCGTTAAACCCATTGAATATGGGCACAGGAGGAAGTAAGAAAGATGCCACCCACCCATCCCCCGCAGCCTGACACCGCAGACACCCCCTGCTGCCAAACCCCACTGCCGACACCCCCAATGCCTACACTGCTGGCACCCTGCATTGAGGACACCACCGGCACCCATGCACTGCCGACACCATCAGGACCCCCACACTGAGGACACCGCTGGCACACTCGCTCTACCGACACCGCCGGCACCCCGATCTGCCGACACCACCGGAACCCTGCACTGCTGCCCAATGTACTGAGGACACCATCAGAGACCCCACACTGCCGACACTGCCGGCACTCCCACACTGAGGACACCACTGGCACCCCTGCACTGCCGACACTGTCAGCACACGTGCATTGAGGACACCGCTGGCACCGCACCCCTTGCATCCTCCGTAGTTATGCCACTGGAGGTGGAGCGCCAATCAGCGGCGCTCCTTCTCCATGCAGCTCCTCCTCAGCAGTGGCCGGATGACAGTGGAGCCAGGTGCCCCCTTCAGGGCTGGCACCCGGCGGCAAATTACTCCACTGTCTCCTGGAGTTCCTCCAGTGCTAAAATGAATTAGAGATGTGTGCTGAACACCCATGTTTCGGTTTTGGATCTGGATTTTTATTTTTTAAATAAAAAAATAAAAAGTTTTTAAAAACTGCTAAAATCATGTAGTTTTTGAAATCCAAAAACACCAAATTCGAATTTAAAATCCAAATTTCGAACAGTGGGAAGATCAGAACCGCAACCCTGATTTGGCTTCATACACGGTACTTCCGTTATACTGTTTTTCAAAAAATCATGTAATATTGATGCCACCGTGACTGTCTACGGTTGTTTACTTACGGGTCTATAGACACACGTGACCATATTATTATTATCTGCCTAATATTTAGATCATTATTACCGGTCTGACATTTCCACCACCCCCCACCCCCAAAGTCCTAAGTCTTTGCCTCTATCTTTTTTAATTATAAAAGAAAAAAGAGAATTCCTGAACAAGCGAGGGACACAGAGTAATGAAGGTTTAATCATCATCTGCACCTTCATGATACAAATGCTCCTATTTTTCAAAGCTCTTAATTATTTTTTAATGAAGGAGAAATGAGTTAATCATGCACATGGCTCGATATCCGACAAGTACTTCCTAGAAAAGTTTGTCTTTTATAGTTGCTGCTAATGTCAGTCAGGGAGAGATCAAAATAGAAGTGTTGGGGCAAGTTTAGAGCACTTTAGACTATTGAACTGCAAATCTGTATAGTTGGACGTTTAGCCCCTGAGAGATTAGGAAGATCTGAGGCTGTTGGTTCTCAGAAGCTCTCAGGTCAGTGTCAGCTACTCCCCTACTTAATTGACATTTTACATAATTATAAACATTGCAACACAATAATCATGGACACTTTTCTCAGGGTTTACATCGGGGCGATATTCTGCCGCTGCCGGCTCCACCCCGCTGAACATGTGACATTGTGATATCACGTCGAGGCATGGCCGCACGGACCAGGTAGGAGCCAGGCATCCTAAGGATGTTCTGGGCGGCTCTGCAGTGACTCTCTATTCATCGTTGCAGGTGATATGGAAGAGTTATGGTGCCACCCCCTGGGCCCAGGTTCCTGCTAAGCCATGGTATGTAGACTGTTGGGTTGGACCCACCAGGCCTGTCTAAGTATCTGGAAACTCTGACAGAGGCCTCCTGTGCCTCTCTCATCAGCATATCGATGGGCTACCCACTTGCACTGCAGGAAAGTATGCCCCTCCCTGTTCCGAAAGGAGACGAGCTGCCTGCAGCCCCTATGGAAACAGAGTGGTGCCGATTCTGCAGTGCAGTGGGGGTGCTCCTGATGGCACCCCCCCTCAGTTTTGCCTGGGACCACTGGGGCAGTAAAGTTATAACTGTGGAAGAAAAACTTTACAAAAATCTGATCTACCCCAGCTGGAGCCCACTAACAAAGCCGGGAAACCCGGTGAATGAGCCTCACATGCTCCGCCCATGCCACGCCACAACACTAATGTGCAAAAATAGAGTATGTGGTCTTTTGTTCTGCTCCTCCACATTTTCCCCAATTAAATGGCTGTCAAGGTGCTTTATTTATAACGCAATGGTGGAAAACATCCCAGAAATTGCCATTAGACATAGCTGGCCAAGGGTGAGAGTTTAGAATTTGTGAGCGTTTAGCAGTAACCTCTCACATTGGTCGAGTTTTATCTTCAAAATGGGAAAATCATCCGAATGAGATTTTAAATCGTGAGAGTTTTTTTATGTCTGAAAAACATGGGAGTTTGCTCTGTTGCTTTGTTCTCAGACATTGGCCGGGTTTAAAAAGTGCGAGAAAACTCTCACCCTATTACATTTGGCCCAGCAGGTCTCACAAAATGGATTAGTCTTGTTTTATTTATCGTGTAAATGTAATTACCATATGAACATACTGTATAACATAAGCGTGGAAATAATATTTCCAGCTAATATTCTGTTTTGCCGCTGTCCATATTTAATTATTTAGGATTATTAAAATATATGACGTTTTCCCAGAAAAAAAAGTCTGAATTTTAATTTTCATCTCTTTTCCACATTTAGCTGTTTCAGACACAATTTTACTTTTATTGATTTGGCTCTTTCATAGCCCTCTATTATGTTATCATGCTGAATTTGTGGGAGCTGGTGCTCCTTTTGTATTACCTTGTAATGCGCCCCTTTAATTTTTCAATTTTCTTCATGGTTGGCAGAAGATTGCAGCAGCTCGTAGTTTATTTTTTTTTACTGTCGTTTTTATCAGTCCTGAAAAATATCATATTTTGAGTTTTTACTCAACAGCTAGACAGATTTTAGCTAAATCAAAAACATTTTTACATTGTACAGTATACCACAAGCTAACCGTAAGTTTATAAAGAAATATTCTCTGGGTCATTTAACAATTAGTGAGCATTAACTGCTATACATTGTTCAAAGGTGAAAATCTTCACTAGAATCAAAGTAGCCAATCAGTAATTAGCTTTTATCTATCTATTGCAGGAATGATTGGTTGATGGACTAGCGGCGGTGCAGCCGGTGCCTTGCATCGGGGCCCGCTGTGGTACAGGGGCCCATAGCCTCTGCTGCACCCACCGCTAGTGTCCCCCGGGCCACACAAGTGTAGTGCAGACCGCAGTGAGAGCGGTCCGTAATACATAGTAACAAACACACAGCCGCCAGCGGCCAAAGAGTCAGACAGACTCTTATTGGCTGCTGCATCCACAGAGGGAACCTGCTGGAGCTCACTCATGAGCTCCGCCTTCCAGCTCCCCCCGCAGCAGATGATGGGAGAGATGTCATGACATCTCTCCCATAGTGTAGAGCGGACCGGGAGGAGCAGACAGCGGTGGTTGCGGCAAGAGTGGGTTTCCAGGTTAGTTGTGGTTTTTTTTTTTGTGTGTGTGTAAGGGGGCACAGGAACTGAGACAGCATAAGGGGGGCACTACTGGGGGCACTGTATGGGGGGGTGGCCACTACTAGGGGCACTAGGGGGGCCACTACTGGGGGCACTGTATAGGGGGGACTACTACTGGGGGCAATGCATAGGGGGGGACTACTACTGATGGCACAATAAAGGGGGGACTACTATTGGGGGCAATGCATATGGGGGATTACTACTGGGGGCAATGCATAGGAGGGACTACTACTGGTGGCACTGCATAGGGGGACTACTATTGGGGGCAATGCATATGGGGGATTATTATTGGGGGCAATGCATAGGGGGGACTACTACTGGTGGCACTGCATAGGGGGACTACTATTGGGGGCAATGCATATGGGGGATTACTACTGGGGCAATGCATAGGGGGACTACTACTGGGGGCAATGCATAGGGGGATTAATACTGGGGACACTGCATAGGGTGGACTACTACTGGGGGTAATGCATAGGGGGACTACTACTGTGGGCAATGCATAAGGGGGTTTACTACTGGGGGCAATGCATAGGGGGGCTACTACTGTAGGCAATGCATAAGGGGGACTACTACTGGGGACAATGCATAGAGGGGGACTACTACTGGGGGCAATGCATAAGGGGGTTTACTACTGGGGGCAATGCATAGGGGGGACTACTGGTGGCACTGTATAGGGGGGACTACTATTGGGGGCAATGCATATGGGGGATTACTACTGGGGGCAATGCATAGGGGGACTACTACTGGGGCCAATGCATAGGGGGGATTAATACTGGGGACACTGCATAGGGGGATTAGTACTGCGGGCTATGCATAAGGGGTTTACTACTGGGGCAATGCATGGGGGGACTACTACTGTAGGCAATGCATAGGGGGGACTACTACTGGGGGCAATGCATAGGGGGGACTACTACTGGGGGCACTGTTTATGAGGCACTATTATGGGGGGCACTGCATAGGGGGACCACTATTGGGGGCACTGCATAGGGGGGCCAAAAGCATATTCTTGCACCTGGACCCACCACTCTCTAGTTCTGTCACTGGATGGATTTAGGGCCTGATTCAGTAATGGACACAAGCACATACATGACGACATGCAGTTCCCTCCTTCCGGGAGGGAGCTGAATGTCTGTGCACAGCGGGGGGAGTGGCCGGGCGATGACATGGATTTAGGGGCGGAGCCACATGATTGTGTCATCGTGGCTCCACCCCCTCTTCACAATGCTGAAAATATTGGCATTGTGAAGCAGGGAGGCGGAGCCACGATGACACGATTCAGCGCGAATTGTGTCATCGGCTGCCGTGCTGCGGGGGTTTCTTGTAATAGCAGGGAGGTCAGACGGCAGTCGGGAGGCTTGCCTGCCTTTCCGGGGGGTCGGGAGCGGCACCCGATATTCGGGAGGCTCCCGACCAAATCGGGAGGGTAGGCAAGCCTGCACAAGCAGCTTCGTAATTCCGTCAGCCGACATAGATCCTGGCCTCTTCCCTTCCCCCCAACGGCGCTGCCCCAGCTCCCCCAAACGGGAGCATAATTGTCATTCACTGACAGTCTGCTGTCGCTCTGCGTGCGAACACGCAGGACCCGTACTGCCAGGGGCGTTTCTAGAGAGGAGGGGGCCCGTGTGCAGACACGGGCCCCCTCCTCTCTGCCCAGCAGCGCACTGAGCTGTGCACGCCCAGTGCCGGAGTTACAGACTCTGGGCACTAGAGTGTGCCCAGATTCTTTAGTGTATGCACAGGTCACCAGGAAAATGGCTGCGGTGGCCATTTTCTAGTCGTTTTACAGTGCCGGACCCCCGCACCGACCGTGAATTCCGGAGAGGTAAGTAATATTATGGGTGCAGGGTGTGCAGTGCGGGGTCCCCTGGACCCAGGCGCCATGTTCCCCACACACCCTGCACCCATTATAGATACGCTCCTGCGTACTGCACATGCGCAATATGGGTCTGGGGCCTGCGCAGATTCCCGACCATTGAGAGTCTGCATTCAACAGTGCACTTCTACCGCGCACTGCTGAATACGGCCCTTAATGCAGACTTGTACCCTTGAACAACAATTATATATTAACCAATCGGAGCTGTTACTGTTACAGCAGTATTGTCTGATATAATACACTGATCTTGAGTAAGCAGAATATTGGTAACCGTAGTAGCCTATAGTTAGAGCACTGTGACAGGCAGTCACAGTACCCAGTGCTTCACTGTGGCCAAGGGAAGATTTGGGGTCCCTGCCGCCACTGATCAGTCATTGATCAATTGTCATGATGATACATACTCACTTATTCTATGGGAGTTTCTCAAATCTTGGGCGGCTTTCTGAGATGCCCAGAAAAGTAAGTTCATGGAGGACCCCTGCAGCCGCTACCTGCCACCCACTTCCAGATCCAAGGCGCTGAATCGCTTCATCATGGCTCCACCCCCCCATTTTACAATGCCTGGAATCGCAGCTTTGTGTATTGGGGGCGCGGCCATGAAGACACAGAGCCCCACCCCCACACCACCCACATTGTTGCAACATTCTTCCTGGACCTCCCACCTGCTCCCCTCCCCTATCTAACAATGCTTTGCAGGTACAGCTATTCCAAAAAGAGATGCCCCGGCAGGGAACTTTCCTCAGTGTGGAGACTTCATTTTACTACCAAAGAGGGGTCAAAAGATGGTGTTTTTAGGGGCAGTTTGGATAATAAATAAGCCCCAAAAGAGGCATGTTCTTGAACACAATGGGTGTGCTTTGGGCAGATCTGGGTTGGGCGGATGTGGGGGCAGATTAGCCTGATAAGGGGCATGGAGTGAGGAATGTTGGAGTATGTGCAAGTGTCCTGCTGTGAGGAAGCCGTATGGCAGAAGGGAATATAGTTGACATCCCGACGGTCGGGATGTCGGTGTCGGAATCCTGACACCAGTCAGAATCCCGGCACCAGCATCCCGATGGTAAGTACTGGGGTTAGGGGGAGGGTTAGGCAGCAGGGAGGTAGAGTTAGGTTTAGGGGTAGGGTAAGGATACTTACCTGCAGGTGTCAGTATCCTAACCTGTCACGATGTCGTCATCGGGATTCTCATCACCGACATCCCGAACATCGGCATCCCGTACCCAACCACGACGGGAGCCACCCAGGAGACAGCAGTAGTCAGGATGATTCGGAAGCCAAATGTCGTTATTAATATACTTTACAGGTTCTCTTCCAGGAGTTATTAGAAGTGTATTTTATTATTATTATTTATTATTACTGTTATGATTATATGGGCTCGTATTGTGTTATATAAGACAAATTCCCAGACCCCAATGTTCAGATTTTATAAAAAAAATAAATAAATAAATTAAGATATTCTTTTGTCTGTGACTGTCAGGCAGAGAACGTACAAACCTGGCGATCTGCAGAAACATTACGTTGTGACATTCAGGAGACAGTCAGTGCAGACGATTCTGATGTCAGGTTTTTATACGTCTGGTGCTATCTTCTGACAACAGTCAGTTAAGCTTCCAGGGAGACGTAGCTGATATGTATTCATCATGTATGTGTCATGTATGTACGTGCAGGCAAGAAGAAATTCCTTCCTGTCAGCATATCTGAAGTTATTTAATATTAAGCTCCAAAATGGAGAAAAGCTGCTCTTCAGAGAAAACTGTGACAAGTAAAACACACGACAGAAGAGTCCCTCACATCCTGACAGCTCGCTACTCTCCATTTCACCGTATAATACAACATTCCAGCTGTAAATTACTGTAGACTGATGACACCTGGATACTTACAGAAAGACAGCCAATGATGGCAGACAGTATCCTGTTTGGATGGCATAAGTTAATACATCCGCTTGCAGATGCACAAACCCCCGCATTAGCCCTTCTGGCTTCCACAGTTTTCCGCCACTACAGCCATTTTGCCTGTGACTCAGAGGCTTCACCAAGTCTGGTGACACCCGATGCACACTCCATACTCCCCCTGCGTCTGAAAAGGGGTGTGGCTTAGTGGGAAATCCCGATTGCATCACTCTGGGGGCGTGCCTAGCATCCCCGGAGATGCTGGGCTGCCCGTGGAGACTAGTGCCTGCACTGTTGGTGTGGTACCCCAGAAACTGGGAGTACCTCATGTTGTGTACCCTTATATATGTGTTGCTGGACATTTGAATGTATTCATTGGTGACAGTGGACAATGTAGCCAGCTTGCGGCTGGAGAGACTGGACTTTCCATGCAATAGAGAAACAGTGCCCCGCGACCAGAGGGGCTTGTACTGATAGTTGGGCAGCAGTTGGTGTGTGCAGTTGGTGAGGTAGCTGGACAGGAGAAGGGGCTGCGTTTCCTTGATGTGTACCTGAGGGCTGCGGCCGTACTCCAGGACAAGCAGCGGAGGTCTTTGAGGCGGGGAACATCCGGTGGGACTAAGCTGTGTCATCCGGGGAGGTTCCTGAGAACAATCAGCATAAGAGGGGTGTGTGGGACGACCCCTAAGGGAGTGCCTCAGGCGGAGCTGCGGAAATATAGAGAGACTGAGCTTATAAAGGAGCCGGAGGGTGAGAGCTGATACTGGAGGGGTAAGAAAGCTGCTGCAACCTCCCAAATAGACTCTCAGTGACATTAGCGCCTATTAAGTGGAGGCCTACAGTTGTCCACCGTTACATTTGCACAGCAGTCCCTGCAGAGATCAGCGTGGGGTTTATAGACTGCATCATAATAGTAAGATTAACCCTCTCATACCGCATATTGGAATATTGGAGGTTAGGTACAACAGTTACCAGCAGGGCCGGATTGAGGGCTACATGGGCCTGGAGCTGAAAATTACCAAGGGCCTATAATCAAAAGAGAGGAGGTGTGACCAGTGCTGTGTGGGTGTGTACACTCCCTATATGACTCCCTAAATATGTAAAAGAAAAAAAATGCTTAATTTTGTGAGGTAAATAGAAATGCAATTTTACTACTTATCATTTATGGCCGACTGTGTGGAGAGCAGATGGCCAGTCAACATCATGTTGTCATGACAATGGGCCTATTTTTATGTGGAGGCCTGGAGCTGTAGCTCCATCCGCCCCATTGTTAATCTGGCCTTGGTTACCAGCAGTGTTAAGGTGACACTTCAGTGCCAGCACCTGTAATACTCTCGCTATGGACTAAGGTTGCTAAGAAGAGAAGGAACTGACTGTAACAACAACACCATCGCAGCAGGATCATTTACAGAGGATTACAGTGTTGTATTAATTAGAGACGAGTACTGTAGCTGGAGCAGTTTAAGAACATCTGTACAGGACTTGGCAAAGACAAGTAAATTGCCAGTTAAAGAACTGTTCTTCATATCCCAGGCAACGAAGGGTGCACTCTATTAACTATTTCAGCGCTGAACTAGCATTGTATAAGACTTGTAAAGAGCAGTAGTGTGAGGAAAACGTTTTCCTAAAAAGGTGTACAGAAAAGTAACACAAGTTTGCAATTGTATTCTTGATGTAACCTTATCCT
Source organism: Taudactylus pleione (assembly GCA_031769625.1). Taxonomy (NCBI): domain Eukaryota; kingdom Metazoa; phylum Chordata; class Amphibia; order Anura; family Myobatrachidae; genus Taudactylus; species Taudactylus pleione. The sequence continues at coordinate 1,165,958 of JAUIMM010000279.1, forward strand.
ACTCACGTGGGGTTGTTTGTACATATTTTAGAGATGTTAAGGGAATTGCAAAATTAGTCATTTGATAATTGCCACTAGAGAATACTTACCCATTTATAGTTTGCAGGTTCGAAGTCCAGAGTTCGCTGGTGATCTTCAGGCTCCTGAAAAATAAAATAAACAAGAGTGTTAATGTGTGTGTTACTGTCTACTGAAATGCATTGTTGATATATGAATATTGCCAAGTGTTTCTTTGTTCTTGCAAATTAAAATAATCATAAAAAATTATTCACTATCTCTATCTTTACTGTTATCCTATGTTGTATGATTACATTGTGAAAAAACTCATAGTTTAGGGTATCACAAGACCACACCCCTTTTTGCAACTCTCAACTGCGATGTGATGTCCCTTTATTGAGAAATCGCCAAGGGCTGGGGTGGGTAACCTCCACCACGTCTCTAGGACCACTTTAAGCACTGGTGCACACCCCTAACCTATTAGTTAGTAGAAGCCCCTTTTTGAATAAGTCTCCATCAACTTTGCACACGTGTGAGAAAATTTATGAAAGGGAGGTTTTTACGCTTATCTCAAAACCACTGCAGATCACCGTTGATTTTTGCCGTGCGAAAAAATAAAATATATATATTATCCAGCAGTTTGAGTGCTTTAACGCAAATTGCTAGAGATGTGCTGTAGTTTTCAAAGATAGCACAATGTTTTTTTTTAGTATAATTCTATTTTCATTTTATATTATATACATGCACTGAAGTGCCAAATGTCATGGGATAGCAGTATGTAAAGGTAATGCTAGGGGGTGCCACCATACCAAGGCCGGCTCTTGGGGTGTTCGACCAGTGCTGTGTAACGGTGGCGCCACCCCATAGAGGGCACACCCCTCCCCAACACCCTGATTTCAGCGGGACAGTACTGTTCCGCTGTTCCACCCCTGGGCCGAAGTGGCCTGCGGGTGGTCAAATCGAGAGGTTGGGGACCCCCACTGCCGCATCTGTGCGGCGGTGCCGGACTCAGAAGTAGATGAATGAATGGACGCGACATCCATTCAGTGCTGGGAGAGGGCTGGGGGAAGCCCAGCTAGTGACGGAGTGCTGGGCTTACCCCCAGCCTGACGTTATTTGAAGGCGTGCCATACGGGCACGCCTCCAAATAACGTCACTTAGGGGGTGTGACCTATGGTAATTAGGCCACATCCCCATTTTGTATTGGGCGCTTTTAACTGAGCCATCACAGGGTGCTCCGACCCCTGTAGCTGGCCCTGCACCGTACTGTGACATCTTGGAAATGCCAGGACCTGCATCAGTTGTAATCTGACATCTCGTGAGTCAGTTTGAACATCGGGTAGGCTGCTCATGGCAAGGTCACATGAATTATCAGAGTTCAAACGGGGCATGATAGTGGGTGCCCGTTGGATGGGGCATTCCATTTTCAAAGTTGTGCGGACATTCAACATTCCTCGATCTACAGGGTAACGTGTGTACTGTATTGGGCATACCTTATGGAAGGCATTACCACCCACCGTGGACAGAGCAGTGGCTGACCACGGGTGCTTAAAGATTGTGACCAGCGACGTCCGTCAAAAATTGTCCGTGGTAACAGACAGGCAACACTGTCTCAAAATACATCCACATTCTATACAGGACATATGCGCACACAGGGGGGGATTCTGAGTACGTTCACCTTTTAACCACCCTGTACAGCAGGATAATAAAGAAGACTCCTGTGCAGGGGCACTCTTATTTGAAAATATTAAAACTTAACTTTTATTAATATATTATATATTGCAAAGCCACTTACAAAACATACTCACCAAAAACATATATATACATGCTCAAAGGAATATAAAATCCTAAGTATAATTAAAGGAATGTAATTCCAAGAAAGAGAAAATCTCTTTTCCTATAAAGATTTATGGGTGTAATTCAAAGTCCAGTAGCTCCTTTCCCATGAGAAATTATGGGTAACAAGAGAAATTTCGAAGAAATATGAAAAACAAAAATTAAATGGATATGCTTGTCAATATTCATACAATTTACAGGTTTATCATTAGACAAAACATCATTTCCAAATTCTGGCGTCAGCAGAGTAAATAACACATAGATTTGAGAGTATCAAAATTCATGACAACAGCTCTATACAGGAAATTCTATTACCACAACCACATCTGTGGTATCTCTCATATTATGTAGGTACCATACGAATGATTCCACTTTTATATACATTCTCTCTACTTGCATTTAGTTTGAACTAGGGGGGTGCACCGGCCACTTTTCGTGTTTTGTGTTTTGGTTTTGGATCTGGATCTTTCTTCGTGTTTTGGATCTGGATTGGTTTTGCCAAAACCACCCTTCCGTGTTTTGGGTTCTGGGTTTTGTGTTTTGGATCTGTATTTTTTTTTAAAAAAAGCATAAAAACAGCTAAAATCACAGAATGTGTTGATTTTTCTGCTCCTATGCTATTATTAACCTCAATAACCTTAATTTCCACTCATTTCCAGTCTATGCTGAACACCTCACACCTCACAATAGTGTTTTTATGTCCAAAAGGTTGCACCGAGGTAGCTGGATGACTATGCTAAGCGACACAAGTGGGCGGCACAAACACGTGGTCCATCTAGGAGTGACACTGCAGTGGCAGACAGGATGGCAGTTTGAAAAACTAGGCCCCAAACAGTACATAATGCAAAGAAAAAAAAGAGGTGCAAGATGGAATTGTCTTTGGGCCCTCCCACCCACCCTTATGTTGTATAAACAGGACATGCACACTTTAACAAACCAATCATTTCAGCGCCAGGGTCTGCCACACGACTGTGGCTGAAATGATTGGTTCGTTTGGGCCCCCACAAAACAAGCTCGCAATTAATCTGTCCTTGCACAAACTGGCTCTACGAAGGCAAGATGTCGTCCTCATCCTCCTCATCCACCGATTCCTCACCCTCTTCAGTATTGTGTACATCCTCATCCTCACAGAGTATTAATTCGTCCCCGCTGGAATCAACTGCCAAAGGTCCCTCTGTACATTCTGGAGGCTGGTCCCCCTGGAAGAGTTGATAAATCATTTTTATGAACATCATCTTCTCCACATTTTGTGGAAGCAACCTCCTATGCCTTTCGCTGACAAGGTTCCCGGCTGCACTAAACAGGTACGGACTGTCTCACATGCCTACTTGGATGCTGTCACCGATGTAATCCTTTAACAGACAGACGCACGCTTGTCGCTGCTGCTTTGAGGATGCATGTGCGGCTACCGCCAACACATTTCACAAAGACAGAAAATAAAGAATTATTTTATTGTTTGGGAAGCGCACTTTGAGGGTTACACCACCCTTTAACAGAAAGATGCACGCTTGTCACTGCTGCTTTGAGGATGCAGGTGCGGCTACAGCCCACACATTTCACAAAGGCAGAAAAAAAAGAATAATTTTTTTATTGTTTGTGGAGCACACTTTGAGGGTTACACCACCCTTTAACAGACAGAAGCGTCCGTCTGTCTGTTAAAGTGCGCTCCAAACAAAATAAAAAAATCTTCTTTTTTTCTGTCTTTGTGTGTGAAATGTATGCGCAGTAGCCGCACTTGCATCTTCAAAGCAGCAGCGACAAGCGTGCGTCTGTCTGTTAAAGGGTGGTGTAACCCTCAAAGTGCGCTCCACAAACAATAAAAAAAATCTTCTTTTTTTTCTGTCTTTGTGAATTATATGGGCTGTAGCCACACCTGCATCCTCAAAGCAGCAGCGACAAGCGTGCGTCTGTCTGTTAAAGGGTGGTGTAACCCTCAAGGTGCGCTCCACAAAAAATAAAACATTCTTCTTTTTTTTTCTGTCTATGTGAATGTTATATTTTTTGTGGAGTGCTCTTTGAGGGTTACACCACCCTTTAACAGACAGACGCATGCTTGTTGCTGCTGCTTTGAGGACAGTATCGTATGCAGTGACAGTAGACTTGTCAGAAATTATTGGCACGTCCTTCAGTCCGGACCATATGTCCAAACCGGCCCTTGACTTATGACACAGGCGCACGCTTGGCGCTGCTACTGTGTTGATGCACGTGCAGCTACATCGCACACAAGTCACAACCACAGAAAAAAAAATTGTTTTTTATTTTTTGGAGCACTTTGAGGGTTACACCACCCTTTAACAGACTTATGGGACACAGGTGCACGCTTGGCTCCTTTGCTGCTGCTTTTAGGATGCAGGTGCGGCTACAGCCCACACAATTCACAAAGACAGAAAAAAAAGAAGAATGTTTTATTTTTTGTGGAGCGCACTTTGAGGGTTACACCACCCTTTAACAGACAGACGCACGCTTCTCGCTGCTGCTTTGAGGATGCAGGTGTGGCTACAGCCCACACATTTCACAAAGACAGAAAAAAAAAGAATTTTTTATTGTTTTTGGAGTGCACTTTGTGGGTTACAGCACCCTTTAACGGACAAGCCAGCCGGCCCTTTACTTATGACACAGGCGCACGCTTGGCACTACTTTGTTGATGCACGTGCGGCTACTGCGCACACAATTCACAAACACAGAAAATAATTTTTTTTTTGGTTTGGACTGGAGTGTACTTTCGGGGGTTACAGCACCCTTAACGGTCAAGCCAGCCGGCCCTTTACTTATGACACAGGCGCACGCTTGGCACTACTTTGTTGATGCACGTGCGGCTACTGCGCACACAATTCACAAACAGTCGCTGAATGGCAAAAGTGGCCAGAAATTTTTCGGGCCACCCAAGGCGTCTCCTGCACGCCTCTGTCGCTTTTCAGAAAATTCTGCACCACCAAGTTTATTGTGTGAGCAAAACATGGGACGTGCTGGAATTTGCCCAGATGTAATGCCCGCACAATATTGGTGGCGTTGTCAGATATCACAAATCCCCAGGAGAGTCTAATTGGGGTAAGCCACTGGGCGATGATTTCCCTCAGTTTCTCTAAGAGGTTGTCGGCGGTGTGCCTCTTACTGAAACCGGTGATACACAGCGTAGCCTGCCTTGGAACGAGCTGGCGTTTCTGAGATGCTGCTACTGGTGATGCTGCTATTGTTGCTGCGTAAGGTGATACATTTACCCAGTTGGCTGTCACAGTCATATAGGCCCTCATTCAGAGCCACTCGCTAGCGGCAGTACGCTCGTTCCGAGCGATGTTCGCACATCTGCGCATGCGTACGGTTTTTAGTACGCATGCGCGAACCAGTCAGTGCGGCCGAAAATCGTTGGTACGCAATATAGCGAGGGCCTGCTATTTTGAGTGACAGAATGAGGCGTATGTGGGTGGTAACAGGGGAAGGTGCTTGAAAACGGGGAGTGGAGATCCGAACGCAGGCGTGCTTAAAGGTCAAAACGGGCGTTTTAAGGGAGTGCATAATTAATACAGCAGCGTCATTGACCACGTCACTTGGGTTTTTTTAACTCAGAACTGCTCGCAAAATAGCGGTTGAAAACACCAACCACAAGAATAGCGAGCAGTTCATACGCTGTACGATGTACTCGATTAATCTAATAAATAGCGGACATGACGTATGGTGCGTGCGGCCAGGGGGCGTTTTTATCAAATAAACGAGCGTATGTTTTGCTCGCTCGTTCAGACTTAGAGGTGGGAACAGACTGCAATTTGCGAACGGATCATTTGAATAGCCACCCCTTGTTTTTGAACGAACGACCACAAATAGCGAACGGCTCTGAATCAGGCCCATAGTCCTTAGTCTGCCCTGTTCCACTTGTCCACATGTCCGTGGTTAAGTGGACATTGGGTACAACCGCATTTTTCAGGACACTGAGGACACTTTTTCTGACGTTTCTGTACATTCTCGGTATCACCTGCCTAGTGAAGTGGAATCTAGACGGGATTTGGAACCGGGGACACACTATCTCCATCAATTGTCTAAATCCCACTGCACTAATGGCGGATACCGGACGCACGTCTAACACCAACATAGCAGTCAAGGCCTCAGTTATAAGTTTTGCTTCAGGATGACTGCTGTCGTACTTCATCCTCCTCGCTAAGGACTGTTGGAGGGTCAATTGTTTAGTAAAAGTAGTGGTGTTCCTACTTCCTCTCTGGGATGATGAACAACTCCCAGCAGCAGCAACAGCACTAGGAGGAAGTGGTTCTTGATCTTTCCCTATTTTATTTTTATTGGAGAAAGTTTGGTCCTCCATTTATGTTATATTGATATATACGTGCGGCTAAGGCCCACACAAACACAGAAAATATTTTTTTATTTTTGTTGGGTTACACCACCCTTTAAGGTTTAGAGCACCCTTAATGGATAAGCCAGCCGGCCCTTTACTTATGGGACACAGGCGCACGCTTGGCGCTGCTCATTTGTTGATGCACGTGCAGCCACAGTGCACACAATTCACAAACACAGAAAATATTTTTTTATTTGGTTTGGAGTGCACTTTGGGGGTTACAGCACCCTTTAATGGTCAAGCCAGCCAGCCCTTCACTTATGACACAGGCGCACGCTTGGCGCTACTTTGTTGATGCACGTGCGGCTACTGCGCACACAATTCACAAACACAAAAATATATATTTTTTAAATTTATTTGGAGTGCAATTTGGGGGTTTAGAGCACCCTTTAATGGACAAGCCAGCCGGCCCTTTACTTATGGGACACAGGCGCACGCTTGGCGATGCTCCTTTGTTGATGCACGTGCAGCCACAGTGCACACAATTCACAAACACAGAAAATATTTTTTTATTTGCTTTGGAGTGCGCTTTGGGGGTTACAGCACCCTTTAACGGTCAAGCCAGCCGGCCCTTTACTTATGACACAGGCGCACGCTTGGTGCTACTTTGTTGATGCGCGTGCGGCTACTGCGCACACAATTCACAAACACAGAAAAAATATTTATTTTTTTTGCACTTGGGGGGAGCACCCCTGATGGACAGAGCACCCCCTGGACAACACTACAGCACCCCTTTAGGACTGGGACACTGTACATGACTTTGGAGTGGACACAGCCCCTATGGACAACTGACTGCATAACACAGTCCAGCCAGCCCCTATGGACTTTGGAGGAGTGGACACAGCTCCTATGGACAACAGCAGCACAGCGCAGCACAGCACAACACAACACTACACTGCACTACACTACACTACACAGCCCAGCCAGCCCTAACTCCCACCCTACCTCTTCACTGTCCACAGCCGAGTGAGAAAATGGCGCCGACGCGGGTACCTTATATAGAATCCAAACCCGCGAGACCCGGAAGGTGGGATGATGACATTTTGCCTCGACTTCAAATCCGAGTCAGGCGGGAAAAGTCGAGCCTGACTCGGATCGGCCTCGGATCGGGGGGGCTCGGATTTCAGAAATCCGGTCCGCTCACCCCTAGTTTGAACCAGTGTGCTGTATTATACATTAGAATCGTGGTTTCTGCAGTTTAAACATTCATTAAACACAATGTGGTAATTTGTGTCATCCACCATAGATATGGTAATGCTGGCCACACACTTGGCCTGATTCAGAGCCGGACGCTCTTTCAGAGCGCTCGCTCTGAAACAGGGCAGCATTTTTTTTTTAACCGGCCTGCTGGCCGCTCGCTAAGCTGTGGGTGACCACCCACAGCTTTTGCGAGCAGCCAGGTGATGGTCGTGATGGCCGCGAACATCGCGACCATCGGGCTTGCGACGAGACCCTTGTGTCCATCGCAAGCCTGAGTGGTTAAAATAAAAAAAACGAGAGTTACCGAAACCAAGACGGACTGAGTAAAGGTATGTGTGTACACATACTTTTACTCCGCACAAATGACTGGAGCACGTCTGTGCCCAGTCATTGTAGGAGCTACTAGCCAATCAGCGGGCGTCTCCATCGGAGCTGCTTGCTGACTGGCTGTGTACGGTCAGCCTGTTTTCCCCATAGACTTCAATGGAGAGAATGTGAGTTTGAGAATGGGGATTTTTAGTAACTCTGACAAAATGCAACTTCTATTGAACTGACACCGTATAACATTGGAGAGTTGTGAAAAATTGCACAAAACTCGCAATATACCAAAACAGACACCCTATAACATTTGGCATATTGTGTGCACCATACACATTGCACGATCCGGTGTTTGATGGCGCTATGTGTCGTTACATGCTGCATGTAACGACACCGCATTATTTATTACATCGTCCTATCCGACGTGCAAGACAGCAGATGAGAGAATGCGATGAATGACAGCTGTGAATGACGGATCACAGTGTCTACAACATAACTCCCAAACGTCCCCATTTCTACGGGAGAGTCACGTTTTTCTGGCACTTTCCCGCTGTCCCACCCGCTGGCCGCAGTGACCAGCGGGTGGTCGGGAAGTTGGGGAAACTCTGGCATCACCGCAACTCTGCCCTGCTAAGGAGAGAGAAGCAGTGCCAGTAAAGCTGACAGGATGCCGTAAACATGCATTGCATCCATTTAGTGCAGGGAGGAGGCTGGGGGCATCCCTGCAGCCAATGGAGACCTGGGCTTACTCCCTGCATGGCGTAAAATGGGAGGTGTGACATGCGGCCACACCCCCAAAATGGCATCATAAGGGGACAGGACTTTGTGGGAATGAGGCCACGCCCTTTTTGGTAGGGCAGGAGGTGCACACAGAGGTCCTGGCTATAACATCATGGAACAAGGGGCCTGATTCAGAGCCGGACACTATTTGCGGTCGTTCGTTCTGAAAAAAGGGGTGGCTATTCAAATGAACCGTTCACTCTTTGCGGTCTGTTGCCGCCTCTATGTCTGAACGAGCGAACAAAACTTGCGGTCGTTTTTTTGGAAACTACGCCCCCTGGCCGCTCGCATCCTACGTCATGTCCGCTATTTATTAGATTAATCGAGTACATCGACCAGTGTATGAACTGCTCGCTATTCTTGTGGTTAGTTTTTCCTACCGCAATCTTGCGAGCAGTTCTGACTATAAAATAACCCAGTGACGTGGTCAATGACGCTGCTGTATTAATTATGCACACCCATAAAACGCCCGTTTTGACCTTTAAGCACGCCTGCGTTCTGATCTCCACTCCCCGTTTTCAAGCACCTTCCCCTGTTACCACCCACATACGCCTCCTCCTGTCACTCAAAATAGCAGGCATTCGCTATTTAGCGAACAAACGATTTTCGGCCGCACTGACTGGTTCGCACATGCGTATTACGATCCGTACGCATGCGCAGTTGGGCAAACATCGCTCGGAACGAACAAGCGGCCGCTTACGAGCGGCTCTGAATCAGGCCCAATATACAGTATATCATTCTGATCCATGTCGGAAGGATATATATCGTACAATATATAATATAGTGTATACCCAGCTTAAGTTTTTTAATCCTTACTTTTATATTAACAGGGAATTTGCAAAGATGTGGGATTTATTCATGTGGGATTTGTTCACGTCATGTATTGGGGAACGTGAATTTATTGCTTATGTAATAAGGACCTTTTTACTTGTCTAGAAATAAATTATACATATGAAAAAACACAATTTAGACAGTCCTTTGCATTTTCAATTTTAATGATTAAGGGATGCAGAACAGCATAGGCTCAGCACAGGCTCCGAGATTGCGGAATAGGCTGAGGATCCTGGCTGGAAATCACACTAGTGAATTAGACATGACAGCGCCTTCACAGGAAATACGCTTCTTTCTGCGCACGCCGTCCTTTTCGCCCTAATGAGAAATGACCAACATTTCATACTGATCCTCAATTAAAATTGGGAGTGAGGAAGTTAGATGAAAGCGCGTGTAAAGTCAGAGTAAAAATAAAACACGGCTTATAGGAGATAATTGAGAATTTTTAAATGAGGCCTAGAACAAAGATATCTTCAGCTGGTTGGAATATGATAGTTAGCGAGGGCTGGTTTTAGCGATTATCCGTCTTGAGAATTTACCTCTGGGGCCTGATGCAGATCTGCGCGCGGTGTTATTGCTGCACGCAAGCAAATGTTTTCAGTCTGTGTCCGCATCTGAGTCGCACCGCCCATGCAGCCGGATGGTCATCTCCGCGATTTACCCGGATTCATGAAATTCGGGTAGATTTGGATTTCTAGAGAACCAAACTGCACATCTCTACTGTACAGGAACAGGACTTTAGCACACTATGGGCGGGATGTACTAACCTTGCGGAGTACATCCCGCCAGTCACCGCATCCCTACTGATCGCATATGTACTAACATATGCGATTAGTACCGCAAAGGACAGCTCTTCCAATAAGAACTGTCCTTTGCGATCAGTGCTGCTCCATGAACTTCCGGGAGTCCATCTGCGCATGCGCAGAGTGACATGGCGGCCGTGGGGCATGCTGGGAGGGATCCCTCATACCAGCGCATGCTGTAGAAGCCCATAGGCTTTTATAGGGTAACGCCCCCAAAAGCTGGTGTTACCCTCCGCATCGGAGCCCCGACAGCCATTGACTGGAGATTTCAGTAGGGAGTTCCTAGGAGGTAACATGGTTTGGAGGGGCAGCTCGCCAGACGAGGACGCATTGCAGTCAGCGATTGCATCTAAAGATGGAGTTGCACTGATACCAGCGGCCCATGTTCAGATGGAAATTCTGCATCTCCATAGGGCTGGTTCAATCTCCGATGGTGCTTCCTAATACGCACAGCGGTGGTTTAGTAACGCAGCCTGAGGGCGTCTCAGTAATAAGACCATCGACCACGCCACTGGCGTAAGGACGAGTTCGTGCTGCGGCAAAAGACACAGTTGTGGCTGCGTTAGCATGCACCTCTAAATCAGGCACCTCCTGTCTATATGCCAGCTTAGCATTTTGGTAGAGGTGCCTGGGCTGTCCCCCAGGTTAGCACATTAGTGGGGTGCTTCATGTGAATATATTTTCACTGGAATGGGATTGAAATACCCTGACAGTGACAGGCCCCCCTAACCTTAACCCTCCATTAGGGGTGCCTAACCCTAACCTTCCCCCCTAGTGCCTAACCCTAACACCCCCTTCCCTTAGCCTAACCCTAACCCTCCCCAGGGGCGGGGGGGTGCCTAACACTGTCCCCCCGGGGGTCTCTAAACCTAATCCCCCATCCCCTGGCTAAGTGTATATTTACCTGGCAGAGAAGGCGATCGGTCCGGCGTCCTCTGCATTCCGGCGTCAGGCTTAACATAGGCGCCGGTATTTCAACGCCTATGTTAAATCCCTTGCCAGGATTATGCTGTCGGGATTGAGACATGGCCACCGGTCTCATAACTACATCCCATTTTCACCTCTTGCTTATATGGACAACACTGTCTCTCATTTGGTTGATATAACGGTAGAAGCCAAACAGATGTGTCAGTTATTAAATCTGCATAGTAGAGAGGTCTCAGTATGATTGACCGCCGGCCGAATTGCCGGCGGTTCAAGTCTCAGCAGCAGTGCAAATCCCGATCGTCTCAAGGTAAGTATTTCCTAAACTATATTACCCCCTAACCCTAACCCTCCCTTAGGGGTGCCTAACCCTAACCTCCCTCCCTCCAAGTGCCTAAACCTAACCCCCCCTTCCCCGCCGCCTAAACCTAAGTCCACCGGGGGGGTACCTAACCCTAACATCCTCCCCCTGGGGTGCCTAACTCTAACCCTCCCTTCCCCTAGCCTAACTCTAAACTCCCTGGGGTGCATAACCCTGTCCCCCCCCCTGGGAACCCTAAACTTAACCCCCCCCCCAGCAGCTATCCGCGCCCGGCTTACCTTCGATTGGTAGTCCGGGTGTCGGGCTCCCGGCATAGGTAAAATGCCGCTGCAAGTTCATAAACTTTTCAGCGGCATTCATCATGCCTCATTACCTAAACTATCACTTCCACAAAATTGCTCTTTCTGCGGTGTCGTCTTTTTGGAAGTGAGAGACTTCTCTCCTGCTGCTCCGGTCTTCATAGACTCTTCACAGCCTGGCCGAGATGTACTAAAAGATAAATGCAGTTAAAACCCCTAACCTTCTAAGGCCCGGCCGCACTTTTATCGGTGCAGAGGGTAACGCCAGAAAAACCTAGCGTTACCCTATAGAAGCCTATGGGTTTCTTACTGCACCCTGTTCCCGACGCTTCGCCGCCATCGATGGTCATCCATTACATAGTTGGTTACAATCTATGGCCACTTAAAAAGAAAAGAAAGGTGCGCTAGTAAACCAAAAAACACAATGCAATTCCAAACTGGAAGCTCCTACCAAGCAGGATCTGCTACCTGCTGAAAAAGGAAACAATACAATGGTGTGTAGGAGCGCTTGTTTGTGAAAAGAACAAATTCAAATAAACAGTAAACATATAATTTAATTCAAAGAAAAATAGACAAGATTAGCTCCGCCCCCTGCATATGGAATCGCAAATATGTCCTAAAATCTCCCCATCCTGTCCACTTCGCTAGGAAGTGGGCGGGATGCGGGAGATATGCCTACTCCTTCGGGGGTGCAGGGGGTTTCCCGAAAAATCAGGAGCCTCCCACAACTCCTGTAAGAGTAGGCATGTATGCGTAAAGCCAGTGACGGTAGAGGCTGCGGCTGACCAATGGCATATCTGTAATGAGTGCAGGGAGAGTGCGGTGTGCACCTGTTAGAGAGGAGCGCTCTGTGCAGTCCCTGTCCACAGCGCTGCTGCCACCGGGCACTAGGACTCAGTAGGACTCAGCGGCTTTCTCCCCAGGGGGTCCAACACCACACACCCTGCACCCAAACATTATACTCACCTCTCCAAAATCCCGTGCTGCAGAAATCATTGGGAAAAAGGTGCAGCTGCCATTTTCCCAGAGATTTGCACAAGTACAGCATAGAAATTCCGGGGAAAATGGCGCATTTCCCATACTCCCAGAAATCTGCACGTGCGCAGTAGACTCTGGCAAAGAGCCAACTGGGCTAATTCTATTGACATATATGGGTCAACATTGCATTCGTCTGTAGATAGAAACTAGAGGTGACAAGCCGAGTAGAACTAAAAATGCCAGCATGCCTGTGGCAGCCGCAGCAACCTGGAGCTTGTTGACCAGTCTGTGGCTGGTTTCATATGTGAAAGGAGACAGCAGGCTGCAGCTTTCCCTCTTATAATGTGACCAGGTCAGCCTGGCATAGCTTGGTGCAATAGCTATTACCAGGAGTGCCTAAAGGGGGTAGAGAGGGTGCATAGATGCTGTGGCTACACCCCCTCAGCACCTACTTTCTACAAACCCTCAAGAAATCATCCGTCTGCTCCATGCATGCCTACTCTCCCGGAAGTCGCGGGAGGCTCCAGATTTTTCGGGTAACCCCCCGCATCCCTGGAAGAGTAGAAATTTCTCCCGCATTAATGCCCACCTCCTAGTGAAGTGGGCAGAATGGGGAGAATTTACGCGGTGATTGCGGGTCTCCGGGTAAGGGGCGGGGCTTAATGACGCAATTCTTAATTAATTGCATCATTTTGGCCCCACCCCCTATTTAAACTTGAGCCAATCGTGACAATTTAACATAAGGGGGTGGTGCTTAATGAAGCAAATCATCAGGCCCCGCCCCCCATCACCACCCTCCTGATTGTCCTCCCCAGGCTTCTCCTGGGCAGAGAAAAACAAAGATAGGCGAGTATGGTCTGCTTCCTACCCCAGTATGTGGGCCTGCTGGCACTTCTCAGCGCCCCTGACTATGGTCCTGATTCAACAAGGAACGCAGTAGCTAATACGCACGCAATCGGCCGATTGTAGCATACTGCGTATGCATTGCAGTGCATGTGTGTGAACTAGCTATTGCGATCGGGACCGCGATCACAGCGGCTACGCAGACCCACGGCAGATTGACTAACAGGAGGTGCCGTTTGTGGATGGTGACGGGGGGTGATCGGGCGAACGCAGGCGTGACAGTGCCTTTGCAAAATGGAAAATAGAAAAGATATCTTTGTTTACGCTGTAATAGGTATTTTTTCCACAGCAGCTGTATATATGCGTGATATACAAATGGCTAAAAAGTGCTCAGCGTTAATGATGAGGGTGTTCAGTTCTCAAAATCACAACCAGATGAAGTGTATCGTAAACAATTACTAAACAATTTCTAATGAAATGAATTAAAATGCAGATTCAACTAAACGCAATCTGAGCATATAAAACAATATGGCAATCATGTGACATTATGCACCTTAGCTCTGCTGTTGGTTTTTATAGATGAATGATGGAAAAGTCCTGATCCTATAGGACTCCTTAATAGTGGACAACAGATGTTTAGTAAGTCCAATGTTAATGTTTGTTTCTCTATGTTGCCAAACTATACGGATGTGAGTAAGGGGAGGTGGGCGTCCTTATGTTAGGCTGCGATCACAATCTGAATGCAAACATTTACATATCACCGCTGAAATTAGCAACTGCGATGCGCGCGTATTAGCAGAATAGCGATCCTTGCTGAATCAGGCCATATATCTATATATACAAAAACTAACCACTAGAGGGGCGCATACATATAAAACTGGTATTAGGAAGATAGGAAGGAAAGAGCATGAGGTGGGTTAGGATGAGTGCTGAAAGGCCTTGATGAAGTAGTGGGTCTTGAGTGTCCGTTTGAAGATTTGTAGAGAGGTGGAGAGTCTGATAGGGAGAGCATTCCAAAGGTAGGGAGCAGCACGGGCAAAATCTCGGATGCGGGAGTGGGAGGAAGTAATCAGTTGGCAAGAGAGGCGGCATGCATTAGTTGAGCGAAGTGGACGGGCAGGAGTGTGAAGGGAGAGAAGGTCAGAAATGTATGCGGGAGAGGATTTGGTGAGGGCTTTGTAGGCGAGTGTAAGAACCTTGAATTGGCATCTGAAGGGGAAGGGGAGCCAGTGTAGGGCTTAAAGGAGAGGGGAAGCAGATGTAGAACGTCTGGAGAGGAAGATGAGCCGAGCAGCAGCATTGAGAACCGATTGTAGTGGAGAGAGGTGAGAGACTGGGAGGCCAGCTAGGAGAAGGTTACAGTAGTCCAATCTGGATATGACCAGTGAGTGGATGAGGGTTTTAGTGGCATCCTGGTTGAGGAAGGGTCTAATCCTGGAGATATTTTTTAGGTGAAAACGGCAGGACTGCGAGAGGTGCTGAATGTGTGGTTTAAAGGAGAGGGAGGAGTCTAGGATAACTCCAAGACAGCGCACTTTGGGGCTAGAGGAGATAGTTGTGCCATCAATAGATAATGAAATTGTGGGAAGTGATGTAGTGGAAGAGGGTGGGAAGATGATCAGCTCAGTCTTAGACATGTTAAGTTTAAGAAAGCGCTGGGACATCCACGAAGAGACAGCAGAGAGACAGTTGGAGATACGGGTAAGGAGTGAGGGGGAGAGCTCAGGGGTGGAAACATAAATTTGAGTATCATCTGCATAGAGATGATATTGGAGGTCAAAGGAGTTAATGAGTTCACCTAAAGAGGATGTATATAGGGAGATAATATACATGTATGTATATATATATATATATATATATATTAGGGATGTGCGTCGGACCATTTTTGCCGGATTTGGTTTTAATTTGTAGTCCAGCTTTGGATTTGGATTTGCCAAACTGTGGTGACTGGCTTTGCATTTGGATTTGGATTTTTTTACAAAAATTGTCAAAAAAGCTAAAATCACATAAATTGGTCTATTTTTTTCTTCCTACAGTATTATTAACCTCAATAAAATTAATTTCCAGTCAATTTAGACCACCTCACAGCTTATAATATTGTTTTCAACATTATTGGCCAAAGGTTGCAGTGAGCTGACTGGTTACTAAGCGACAGAGTAGCGGCACAACGACACAGACACCACAGTATAAAGCACATCTATGACACATTGCCACACAGCAGTGGCAGAAATGAAAAGTAGTGCACCCACCCAGTGGGGTACGGCCAGCAGAGTCACAGTACTTGTTTACATAGTGGGCTACAGCCCTAGGAGTCACAGTGCACAATCTTATTCACATTACACCGCACATAGGGCCTGATTCACATTACACCACAAAGTAGTGTCTCTTATTTATGTTACGACACACAGTAGTGCCCCTTTTACACAATGCCCACAGTAGTGACCCTTTTACACAATGCCCACAGTTGTGCCCCTTTTACACAATGTCCACAGTAGTGACCCTTTTACACAATGCCCACAGTATTGACCCTTATACACAAAGCCCACAGTAGTAATGCCCCTTATACAATGCCCACAGTAGTAGTGCCACTTATACTATGCCCACAGCAATAGTGTCCCTTACACAATGCCCCCAGCAGTGGTGTCCCTTACACAATGCCCCCAGTAGTGGTGCCACCTATGCAGTCCCCTTAGTAGTAGGGTCCCCTATGCAGTGCCCCCAGTAGTACTATGCCCCCCCAGTAGTATGCCCCCCATTAGCAGTCCCCCACAGTAGTATGCCCCCCATTTGCAGGCCCCCAGTAGTATGCCCCCCAGTAGTATGCCCCCCATTAGCAGGCCCCCAGTAGTATGCCCCCCCAGTAGTATGCCCCCATAAGCAGGCCCCCAGTAGTATGTCCCCCCAGTAGTATGCCCCCCATTAGCAGACCCCCCTAGTAGTATGCCCCCCATTAGCAGGCCCCCAGTAGTATGCCCCCCCAATAGTATGCCCCCATAAGCAGGCCCCCAGTAGTATGCCCCCCCAGTAGTATGCCCCCCATTAAAGGGCCCCCCAGTAGTATGCCCCCCAAATAGTATGCCCCCCATTAGCAGGCCCCCAGTAGTATGCCCCCCAGTAGTATGCCCCCATAAGCAGGCCCCCCAGTAGTATGCCCCCCAGTAGTAAGCCTCTCATTAGCAGGCCCCCAGTCAGGGCGGTAGCTAGGGTAGTGCGGCCGGTGCCATCGCACAGGGCACCACAGGTCAGGGGGCGCTGTCTGGGCCTGTAAATTTCTATTTATTATCATTCTCAATTGTAGCTTCCTCTTATTTCATCCCCAGCATCTCCTGGCCTCTCCTATCTCTTCCCTGGCCCTTCCCCATGAGTCCATTCCCCTTTTTTGGGTGCATTATGTCCCATTGAAAAATGAGGGGGGCGTCAATGCTCTTTCTGGTACAGGGCACCAAAAAGTCTAGTTACGGCTCTGCCCCCAGTAGTATGCCCCCATTAGCAGGCCCCCAGTAGTATGCCCCCATTAGCTGGCCCCCAGTAGTAGGCCCCCTGCTGCCACGCGACGAGGAGGGAGCCGGAAGATGGAGCTCCTGAGTGAGCTCCAGCCGGCTCCCTCCGTGCAGCAGCCAATGAGAGTCTGTGTGACTCTCATTGGCTGCTGTAACAAACACACAGCTGCCGCTGGCGGCTGTGTGTTTGTTCTGTGTAGGGCAGACCGCTATCACAGCGTTCTGCCCTACACTCGAGAAGCCCTGATGTCGGATTCTCTAGCGAGAATCCGACATCAGGCGGCCGCCGTTCGGCCCCGAACGGGGATCCGAGTCAGGCGGGGAACAGGGTTCGGGTGGACTCGGATCCCCTATGTTCAGAGAGGTTTGGATTCCACAGAATCCGAACCGCTCATCTCTAATATATATATTTATATAGGGCCATCTCCGCACCACCATGGCTTCATACCAGTTTTTGTAATGTATTATTTTTTATGCACTACATGCACTTTCTAATGTGACCTAAAGGTACTCAATGAAGCCATAATATATGCCTAATACATTTTTTCTACTTTCATATTATACATTGCGTGCTGGTTTTTCCTTCTCTGGGATACATTGCTATATATATATATATATATATATATATATATATATATACATATTTTACTCAGTAGTAATTATTGGCTAAGAACTGCATTAGAAAACCTGGGGCGTTTCAGTGTTAGTAGGTGGTGCAGTTCAATCATTAGGCAGCAACAAAATGTAAGACAATGATTTTCACATCCTTCTATTAGCAATTTGTGGATAGGAATTACAGACATAATTGTCTTCAGCTCTCCTTTTATCCTCTGCCATCGGAGTGGAATTAGCCAGCGCATTGCAATATGTTGGGGCTACAGGCCATGACTTTTCCTCTGTTGTGATGCACCAGACACTGCACTGACATCTGCTGCATCTGTAGCTTCATCAGCAAATCTTGCAGACTGCCAAGGTCACCAGCTAATTATGTATGTGTCAAAGACAGACGTTGATGGACGCACCATCCGAAATGTCCTTTTAATGGTAACTGATAATCCGGAGACAGGAATGACAATATAATACATCTCCATATCCCTGGCAATCACTCCTGCCGTGTGACATTGTTTAACATATATATTGGCGATGTACAGATATTAACAGCAGGCGTGAAATGAAGGGGAATTAAAAACAAAAACCCACATGCTGAACATTTACATAGATTATATTTCTGAGTTTGTACAGTGTGCAATGTATCTATAAGCCCCATTTATTAACAAAGCATGAACCCTTTAGCGCTCCCTTATTAACGAAGCATGACCCCATTAGCGCTGCGCATTACACAAGACCCCTGGCGTTGGCAGAGTTAGGCTGCCAGCAACCCAGCGGAGGACCTCGCCGACGAGGAGGACTTCGCTGGACTTCCCAAGAGGGGTAAGTATTGGTAAATACCAGTGGCTTTTTTGTTTGGATCACCGTGACACTAAACGAAAAATGCCGCTGGTGTTTACCCTCGTTGATAAATGGGGCCCTATGTAATGTATGTATACCGCAGCAACTCCTAGCTTGTATGGAATTGCAATCCGTAGCATGTGCTCACAGAGCAGTGGCTGCATGCTGGGTAGGGGAGAAGCTGCAGGGCCGTCTTAATGTATGCTCCTCCCACTGACACATCTGCGAAGCCCCACCCCTATGATCTGATTGGCCGGCAGGCCAGTATGTCATAGAACCAAGGATGACCAGGGGTATCGGAACGATTTTATGTTTGGGAGTGCGAACACTCCACCATGCAGAGCCTCCATGGCCCCACTGCAGCCCAACACACAGCTTCTCTCTCAGGATGGGATGTACTAAACGCAAAAATGACACCGTTTGATGCAGTGCCATAACTAGGGGTGTGCGAGAGGTCCCCCCGCAGAGAGCGCAGTGCCCTGTTGGCTGCACAACCGCTCGCCCATGGCACCTGCACCTGGCTAGCAGGGTGCCTGGAACAGCATAGGCTGGCACAAGGTGCAGAAAAGCCCTATTACTGCCCTGTATCAACACCATAGATTCTGCCAATAGTTATGACCATCGCTAGTGTGCGGAAAAACATCAACCTCTCACCATCGATGGGGAAGAGAAAACATTTTCAATGTAGTACAATAATTTTATGGATTAATAAAAAAGAAAGGTACTTGTTTATTATGCAGGCAGCACTGTCCCTCGTGGGTGTGTTTTCACTTGGACCACTGTATCCAGATCTCAAGCTGTCGGGCTCTAGTCAATAAATCAGGCATCATTTCTGAAAAGCAGGTTACAGATTGGGTGATACGGCTGAACATACAATGGGTATAGAAACAGATCTGTTATATGTTTAAAACATCTGAATTGTGCATGTCGGTTTACTTTGAAGAAGCCCAGGGCCTGATTCAGACCCGCTCGCAAGCGCACAGCGCTCGCAAGCAGGTCGATGGTCGGCCAGTACGCACACGCGGTGTGCGCAATGTGCGTGCGCGAGCCCCGGAGCGAGTGAGAACTTCACTGTCTTCGGGGCTCGCTACAAAATGGGGCGGCTGTCGATGTTGATCGACAGCTCGCCCCGTTTTGTAGGTGGGGGTGGGGGGTGGCTGGACAAACAGGCGTTCCCGAAGGAGCAAAACAGATAAAAAAGAAAAACAAATAGGTGCGCTATCTGTTCAGTTGCTGTCTTAATATAAAAACCTGCAGCTGACACCAGAGGGGCTTCTGCATTAATCCTCAAGATTTGGAAAAAAGAGAAACAATTGAGGTATCTGCGCTGGTGATTATATAAATATATGACACCTTGTTTATATAAAAATTTATGTAATTTATTCAATAGTGAACTGCAGTTCAGTATAACATACACACATATAACAAATAATTAAAAAATGTTGCCACAAATAATGCTAACAACCAGATAAATATGATGGATGCATATGGTTAGTATCCAATGGTTCCCAAAGGCTAATATGTAGCCAATAAACACAGTCCAGCAAATGGCAATAATGTTGCTATAAGAAGGCCCAAAATAGGGAATAAGATTCTGGCTATTCAGTGTCACACATCGCTCACATCCCAATGTATAAAGTCCAGTGACTGCAACTCCTAACCCAAGGGCTCAGATATATAGAGTGGCAGTGGTGTATGATAAAGTCACACCATTCAGGCGACTCCTGCCCGCAATGGGATGGATAGCGAAAATCTGTGGATAAAGGTGTAACGTACCAGATGCTGATGTATAGCCGATTGGCACCACGGGACCGGCTCCCACACGTACCGCTGGCAGAGGGACACCAGCCCGTGTGGAGGGGGCACCAAGGTCAAAAAGCCCCAATGGACGGTAGAGACAAGCGGCAGCAGGTGCTTGTCCGTCCTGGCCGGCACAAAGGCCCGGCGGCTGAGCGGGATGAAGTCAGATGACCGCTAGGTGAGTTTGGGCGGCTGCCGGGAGCTGAGCACACAGAGACCCAGATATCTCGACCGGAGAGCACAACAGGCAGTCACTCCAGGGCAATCCCTCCAGCACTTGGAGTCAAGAGTGTGTGATGTAATCGGCAGTTCACTGGTTCCTTGACGCGTTTCTCCCCTATACAGGGGTTTTCTCAAAAGGCAAGCAGCATGCAACAACCATCCTATTTATCTGGTTGTTAGCATTATTTGTGGCAACATTTTTTAATTATCTGTTATATGTGTGTATGTTATACTGAACTGCAGTTCACTATTGAATAAATTACATACATTTTTATATAAACAAGGGTCATATATTTATATAATCACCAGCGCAGAAACCTCAATTCTTTCTCTTTGTTCCCGAAGGAACGCCTGCCATTTGTGGGCGGCCCTACTGACATCATTAGTGATGTCAGTAGTGAACTTCCTGCTCTATTAGAGCAGGAAGTTCACTCTGGCTTGCGGGAACCGAGACCCTACCACGAGGGTCTCGTCGCAAGCCCGATGGTCACGATAATGGTCACCAACAGCTATGCGAGCGGCCTGGAGGCGGATTTTTTAAAGTAAATATCCGCCCTGATTCAGAGCGAGAGCTCGCAAATAGCGAGCGCCCCTGAATCAGGCCCCTAGTCCACTTATGCGGTGCATATGGGGGAATAATCCACTGTGTGCCTTTTACACACTGAGGAATAAGATGTGGTCAGAGTAGGACTGGCCCATAGGGGTACAGGGGAAACCCCCGGTAGGACCCACTGTCTGAGGCCCCGCCCCCTCCTAGGGATCAGGCTCCAGACTGTGCACTTGAATTATACCTATGTTACATTAAATTGCATAGGACATTTGTGCATTTTCTACAATGCATTGCTGTTATTAATCTGATAAATTATCATGCATGCACTAGCAGTATTTACTATATACTGGATATATATATATATATATATATATATATATTATTTTTTTTTATAAAGGAGCCCCAGGCCATGCACTGTCTAATGGTTAGACATGCCTCTGTGGAGGGCCCCTTTCATTGCATTCCCCCAGTGGGCCCTTCATGGCTCAGTCCAACACTGGACGTGTTCCACAAACCGAAAGTCTCCATGGATCAGTTTCCCTCATGTCAGTACGTACGGCAGCATTTATCTTAGCACACAATTTAATAATAAAATGAAATGCAAAACCCAAGATGGGGGATGAAAATGCTGAAACATTGATGCGAGCGTCTTTCATTATCAGACCATTTGTTTATACAGGAAACCAAGAGGATTTTGCATTTGTAAGAGCTATAATAAAGCCTCTTTTTGTGAAGTTCTCCTCTTGTCTCATTCTTTGAATGTGCTTTTAAGTTGTGGAAGCAGGTGGAAGTCCCCGAGGGAACTCGCTGATCAAACGTCATTTTTAACAGAGACAAGCTCTAAAGTCTGACAAACTCATATAACATGCTCGCAAAATGCCTTCTCAGAAGCAATTAGATGGGAACGAAGATGTAATGGTTCTTTCATGGACCACTAATGAGACACTTGTAGTCACTTCATCTTCATCAGCATTAGGTAGTAAAAATCTGATTGTATGCAGCTCTGGATTGTTATGTACAGCGCAGGACGCACCTGCAGGGCAATAAAACGCCATCTACTGATATTGGCATAATTACATTTTCTTGCTTGGACAGTCACAGAGGATGTGTCAAGAATCGCTAGACTTTTATATGGCCATTACACCTCTCCAGTGAGTACAGCTACAGTGTTATAGTTCTTTATTTTAAGTTGGTTACTTTTGTATCATTTTCCCAGCAAATGTTTTCAATCTTAAATGCAGATTTTACATTTGTGCGGTTATAGTAAAAATCAGCATTGTTGCCTGGAGGAGGAGCAGCCTGCACACATTGGGGCTCACGTAGAATTGTGCGCACTACAGTGTGTCTGTTTTGCTTTGCATAATGGACCTTATTCTGAGGTCCTGATTCAGAGATGGACGGAATTACGGGGCGGCACACAACCAGCTGTGCAATTCACTCCATCTAAAATGATAATACAGCACAGTGACGTGCGGTGATGTCAATGGCTGGGGAGGCACACATGTGTAAAAGCAGTTTTTATATCAAATCTCCGGAGCATGATAGGGTGTATGATAGGGGAGGGAGTATGACAAGGGAGGCCATCTCCAAGCGTCCACTTCAACGCTTGGTCTCAGCAGACCCGGCTCCGGTGTGAACGGCGCCAACTCAGGAATATCCTGGGTCGGCGCCAGGGAAATTTCGGGTCAGATCCGGATTGGAACCCTGTTCCAACCTCCGGATCAGACCCGGAATTTCGGTATAAAAGCGGTATTACTGTGCTAGAACGTGTACGTCCGTATCCAGATTTTGCTGCATCTCGTGACTCTTTACACCTGGAGAGGTGGAATGGGTGAGGTTAGCCGAGTATAGAAAGAGTATTTTAATTTTACCGTGACATAAGTAGACCTGGACGTAGATACACCAGTTATAAGCAGTACTTCTTGCAGGTGCTATATTGAGATAATGAAGATTATCAGCAGCATTAGCTGCCTCTGATTGGCTAAAGTAATTATGTACTGTCTTAGTGCCAGAATCTACTGCGCATGCGTGGGTCTCTGGGAAAATGGCGCCCGCGCCGTTTTTCTGGGGACAGCAGTACTGTACATGCATGAGTCACCGAGAAAATAGGCGCCGCAATTTTCTGTTCTGCAGTCCCAGCTTGGCGCTGCAGAGCAGCACTACGGACAGGTAAGTATAACACTATATGGGTGCAGGGTGTGCGGTGTGGGCCCCCTGGGGCCTGTGTGCACCTCCACACCCTGCATCCATCATAGATACGCCCCTGCTTACATCATTAGCATGGCAGATATATGAAGCAAAGGCCGTCTAGTTGCATTACTGAGCTGACATTTCCATTTGATCTACTGCAGGAAGGAAGATTCTCAGTTGAGGAGAGATGTATCAAGCCTTGGAGAGAGAGACAGTGGAGACGTTGTCACCAATCAGCTTCAAACTGTCATTTCATATACTGTGCTAGATAAACGGCAGTTAAAAACTGATTGGCTGCTTTGGGCAACTTCTCTACTTCATCTCTCTCCAAGGCTTGATACATCTCCCCTTTGATTTACATTTATGATGTGTAAATTGGGTGATGGGACATTTGCATTACTGCGAACACTGACAAGCTGAATCTGTATGCTATCATACGCAATGGCGTAACTAGGGTATTTGGAGCCCAGGGTAAAATAGAACCCCACCTCAAATTAATGTGCGCAACGAAGAAAGTGGGCATGGCCAAATGCCACAGTGCCCCCAGTAGTGCCCCTTATGCAGTGCCCCCAGTAGTTCCCCTTATGCAGTGCCCCCAGCAGTGCCAGTTATATACAGCGCCCCAGTAGTGGTCCCCCTATGCTGTGCCCCCTGTGGTGCCCCTTATACAGTGCCCCAGTAGTGCCAGTTATACAGTGCCCCCCAGTAGTGCCCCTTATACAGTGCCCCCAGCAGTGGCTCCCCTGTGCAGTGCCACCAGTAGTGCCCCTTATACAGGGCCCCCACTATGCAGTGCCCCTTATACAGTGCCCCCAGAAGTGGTCCCCCTATGCAGTGCCCCTTATACAGTGGCCCCAGTAGTGGTCCCCCTATGCAGTGCCCCTTACACAGTGCTCCCAATAGTGGTCCCCCTATACAGTGCCCCTTATACAGTGCCCCCAGTGGTGGTCCCCTTATACAGTGCCCCCAGTAGTGGTCCCCCAATGCAGTGCCCCCAGTAGTGGCCCCCTATGCAGTGCCCCTTATACAGTGCCCCCAGTAGTGGTCTTTCAGATCCCTCTCTGGGGTTTTGTGCGGAAAGGAACCCATGGACTTCTATAGGCAATGCCATCTATAGATAGCATTGCCTACCTGGTACTACAGTAGCTCTGGAAAGTTTCACTTTCGCTTGATACATAATGCAGCAAACAGCAAATTATAGTAGTTTTTGGAGGTTTGATCGCATTTTACTGTTAGTATACCCCACCCTAAATGTTTAAAAGACTCTCCAATGCCCCCTGTTCACATTATGCCACCAGGGCCATCTGGAGCTCTGGTGGGCCCAAGTACTGGGGGCGTAACCAAATATGGGAATTCGAAGCGAGGCCACGGCCCCTCCCAAAAAAACTACAGAAACCACTCGGCATAGCTCAGCACAGGGGGGCTCCAGGAGAGGGGGGGGTGATCAATGCGTTCGCCGCAACCTGTAACATTTCTCCTCTGTGCCCTCTACAACTGGTCGCTCCTGTGTAGAAGCACAGCCGCAGTGGCACATTGGGCACAGAGAGGAGATTGTTGCAGCAGCAGTCTATTCTCTCCCACTGCCCGATGTGCTGCTGCGCTGCTATAAAGGAGCTGCCTGCAGCAGTGGACAGAGCAGTGGAGGCGATTGCTGGCCCGGGCCCCTCTATCCATCCTGGGCAAGTAGTACCTGCCCCCCCCCTCTTCGGCACCCTTGTATACAGCACAGAAACCTTAGATCATGTATACCACAGTGCCCCCCCACACTGGTGATGTAGCGGTTTGTAGGGGCTCCAACTGTGTGCGGGCCCGTTGCCCTGCTGTTAATACAGCACTGCCCACAAAAGTAGGTGCCATTTTCTGGGAGCTAATACTGACTGTGGAAAACCATCTAGTGATTTCCCACCATTCTCATTTAGGGCGGGATGCATCCCGCCGCTCTCCGCATGCATGTCGCTGTGAGTAACGCCGGTATGTATGACGAACACCACAAAGGACCGCCCTCTCAGTAAGAACAACCCTTTGCGATGGAGGGACTTCCGGGTCTGTGACCCCGAAGCCCCTCTGGCGTCATTCTCCACATGCGCAGAAGGACGTATGTGCCACGGCGGATG
The DNA here is from genome assembly GCA_031769625.1 of Taudactylus pleione. Classification (NCBI taxonomy): domain Eukaryota; kingdom Metazoa; phylum Chordata; class Amphibia; order Anura; family Myobatrachidae; genus Taudactylus; species Taudactylus pleione. The sequence goes on from JAUIMM010000279.1 coordinate 1,191,256, forward strand.
CTGGGAGAGGTCGGATTTTTCTCACAGCACTCTCCCGATAGAAGCCCATACCCTTACCCACTGAAACCATGCCCCGGAGTGCGTCACTTTCTGGGGCTTGAGAAATGCAGTCAAACCCATATTTTCTGGGTTTGACTGCATTTTTACCTTTCCTGCATCCCGCTCTTACAGTGTAAGCCGTTAAGAGTAGTGTCAATGATAAATGACTTTGCTGAACTTATGCACCGGTAAATTTATCTGCTTTTCAAAAATACGTTGTTGCTATAACAATGACCAGTTTCCTAGCGATGAGTATTTATAAAATTGCGGATTTCAATTTATTGTGAAAAAGCGATTCGCCATCCTTCGGTTTAAACACACCAATGAATATTAAACTGCAAATAACATTGTTTAATCAGTTTAGAGAGCATTGTAAATCTATGGACCTTAAGAAATCGAGAGGATGTTCTCGGTGCCTGGAGATGGAAAATACATTTGTCATATGGGAGAAAATGAAAGAGGACGGATCTCAGACCTATACAGGGTACTTTGGGGCTCATAATTGGACAAGCTCTGATGCACAGATTTTCAATTACAATCGGAATATAAAATAAACCTGAGAACCTGGAGCGTAAGAAAATATAGCTCATCTCACCAATTATTACTTCAGCGTTCCAAATTACCTTTAACAAGCAGAAGTAAAAATCATCTTTAGACCACGGAAGTCATCCTTGTATAAACCTCTGGTCTGTCACGTGGCACACTCTGTAACACAAAGGGTGAGCAGTTGGTAGATTGGTAGTGCTTAGGGTCTGTTAGCCCAAGCCAATAGAGACTCAGGGCCAGGCTTGCCTACCCTCCCGATTTGGCCGGGAGCCTCCCGATTATCGGGTGCCGCTCCCGGCCCCCTGGAAAGGCAGGCAAGCCTCCCGGAAGTCTCACACACTCCCCACCTCCCCCCTGAAAAAAACAGAAATCCCCGCAGCGGGGGGCCCGGTGACACGAATCGCTCAGAATCGCGTCATTGTGGCCCCACCCCCTGCTTCACAATGCCGGAAATCACGTCATTGTGAAGAGGGGGCGGAGTCACGATGACGCGATCGTGCGGCTCCGCCCCCAGTGTGACCCAAAATGGCCGCCCCGCCCCCGGCTCCGCACCCAATGGCCGGCCCCGCCCCCCGCTATTAGCCGACAATCAGCTCCCTCCCGGAAGGCTGGATCTGATTGTCGGCAAGTATGCTCAAGGCCTGATTCAGACCCACTTGCGAGCGCTATGGGTCGATGGTGGCCCAGTGCACATATGTCGGCTCCATCGTGCGCATGCGCGAGACCCAGATAGCGACGGGCAAACCGTCGCTCCGGGTCTCGTACCAAAGGGGGTGTGCTGTCGATGTTGAGTGACAGCACACCCGCTTTGGTGGGTGGGCCTGGGGAGTGGCTGCGAGTGATGTCAGTGGGAGAGATTTCTGCTCTGTGAGAGCCGAAATCTCTCTGGGGCTTGCGGCAACGAGACCCTACCACAAGGGTCTCGTCGCAAGCCCGATGGTCGCGATGGTCTTGACCACCGCGACCATCTTCCTGGCTGCCAGGAGGCCTCTTTAAAAACAAGAAGGCCGGCCCTGATTCAGAGCGAGCGCTCTGTCAGAGCGTCCGGCTCTGAATCAGGGCCTCAGTTTAGTTAGGCGTGGAGCCTGACCCAATGGCTTAATGGGTAAAATATAGCTGTTTCTCTCTCTCTATTCTTCAGGAGATTGACGGTGAAGTACTGTCAATTTATTGTGTAGTGTACATCGTGTATTGACTGTATTTAGCCTGTGTTGCTGTATAGTGTTTAACCTGTGTGTTTGCATATTGTTTTTCTGATCACCTTCCATTTTCTTTTCTAACCTTATATCTTTAAATTCTTTACACATCTCTACTCTACCATTTTCCCATCTTTCTCTGTTCCTGTCCTTTCTTTCTCAATTCCTATCCTACTCTCATGGATCGCCCCCGGCGTTCCGTCGCATCCCTGCCTGGTACCTGAGTAATGCTGTGGTCGTGGGAGCGGGGTCCCCGACCGTGGCGCGCGGAAGGCACGCCGGTCGCAACATAGCAGGTGGCGTCCCTGTAGTAGGCTCCAGGGCTGCAGGGGGTGTTAGGCTATGCGCCGGCGCTCACGGCAGGGCGGCTATTAGAGGGCTGTCCAGTTTGCCCATCCCAGCCGCCCTTCCTGCGCCGTGCGTGAAGCCGCGTGTAGTGGGTTTGGCAGCGGGCCCGAGAATGGATGGGCCATCCACATCCCTGGCCACTAGGTTCGGCGGAACGAGGGGAGTTCTGCCCGCCCCTCCCATGTATAGCCTGGCCTTCCCGGTGCCCGCCGCTGCTCGCGCTAAGGCAGGATATTGGGCACCTGTGGCCCGTCGGGAAGCGGGCACGGTGCACGCATCCCCGGCCATGCGGTCCAGTAGACGGAGGGGGGTTGTGCCCGACTTCCCTCCACCACGATCGGCTGTTCCCACTCCCGCCACATCTTGCATATCGAAGCGAAAGGTGGGACCAGCGGCCCACCGGGGCTTGAGCGCAAGGCCCGCGCCTCAGGCATTGTGGTCCCATAGTTCAGGGATCGTTATAGACCCCATTCCACCCTGCACAGAATTCCATGACCAGCCTGCTCAGAGTAGCGGCGGTCATAGTGTTGCTAGGCAGGACACAGGGAGGAAAAGCGTGCGCAATCTGCTGGACGATGAGGACATTACGTCCCCCTTGGGTATCTGTGACTCTGCTTCTGGGGGTCATCTGGGGGCAGTTACCCCGCCCTGCGCTGGTCCACGCGGGGGTGGGGGGAGATACACCTGCTTATGGGTTAAGTCACAGGACCTACGCAGAGGTTGTGCCCGGGTCCCCAGTGCCTCGGCCGGGATCCATCACTGGGTCCGCAGCTGGCGCAGTGTTGCCTACAGAGGCCATATCCACTTTGTGTGCATCACTGCTATCTGCACTTGTGCCCTTGTTGTCTCATAATAGTGCTCAGACTACCTCAAGGGAGGGTGACTGTGGCGTCGCGGCACTTGTGGATAGGCTTGTCGGTGGTATGGGGCCACAGGAGCCCCCGGCGTCACGTCATGGATTGTAATTTCCATGCATAGAGGAACCCTTAAGCCAAGTGCGGTCAGATTCTGTACAAGACAACACTGTTTGTGTCCCAGCAGGTAAAGGTATATCTGATCCTGATATGCAGCATCAAGCTGGGAACGAGAGGGCTGTGGCCACGGTCGCTGACGGTGCATCTGGCCAGTCTGATGGTGAGTCTTCCATCGACCCCGATTGGATATATAGCTCGAGTGGTAGTCAGGATGCGTCCGTGCAGCGAAGCAGGCAGCGGAGGTGCCATAGGTCAGAGCAAGGGTCGAATAGCCTTTCCTCCACCTCCTCAGACTCCTCTGGGGCATCACGGCGATCAGACAGGAAAAGGGCCAGGTGGTATAAGCGCAAACATCGTTCGTCCAGCAGCAGCATGTCAGTAGATTCAGATCGTTCGGAAGGAGTGTTATGCTCTAATACAGCAGTGCTGCGTGGGGTGTGGCCCAGGGTCCGAGATTGTATCAGGCGTGGCCGTTATGTCAATGTATTCGTGCTGACCAGCCATGGCAAGAAGGCATGGGTAGCCGTGAAGAAAAAAGGGGGGTCGGGGCTTGATGGGGTCATGACCTATCGTGCATGGCTGAAAAACATGTATATCTTTGCCTCTTGCTACTTAGAGACACGGCCTGACGAACACATGCGCGTTATTAGGTACATGTATCTAATTCATGATATGCTTGCCAACTCCAGGAGCGGCGCATGGCGGGTTTATGAAGAAGAATTTCGTTGTAAGCAGCATGGTCGGGAGGTGATAGATTTTGGCACGAAAGATGTTGAGATTTTCATGGATGTCATCCAACCACAGCGCTCGCAGACGGAGGCGTTCCCCTTTCGTAAGGGTTTCGGGGGGCAGGCGGCAGCACCGGGTGGGGGTGGGGCGGCTCGGGGTCAGGTTCCAAGTTGGGGCATGGCAAGTGCTTTGCCTTCAATGGTCAATGCGCGTTTGGGGCGCACTGTTGTTTTTGGCACACCTGCATTCGTTGCGGAGGCCCCCACCCCATCAAGGACTGCGTGAAAGGACCAGGGGTTGTGGCTTGGGGAAAAGGTAGTAATACTAGTCGTGGTCCCGTGGATCCCTCCCCCAAGGAGAGCCCACACATTGGGTAGAGCCCCCACACCCGTTAGGGTCGAGGCCATGGCGTCATGGTTGGAAGTGTAAAGGCTTCGTGGCGTCGCAACGTTTTTCTGGGAAGGTTTTTCGATGGGTTTCCAGCTACCTATAATCGGCATCGTACAAGGGGCTTCGGGTCGGAACCTTCGTTCGGCTCGCGATATGCCGGCGGTGTTAAGAGCAAAGGTTGACAAGGAAGTGGAACTGGGTAGGATTGCAGGCCCTTTTCCAGAGCCTCCCATTCCAGGACTGGTGCTCTCACCGGTTGGGGTGGTTCCCAAAAAGGCATCGGGGAAGTTTTGCTTATTCAGCACCTATCGTACCCGAAGGGGCTGTCAGTGAACGATGCTATCCCGGACGAGCTATGTCAAGTGGTATATCAGTCTTTTGACGATGCACTTGAATTGGTTTGTTCATTTGGAAAAGGGGCCTTGATGTGCAAGGTCGATATAGAATCGGCTTTTCGGTTGCTTCCCCTCCACCCGCGTTTTTTTCATTTTATGGGGTTCCGACTTGACGACGGATTCTATTTTGACAAATGTTTACCCATAGCTTGTGCGATTTTGTGCGCCTACTTTGAACGGTTTAGCTCGTTTTTGCGTTGGTGCTAGGTCCAAGGGTTCTCGGGAGTCGGGGGTAGCACATTATCTTTTTGTTGGTCGGCCCTCATGATTCGCTTAGGTGTGAGCTGTTGTTACGGTGCGTGAACATGCTGTTTGTGAATTTTGGAGTTCCCATAGCAGCGGACAAGATCGAGGGCCCAACCACTAGGCTTTCGTTTTTGGGCATCAAAATCGACACGGTGGGGGGTTTTTGTCGGTTGCCGGAAGAGTGTGGCGCCTGCAGGATGAAATAGTGCTGGCCCTGTCAGTAAGTAAACTAACATTGAGGCAGGCACAGTTGCTGCGGGACTTGTTCAATTTTGCCTGTAGGGTGATCCCCGTCGGTAGGATTTTTTACAGAAAACTGGAAAGATTGACGGCTAAGGCGCACGGCCCCAATCATTTCTTGCGATTATCCGGGGAGATTAGGCAGGACCTGGGTATTTGGGATTCCTTTTTGATTAATTTCAATGGAGTTCGTATTTGGCAAGCCTCACCGGTCTCTAACGTGACCTTACAGTTATTCATGGATGCGGCAGGCTCAGTAGGGTTTGGTGCCTTGCTCGGGAGGTGTTGGTGTGCTGCTCATTGGCCCTCCAGCTGGGTGAAAGAGGAACTGACCAGGAACATGCTTTTACTAGAGCTCTTCCCTATCATGGTTGCGCTGGAGCTTTGCGGTGGGCAGTTGCATATTCTGGTGCGATAACATGGGTGTGGTGGCGGCGCTTAATCGACAGAAAGCTGCTGGTTTGCCCGCCATTCGAGTGATTGCACAAATTATATCGTGCTGCCTGCAATTTAATATTGGATTTAGTGCTAGGCATGTTCCTGGGATTAATAATGAGGTTGCCGATGCGCTTTTGCGCTTTGAGTGGGCAAGGTTTAAGAGACCTGCCCCTTGGGCGAACAATGTCGGTGACTCATGTCCCGATTATGTGTGGTGGGTGGTTCATTCAGCGTGGAGACACTAGCACACCGGTCCTTGGCCCCTGGGACCGACAGGGTGTACCTCGCTTCAATTCTCTTGAGGGAGAGATCTCGAGGTAGATCTGGTTTTATGATTCTTACTCAGGGAACAGGCAACATGGGCCGCGAGGCTCGGCCTGCGTTGTTTCCATTACGGAAAGGATGGTAAGGTGGGAGCTTGGTTTCCATCGGAGGCCGGCCCTACACCGCCTTGCCAGACTTTTGGTATTAGGACGCTGTGGGCAGGTGCAATGCAGCAAAGCCCCCCCTTTTTGCCCAGGGCGGGTGTGCTGGGGTTGTTCTAGCCGGGGGAGGTCACAGACAAGTTTCGACAGCCTCTCCGGGGTGGTCCTTGGTGTCCTCCTTCGCCCACTGGCAGGGGGTAACGAGGGGTTACACCTGCTTGCTGTGTCGTCGCCTGTTACGATCGGCCCGTCTAGTCATACACGGGATCAGAAGAGCCAGTGTTATGATGAGGGACGTGGTCGACGAGGGGGTTCGGAGCTGGGTATTATTACCTTATGTTACGCATGGCTTCGTGCCTTTGCTCATCCCAACTTGGGGACTACGGTAGCTACTCGCCCTAGGTGGGGGTCTTGAGGAATTTTTGTTTGACCACTGGTTTTAACTTTGGCTTATGCCAGTCGGTGGAGTGTTTGTGTTTTTGCCTCAAGCCAAGTTGGGATCCCTTCCCTGCCCAAACATCCCTCATGCCAGGTGTTAGGAATAGGTGCAAATAGGCCTAGTCTTAGCATGATACACACCCCTTAGATACAAAATTTTACCAGTTTTGCATATGAACCGCATTTTACACGATATATTAATATATTTTCCCTTAATTTTTCCCTGCCAGGATGTCGTCTAGATGAGTCATTTATTTGGATACTAGGGCATTCCTTTATATTTTGGCTCTCTAGGTCAGAGGCGCTTCTGTCTGCTGGGGAGTTCCCATAGTTAGCACATGTCCGGTGGATGGGGCACCGAGGCATGCGATGGGCACAGCTACAAGAGGTCCTTAGGGACACAGTGGCCAGGTTTGGGTACCCCCATTTCCTGGTCATCCATCTGGGAGGGAATGACCTGACTGACAGGACATGCTTGGATTTGCGCATGTCCATCCAGAGGGAGTTGCTGGTGCTCACCCGGGAGTGGCCTTTCTGTCTGGTCATTTTTTTGACAGAGATAGTCGCAAGACTTTATTGGAGAGGGGCTGAGCGCCCGGGAGCTATCGAGCTCTACAGAAGGAGAATTAACTCCATGGTGGATAGAGCCATCACAGGTAGTGGCGGTGCCGTAGTGGGGCACTCGAACATCTCAGTTGTGGACATGCACCTTTATAGGCCCGATGGCGTGCACCTGTCTAGGGGTGTGTTAGAGATTTTCTCTAGGAACTTGTTTAGTGCCCTAAGGAATTTGGATGCTTAGGGTCAGTTGGAGTTTGACAGTTAGTAATGGTGGCGGCGGCGGACCTTGTCCTCGTTTGGCCGGTCTTGTATGGCCTTTTCATTAAGTTTAGCAGTGTTGGTCTTTCATTGATTCCTGGGGGGTTGCCCATGCGGCTGGGGCGGACTTGAGGGCGCAGTGAGCACCACCGGTCCAGGTGGCTACGGTCCCCCTCGGATGCACGGGGGCTCCCCAAGTTGTAATTCCCGCAAGGTAGGGCAGGAGGCCTGTACACCTTGCGAGTTGCGGGGGGAAAGGGGGCAGTTGGTCCTGATGTTCCATTTTGTGGCGGGCTGTTCAGGCCTGTAGTTTTTGTTATTTTTCTAGTTAGAAATTATGCTAAATAGTTAAATTGTGCATAAAATAGGTTCTATTAAATAGGTTTCTAGTTTTGATATTAATAAAAAGCTGACCCATTTTCACCCAATGCTATGTCTCTGTCTTGTTATTTTTAGATTAGGCATGGTGGGTTTTGTGTGGCATGAGTGTGCGGAGTGATCGGACCATAAAGCGTTTAAGACCACGGAAGTCATCCCTTTATGACAGGAGTGACATAAACCTCTAGTCTGTCACGTGGCACACTCTGTAACACAAAGGGTGAGCAGTTGGTAGATGGGTGGTGCTTAGGGGCTGTTAGCCAAGCCAACAGAGACTCAGTTTAGTTAGGGGTGGAGCCTGACCCAGGGCTTTTATGGGTAAAATATAGTTGTTTCTCCCTCTTTTCTTCAGGAGATTGCCCACCCACCCTCCCTAATTTTCAAGTGGTTATTCTTTAGTCAATGTCAGCTTATGTTGTAGTGGCCGGTCTTGTATGGCCTTTTCATTAAGTTTAGCAGTGTTGGTCTTTCATTGATTCCTGGGGGGTTGCAGATGCGGCTGGGGCAGACTTGAGGGCGCAGTGAGCACCATCGGTCCAGGTGGCTACCCAAGTTGTAATCCCTGCAAGGTAGGGCAGGAGGCCTGTACACCTTGCGAGATGCAGGGGGAAAGGAGGCATTTGGTCCCGATGTTCCATTTTGTGGCGGACTGTTCAGGCCCGTAGTTTTTGTTATTTTTCTTATTATATTGATAAGCATGTTGCTTCTGCTAGGCCATTCAAGTTAGAAGTAAGACAGAGTGCATTTCATATGCATGGAGGTAATTAAACACCTGAGCCTGTGGGTGTCGGCCTCTGGACAGGAAGGGGCTAGTGGTTTAGTGAGATAGTGTTGGGGGTGGGATTAGGTTTGGGTAGCCTATATGATTGGGCAGTGGGTGGGGTTAGGTTTGGTTAGCCTATAGGATTGGCAGAGGGTGGGTCAGTGCTATTCCAGAGTTGCTGCTTGGCAGCCATTTCATAGAAATTTCTCTGGTCGGCTGTTTAATATTCATTGAGTTGTTTGGTGTCGGCTTTTCTTGCGGTGGGAAAGAACGGTAGCAGTCGCCATCTGTCTTTGGAGCTTGAGGTGCTCTCCCTTCTAATACATGTCTTAGGCTGATTCTACCCTACCGGGGTCAGCGGCAACCACCTAACCAGGTGGGCCTCACATCGTGTCATTGGGGTGGGAGGTGGATGCCTTGGGCGGGGTAATGGGCTGGCTGCTCGCCTCCCATTTAGAAGATCGACGTGAGTATGCAGTTGGTGATCTTGCATTGTGGGGCCGTTCTTTCTGCGCCACCATACTGTGTCTGTCTTTCTTTCTTCTTCTATTAGTTAGTTCAGTTATATATTAAATAGTTTAATTAGTTTAAGAATAAATAAATCTGACCTTCCTTTCCCCTTATACAAGTCTCTGTGTCGTTATTTCATTATGGTTATGGTTGATAGTTTACCCTGCACTGTTAGGAGGGAACACTCATCACGCAATGGGGAGTTTAAATACAGGTAAAAGATAAAAGGCATTACAAAGTCGTGTCATTGATTTACACAGTGGTAATTGTACAGTGCCATCAACCATATCTACTAAAGGAGATGGCACCTGGACTGGGGAAATATTATTTTAAAATAAATTATAGTAAAGTTGTGGAACATATATACGTGATGGGCGTGCTACAGATTTGTGGAACTTTTTTTTTTTTAACATTTTTTTTTGTGCTAATTGATTTTTTTTTTACATATTCTCTAGAAAATCATGTACTCTAAGTATAAAATGAAACATAATTTTTTTCCTTATCCCTCTGCTTGGGAAAGAGTAAAGGAACCAAGCAGCTCACCTTATATTCAATTGCAGCTAGTTGGCGCGTGAGCCCTCACCCTTGAGTATATGGACCTCATTCAGGGCCGGTCGCACAGAGCGTGCGGTCGGTTTGAATGAGGGGAGGACGTCTTGAATTTTCAAGAGGTCCTCCTTTGCGGTGGTAAGGCTGTGGGTTAACACCCACAGCCTTACGACCGCCTAAGGTGATGGTTGCGATGGTCAAGACCATCGCGACCATCAGGGCTTATGACGAGACCCTAGGGTAGGGTCTCCTTTGTCGTAAGCCCAGGAGAGCTTTCGGCTCTGTCTGAGCCGGAAGCTCTCCACTGACATCACTAGCGATGTCAGTGGGGCCACCCCCAAATGGTAGGCGTTCCCATGGGAACGCCTCAGTTTGGGCTGCCACCCCCCCGGCCCGCCCCTTCCATACGGGGCGAGCTGTCAATCAACATTGACAGCTCGCCCCCTTTGGATCCAGACCCGCTACGACCGGCGCTGTCGTAGCGGGTCTCACGCATGCGCACGACGGCGCTGGCATTGTCGTGCGCATGCTCTGTGGGGGGCCATCGACCCGGTCCGAGCGCATCGGCGCTAACGACCGGGTCTGAATGACCCCCTATGTCCCGTGTTTTGTGAATTTAATCACTAAATTCACCTCCCAGTTTAAATGAATGCAATTTTATTATTTTTTTATTATTAGTTTACATGCTGTAGTTCAAACATATTACGCAGTGCTTTTTAGAGAACTTTTAAACATTCACAGTAGTCCTTGCTCCAGTGGAGCTTATAATCTACATGCTCTAAAATATACACACTAGGGTTACATTTTTTTTTTCAAATGCTGATTAACTCTCCAGTGTGTACTTGGAAAACTTACCTACTCTCCAAGCACGTCCTGGAGACCCCTGAATTAATACAAAGAGAACATTCTGGCTTACCTTACACACATCCGTAATGTTTAGCAAGACTGCGAAACCATCGGTACAATCGAGAACCATCGCAGCCTCACGCACACTAGCACAAGACCCGACCTTACTCAGGAATTGCTAACCTCATCGCACGCTATGAGGCCTCAGGCTGCGTAGGGCATCGTAGTAGCTAATTTATGCACGCCCCTGCAATGGCGCTCAAATGCACTGGCACGCCTGCGTTTCCCCGACCACCCCTCCGTCACCACCCACAAACGGCACTTCCTGTCAATCACTCTGCGATTGGTCTGCGTAGTCACGGCGATGCCTACTCATGCGCAGAATGCAACAGTCAGCCAATTGCATGCGTAATCGCAGTTGCGATGGGTAATGACTCAGGCCCACAGTTTGTTGTTATAGCTCAACACAGGCCACCGCCATTCTCCACCCTCAATCGCCCATGGAGACTGAAAGTGGGCCTCTCACCGCTCGTACCCTCCATCACACTGTGGAGCACAAAAGGAAGGCTGAGATTAGCATTTTGCATATTCCCGCAACCATTATTGAGCGAGCGTCTGTGAAACAGGTGCTTAAGGCCATACTTGCCGACATTCCTGGGCAGCTTTCCGGGAGCAGCAGGAGGGGACCTGTGCTCTCCTCTTCGGGGGGGGGGGGGAGGCAGACAATAGATTGCACTAGGCACCGCCCCCTTTACAGAAACCCCCCGCGATTTGCCGGTCCTTGAGAAGGGGGCGGGGCTAAATTACGCGATTTGCACCATTTAGCTCCGCCCCTTCCCTAAACTCTCACATTGGTCGAGTTGTATTTTCAAAATGGGAAAACGCCTGGATGAGAGTTTAAATCGTCAGTTTTTTGTGTCTGAAAAACATGTGAGTTTGCTCTGTTGCTTTGTTCTCGGACTCTATTATATTGGGCGAGTTTAAAAAGTATCAGACAACGCTAACATTTTCTAAACTCTCACCCTATGGAGCCTATTCATTAAACCTAAAAATTCGATGAAGATAATTAGGTTTAGAACTCGCATGGAGTTCTACCTAATTATAGGTGGAATTCATCATTCCACCACTCCATAAGTATCTATTCCGAAAAGCTGTCATTTTTGCGATGACAGCTTTTCGGGAAATAGATACTTTTCCCTGCCTACACTACCTTATCGCATCTGGAAACAGTGCTGCACATGCGCTGCTACATCTGTAAAACCAGCACTGCCTACAGATGCGTTAAGTTTGTGCACCCCCCCGACCCCACCCCACCCCACCCCCCCTTCGGTCATCTCCCCCCCCCCCGACTTACCTGTCCGCACAGCAGCCTCCGGCTCCGTCCTGCTGGTTTGTCATGTGGTTTCCCAGCAGACCATATGACAGATTACAAAAAAAAAAAAATGTTTTTTCTTTTTCTAAACTTTCTTGTGATCTGTTGGGGAACACACATGACAAACCAGCCTCCGGAGCCTGAGAACGGAGCAGAGCGCCGGAGGGACTCGTCGGGGGACCTGCACACGTGGATACAGGTAAGCCGATTCTGCTATTCTCCACCTCACAGTGGTGAATAGTAACTGCATCAAATTCCGAAAATTCATAATTTTCGGAATTTGATGAATACCACAATTTCCACATCCCCATACTAATGTACTAATGTACTAATATACTAATGTATGGGGAGTGTGGAAATTAACGCAGGGGAACTTAGCAAGGAGATATCTGTGATATCTCCTGTGCTAAGTCTGTTCATGAATACCAAAATAAGGTTATTTAAGGAAAATGTCCTTAAAAACGTTATTTTAGTGTTGATGAATAGGCCCCTATAACATTTGGCCCCACGTCTGTGCTCTCAGACAGCATCTTCTGTCCTCACTATATTACAGTCTCCCCAAGACAATAAGTTCTGTAGACTTTACAGCAGTAATAGCCAAAGCTGCCTGGAGGACCAGAGAAGAATTGAGATTTATTTCTACGTGCTATTGGATAAACAGCATAAAGTAAACACCATCAATAAGATATTAATGCAGCTTTAGTGATGCATGATCTCATTTCTCATTACAAACTTTGCTCATTAGACTCCATCTTATTGCTATATTAGCAGCTGTGTCATTTATATTCATTCAACACCGAAATATCATGAAGGATAAGGGGCACCTGTGATCACATAAACCTGTGTCAGGCAATGTAAACAATGTACATTTGTTACTACAGCCAGAGACTGGAAACTGGGAGATTATGGAGATGCATTTTCATTTACAGTATGTGTACAGCTCCTTTATAGGGAATTAACAGTATGCCCGTGGCGAACATATTGCCAATTTGAACCCAGAACATACGTACAGAACATGCTCGCTAGTTAATGGCTACATCATATGTTAATCCGACGGAATCGGGTAATAAAAAATGTGTGTGAAACATAACCGGCTAAGCCAGGCCCTTTTATGGTTTTGGGGGATTTTTTTATTGTAATGTTTTGCCAATTTGTAAGTGCAATGATATATTTGGCCATGGGCTTTGAAGCAAAATGGACCGTTTCTGGGGGGTACTGCAAGCTGAGCCCCTATAGATGCAAATGATAATGCACTGTTACTCCGCCTCACCGTCTCTCAGCCTCCCGCCAATCAGCAGCTGCCGGCAGCTCTCGTGGAAAGCATAGAAATGAGGCGTTGCTTTCCAGGTGCAAACCTGGTGCTGATTGGCTAGGAGTTGCGAGCCTGGAATTGACATGTTGGAGAAAGTAGGTGAGGGAAGAGCGCCCCCTACGGCATCAGCCTCACGCAGCCAGGCTGCCAATCAGGAGCCAAACTGGGCATAACGTAAACAGTGTCCGCACATGGCTATGGCGCCGGGTCCATGTGAGAGCACAGACCACCAGTAGTGCGTGAGAACAGCAGCCGGCGGCGATCACCCCTATCCCGCTTCCCCCGGGTCACTGTGCCGGCTCTGTGTTCTGGTAGTTTTCTTGACATTTTAAGGTTAGCTATACTAAAGCATTTATTATGGTTTTTGCCTAATTTTTTTTTCCAGCAAATTGTATACAGTTTTATTCCAAATTCTGTAATTTATTGCTGATTAAAATCCGTCACAAAAGAATCACATTAATATCTTAATTAGTCTTTGAGATATTCAAATTCAAAGAGCGTTTCCGCACAAAAGGACTAAGCAAATTATATATATAAGATTACCAATAAGCAGTGGGGGCTCCAGAAGTGCGGCTGCAGCACAGTCCAAATCCAAATAGGGGAGCCACACCAACTAACAGTTAGTCCCAGCCAGCGATGTTTGGGGTGGCAGTTGGTGTGGCTCCCCTATTTGGATTTTGGACTGTGCTGCAGCCCCACCTCCGGAGCTGCTTCTGCCAATAAGGCATCTCATACAGCCGAGTCTGCGTCTCTGTCTTTAGCCGCAGTAGCGTCTGCGACTTTATGCTAACGCCACTACACAGCCCTTCCCTGATGTAGATCAATGTGCAAAGACTGAGATGCCCACTTTCAGTGACCGTCAAAGGTGTATTTATAATGGGTGCAGGGGGGAGCACCGTGCACCCTGCACTCATAGTCTACTTACAGTACCTTGTGCCGGCAAATGGGTCCCTCCTCCTCCATTGCGCCATCCTCCCAGTGCCATCTTTGGGAAGATGGCACCGTGCAGTGAAAGCAAAGACTCTGGCTCTGTTAGTAGGATGAGAGAAATTGTACTATAAATCGCCCGTTTACACAGCCTGCATATTTGTATGCTCTATTATTCAATGTTAGCCACTTGGAGTTACTAATGACCCTTTGGACCAGAGGCACATTGACCATAAACTTAAGCAAGAGTTTTCCCAGTGGGCTGAAAATCATCGATGGTTTATGGCCGATGTCAAATGATTTTGACATCGATGGGGGAGTACAAGATGGTTTCCCTCCATCGATGTAAAAAACATAACCAAATGTTTTTTTTTTTAAACCAAGGGCCGGGACCGGGAGCATAGCTCCACCCTGGCACATGTGAAACCCCGCCCCCATGTTCTGATTGGCCTACGGGCCAGTAAGTCAACAGAAAGAAAGATGACCATCGGTTGGTGAAACCATTGATGGTCATCCAGTGAATAGTTTGTAACCATCGTTTGTTACTTACTATTTTACCATCGATGGTAACCATCGATGCTTACACCAGCGATGGCCATCCCTAATTTTATTTATTTTTAAATATGTGATCCGGAGCTGGCCCTGGCATGTTAGTAGCTGAATAGCGGTTGGCCCCTCCCCATGGGCTGGCTACCTATGGCTGTGCTTCCTGGATCAGTCAGCCCACCCCTTCCTGTTCCCATTACTCACATTTGTATAATGACTGCAGTAACCGGTGCCCTCCTTTCCCTCCACCAATTAAATATACTTAAGTAGGGACCAGCGTGAGGTAGAATGGTGAATGCAATGGCCACTTCGGGGACTGGAGCATGGAGCAGCTCAAGACGTGAGTTGACAGTTGCCCTGAGCACCATAGCCTGGCAACAGTGCCCGCGGCCCACCAGTGCAAGAACTAGGTGCGCGTTCCTGCTCTGCTGTTACAGGCTGCTAATGGTGGCATCTCCGTGCCGGCGGGAGATGGTGGGAGAGCTCAGGATGGATCGCTCTGTGCCGGGTCTGAAGATGCCAGCAGTGCCGACACCCAGCAATGTCGAAGAGGCCCTGGGCCCCCATGGCAGCGTATACATCATCTCTGGCCTGCAAGGAGGGGAAGCAAGTAAAGGGTCATGGAAGAAGTGATACCCTCAGAGGAGTCGTACTTTGGGGAAGTCTTCCAGGATAGAGAGGCCAGCCCAGTCAGGAGGACAGTGGGCCTGATTCTTTACGGAGCGCAATATAGCGTACGCATGCAGTTCAACTGCGATAGTATACTAATCCATAGCGATCTCAATGCAGCCGCAATGCTACATAAGGACGGCAACTTCACCTACAGGCACATCCGTAATGGTTAGCAAGACTGCGAAAACATCGGTACAATCGAGTACCATCGGACCCATACACAAAGTTAAGGCAGGTCAGACCTCACTCAGGAATTGCTAACTTCAGCGCACGCTACGGTATGAGGCCTCAGGCTGCGTATGGTATTGCAGTGGATAATTTATGCACGTCCATGCAATGGGGTTCAAACACACTGGCACGTCTGCGTTCGGCCGATCACCCCCCCATCTCCACCCCCAAACGGCACTTCCTTTCAATCACTCTGCTATGGGTTTGTGTAGCCTCTTCGATCGCAGTCCTGATCGCAGTATCTGGTTTACGCATGCGGACTGCAATGCATATGCATGCGCAGTACGCAACAATTGGCCAATTGCATGTGTATTAGCAACTGCAATCCTTGCTGAATCAGCCCCAAAGAACTGATTAGGGGAGTAAGGAGATAAATAATGATATATGATAAATACTGCAACTTAAGCCTTGTCCAGGAGTGGAAGGTCACTGCAGTGTGGCATGATTTGAGCCGTGGGCACTGCATTGTGGCACTATATCAGTGTGCAGCTATAGGGGCAGCAAGAATGTGAGGCTATGGGGGCAGCACCAAAGGAAACCGGCCATGACTGGAGCTACTCTGCTGCAGGGACTGGAGGAGGAGCTACTATGCTGTTGGGTAATGGAGCTGCTCTGCTGCAGGGACTGGAGGAGGAGCTACTATGCTGTTGGGTAATGGAGCTACTCTGCTGCAGGGACTGGAGGAGGAGCTACTATGCTGTTTTGTAATGGAGCTGCTCTGCTGCAGGGACTAGGAGCAAAAGGACACTGGCGGAAGTGGAGGAGGGAGATCGGGTCACCGCATGGAGAGTGCATGGAGCCTGCAACCTACCGTCCGGATTCAGCATATCTGTGTAAAACATGTACTTCTGGTTTGTGACTCTGGTGTACCTCGGCTGCCTGTAACTCTCTGTCCAGTCTGATCGCAGGGGGCACTGGTTGTACTACTTACACACAGGGTACACTCAGGGGTTAAAGTGGGCCAGAATGGGGAGGAACTGCGGTCCGTCATTTCTATTTGGAGACTGAACCAGTTCCACCTCCTCTGGCCCACCTCAGTCCGGTGCAGCAGGGAGGCTCCATTTGTGGAGTGCCCGCAGAGATTTTGTTACCAGCGGGTGCCTGCTCCTTCCTCGTATTGGTAGCTGAAATTATGTGGATAGATCCCCTTCAGATTTTGTACCCTGACGTCATCAGTTACTGTTGAACGTCATTCCCTACAATCCATGTGGACTGTGACAACTTGGGGTAATTAGCCTGGTAGATTGGTGTCAGTGGTGCAATGATTAGGTGCAGAATTAGAGTCCACACGTGGCATTCCAGTGAAATAAATGAAAATGATGCTTTACTTCCAGCATGGAAACCAGTAAACAGAAATAAAATAATAAACAACCTAGCCCTTTCTTAGGGCACTAGCTCACTTCTTGAACCCTCTCTGTAGAAACAAGTAATCTACTTGAAAATCTTTCACAGTCTCTGAGATTTGTGGTCCTTCCTGCCACATGCAGGACTGGACTCTGGCCTCCTGGCCTGATATAGCTTTCTCAGCTTGTTGGCTGCTGCCTCTCACAAGGACAGTGTCAGAGGTATATGGATCTGCCTGCCTCCTTGCAGGTATGATCCTGACCACCTGGTCTGCTTCACTCACACTGCAGCCCCACCTGGACTGTCTGACTGTGTCCACCAGCAGCCTCACCTGAGCGCTGGTCATATGGCAGCATTACACATCTTCCCACAATGCTTTTGTACTCTGTGTGGGCCAATCTCTCCTGCCACACACAGAATCTGCTGCTCACCAGCACCATCTCTGGTGATACTGCCACATATCCCCCTCCCCAGCTTGAAACCCCTGGGTTCAGCTACATGGGATGGGGCATTCACATTGCGAAGTCCCTCTTCATTATTCTCAGAACCATCCACCGGATCCAAGATTATCCAGATTCTGGTAACTTCTGGGGGTCGCATCCTCCAAGTTCCGGAGGTAATTTTTCTCCTTACTTTATGGTACCAATGGTGGTACTTGCTTTCTTTATGCAGTACTTGAGGCTCACCCTTGGGTACTGTGGCAGACATTAAGAACTTGAGGTAACTTTTCCCAAAGTGACACACTTCCTCTTTACTCTTGCCACTTAAACCTACTAAAGGCATGCCTTTTGGCCAACTTCTACTTGACCCAACTTTAACCTGCTGCCTGGAAGCCCTATATTGGCTACTGGCATACTTCACTGATGGCCCCTTGGAAGAAGAGGAGCTAACAGTATCCTGAGAGTCACCAGCATCACAACTTCTGGACCTTGGCTTTATGTCAACAGACCATGTACTGGCATTGACCCTCATACTCCGGACTCTCATGTTCACATAAGGTACATGAGTGTTTACTCCATTGATCCACAGACTTGATCTCATGGCTCTGATGGCTATCTTCCACTTCATTAAGGCATAGTTCTCTTGGACTTTCTTGTGCTCCCGTTTTTTGAGCCTTGAAAATATGATGAACAATTTCAACATGTTCCACCAGCACAGGTTGAAGTTCACGCTCCACAACTTCAAATTCAGCCACTCTCAACTTTTGTACAATTATTTCAGACTCTGCCATGTTTAATTCACATTGCAAATCCATTTCTTTGGTATTCCTCTCCACTTGGAATCATTGCAACTGGTCCCATGTACTTAGCAGACACTTCTCAAGGTTCTCACTCTGTTCTTGCATCTTCCAAGCCCTGCCATGAGCAAGGTTAAGCTCTCTCTCTCCAAATATTCAATTTGCTCTGCAGCTTTATGCAGACTTTCCTCCAGGAATACATTTCTTTTTGTCAGACCTTCTGAAACTGCTCTAGCTGCAGCTAAATTGGAGTGGACAGTTTGTACTTGCTGCTTACAGCTGACTTTAAGATGGACCACCTCCATATCTTTTCCTTCAAGGTCAATTTCCCATTGAGCGTGAGTCTGCAGCATCTGGAGATACTTCTCTTTTACTTCACAAAACTATCCCGTAAGAAAATTTTCTCCAATTCACAATCTTTAAGCTCTACTTGAGTGGAGACAATTAAAGAGTCTTTTTCCTTTAACAGCAGAGCCAGATCCGCCACTTTCACTTGCGTGCGATCTGCATCACTCCGATGTCTCTGGACACCTTCTTTCAATTCCTCCACTTCCTGCTGAAGTACCACACACTTTTGCTGCAATTCAACAATATATTGCTGTAATATGTCATTCTTTGCTAGCAGCACATCATTCTCACACTTTGTAACACATTTGAAAAGTTTAGCTTCCTCAAGGCATTCAGACATAGCTGCCAATTTGAGGTCTGTCTCTTTAAGAACTTCAAATTTTTTTTTATTTTTTCCTGCTCAAATGCCATTTTCAAAGAGGACAATTCACTTCGTAATTTTCTTCCAGCTTGCTCATGAAAATTTCTCTTATCAGCCAATTGTTCCATTAAGTCATCAATCTTCCCAGCATAATACGCATTACATTCATTGAAGACTTTATATCAGCCTGGAAGAATTTGACAGTATGAGTAGTCCTCTCTGGACGGACCTTGCTCCATACCATGGCCATGCACACTGACATCTTTATATTCAGACTGTAAACTCCAGCCCAGGTTTTCCATATCTCTAGACTGAGAATGACACTTTGTAACAAAAATTTTGCCTTTAGAATTTTTCTTTTTATTTCCCATGATTCTTGGCACAAAATACACAGTAACAACTTGTTTTTGTTTTCACTGTATCACACTTTGCCTTTAAAAGTATTTTCAACATGGCAAAACATTTTTCTTCATGTGGCACTACAATTACCAGCATGTATCAAACAGTCTCAATAGCCTTTCAATAGGAACCTCTGCTCCCTCAGTACCACACCTTGACTTAATGAGCATGAGCAATTCACCAGGATAAACCACACAATTTCTTTTAACCCTACCAATGCTGAGGAAGTACACTTGCAGACAATTTTTTTGTTTAAACAACAGACTTATCTTCATGCGCCAGCTTGATGAGCATTCCACCATGCAGGTGCAGTGAGTCTCCTTTTGGCTTCTAGGAGAGTACAATTATGCAGTGCAACAAGCATCCATATTTCCATTTGTATTCCACGTTTTCTGCAGCATAGATCTTTTTGCATAAAATCTGTATGCCCGCATTCTCCACCACATGTGACAACTTGGGGTAATTAGCCTGGTAGGTTGGTGTCAGTGGTGCAATGATTAGGTGCAGAATTAGAGTCCACACGTGTCATTCCAGTGAAATAATCAAAAATTATGTTTTACTTCCAGCATGGAAACCAGTAAACAGAAATGAAATAATAAACAACCTAGCCCTTTCTTAGGGCACTAGCTCACTTCTTGAACCCTCTCTGTAGAAGCAGCTAATCTGCATGAAAGTCTTTCACAGTCTCTGAGATTTGTGGTCCTTCCTGCCATGTGCAGGACTGGACACTGGCCTCCTGGCCTGGTATAGCTTTCTCAGCTTGTTGGCTGCCGCCTCTCACAAGGACAGTGTCAGAGGTATATGGGTCTGCCTGCCTCCTTGCAGGTATGATCCTGACCACCTGGTCTGCTTCACTCACACTGCAGCCCCACCTGGACTGTCTGACTGTGTCCACCAGCAGCCTCACCTGAGCTCTGGTCATATGGCAGCATTACACATCTTCCCACAATGCTTTTGTACTCTGTGTGGGTGGATCTCTCCTGCCACACACAGAATCTGCTGCTCACCAGCACCATCTCCGGTGATACTGCCACAGGATATAGAGGGGGAATATAAACCTGTGGTGAGCGAAGCAAGCCACCATGCCAGAAGCGTGGTGAGTGAAGCGAGCCCACGAGGGGCCAAGTTTATTTTTTTGGTGAACTGTATGGGCATGGGAACGCACTTCTGCTGCACTCCACATCACTTCCAGGTAACAATACTGAAGGTGAAATATACCCTTCCGTAGCTGTAGGCTGGAGTTCACTAATGAGCTCCGGCTTCTGGCTTCCACAGTGTGCACTATGGAAGAAATGTCATGACATCTCTCCCATAGTACCAAGGAGCAGCTAGGTGGACCGAATGGCAGCAGACACAGGATCAGTGCTTAAGGTAAGTATTGTAGGTTTTTTTGTGTAAGCGGCACTACTACCTACTACAGGGGGCTGTTTTAAATGTGGTAATCGCACAACTTGCAAATACATAGAGCCAAAAAAGGAATATCTGCATAGATATGGAAAAAAATATATTATAAGAGACTTCATTAACTGCAAAACTGTGGGAGTAATATATTGCCTTTCCTGTCCCTGTGGTTTCAACTATATTGGAATGACCAAGAGACAAATGAGACAAAGGGTCTTAGAACATGTTAGAAATGTAAAAAATGCAAGAACTGACCACATAAATTTCAAACCCCTAACTAGTGTCACAAGACATTTTCTAAAAAAAACATAATAGCAACCCAATCATTTGAAAGCCTATGGAATGGAAAAAATTAAATTGGGAATAAGGGGAGGTGACATCACAAAAGAGCTTTTAAAAAGGGAAGCTAGAATGATATTCCTTATGAACAGCATAGAACTAATGGGATGAATGAGAACATTCAGTATGGTGCCTTTTTGTGAAAATAGGAGAATGATTCGATTTCACCTACAAAACACAGGATTAATACTCATGACAACCCAAACATCATAGATTTCAACCTCCTGGAGGGTTGATAGAATAAAGACTGAAGAAGAAGATCTATATATCTATGAGATGACATTATGATTATTAACCCTTCTTTATAAGATCAATAATAATACCTAGTTAGAATTTAAATTCTAATAAACCACAGAATATAGACAAATGTCCAAAGATGAAAGTTCCACTAAATGATCAACAAGAAAAACACAGATTATGATATGGAACCCATTATGAAATAAATATAATGGTGTATTGATCCCTAAAGGTATAAGATAGGTATCACAGTTTGATATGATACACTACACTACACTACATACACATAATGTCTTTTTATGAAAAGTATATATATATATATATTTATTTGAGTTTAATTTGATTTAAAAAATACCACATTATAAATAAATAAATATTAATCACTTTAACACTAATTTAGATTACATAATACAACACACCAGCCTTACTATACCTGATATGTACATCAATTTATTTACTTAATGTAGAATATGATTAACACAATATGGTTTAATCACAAACACTTAATTTGGGATTATATTTTAGTTTTAGTGAAAGGGACAAATGAACCAAGTACAAATTCTTAATATTATTTAATATAAGAACAACATTAATAACACAATTACATCTATATACACGTATCTAGAAATAAATTTATGGAGACAAAAGGATATGGATGTGACTTTTAGAGAGAATATATATATGTACTTTTGTCACTATTAAATTCTGATCAATCTGTTTTAGATGATCTTCATATATTAATATTGGATGAAACATGAGTCTTTTTTATATATATCTAATTTCCAAAAGGATATAGTAAAAAGCATAGCCAAAATGACACTTAAAAAAATATATATACCCATACTCTAGAAAATAAAAGTTACCATCCATTAATTAGGCTTTTTTTAAGCAATTTATAACTAACAATTATGATAATCCTAATAGACGCAGCTTTATAATGGTGGGATTATTTACAAAGGATATTATGTATGTAATGAATTATAGGAATATACATTAGTGAAAATATATAACCATTTTTACTTGTAACAACTAATTATGACATCATTATTAATTCCGGACTGTTACGAGATAATAGAAGGTATCTGTAATGTTAACATTTCAAACGGTCATACTGAACCCAGACAACCAATCAGAGATGGGTAAATATGGAATGACAGGGATTGACAAATATGAATGGAGTAGATAGGATAAATACCGGCTATGAACAACACTCTGGTTGCACTGCCTTGACAAAGCAGCCCCAGGTGAAACGCACGTCGGCGTTCCCTAAGTGCTGCCGGACATCGCACAATTGTATGCGGCATCTGTAACATATTATTATATACACGCTGATATGAAATCATATATATAATGCATGTGTGTAGAGAAAAAAAGGAAAAATCTGTGACCTGCTAATGTATATACGCTAGTGTGGAATCATATTCACAATGTATGTATATAGAGACATATAGAGAAAAAATCCAAGTTGGGATGGAACATTAGTGAGCACATTAAGTTCTCTTACCATACTTGAACAATATGCTTTACTATGAGCATATGTTGTAGAGTCTGCCTAGGATTACGATAAAAGTAAAGGCAAACCTGATTAACACATATGAAGTCTATACAATGTCTTATTACAAATGTCCTATCTGTGAAATTTTCCAACAATTAAGAGATCTACACCTGTGGTAGAAAGTATCAGTGTTAACAGCCTTCCACTAGCAACATATTCTTTGACAATATTGAAAAAAATGCGCATACTGCTGTAACTGATAAATATAGGACTGCGATTGGGATAATACTTCAGGTTAGAGATCCATATTCCAAAAGGACTTTCTGTTGAATAAGCAGTACTATAGAAGAAGAACTAAAATATCACACAGCATTGTTATTTGATATCTATATAGATAAGGAGATCGAAATTGACCGGCAGCATCAGGAAGTGTATTTTTTAATCACTTATTCTTTACTTTTTGTTCACATTCTTTACAAATTGTATTATTTCGCCACACATCCATATCATATTTTAAAAAAATATACTAATAGAGATTATACATTTTTAATAATATTTCAGAAATCAAAATATAGACATACCTGGCCCATAATAGTGCACTGGGCATTGCATCTTATTCTTTTCTCGTTCTGATATGACATTATATTGTACCTATATAAGATGATCCGGTAGCACCTAAATTGATAAAAATATCAATCAAACTGAGCTTTATGTGAAAGACCCTTTAATTAAAATTCCAGAATCCAAAGAAAAACATTTTTCATACAATATTGTCAGTGTGGCATCATCATGTTTTTTCTTAATAGGCACTACTACCTACTACAGGGGGCATTACTACAGGGGGCATTACTATTGGGGGCACTACTACTCGGGGCACTACTACAACCATTACTACAGGGGGCATTACTACTAATGGGGGCATTGCATAAGGGGCACCACTCCTGAGGGCACTGAATAAAGGGCACTACCACTGGCGGCACTGCATAAGGACACCACTACTGTGAGCTCTGCATAACGGGCACTACTACATGGGGAACTGCATAAGGGGCACTACAACTGTGTGCACTGCATAAGGGGCACTACCACTACTGGGGGCACTTCATAAGGGGCACCACTACTGGGGGCACTTCATAAGGGGCACCACTACTGGGGCACTGCATAATGGGCACTACTGCTGTGGGCATTGTGTGTAAGGGGCACTACTGCTGTGGACATTGTGTATAAGGGGCACAAATGTGGGCATTGTGTAAAAGGGGCACTTCTGTGTGTCGTACATGAATAAGGGACACTATTATGTGGTGTAATGTGAATCAGGGGCACTATATGCGGTGTTATTTGGATAAGATTGTGCTACTGTGCAGCATCATTTGAATTGGGAATACTATTGTGTGGCCATGGCCTTTTCTTTTGAGACCACACCCCTTTTTCAATGTGCTCCTATGGCCCGCGCTGTCCCTTTGTTGAAAAAGTGCTAAGGAGTGGGGGTTCCACCACTTCTCTAGGACCACTTTAAGCAGTGGGTACTAATACATAGCACCTGTCTGTACTTGTCACAGAAACTCCCCTGTGTGCATCCATTTAAATACATATTTAAACAGGAGATGGTGCTGGGGAGACACAGGAGGATGGCGCTGGGGAGACGCAGGATGATGGCACTGGGGAGATGCAGAAGGATGGCACTTGGGGTCGGCATGATGATGGCAGGAGAGAGGCAGGGTGATGGTACTGGAAAGGTGCAGGGAGATAGTGCTTGAGAGACACGTGTGGATGGTGCTGGAGAGAAGCAGGGGGATAGCGCTGGAGAGATACCCAGGCAATGGTGCTGGATACACACAAATAGGATGATAGGACCACTGGTCGGATTAGGTAAATAGACTGGGGAACAGTGATTTTCAGAAAGACAATATATTACACAATAGTGTGGACTGTATGTATGTAACCACCCTCCTTCCTGCATCTGTTCCCTCACAATGTTCAATATTAGTGTACAAACTACTGATGTCAAGTACAGTGGCATCACTAGGGGGGTACGGGCCGCACTCAGGTGTCAAACGCCGTGGGGTGACACCAAGGTGCAGACTCCCCCCTCAGTGACAGGAGCTGGGTGCTGCACTGTAGAATTACATGCAGCACTCGGCACCTGACACAGTGAGGGAGCTGGCACATCAGACAGGCTGGTCCCTGGGGGCAGCCTGCACCTCCAGCACCCCGATGTGTCAAAAATGGGGCTCAGACCGTAAGGCCACGCCCCTTCCATGAGGCTGCACCCCCTTTTGTGAGGCCATGCTCCCTTCTCCCTGGTGCACGAACTATGAGCCCAGCCATCACTACTCCACGCTACCTGTCAGATGAGGTAGGGACGCCACTGGTCAAGTATAACAAGTAATGAACCAGCAGGAGGTTGTCCAAAATCTTTTACAAGAAAGTCAGAGGTATCCCTAACAAAGAATGGCGTTTTCTGAAACACAGGTTGCAAAAAATAGTCAGCATACTGTAAAGATGTGTCATCTATCCTCATTACGCCATGCAGCGCGGTATGCCCGGCGTGAGTGAGCCTCCAGGTTACGTACAACTCTGCTAGCATCTGGCGTCTTTTTTTTTTTCAGAAAATGCGGCTATGCTAACGTCGGGCGTCTTCATTTTCCCGAAAATGCGTCTTAGTCACACTGCGATGCAACTAGGAAGCACCAGGAGACTGTGCTGATTAATTTATACTGTGAGGTCTATTTACCAAGCAGTGTTAGGATACAGAGTGAAAAGTGATAAGAAAGTGATAAGGTGCCAGCCAATCAACTCCCAACTGTCATCTCACAGGCTGTGTTTGAAAAATGACAGTTGGGAGCTGATTGGCTGGCACCTTATCGCTTTTCACTCTGTCTCCTAACACTGCTTAGTAAGTGTATGTAACACCTCGGTAGCAGCGCTGGGATCGCAGATGCTGACAGGAGGCATCTCTTCACTTCAGACACCTCCTGCCGTATTTGAATTTTAGCAGGATGGAATTGCAAAGGCGCTTGTGTGCATCCACTCATTCCAGCATGGCTATAGTGGTCTCATCAAGCATAGAGCACACGTCATACTCTTTAGGCTGCATTAATAAGTTTGGACAGCGCAGGAAAACAGACTCATACTTCAATTAGAAAGACAACTAGATCCTATTAAAAATCGAATGCACTGAACTCCAAAATATCACTTTGGAACTTACCCAATACCCCCATGTATTTCAGCATATACAGTATAAGCAGTTATTAGCCAATAGTTGCAGAGTAATGTTTTGTTACTGTTATGAACCTGTGTTTTGTATATGGTTCTCTCGGGGAATAATTAACAGGTACTGTATTGACCCAGTCTGTATATATAGATAACTGATGTTCTAAGCCAATAGGTATATTAGCACTATAAACTTTGCAGTTTTATATTAGAAAATATTAGAATTCAGTTTTTGGAATCAATAGAGAGAATTCATATAACTACATGTCTTGGCCAATTACTATGTTCCACACACTGGACCTTGTGGTATTAATTGTTTGTGCTGTATAAGAAAGTAAGGTTGACATCTTATTATGTCTCTGATAAAGTCGTAAATATGCTAACAAGTGTCCAGACGAAACGCGTTGGGTTACATCTTATCCCGAGGCAAGGGACTTGCATTGTAGGTTGGCTCTTCGGCGGCTATTGATGTGGATAATCAGATAAGCTATTTTGTGTTTTCTTGATTGTATGTCTAAAGTGATATAAGCCAGGATGTGTAACGTGTGAAAATATTGGTCTGCTGATGGCACTAATTTCATTAAGCCTCACAATGGTCTCTAATTGGACAAGCTTGATATTCTTCAGCTTGCAGTACTACAAGACTGGTTCATGGAAAATACCATTGAGGACTCCAGTTTCAGCGGCGTCAAGCAGACGGGACCCCGCAATCTACTCTCAACATCTCCTCTTCCGGTGATGGATCAAATGGTATCTTCCTCCAGGTGAGTGTTTCCAGGGGTTGTCCCATCTCCCAGCGCTGAGCTCCGGAAAGTGATAAATTGGAGTGTGATAAACTACCAACCAATTAGCTCCCAACTGTCATTTTTCAAACAGCCTGTAACATGACAGTTAGGAGCTGAGTGGCTGGTAGTTTATCACTTTCCAATTTATCACTTTCCCGAGCTTAGTACATCTCCCCCTATGTGTTTATTGCCCAGTGTGCCAATCATTTTATGACTCAATGTAGAGGATAATACTGGATTATAATCGCTTTCTCTACCTACTCGGCTATGAGAGGTGTTGGGTAATTACAGATGAGAGAGGTTTCAATTCATCGCTGCTCATTTTCTGCTTATCTAGTTGACTTTTAAAGTGCACATATTTCGCTTTTATGTACATTAAATTAATTTTATACAGAGAAAACACCACGCCATTAATAATATGTCATTTTTATTGATATCATTAAGTACTAATTGAAACAGTAAAAGAGGGAAAAAATATAGTCTTATCACAGCCATAAATGTGTATAATAATTACAGTACTAGACATATAAGCAGCATTAAATACCACAAAACTGCGACAGTGAGAGTTGATTATATTTCATAGTTATATGGAAATATCACACGGGAGGTGGGAATTCATCAGCATTTCCTGTGTTCCACAGTTAAATCACGGTTAAATCAATTCATTTAGAAGAAGACATATGACGCAGAAAACAATCAGTTTTATAAGAGGGATGAAACCCAATAGCAGAAGTTACAAATCCATATGTATAGTAGCACATATAGGTACAATAATAATGATTTACACGTCACAGAGTTTACGGCCTGACACAGAGTCGGTCGCTAATGCGATCGCAGCTGTGTTTTCGTACGCTACACACCCGCGAAAATATGCTAATGTGTGCACAGATTTCCTGAGCACAGAGACTCCCACTGCGGCCTTCTTACCTGCGTACGTCGTCGCATACCTGCGTAAATATCGGTATCATCGACACACATCGGTGGCCATCTTGCCTTTATGGCGTTTTTCAGACCACTCCCCCGTCACCACCCCCCAAACGCTGACAACATGTGACTCACCCTGCAATGGATACCTATGTGCGTCGGTAATCGCAGTGCGATTGCTGCTCTCGCGCAGTGTGGCTTATACGCATGCAGAACGGCAAACAATCGCTCCACCTGCAGGAACATTGCATTAGTGTCCGTCTCTGAAGCAGGCCCTTAGTCAATATTTCAAAACATTACACAAACTAGTAGAGCAGAACGTGTCTGTTACGCTGAAAAATGACAGAAATGTGCTAGCTGCCATCTTGACCTACAAGTTGCCACCTCACAGCCACACAGAATAGGTCACTGAAAGAAGAGAAACATTTTAAGGACCCATAAATCCAAAATGAGCGGGTTCGGATCTAAGAGATCTAAGGGAATGCGAGTGGGATCTAAGCGGGCTCGGATGTTTCCGCCGACTCGGATCTCTCAAATCGAGGCAAAACCATAGAGACGAAATCTCGCGGTTCGCGAGCTTTCGTCTCTATATATAAGGGACGTGGCGGGCGCCATTTCACTCCGGCTGTGGAGACTGAACAGGGAGGGTGGGTAGTGTATGGCTGGGGAGAGGTGATGTGCTGTTCTGTCTGCTATGTCCTGTTCTGTCTGCTGTGTCCTGGGCTGGTGCTGATCCATTCTGGGCTGGTGTTGTGTTGTGCTGTCTGCTGTGTCCATCTGGGCTGTTGCTGATCCATCAGGGCTGGTGCTGTCTGCTGTGCTGTCTGCTGCGTCCACCTTGGGCCCAAGTTCTGAACCCAAATAAAGTATATATTTTTTGTGTAATAAATATTTGTCTGTGTGCGTGTTAGGCTTAACCGCACAAAATACAGCAAGTCAGCAACGCAAGCTAGTGCTGCTCGACTCCAGTCATCATCAATCTGTGCTCTGGGCCCAAAGTTCTGGAGCAGAAAAAAAATAAATTGTGTCTTTTGTATTTTTTTTTTCTGTGTGCGCACGACTGCACGTGTGTGGATTTTGTAACTGCACCTTGACTACGCTATTGGTGCTTGTGACACTGCTTCAAGACTGCAGAAAATATGGAGGGCTGTCACATGACAGGAGAGCAAGACCAAGAACCACTTGTTGTAGCTGTCGCCAGCAGTCATCATGATAATGCAAGGTCGTCAACTTCCTTGTCCTCTATGAAGGCCCATGCCTTCGATCCTCAAGGGTATCCGAAACATCATCTTTGCACAGTCCTCAACTCTGTTAATAATTATATCAATCAGTTTTGAGCCAGCAAGCTGGATGCAACCTTTTGGTCATTTAACTAGATGAAAAAAAATCAATATTGTGAGCTGTGAGGTGGTCAAAATTGACTGGAAATTAGTGGAAATAAATGTTATTGAGGTTATTAATACTGTAGGAACAAAAAAGGCCAATTTTATGTGATTTTAGCTGTTTTTTTTATTTTTTAAGAAAAAATCCAGATCCAAAACCAAAACACGAAAACAAAACACGGAGGTGAGGTTTTGGCAAAACCAATCCAGATCCAAAACCAGGGGAGATCCAGATCCAAAGCCAAAACACAGGGGTCGGCGCACATCTCTGTTTGTATGTAAGGCTGGCTAATTGCTAATTATGCCCTGTTCATGGACTGGCCACACTCACTCTAAAATCAAGCATTTGGAACCCCCCCTCTAGAAATCCTGCGTTTGTCCCTGCGCCTCATTACCACCCAGCATACTTACCAAATCTCCCAAAATGCTCGTGAGCCTCCATAAAATCAGGGGGAGCTCCCGACCACCTTGAAGACTAGGCAAGTCTCCTGGAACCGACCTACACCCCCCCATCCCGTTGCCGCCAGCACTCCCCCCCATGACTGCCCACTTACTGTGCAAAAGTGGGCAGTCCGGGGAACCGATGACGCAATACGCGCTGAATCACATCATCGTAGTCCTGCCCCCAGCTTTACAGTGCCTGTATTATTGGCTCTGTACAGCAGGGGGCGGAGCGACAATGACGCGATTGAGACGCCATGCCCCCCGCACCACCCACCTGCTGTGAAGAGAGGCCCAACCTCCTGTGGGGGCAGCCTAAACGTCGGTAAGTATGCCACCAGCTGCAGCTGAAAGCACGGATGCGACTGAGTTGTGTGTGACTCCTCAACAAACTCGTTGTATATGTATACGTGCGGTTCTGGTGCGAAAACACGCAAAACACATCCGAAAAACGGACCCATTCAACCCTACATCAGCTGAAGATCTTTGATGTTACTCCACATAGCGTCTTCCAGCCCAGCACAGTAATCCCTGGTAGGAAGAGGTTGTAGCTGGCACTATAATCTCTGTATTTTTATACCAAATTTCATCCTTACATGAAATATATTTCCTCAAACGCCTTTTGTAATTTCTTCAATAAACATTATTGTATAAGGACATAAATGGAACTTATTATTGCTCAGAACCTCCACGGTTCTCTCCGCTTTTAATGACATTTAACTTATTAGAGAGCTCAGATTCATTAAGAATTATTACTGCAGCAGCAGTGTTTATATCATTTAACTTGATTAAATTAAGTTTCATGAATATGACATACAGTATTGTAGATTTACATCATTATCTTTTGCAGTCCACACGGGCTTATTCATCGCTGTTATCGACAGTCCTCCCCAATAAAGGGCCTGATTCAGACCAGGACGCTATGCTGAGCTCGCTCACATTGAGCGATTTCTTGAGCGCCGCAGTCGGATCGCTATTTTGAGTGACAGATAGTGCCGTTTGTGGGTGGTAACAGGGGAAGGTGCTTGTAAACGGGGGTGTGGATGTGCGAACGCAGGCGTGCCCGACCGTCAGAACAGCATTTAATGGGTGTGCATAATTAGCAAAGTAGCGTCATTACACACGTGACTGGGGTGTATTTTAGCCTGAACTGCGAGCAGCTCCGACGGCTCTCGATGTTCCCGATTACTCCTACAACTGCTGGAGATGACGTGTGTTGCGAGCGGCAAAGGTGGTGTCAAAGGCGTCTTTCTATAGGTGCGAGCGCATAGAGTGGCCGCTCGCTATTACTCAGTGGGCGGCTTGACGCGACGCAGTGTGAGCACATTATTTAAATAGCCGGCCCCTTTTAGCCAGCGAGTGGCCGCAAATAGCGTCCGGGTCTGAATCAGGCCCAAAGTTCCATACACAGGATTGGACTGGCCTATAGGGGTACAAGGGAAAATGCCAGTGGGACCCACCGCCTGTGGGCTCACCCCCCTCTTCTAGGTGTCAAGTTCCAGACCTTGAATTATAGATTGTTACTTTATTAGATGGTTCAGGGCCGTAACTAGGGGTGTACACTGCCGCTCACCCACGGCCCAGGCATCTGGCTAGGAGGGTGCTTGGAATGGCACCCTGCAGCCAGAATCTCTGTCCTTAGGATCCTTCAGACGTGCACACTGCTGCCCTTACAGCCCCCCGCAGCATCCTGAGGGTTCTATAGGCATTGTTCTAATTCCCGGCGATTGTGGCCCTGCCCCCTCTGCGTGACGTCACACGGAGTGCGCGTGGCCTGCAGTTACGCCCTAGTTACGGCAGATGGTAAGTTACCTGGTGGAGCAGGACCACTGACCAACATGGGACATACTTACTGACATTCTGGCAGTCCCCTCCGGTAGGGGGCTGCCAGGTCGGTGCAGCAGGGAGGGTCGGGGTGGTTTATGTAGGCGGAGTGAGGGCGTGTCATCGTGGCCCCCCCCCGCTTTATAATGCCAAAGTTACTGGCATCATAAAGCAATTGGCGGGGCTGCAACGATGCAATCCAGCACAAATCGTGTCATCGCACACCCGGACCACCCACTTTCACAGCGGGCGTGGGGGGCGGTGGCCATTCCGTGGAACTTGCCTACTCTTGCAGGGCGCCGGAAGTGGCACCCGATTTTCGGGAGGCTCCCGGCAGTCTCGGGAGAGTAGGCAAGTATGACATGGGGCATAGGGCCTGATTCAGACCCACTCTCAAGCGGGTCGATGGTGCATGAGCGAGAAATCACTCACTGCGGGACTCACTACAAGATGGGGCAGCTGTCGATGTTGATCGACAGCTCACCCCATTTTGTAGGCGGGGAGGGGGGGGTGGCTGGCCAAATGGAGGCGTTCCCGTTGGAACTCCTGCCGTTTGGGGGCGGCCCTACTGACATCATGAGTGACCTCAGTAGTGAGCTTCCTGTTGTATTAGAGCAGGATGCTCACTGTGGCTTGTGGCAGACGAGACCCTACCACAAGGGTCTCGTCGTAAGCCCGATGGTTGTGACCATCACCTGGCTGCTCGCTAAAGCTGTGGGTGGTCACCCACAGCTTAGCGAGCGGCCAGGAGGCTTGCTTTTTGCGAGCAGCTCTGAATCAGGGCCTTAGTTCCCTTCTATAGAAACTACACCAAGATTTGCCTAATGGTTAGCCAAGCCTCTGGGGTGGCTGGCCACACCCCCTCTGGATGACCACACCCGTTAAGCAGGGGCCCCTACCACTGCATTCCTCTGGTTGGCCTTTCATGCATGATGTTAGGACGGAGGGACTGTGGCTGGGCAAGCACAGCAGCTCCCCATGGACATTCTACAGTATATGCAGAAAGCTCTCATTTAAGGCTGACTGTGATGGTCGCAGTCATGATCACGCACTGTACTGAGACGGACACACAGCTTTCTCCATCTTCAAAAAAATTATAATTAATAATTCTGCCCATCAGGAGGGTTTGCTGGGCACTCAGAACCCCACCACCACCACTGTGACAGCATCTTGTGGGCGTTAGATGCATGCAGCACAAAATACCGCTGCAAGTTGTTCCTTTGCTCACTGCAAAATTTGATTGCACAATTGCACTTACTGAATGTCCAGCTCTAAATAACCCCTATCGTTATTCACCAGGCGCTATGTACAGTTGAACAAAGAGATGAACACAAGTTGGCTGTAATTACACCCGCATTGCAAAAACGTGGATATTTGCTTACGCACTGCAAAATTATATGACCGCAACACTATTATCCAACATCATTGTCAGCGTGCACTCGCATTATCACCATCCTTGGTGCAAAATATTTTTCTGAAAAGGGGCGATTCTTTGTGTACCCACAACTGTGCATAACCTGCAATTAGGTCAACACTCCTTTGACTCCCACCCTCACTAA
Organism: Taudactylus pleione; assembly: GCA_031769625.1. Taxonomy (NCBI): domain Eukaryota; kingdom Metazoa; phylum Chordata; class Amphibia; order Anura; family Myobatrachidae; genus Taudactylus; species Taudactylus pleione. The sequence continues at coordinate 1,223,868 of JAUIMM010000279.1, forward strand.
ACCCAGCCTAAATGTGAACACCCCATTACTATCTAGGTGATGCCATTTCAGCTGCAAATAGAGACGCGACTGAGTCTCCTGAGCGTGCGCAGTGGGAAAACAATCCACCAGACTGAATTGCTGTCACGAATGACTCAGGAGGATCTCCTACTGAGGAGCTGAAAGCTGAGGTCCTGGGTTATGGAAGGAATCAGAGGCGAGGGGCCTGGATGTATGACCTCCTCATCCACAAGTATCGAATGTTGGCGAGACCTGACCTAAGGCACGGAGTCTAACCTGCCGGGAGGTGTTCACCAGTGACCTCTCCAAGCAGGATATGGGTTTAAGCTGCACCCAGCAAGCAGGTCGCGGCCCTCTGGTCAGGTAGCTGATACACGTGGGAAATGGAGATTAGAACACTGATGAGGTCCAGGAGGATGTACTTCAGAAAGAAGCACTAGCGAAGTCACTGTACAAGGATGTAGTACTGAGTATACAGGCAAGGTATCAGATGACCGCTGGCACAGGAGGATGACACTTAAGTTGCACCAGAAGGATGTACTGAGTACGCGGGCAAGGTGTGCAGACGCACCGCTGGCACAGGAGAATGACACTGTGTTTGCACTCGGAGGATGTACTGAGTACGCGGACAAGGTGTTTCAGATGCACTGCTGGCACAGAAGAGAACTAGAATAGACTTGAGAGTAGAACAGCAAGGGAACCTAGACCGAAGTGACGGCAAGCAAACACTGGTAGTAACAACGTTGTACAGGAAACTTCCTGTTGTCCAGAGCCTGTTAAATACCCTAAGGTAGCAGTCCAATGGATGGCAGCGTCAGCTGACAATGACCATGCTACCATTGGACGGAGGGTCAGTCAGGTGATGAAGACTGTCCTAGCTGCGCCCATGATGGCAACCTCGGTAATTCACAGAACAGCAACTGGAAGACAAGTGCACCTAAGGCATAAACCTCAGCACATCACTTGCCGCAGCACCAGACGTTTGACCGCACGAGAAGTCAGGGGAAGTCAATGCTGTGGTGAGTAATGGCCGATCCTAGGCTGGAACCTGACAATTGCGTTCAACTCTCCATTATGTGATTTATGTGATTAAGCAATAAAAATTCCACATAGAACCTGCTCCTAGGTAACCTCTAATTGTCTGACTTGTGCTCGAAAAGCTTTACTGATTATACCGGCCAAAATGGTCCCGGCATGGGGCAGGCAGGTAGATAAAAGCTTTCACGCTAATATTCTTGTTTGGCCAACAAGCAATAAGTTCCCGGCCGCAGAAGAAGCCGTGCACAAGATCATTTATTCATGTGGAGATTTCTGGGACTCAGTCCAACGTGTGCCAAGGGTTCCCCACAGACTTTCATATCAACTCACTGATCATTATATTGCAGTACATTTGCTTACAGGAAAGCATATATTATACATTAATTAAATGAAATGGACATGTAGGGCAGCACAGTCTCTAAATAGGACCTTGTTTAAGTTATTGTGATGAACATGTGACACTGTGCATCTGGGACCTGTACATTGATTGCTAACCTACGTGTGCGTTGTTTGGCTGTTATTGTAGGAACCAGGATGCAAGAAGAGTTACAAAGATAATTATGCAAATGTGCTCTTTGTGTATATAAACGTACTGCAGCATACTGCTCCTTCTACCTTCTAGTGGGAGGAGCTGCCCGTATCCAGATGTTTCATAATTCATCCAGACTAGAGATGAGCGGTTCGGTTCTCCACGGTTCTTCTAACCAAATTAGCGCAAGTTTGAATTTATCTTATTGGCTATCCGAAACACACTAGAGCCGGATAACCAATAAGATGCCATATTTCAGATCGGAACTTAACAACTGAGTAGAACCGAACTGCTGATCTAATCCAGACATGACACAACAACACTCCTCTATCCAAATGCTGCAAGATTTAATTTCTAAAGCAATAATGCGCCTGATTCAGAGATGGAGGCAGTTGCGGCCACGGCTGACTTCCCTGGCAGCTGCCCATCGGCAACTCTATGCAAATGCCCTTCCCTGGGGTAAATCCATCTGTATAAATGTGGAAGGACTGAGACGCCCACTGTGAGTGTCATAAGACGGGCGATCTTCCTGCACCCCAATCATCGCCCAGGAACACCCAGCACTTTTCCCAGGCGTGTCTGATATCATGCATCTCAATTGCAAAATTGCCTTTGTGCGTACACTCTGTAATGCATGCGCCGTAGGATTTTTGGAATGGGTATGAAGTCCCGACGCCGGCAGCTCGAAGGGAGAACCCTAACCCTCCCTTAGTGGTGCCTAACCCTAACCTCCCCTAAAGTGCTTAACCCTAAACTCCCCCAGGGGTGCCTAACCCTAACCCTCCACCCTATGGGTGCCTAACCCTCCCCCCTAGGGGTGCCTAACCCTCCAACCTAGGGGTGCCTAACTCTAACCTCCCCCCCAAACCTTAACCCTAACCCCGCTACGCTCCCTAAACGTAACCCCCCCCCCATGCGGCTAATGCTAAGGGCGCTCCGGACTTACCTTGTTCGGGCTGGCATCCTTCGGCATTCCATTGTCGGGATTCGGATGTCAGTAATGAGACCAGTGGACGTGCTGCTGCCGGTATCATAACTATATCCCCAACTTCCTGGGGATTTTCGTGAATGCGCTGTAGGAAACAAATCGCTCAGCTCCGTGAACATCTGCATCACCTGCGGCTCTGAATTAGGGTGGCTCAGTGTTGTTTTATGTTATCACCTATTTACTGTACACTGAAACTTCCTTACCTCCACCATGTACCCGCACTTGGCTCTTATCTCTGTATGGGTTGGGTACGAGATGCCGGTGCTCAAGATCCCGGAGGTCAGAATCCCAACACCAACATCCCGACAGGGTTAGGATACCGACACCTGCTGTTAAATACCCTAACCCAACCACAACCCCTAAACCTAACCCTCCCCCATGCCTAACCCTAACAATTCCCCTAGTGCCCTAACCCTATCCCTAGTCCTCCCAATAACCCCTATACTTAACTTCAGGATGCCGGTGGTTGGGATGCTGGCGCCAGGATTCTGACTGGTGTCGGTATTCTGGCGCTGGCATTCTCAGCGCCGACATCTCGACCATTGGAATCTCAACTACATCCCTTCTGTATAGCTGGTATGAAATGACAGTTTATTCTGATGGTAAATCAGCCTACAGTATCCTCTACTGGCATTTCGTCTCTAATAGTGCTCCATGCCTCACATCCTGGCACCTACTGTAGGTGCCAGCTGGAATTAACTCATACAGAATGGAGGAGTTGGGCACTGGGATAAGGAACCCAGAAACTCTTAGGCAAATTCAGGAGTTTCTGGGGAGGGGGATATATATATATATATATATATATATATACATACACACTGTATATAAAACCCCTCTATCTATCTATCTATCTATCTATCTATCTATCTATCTATCTATCTATCGCACACGCTAACTAGAGATGTGCACTGACCCCCGTGTTTTGGATCTGTATCTCCCCTGGTTTTGGATCAGGATTGCTTTTGCCCAAACCTCACCTCCTTGTTTTGTTTTTCGGTTTTGGCTTTGGTTCTGGATTTGTTCTTAAAAAAATCATAAAAACCACTAAAATCACATAAAATGGGCCTTTTTTGTTCCTACAGTATTATTAACCTCAATAACATTTATTTTCACTTGTTTCCAGTAAATTTTGACCATCCCACAGCTCACTATATTGTTTTCATCCAGTTTAGGCCCAAAAGCCTAACCTAGCTAGCTGTCTGAGTAAACTAAATGGCAGCAGTGGGCGGCACAAACACATGGCATTTCAACTTCAAACATGGCACATCAAGAAACACTTTTATTATTCAAGAGAGGCCTGAGGGAGTTGGAGTATGTATGTAGTTGAAGGCAGGGCAGGAACAGGAAGGGTTGATTGGTAGTAAACTGCATTTAATTTTTTGAGGAAGAAGGGGAGTGGAGGAGGCATCTACAAAAAAAATGTTATACATTCACATCAATCCTTGCCACAGAATAATCCTTGAGCATGGCTGCTGCTAGGAGTGTATTTTCCATCCCAGAAGGGGACAAGGAAGACTTCTAGTAGTGCTTTCCACATGAAAATGCATTTCCCAAAAAACAGAGTTAGTTAGTAGCCTCAAGCGTAAGATCTATGATTTAAGGCAGGGGTAGCCAACCCTTAGAGCTACCAACAGTGCATGTTTTCCGGGTCTTCTCACAGAATAATAACTGTAATAATTAACTCCACCTGTGGATCTTTCCAAATGTATTGGTGAGTAATGAAAACACCTCTGCACCAGCTAGGTGGTCTGGAAAACATGAATTGTTAGTAGCTCTCGAGGACCGAGGTTGGCTACCCCTGAGTTAGGCCTTACATTGTGTCTTTCTTGAGTATCCTGGACCTGCTTCTGTGGCAAGGAGTGAATTTTCATCCCAGAAGGGGACCAGGAAAGTGCTTCCAAAAACAATTGACTTAAATAATCCTTTGGATTAGTAGAAGTAAAGGCATTTTCCAACTTGTACAGGGGGACATTAAAAAACAGAGTTAGCTAGTGGCCTTCAAACTGCCGTTGTTCCCACTGTCCACTTAACCATATTACTTAGATATGTGAACAAGCGGAACAGAGCATTAAATGCAACATTTCAGTTTAAGGTTAAAGTCTTACGTTGTGTCTTTCTTGGGAATTCTTGAGCACCATGCCTGCTTGCTGGCAGTGTGTTTTCATCCCAGAAGGGATGAAGACATTGTTTTTTCTTCCCAACGGACACAGATCTGAAGAGAAAGAGATACATGTAAGTAACTAATGGCAGGAAAAACAGGCAATTTGGGGGTAATTTTAGTTTTACTAAAGTTTCTAAAAATTAAAAGTGTTCATGTTGCATATAGCAACCAATCAGATTGTAGTTATCATTTCTCTATTGCATTCTAGAAAATGATAGGACCTGATTGGTTGCTATGGACAACATGAACACTTTTCATATTTAGAAACTTTAGTAAATAAATATACCCCTTGGAGGCCCTTACACAAAAAACTGCCTTTGCTTTACTTGATCTGCCCACCTTCCAGTGTGTACTCAGATAGAGTTTACAGCACAGCCGGGAACCTTGTCAGTTATCAGCCTGAGACTACTTCCCCAAAATGTGGAAAAGATGATGTCCATCAAAATGAAATACAGTTCTATGAGAAAGACCTTTACCGTTAATTACGTGCAATTATGTGCAAAAATAAATTAATATTGTGTGAAGAAGATGATGTATACATCACCACAGATTATTCTATCACCCAAGCCTATATTGTCATCCCATTCTGTGTTGTGTATAAATTACAGCTGCGCTCCCTGTCAGATTGGGGATTCATTGTCCACTTTAGTGGATGTGAGCTCCATTTTTAGTCCATATCATCACCACACCCTCCAGGGGCATTTCTAGAGAGGAAGGGGCCCATGTGCAGTCTCCAACACGGGACTCCTCCTATCTGTCCGGCGGCCGGCAGCACACTGAGCTATGCGCGGCCACTGCCGGAGTTATAGACTCTGGGCACTAGAGTGCACCCAGGGTCTATAGAAGATGCGCTGGTCACCACGGCCATTTTCCCTATACTTCGCAAGAGCAAATGACGGGAAAATGGCCACAGCAGCCATTTTCCAGTCATTTTTACAGCGCCGGACCCCAGCGCCGATGTGGGACTCCAGAGAGGTATGTAATTCTATGGGTGCAGGCTGTGCGGTGCGAGGCCCCCCTGGACCCAGGGGCCTGTGTTCCCCGCACACGGTTCACCCATTATAGATACGCCCCTGATACCCACTACAAATTTTCTGACCTGGGCTACAGGAGGAGCAGCTGCACTCTGGAATACGGTGGCATGGAGTTGTCCCTCTGACTCACTGAAAGTCAGGCAGAGGGGCCATGGATAGGGAGTAGGGACACTATAATCAGAGAACACAGTTTTAGCTGCTTTGTTCCATTTTTTAAACCATATCCTCTATTTTCACCTTTGAAAATGTTTATGCAAATCTCAGTAGAGGCGTTTGTGATGACATGGCTAATGCGCACACACACATACACAGAAAAAAAAACACATTGATTGATTGATTGATTAATTAATTTTTTATTGGCACTTGGGAGGGAGAGCACTTGAACAAGGCAGCAGCCTCTTGATAAATGACACAGGGAGCACAGCACCCCTGCCCACCTGTGTTGCTGAGAAATGTTTTATTTGAACACTGGGGGTGAACCCCTGAAAGACATAGCAGCCCTTTGTCAGACAGCAGCACAGCACAGCACCCCTGCGCACCTACGCCGATAACAGGTGGGGCTAACACGCACACAAAAAAAATGGTTATTTTGTTAATTTGAACACTGGGGGTGAAGCCCTGAAAGAGACAGCAGCCCCTTGACAGACAGCAGCACAGCAACCCTGCACAAATACGTCAATGACAGGTGTGGCTAACATGCACACAAAAAAATTGTTTCTTTTTTTTTGAACACTGGGAAGAACCCCTGAAAGTGGCAGCAGCCTCTTAACAGACAGCAGCACAGCACCCCTGCGCTGATGACAAGTGTGGCTAACACACAAACATTTTTTTTTCACACTGGGGGTGGGTGAAGAGCACCCCTGAAGGACAGAGTACCCCCTGGACAACACAGTGCTACAGCCAGCCCCTACAGACAGGACAACAGCCAGCCCCTATGTACAGGACAACAGCCAGCCCCTATGGACAGGACAACAGCCAGGCCCTACGGACAGGACAACAGCCAGCCCCTATGGACATGACAACAGCCAGCCAGCCCCTATGGACAGGACAACAGCCAGCCCTTATGGACAGGACAACAGCCAGCCAGCCCCTATGGACAGGACAACAGCCAGCCCCTATATAGGCAACAGCCAGCCAGCCCTTATGGACAGGACAACAGCCAGCCCCTATGCACAGTGTCAGCGTGCAACAGAACAGATCCCAGCTCCCTCCCTCCTCCCTCTTCACTCTCCACAGCTGGAATGAAAAAATTGCGGTGATCACTGGACCTTTATAGAATCCAAAACCTGCAAGAATCCGACAGCGGGATGATGACGTTTTGCTTCGTTTTCAGATCTGAGTCAGGTGGGAAAATCCGAGCCGACTCGGATCTGCCTCGAATCCCGGTAGTTTGGGCGGGTTCGGATCTCTGAGATCCGAACCCGCTCATCCCTAATGCTAACACAAACATACAGTACACATACTGTAAATACATATTAACAGTTTAACACATACATACACTCTACAACAATATACATACATACTTACACTTTTGATAAAGTGGCCACCTCACATCATTAGGCCCTGCCACTGTCAGAGCATAATGCCCTGATTTGCAGGGATATAAAAAGGGGTGGTGCTAGTCATTGTGGCCTCGCGCCCTCTTTGCAGTTATTTAGAGGTGGGGAGGGGATCGGTCCATCATTGGGTATTTTCTGTGTACTCAGAAACCACTCCAGATCCAGGAAAAGATTACAGAAGGAGAGAAGAAACTATCTACGTCATGGTAATATAGAGAGATGGGGCCCTATGGGTGTCAGAATCCTGACACCCATAGAGGACAGCGGTAAATCTTTATCTAACCCTTACCCTAACCCCTCCCTCCCCGGTGTCTAAGCCTAACCTCCCCCCTAGTGCCTAAGCCTAACCTCCCCCTTCCCAGCACTCTGGGGGTCATTCAGACCCGGTCGTTAGCGCCGATGCGCTCGGACCGGGATAATGGCCCCCTACAGAGCACACCGGCGCCGTCGTGCACATGCGTGAGACCCGCTACAACCGACAGCGCCGGTCGTAGCGGGTCTCGATCCAAAGGGGGCGAGCTGTCGATGTTGATTGACAGCTCGCCCCGTTTGGAAGGCGGGCCGGGGGGGTGGCAGCCCAAACGGGGGCGTTCCCATGGGAACGCCAACTGTTTGGGGGCGGCCCCACTGACATCACTAGTCAGTGGTGATGTCAGTGGAGAGCTTCCGGCTCAGACAGAGCCAGAAGCTCTCCGGGGCTTACGACAAGGGAGACCCTACCCTAGGGTCTCGTCGTAAGCCCCGATGGTCGCGATGGTCTTGACCATCGCGACCATCACCTTAGGCGGTCGTAAGGCTGTGGGTGTTAACCCACAGCCTTACCACCGCAAAGGAGGACGTCTTGAAAATTCAAGAGGTCCTCCCCTCATTCAGACCGACCGCACGCTCTGTACGACCGGCTCTGAATGAGGTCCTCTAAACCTAACAGCCCCTCCCCAGTGCCTAAACCTAACCTCCCCCCCTAGTGCCTAAACCTGACCTCCCCCACCCCGCACCCTAATCCTAACACTACCTCCCCGGTGCCTAACCCTAACCCTCCCCCTAATGCCTAACCCCTCTACCTAACCCTAACCCATAGAGGACAGCAGTAAATCTTTATCTAACCCTTACCCTAACACCTACCCTAACCCTCCCTCCCCAGTGCCTAAGCCTAACCTCCCCCCTAGTGCCTAAGCCTATCCTCCCCCTTCCCGCACCCTAAACCTAACACCCCCTCCCCAGTGCCTAAACCTAACCTCCCCCCTAGTGCCTAAACCTAACCTCCCCCTCCCCGCACCCTAAGCCTTACACTACCTCCCTGGTGCCTAACCCTAACCCTCCACCTAATGCCTAACCCTAACTCCTCTACCTAACCCTAAGCTCCCCCTAACACCCCGATACTTCCCTCCGGGATGCCGGCGGTCGGAGACACTGGTGCCAGGATCCCGACCTGTCGGGATTTCGGTGCCAGTCTTCATCCCCCTGTAGAATACTGCAGATTATTTTGGTGCAATATACACTTAATATAATACTACTGTAAGGCAATTATACAACGTAAAGAACACAAGCCAGTATTAGGGTCATATTCTTACTAAAGCATTTTTACATTTAGAAGCAAGGGTCTGATAAAGAGAGGGAGGTTCACTAACATTCATTTCCTTTGTGGTTTTTCAAGAGCACCATACACCAAGGATGAGAGAAACAGATACATTCAGAACTGACCTTTGGTCATTGAGTTATACAGGAGAATAGAATGGATACAGCACCACAATATGTCTCAGACTGAATAAAGTCATTGTATAGTAAAGCAAACCAATTCCATAGGGATGAGTTCTGTTTGACAAATCTGGAATCTCAGCGCAAATTGCTTCAAATTATCTTGTGCTCATGAAGTGAGTTTTTGGAATACTGTAGCTGTGAATACTGTACACAACAACCTTATATGACATAAGTTAAACTATTGGAGCTGGTTGAACAATTTTGATGAACTTATAAAATGAAACTTGTTTATTGCCCGACCAATCAGTGGTAACCTGGTATGGGTGGCACAGAAAATATTTATCTATATGTAGTTTTCTTTCTTATGTACAGTATGTAGGTCTTACTGTTACTATCACCTTGCTGTCACCGCCCAGGAACGCACAATATATTGCCAAAACATTTCTGAGAACATGTGTTTCCCCTGCACCTCAATGGCAGGTGCGACTATGTGCACATGGACCATGGATACACGCACAGCGCAATTTACAAGCACGCGCAGAAGAGAAAATACTGCTCCAATGCATCGACATTGCCGTTGCCTCTGATTTAGAATTAGGCCCATGGTGTCTCCAAGAATGGGATGCAGTTAGATTGTCAACATATTCATAATGTCAGCATGTCAACACTGACAAAATGACAACATTATTGATGATGACATTATGAACATGAGAAAAATGCAAGTGCACACTCTAACCATGCTAAACCTAATAATAATACTGCTATATTGCATCAAAGAGGTTCTTAGCATAATATTGACCATAATTATGGGCCTGCCCACCGCATCCAGGTGACCTCTATCAGGCAGGTCCCTAACACTCCTATGGAACAAATTATGGCCATTATTATGCTAAGAACCTCTTTGATGCAGTACAGTATAGCAGTATTATTATTAGGTTTAGCATGGTTAGAGTGTGCACTTGCATTTCTTCTCTTTTTCTGCTTGCAGCACTACAAGTCTCAGCAGGTACACCTCATATTGTGCTTAGGGTGTGCAATCTAGGATCCCTCCCCCTAGACATTGTGAACATATCAACATGAAGTTAAGGGTTAGGCTGTGATTAGAGTTAGGCTGCGGTTATGGTAAGGGTTAGGCTGCCATTAGGAATGAACTGCTGTTATAGTAAGGATTAGAGTTAGGCTGCAGTTAGGGATAGGCTGCAGTTATGGTATGGGTTAGGGTTAGGCTGAGGTTAAAGTCAGGTTGCAGTTAAGGTATAACTAGCACTGAGTGCAGGGCTGGCTGTAATTTATGAAGATGCAGGATCCAATCAGAGCCATTCCCTGCAGAGAGCCTTTCCTAATGACAGGCTAGTGTGCAGCTGGGTTCAGCACACAGAGAGACAATTAATTAGTGTGCAGCTGAAGTCTGCACACAGACAGACAGGCAAGATTACAGTTTAGAGCTGATAACAGACTAGACAGGATTTCCAGCTACCTGCAGCAGCCGGAACAAAGACAAGACAGGATGCAGTGTCCCAGTCGCAACTATGACTGGGATCTGCCACCAAGGTTAATCCGCTGTCGCGGATCCTAACAGTAATGATCGCTATTGCGGGTTTATGGTGCCTTAGTGCGCATACGCATGACGGAGGGAGCTCCATCGTGCGCATGCGCGAGACCCGCATAGCGACGGCCAAGCCGTCGTTATGGGTCTCGCACCAAAGGGGGCGTGCTGTCGATGGTGAGGACAACACGCCCCTTTGGGGGGCGTGCTGGGGGCGTGGCTGCCCAGATGGAGGCGTTCCCATGGGAACGCCTACCGTCTGGGGCCGGCCCCACTGACATCACTAGTGATGTCAGTTGGAGTGCTTTTGGCTCTGATAGAGCCAAAAGCACTCCTGGGCTTGCAGCAGCGAGACCCTACCGCAGGGTCTCATCGCAAGCCCGATGGTCTTGACCATCGCGACCAACTTTTTGGCCGCTCGCATAAGCTGTGGGTGGTCACCCACAGCTATGCGAGCGGCCAGGAGGCCGCTCCAATTTTAGGTAGGTGGGCCCTGATTCAGAGCGAGCGCTCTGGTCAGAGCATCCGGCTCTGAATTAGGCCCTTAGTCTCACTGCTAAGATATGCTAATGATTGCAGTTGCAATGCCATACGTGGCCTAACATAAGGACGCCCCCTTTACCTTACACACATCCGTGAAACTTAGCAACACTGCAAAACCATCTGTAACATCGAGTACAATTGCAGCCTCACGCACACTTGCACAAGGTCTGACCTTATTCAGGAATTGCTAACCTCATCGCACGCAGTGACAGCCCAAGCTGCTTATGGCATCACAGTGGCTATTTTATACACGCCTCTGCAATGACGTTCAAACACACTGGAACGCCTGCGCTTGCCCCCTCCCGTCACCACCCACAAAGGTGCTTCCTGTCAATCATTCTGTGATGGGTCTGCGCAGTCACTGCATGATCGCAGTGGTGTCATCGGTCACGCGCACTGCGATGCATACACATTTGCAGAATGCAAAAATCAGGAGATTGCGTGCGTAATCGCAGTTGCGATCGATAATGAATCAAGCCCTAAATGTGCATATTCATCTGTATACAGAGCTGTACGGACAGCACCTATCTGCAGGCTTGGTTTGATACCCATCGTCATCCTCAGTTCACATTGGTACCATCTCTATCACTGGTGTAAAAGATGCGTCTGTATAATGACTCTGACATGTCCTCATTAAACGTCCCGCTACAGCCAAGCTATTGTACGTCCATTAAGTCACAAGTGGACATATGACAGAATTGTTTGTGACTCTGATTTGCTTGTACTTGTGTGTACGCTTGGCTCTAGACATGTGCAGAGCTAAAACAGGGAAGATGCACTTCCCAAGAGAGGAGAAAGGAGAGGAGAAGGTTGGAGAGCAGAGATGTTAGTGGGGAGGTGTACCAAGCCTTGGAGATAGATAAAGTGGTGACCACTCAGCTCCTGTCATTTTTCAAACACAATATGTAAAGTGAGAGTTAGGAGCTGAGTGGTTGGTACTTTATCTCTCTCCAAAGCTTAGTACATACATGCAGAGAGAGAATAAAGGAAAAGAGAGGAGAGTGGGAAGAAGGGGAGAGAGGAGAGGAAAAGAGAGAGAGAGATGGAGAGAGAGTACGAGGCACAGAAATAGAGAAGGATGAAGAGAGGAGAATGGAGAGAGAGGGGGGAGGGAGAGAGAGATGGAGAGAGAGTACGAGGCACAGAAATAGAGAAGGATGAAGAGAGGAGAATGGAGAGAGAGGGAGGGAGGGAAAGAGAGATAGGGGGAGGGAGAGAGAGAGGGGGAGGGGGAGAGAGAGAGATGGGTAGGGAGGGAGAGATAGGGGAGGAAGAGAGAGAAAAAGAGAGAGGGGAGGGAGAGAGAAAGAGAGGAAAGGGAGAGAGATAGAGGAGGAGAGAGAGAGATAGAGAGAGGGGGAGGGAGGGAGAGAGGGGGAGGGGGAGAGAGAGAGATAGGGGAAGGGAGGGAAAGAGAGGGAAGGAAGGGAGAGAGAGGGGAGGGAGAGCGAGAGAGGTGAATGGACAGAGTGGAAGGTGCAGGAAGAGAGAATAGTATGTGAAGGCTGATTAAGCGTGAGGATATGTAAGATTACTGATGTTTTGCTGTATGGCTGTTTATGACAGCCTTGTTGTTGGGCAGTTTATAGTGCTGGCTGGTCAGATGTTTGGTAGAGCCAATGACATTGCTTGAACGAGTGGTCTGTTTATCAGTATATATTGGCTCGTTTGCATGATGACAGCCTCTTTGGTTGATGGATCTTTGAAACCCACCATCCCACCCGTTAATGAATTTCGTTGTGTCACACTAACCTTTTCTTTTCCAAATTGGGGAGGCACAGCATGGCGGGAGTACGCTGCAGCTCAGTGGCTTTATGTGGCGTAAGAGAACTTTGTGGGGGAACTTGCCCTCGACTGAACCTGGCAAATTTGTCCTTCTCTGTGCAGGGGGACCCGGGCACTTGTAGTGCGTAAGCGCCTCGGATTGGCCCATAGTGGAAGTGAGACCCTCACATCGTTAGTGCGTCTTGAAAGGGGACGTGTCAGTCGTTCTCCGAGTATTTGAGTGAAAGAAAGCTGGAACTGAGTCTGCAGCGTCTCTTGCCACCCTGGTTAGGTGAATTAATTATAAATAAAAGCTGTGACCTTTTAGCCAAGCTCTTGTTGTCTGTGTCATTATTTATCAGTTTAATTAAGTAAGCTATACAAGGTTGTTAAGGGTTGAAGCAATAAACCAATGTATTATCTTAAGGCAATGAATGGAGAATTGGGAAACAGTGAGAGGACGAGCAGAGGGGAAACGGCAGAGTAAGTAAGTGTCACATGGGGAGATGTACTAAGCCTTGAAAAGTGATACAGTGGTGAGTGATAAAGTACCAACCAATCAGCTCCTAACTATCACTTTACAGGCTGTGTTTGAAAAATGACAGGAAATGATTGGTTGGTACTTTATCTCTCTCCACTTTATCTCTTTCCAAGGCTTAGTACATCTCCCCCACAGACAAAAGGGCAGAATGAGTGTAAAGGGAAGAGATGAGAAAAGAAGAATGATAACAAGAGCAAAGAGAGGAGAATTGAGTGACAGAGAATATGGACAAAAAGAAGAGAGAGGACGAGATAGAGCGTGAGAGAGAGAGAGAGAGAGAGAGAGAGAGAGGGGGGGAGGGAGAGAGAGAGAGAGAGAGAAAATGGGCAGGGGGAGATTTATCAAATCTTGGAGACAGATAAAGTACCAACCAATCAGCTCCTGATATATTGCTAGCACAGGCTGTAAAATTATAGTTTTAAGCTGATTGGTGGGTACTTTATCTCTCTCCACTTTATCTCTCTCCAACATTTGATATATCTCCCCCGGAATGAGAGAAGAAGGGAATACATAGTAGAAGGGGAGAGAGGGGAGATAGAGGTGGGCTGCAGGGTGTGAGAAGGGAAAGAGCACACGACTTATCTGTCTCTCTCAGTCCCGGCTGCACAGTTAAACATGTCTCTGTTAGAACCATTCTTGCCATTATTAAAGGAGTTTTGAAACTTGAATAGTGTGGAAAGTGCTGGAGTTAAAAGAAGTCTGACAGATATTAGGGAAAGAAACCTAATGCAAATCCGTGTGCCCCGGGGCGATATAACACAGGGAAGGTTTGATTTGGCAGCTCTATACAGAAGAAGAATAGAACACGATCATGGAAATTAAAAAGGAACAGGAACAGTAATCACCGTGATCAATGATTTATTTGCAGACTGAGCTCACTTGAGAAAGAGCTGCTTGTGACTTCATTACCCATTCTAGAAGTCTTTTATCAGCCCTAGATGTACAGTAACTATAGAAGGTAGTGTGACATAGCACATTACCTGCACAGGAATAAAAGTGTCACTTCCACATTGCTAAGGAAACACAATACTATGTTATAATGGGATACATTTAATATACCCACAGCAGGGACAAATGCAGGATTTTTATAGAGGGGTTTCTATACCTAATACATGCCGCCTTTCATGCCAGCTGATTACTTCCTCCCACTATTGACTCCAAGATTTTGCCTTCGCTGCTCCCCACCTCTGGAACTCTCTCCCTCTCCCCATCAGACTCTCCACCTCTTTGCAATCCTTCAAACGGGCTCTTAAGACCCACTACTTCATCAAAGCCTTCCAACTATCATTCTAACTCCCTACTACATGCTCCTTCCTCCCCATCTACCCCATTTGTGTCACCCCTGTTTGTGTTCCCCTCCCTTTTAGAATGTAAGATCTTACGAGCAGGGCCCTCTACCCTCTTGTACTTCTCCCTACTTTAGTTCATCTACTTCTTACTCACCACTAGGGCACCTAACACTTGGTTGCTTATGCTCTGTTGCTTAACTGGGTGGTGTGGTCACTAATGTAGCAATGTATATTATTCATGTCCTGGTCCTGTATTGTATTGTTCTCTAAGTCGCTTGTCTACAATTTGTTTATGTACTTTGTAAGGCGCTGTGGAACACTTGTGGCGCCATATAAATAAATAATAATAATAATTATATATATATATATATATATATATATATATATATATCTTGTGATATGGTCGGGGTAGGGGGTCCATCTCCTGGGGTAGATGGACACCTCCTTACACACAGCAGTCAGGAAACAGCACACCAGTCCAGGGTTTTCATGCAAGCTGGTCGGAACCAGTTTTATTGTGCAATATAAACAGCAAAATAAACAAAACATAAAAATAATTCCTAGCCCATCTGGGCACTAACTAGACAGGTTATTCCCTCTCTACAAATGGCAGGGCCTACTGCCTTACCACAAATACAAACAGAGCACTCTCAAATATCACAGTGTCTCAGAACAAAACTTAGTGTCTGTTCTCCCAGGGTATGTGAGACACTGAACCAAAACCTAACACCGCTTATATGAGCCACTTCCAGGTGCAACTACTAATCAGCCTGCTCTCAGACTGAAAGGCCCAACACCTGGAATGGCCTGTGGATGGAGCTCTCCCTCTCTTCTCACATCCACACCCCCAGGACCCTTTATCCGGCTTTTACCAAAATCCAACACTTCTGGTCTGTTTAGCATAACAGACTTTTCCTGGGGTTTTTAAAACACATATGATAGGAATCTGGGACACACATATATGCCATACCAGACTTCTCCAGTGCTTCTATCACAATATATATATATTTACATATGTGTATATTTGTATATACATACATGCATATATACATACACACACATATTTACATACATGCCTACCCTCCTGGTTTTCACGGGAGGCTCCCGATTTTTCGGGCAACCCCCCGCACCCCCAGAAGGGTAGGCACTTCTCCCGCATTCTGCCCACTTCCTAGTGAAGTGGGCACAATGGAGAGAATTTCTGTTGCGATCGCGGGTCTCCGTGCAGGGGGCGGGGCTTCATGACGCGATTCTTCATGATTCGCGTCATTTGGCCCTGTCCCTATTCAAATTTGATCCAATCAAGGCACTTTGCCATGAGGGGGTGGGGCTTAATGATGCAAATCGCCAGGCCCCGCCCCCATCACCTCACTCCTGCTTGGTTACCCGGCCATCTCTCGGGAAGTGTAAAGGTAGGCAAGTATGCGCATATAAATATACACACATATATACATATACACACATACATACCTTACACGCACACACATATACTATATACACACACATCACATATACATTACAAACAAACTTACCTTGCAGCAGTTCTGATCGGTACAGGACCTAGCAGGCTGGCACCATGTAATTAGGCCCCTCCCCCTCACAGCAATATGCGGGGCCAAACGAGACGATTCTAATGAAATTGCGTCATATTGGCTCTGCCTCCTCCATTTCGTCCATCAAATCGCGTCAATTTGCCACAAGGGGGTGGGGCTTAAGAACATGGTGCCTGCACTCCAGTCTGTCAGGGGGGGTTTCTGGGTACTCAGAAACCCCTCCTGTGTGCGCTACTGCCACAGCGGGGATTCCGGCGGTCACAATGCTGACGCCAGAATCCCAACACTTATAAGAATACCGGCACCGGCATCCCGACTGCCGAATCCTGCAGCTAAGTAGCAGGGTTGGGGGGAGGGTTAGGATTAGGGGTTAGGCACTAGGGGATGGGTTAGGCACTAGGGGAAGGGTTAGGTACTAAGGGGGAGGGTTAGGTTTAGGCACCGGGGAGGTAAAGATAGGTTTAGGCAGTAGGGGGGAGGTTAGGATTAGGCATCGGGGAGTTAGGGTTAGGGTAGGGTTAGGGGTAAAGTACCTTTGGCCGTCTGATGCTAACCTAGTCAGGATGCTGGCGTCGGGATTCTGACCGTGGGGATCATAAACGCCGGCAGCACAAGTAGAGCAAAGACCTGTAGTGACGTCACAACTGTATCTGCGGACGTTGCACTGGGTTTTATATTGCTGGGTTTTATAGCTTTTGTACAGTTTTGTACCTTTGTGACTATTATTTCTTTTATCATCATATAATGTATTTATATGGCGCACACATATTCCGCAGCACTTTACAGGGAATACTTGGTCATTCTCATCAGTCTCTGCCCCAGTGGAGCTTACAATCTATCGTCAATACCATATGGGGCGAGATTCATCAAGCATCGCATTTTGCACACAACGCATCCTGCCAATCATTGCATGCATGCTGGCATTTAGTAACGCAGTATGCTGGATGATTTTGGTAGAGGACAGCTCTCCCGATAAGAGCTGTCATTTGCGGTGAGGGGACTTCTACGCATGCGCGGCCGCCGGCCGGTCTCTGTGAGGGATTTTAGCGTTGATGCATTTCGGGAAACGGAGGGCATCACTGCCCCCTCCCCGCCCACAAATAGCAGCAGACTGCCAATCACTGACAGTCTGCTGGAAGTCTCCGCATGGGATCGCAGACCCGTTCTGCCAGGGTACTGGCAGGGGTGCCACAGGTCGATGGTCCAGTACCAAATACAATATTTTATAGTCAATGTGATAGGTAAAACCAGTGCTGGTTGCTGCTAATCACACAATATGTGGACAATTAGAAACACAAACCTGTCCCCCGCCACATAAAGATGACAGATAGACACAATTTACTTAATTTAATAGTTTTGGGCCTAGGTGTGCCAGGAAAAAAATTATGATACTCTAGGGCACCATGATTACAGAAAGTTTGGAAATAACTGTGCTCGACTGAAACTATTTTATTTAATGTTAATATTTTGATACCACTTTAAGCTTGTTTGAGATGAATAGGGCAGCAGTAGTATGTAACACAGGGTCACATTTGTGTATTTTGTGAAAAATTTAGATATCCAAATACTTTTTTAGTTTTGGAACCCCACCCACCCGACTAAGCTGTATTGTATGCAATTCTTGTTAATTTTGTTGGACTGTGCAATTTTCATGTTTTCCTTCCAACAGGTGGAGGCGCAGCCTGGCGGGAAGCAGTGCTCCTGGGCGGCCTATTATAGCGTAAGAGTGCCAGTATGCAGTCGGGAAACCGGCTGCCTTAGTACAGACAGCCGGCTTCCCGGCTGCTTTATCCCGGTGTGGGATATATGACCGGCATCTATATCTAGACGCCTGTCATTTAACCGACGCCAGGAGACCGGCGCCCGGCATCCCGATCGAAGGGATGCTGGGCGCTGCGAGCGGACAGCAGTGCGGGGGGAGGGTTAGGTTTAGGGCACCCGGGGGGGACTTAGGGTTAGGCACCCCCTTCCCTGGGAGGGTTAGGCTAGGAGAAGGGGGGGTTAGGGTTAGGCACCCCAGGGGGGAGGTTAGGGTTAGGCACCCCCCCGGGGGACTTAGGTTTAGGCAGCGGGGGGTTAGGGTTAGGTACTTAGAGGGGGGATTAGGGTTAGTCACTTGGGGGGGAGGTTAGAGATAGGGTTAGGGTTAGGGGGCTAACCTAACCCCCTAACCCTTACCCTAAGGAGGGTAAGGGTTAGGGGGTTAGGTTAGCTTATACTTACCTTAGGGACGATCGGGATTTCCAGCGCTGTCGGGCTTCCGCTGCCGGGCTCTGCTGATCTGTCGGGCTGCCGCTGCCGGGAATCGAACTGCCGGCCATGCGGCAGCTGGGATTCCATACCGATTCCAGAGTGCCTATGTAGTATTTCCATTTTGAAAGCGGCAAGTTGGTAATTCTCCTTAGGGGGGGGACCCACCTCTTATTTAGTCAAATATATTTGACGTACGGTGACCTCGGAGCACTTCTTTCTTACTGCCAAAAACTACAATTTCATCAATAAATTTAGTCTGTGTCCTCTTTTATTTCCACATAAGTGTCCGAGTGGTTATTTCTAGTTAGCTGTTAAATTAGTTCATTAGCATAATGTAAGAATCAAACAATGGGTGACTTAAGTGAAGGACATAATTTAAAACAATGTTTGTAGAACACTTAAAAAAACATCTGGACAATGTGACCGTTATAATTAAGAGACTCGTTTAATAGTCTACTGGGAAAAGAATCAGGAGTCATAAAGCCCTGCAATTTTATCATGTAGATTTATCAAATACAGTAGTTCTGTAAGTTCCAAAAAAATTGTGCAGGATGTAAATTTTTAAAGGTGACAGTTTGACCAGTCATGCCATGCCACGATGGTTAGAGATTAGGCATCATTTTATATATTACAGTTGGTAGACAATTTTGGCAATTTATCATTCATAGTAACTTGGATGCCATACTGTAACATCTATGACGATCTGTAGAATTCTTATGTCATTTGTACTTGCATTGAGAAGATTGTGATTATTATAGAGATACTTATGCCGGGGACACACTAGTAGATATGTCGTCCGATCCGATGGATCGGAGCGACATATCGGGCACATTGTCTAATGTGTTGCTGATGACGCGCACTCCTGCGTGTTGTCAGCGACATCCTCTGTCGGCCCTGCATGCAGGTCCTACAGGCTATATCGTTAGCGAGGGTCATGCTGCTAAATGCAACATGGCTCCCGCCGTCGCTGCCGGCTCCCCTGCTGGGTCCCGTCGCTGACAAAGTCAGGCACACTAGACATCATCTAGTGTGTACCGGCCTTAAGAGTATCTTCTTTAATTTGGGAAAAACCAGAAACTTACATTATCTAAGCAAGAAGACGTGTGGATTTTATTACTTTATTAGGGTAAGATAAGTGAGTAATATAAATGAGCTATAAGCAAGAAACCAGTACAGTACATCCCAACATTCTAGGGCAGTGGTTCCCAAACTGGGCGCCGTGTGATAGGCAAAACCGGTAAGCAGTCGGGAAACCGGCTGCCTTAATATCGACAGCCGGCTTCCCGGCCGCTTTATCCTGGCATGGGATAAATGACTGGCGTCTATATCTAGACGCCTGTCATTTACCTGCCGCCGGGAGACCTGTGACCCCATCACATTGCTATCCTAAATCTGGAGGTTGAATTACAATCATTGTTCTCAGGGCCAGATTAAGGGCCACATGGGCCTGGGGCTGTCTGGGTGTGGTCAGTGATGTGTGGGTGTGGCCAGTGCCATGTGACGTGTACACCCCTTACAATATCAGTCCCACGGTCTCCCTAAATACATAAGAATAGAAGAATGGCATACTTTTGTGAGAAACATAGAAGCAAGATAAGAGGAGTTCTTTCATGACTATAAACCTGCTCTGTGCTCTGCAAGGTTGGTTTTATCACCAGAAAACCCAGAACAGACAATCCTTATCACTGCGATAATCACACCCAGATTGGCAGGCTGGATGTCAGGCTGGTAATGTCATGCAGAATTACCGTCCCTTACATAGGAAGCTGCCTCTTGGAATGACGCTGACCTGAGTGTACACACATATGCAAATGTACTGGCAGTCTTACTGTCACAGGCTACATGGGAACTGATGGGGAAGTCAAAACTAATTAGTGTAAATATTCCCGTCAGCCACAGCAAATCCATAAAACATTTCCCAGGCATTAATATTAAAACCCTGACAATGAGATTCTATTCTTTCTTTTTTTCAATTGAGGTGTAAACTGGCATTCTTTATATCTGAGGCTATTTGAGCCTCTAGGTTACAATAACCTCAACAATAGGTTGCAGTAACATTTAACCCCTTAAGCAGGGGTGGGCAAAAGGCGGCCCTCCGGCTGTTGTTAAACTACAAATCCCAGCATGCCTTGCAACAGTTCTAGCAATGGCCAAATAGCAAAACTGTTGCAGAGCATGCTGAGATGTGTAGTTCTACAACATCTGAAGTGTGTGTGGGGGGGGTGGGGGCGCTTGTTGTCCAACCCTACTCTTGAGTATAGATGTTGAGTAGCAATTATCCCTAATATATACAGAAAAAATACACAGGAAATGTTCTACTCATCATCCTCAGGGCAGTAACCAGTACCAACGGGGAGCCGGGGGGATGCTGTAAGTCATGATGTCACAAGATGGGGGATCATACCCTGCACTACAGGAAACATGGGGTCTTCCTTGTTTAAACAGTAGAGTCACCTCCTTCAAACAATACAGGGTCGGCTGAAGGGCCCCCACTGCCCCAGGCTATTGCACTCGTAGCGCCCCCACTTTTATGTCCTGCATCTTTATGTGTACCCGGTATCATACTCACCCCAATAACTGCCTCACGCAAGTTCAAAACAAATCCTCTGTTTGTTCTGCTCTTTTACTGCATCATAACATACAGTCAATTACTGCAAGTACAAGAATCGCCACCACAATTGGATGCGGTGCACGAATAGGAACAGCTGGTTGAAGAGAGAGATCCCATCTGGTTGAAGAGAGAGATCTCAACCTGGGTAAAAGGAGAATAGTTGAGACTAACCTATCTGTGAAATGGTATTCAGCAGAGCCTGAAGTAAACTTTATGGTGCCCTGTGCCAAAAAGAGCATTGGTGACCCCCTATATATCAAATAGGGACATAACGCACCCAAGAAAGGGCCATGGCCTCATTGGGAAGGGCCAGGGAAGAGATAGGGGAGGCCAGAAGATGCTGAGGATAAAATAAGAGGAAGCTACAAGTGAGAATGATAATAAATAGAAAAGTGACAGGCCCAAACAGCGCCCCCTGCCCTGTGGTGCCCTGTACCATGGCACAGGTCGCACCACCCTAATTACGGCCCTGGTATTCAGTCACCACGACGACAATGATAGTAAAGTCATAATGTCAACACCACAATGCTGAATTGCACCATACATAACAAATTGATTTGAGCAGCTTCCACTTTGTTATGTTTGCTGTTTTGAGAGGCATAGATGGAACCAGCCTTTGGAGGGCATGCTGGTTCTTATAGTGCTAATCTGAGGTCCCAGGTTTGACTCCCAGGTAAGCTGACTCTCAATTTGGATGTATTTCTGTATGTGCCTTTACCATGAGTCCTTACAATAGACAATTACATGGCCCAAAGTAGGTACTGTTCACATGCGGTGTAGGGACCACCAGTTATCAGAGAAGCCGTGATGTCGGCCTGGTGACTTACCATGTATTTGCAAATGTATGCAACAAATATCTCTGAATTTGTATTACCGTATAGTTTTGTTGCGGGTACAATTTAGTGTGCTGGGGAACATTTGGGGGACCCCCCCTTTCTCATTTTTTTGTTTTGAATTGCACCATGTTGACATGGTTAAAATATCGACACACGGCTTGTCTATATAGTCATAATGTTGACATGACAAATTTTAGGGATAGATTTAGGGTTAGCGTTAAGATGACGTGTCAACATTTTAACATGTAAATTTTATGCCAATGTTGACATGTTCCAAGTCGACACTGTGTATTTTGACTTAATGAACATGTCGACGTATACTTGTCGACATGGAGTACCTGGCAAAACTGTGGAGTCTAGATTATGACTGTCAAGTTTTTATATTAAAAAGTCATACCGGACGCCTGTGAAATATGGGATGTAGTCAAGAACTCTATGGCAACGCTGAAATCCCAAAAAGGGAGTTAAGATAGGCAGCAAAATACCGATGCCTATCTTAATCCCGATCCCGGAATACAGGAGGACACGTGCCGGGGCGCCCGTCCCGTTCTCCGTTGGGGGGGAAAGGTTAGGATTAGGGCAGGTAGCAGGGTTAGCGTTAGGTTTTGGGGGGTGGAGGTTATGGTTAGGCACCACTGGGGGGAGGGTTAGGTTTAGGCACTAAGGGGGGAGGGTTAGGTTTAGGCACGAATGAGGGAGACTTAGGTTCAGGAACTAAAGGGGAGGGTTGGACTACAAGAAGGGAGGGTTAGGGGGGGAGGTTAAGTATACAGTACTTGCCCGACACCTGTCCAGATACCAACCATCGGGATGCCGCTATCGGTATTGTGACAGGAGGCATCCCGACAGCCGGTATTACATACCCATTCCGTGAAATATACCCCCCTGAGGTACTCGGCAGAACCGGGGATTTATAAGTCTGTTCTTTTCAATATAGATATTGTAAAAAATCACACACAGGGGGAGATGTACCAATACTTGGAGAGGGATAAAGTACCAACCAATCAGCTCCTAACTGCCACATTACAGGCTGTGTTTGAAAATTGACAGTTAGGAGCTCATTGGCTGGTACTTTATCACTCTCCAAGGCTCGGTAAATCTCCCCCATTGTTCATTAATCATTATTTTTATATATTTCTCTAGTTACTTAGAAATCCACTAGAACTAGCAAAATAGTTTTCCCTATGGGTTTGCTCTGTATCTTGGCATATTTTGTGCTGTTTGACTTATATTACTGATTTATTTATTTTACATTCCGTTAGGATTTCCTGGAAGTCCACTTACACTCTGTGCAGTAAAGCTACCAATAAGAGATAATGACTGTCATTTTCTGTTACATTGTATCTCTGTCTTAAATATATATATATATATATATATATATATATATATATATGTTAGGGGTGAGCGGGTTCGGATTTCTGACTCGGATCTGAAATCGAGACAAAACGTCATCATCCCACCTTCCGGGTCTCGTGGGTTTTGGATTCTATATAAGGTACCCGCGTCGGCGCCATTTTCTCACTCGGCTGTGGACAGTGAACAGGGAGGGTGGGAGTTAGGGCTGGCTGGGCTGTGTAGTGTAGTGTAATGCAGTGTAGTGCTGTGCTGCGCTGTGCTGCTGTTGTCAATAGGGTCTGTGTCCACTCCTCCAAAGTCCATAGGGGCTGGCTGTGTTGTGCTGTGCTGCTGTTGTCCATAGGGGCTGTGTCCACTCCTCCAAAGTCCATAGGGGCTTGCTGGACTGTGTTGTGCAGTCAGTTGTCCATAGGGGCTGTGTCCACTCCAAAGTCCTGTGCAGTGTCCCAGTCCTAAAGGGGTGCTGTAGTGTAGTCCAGGGGGTGCTCTGTCCATCAGGGGTGCTCTACCCAAGTGCAAAAAAAATAAATATATTTTCTGTGTTTGTGAATTGTGTGCGCAGTAGCCACACGTGCATCAACAAAGTAGTGCCAAGCGTGCGCCTGTGTCATAAGTAAAGGGCCGGCTGGCTTGACCGTTAAGGGGTGCTGTAACCCCCAAAGTGCACTCCAAACAAAATAAAAAAATATTTTCTGTGTTTGTGTGCGCCTTAGCCGCACGTATATATCAATATAACATAAATGGAGGACCAAACTTTCTCCGATAAAAATAAAATAGGGAAAGATCAAGAACCACTTCCTCCTAGTGCTGAAGCTGCTGCCACTAGTCATGACATAGACGATAACATGCCATCAACGTCGTCTGCCAAGGCCGAAGCCCAATGTCATAGTAGAGGGCACATACACTCCCCAATGACAAAGTTCAGGAAAATTACCTTAAAAAAAACATTTAAATCATCTGAAGAGAAACGTAAACTTGCCAATATGCCATTTACGACACGGAGTGGCAAGGAACGGCTAAGGTCTTTCCCTATGTTCATGACTAGTGGTTCAGCTTCACATGACAATGGAAGCCCTCCTCCCGCTAAAAGAATCAAACGAGTTAAGCTGGCAAAAGCACAGCGAAGAACTGTGCGTTCTAAGAAGATATTACAAATCACCAAGGAGAGTCCAAGTGTGGTGGTGGTTGCGATGCCTGTCCTTCCCAGCACTGGACGGGAAGAGGTGGCTGTTTCCACCATTTGCACGCCCCCTGCAAGTGCTGAAAGGAGCACCCACAGTCCACTTGCTGATATGCAAATTGAAGATGTCACTGTTGAAGTACAACAGGATGAGTATACTGGTGTAGCTGGCGATGAGGAGGAAGTTGGCGAGGAGGATTCTGATGATGATGTGGTTTGTTTAAATCAGGCTCCGGGGGAGACAGTTGTTGTCCGTGGGATGAAAAAGCCCATCACGGTCATGCCTGGGCAGAAGACCAAACATTCCACCTCTTTGGTCTGGCAATATTTCTATCCAAATCCGGACAACAACTGTCTTGCCATATGTACCATATGTAAAGGTGAAATAAGTAGGGGTAGGGACGTTAACCACCTAGGAACATCCTCCCTTATACGGCACCTGCAGCGTGTTCATAAAACGTTACGGTCAAGTTCAGAAACTTTGGCTAAGACCGTAAGCAGTCCAGGGATACCTAAATCCCGTTGTCCTGTTGTATCCAAGCGCCTGCAAACCACACCGTCAACTCCCTCCTCGTCAATTTCCTCCTTAGTCAGGATCGGAAGTAGTCCTGCAGGCCATGTTACTGGCATGACTGACTCTCCTATCCGGGATTCCTCCAGAGTCTCCTGCATTGCTACGCCTACTGCAGCCGCTGCTGCTGTTGCTGCTGCTGGGAGTCGTTCATCATCCCAGAGAGGAAGTAGGAACACCACCACTTTTACTAAACAATTGACCCTCCAACAGTCCTTAGCGAGGAGGATGAAGTACGACAGCAGTCATCCTGAAGCAAAACGTATAACTGAGGCCTTGACTGCTATGTTGGTGTTAGACGTGCATCCGGTATCTGCCATTGGTGCAGTGGGATTTAGACAATTGATGGAGGTAGTGTGTCCCCGGTTCCAAATCCCGTCTAAATTCCACTTCACTAGGCAGGCGATACCGAGACTGTACAGAAGCGTCAGAAAAAGTGTCCTCAGTGTCCTGAAAAATGCCGTTGTACCCAATGTCCACTTAACCACGGACATGTGGACAAGTGGAACAGGGCAGACTAAGGACTATATGACTGTGACAGCCCACTGGGTAGATGTATCACCTTACGCAGCAACAACAGCAGCGTCACCAGTAGCAGCATCTCAGAAACGCCAGCTCGTTCCAAGGCAGGCTATGCTGTGTATCACCGGTTTCAGTAAGAGGCACACCGCCGACAACCTCTTAGAGAAACTGAGGGAAATCATCGCCCAGTGGCTTACCCCAGTTAGACTCTCCTGGGGATTTGTGATATCTGACAATGCCACTAATATTGTGTGGGCATTACATCTGGGCAAATTCCAGCACGTCCCATGTTTTGCTCACACAATAAACTTGGTGGTGCAGAATTTTCTGAAAAGCGACAGGGGCGTGCAGGAGACGCTTTGGGTGGCCCGAAATATTTCTGGCCACTTTCGCCATTCAGCGACTGCGTGCCGAAGACTGGAGTGCCAGCAAACACTCTTGAACCTGCCCCGTCATCACCTGAAGCAAGAGGTTGTGACGCGGTGGAACTCAACCCTCTATATGCTTCAGAGGATGGAGGAGCAGCAAAAGGCCATTCAAGCCTATACATCCACCTATGACATAGGCAAAGGAGGGGGTATGCACCTGACTCAACCACTGTGTTGTGCAAGGTTCTCCAGCCCTTCGAACTTGCCATACGTGAAGTCAGTTCAGACACTGCCAGCTTAAGTCAGGTCATTCCCCTCATCAGGGTTTTGCAGAAGCAACTGGAGAAAGTGAAGGAGGAGCTAAGACGGAGCGATTCCGCTCGGCATGTGGGACTTGTGGACCAAGGACAATTCCATCTTGCACCTCTTTTATTTATTTGCATTATGTACTGTTTGGGGCCTAGTTTTTCAAACTGCCATCCTGTCTGCCACTGCAGTGTCACTCCTAGATGGGCCACGTGTTTGTGCTGCCCACTCGTGTTACTTAGCATAGTCATCCAGCTACATCGGTGCAACCTTTTGGACATAAAAACACTATTGTGAGGTGTGAGGTGTGAGGTGCTCAGAATAGACTGGAAATGAGTGGAAATTAAGGTTATTGAGGTTAATAATAGCATAGGAGCAGAAAAACCCACAAATTCTGTGATTTCAGCTGTTTTTATGCTTTTTTTCAAAAAAATACAAATCCAAAACACAAAACCCAGAACCCAAAACATGGAAGGGTGGTTTTGGCAAAACCAATCCAGATTCAAAACACGAAGAAAGATCCAGATCCAAAACCAAAACACAAAACACGAAAAGTGGCCGGTTCACACCCCTAATATATATGTATTTATATACCACTCCCTTGTTTCTGTTTTTAGGCTTATTATTAGTATTTTGTAATTTAACGTTTCTCAGCAGATAATGCCGCCTGTCACATTCGGCTCCCTGCACTCATTCTGCCTAACCCAATATACTGTGCAAAGTTTAAGAGGAAATACTGTAACTCCTTTCACTCAGTGATTCCTACAAATAAGTCAGGGAGGAGAAATTAATTGTATTTATCATAGGGCTGACTCACCTATGCTAAATGGTAACAATACTGGACAGCTGGTCTTAGTTATCAGGTATGTGTCCAACTGTGGGTCTAATTCAGAGATGTATGTACACAGCAAACCCAATGTTTACGCACGTCTTCAATGCTTTTAAATATGAGCAGAAACCGCACTGCTCCGAACTGTTTCTGCGCCATTGGTCGTAGTACCCCAGAGTCGCCGAATGATTGACATACTGATGGCATTTGGGGGCAGCGACGGGGTGGCAGCTCAGAGCGTTCCAGAAAATGGAGGTGCGTCTGCCCCATTTTCTGGACATGCCAAAACTATTGGCTGCGTCCTTGGATGCAGCTTCACTGGCCCCAGCAAAGTGATTTTGGCAGACGTCCTGAGTAACTGAGGGGTACTCAGATGTCCGACCGTCATGTCAGTGGATCTGATGAATGCAGCATCGGATCAGAGAAGTCGGCAATGGGCGTACAAACACGCGGTGGCTGTGCTATACGATCCTCTGTGTTGATGCCTATGAAAAAAAGACGTTAGGGGATATTCTGTTGAGAATAATATACATTACTCTTCTGCATTTTAATGTATATTATATTTGTATTGATGTTATTTGTTACCTGCCGTTCTTTTCACAATAAATATTGGATTAAAAAACTGTTTGTTTCCAATTCTCAAGGTTCCAAGTGATAGTTGTAGGAATCTTCCAGTTACTGTGCAGCTGCAGGCACACAGATGCTGCCATCCTCACAGTCTACAGTATAGTACTCCACGTACTTCATATAAAATGCTGAAAACAACATTTGTACTGTGAGATGAAAGTTTGCGCTTTTGTAGATGACATATAGAGATTTTTTTTGGATGGAGGGAACGATGTCGAGTGGCTTTCTGGATTCGGGGAAAAGCATCATCCAGTGTAATACGTTAGGACGCAAGTGCACAACTGAACGCAGATTCCCGACTATCGGGAATCTGCGTGTGCGCTGGACCCATTCTCCGAGTGTGCACAATGGGTCCTGCTAAGTGGGCACTGTTATCATGCAGTGTAGGGACCACCAGTTATCAGAGAAGCTGTGAAGTCGGCCTGGTGGCTTACCATGTATTTGCAAATGCATGCAACAAATATATCTGAATTTCTATTACCATATAGTTTTCAAGTATTGTTGCAGGAACAATTTAGTGTGCTGGGGACACCCCCCCTTTCTCTTTTTTTTTTTTTGAATTGCACCATGTTGACATGGTTAAAAAAATATTGATACAAGGCTTGTCTATATAGTCATAATTAGAGATGAGCGGTTCGGATTCTGTGGAATCCGAACCGCTCCGAACATTGGGGATCCGAGTCCACCCGAACGCTGTTCGGGTGTTCCCTGCCTGACTCGGATCCCCGTTTGAGGCCGAGCCGCAGCCTCCTGACGTCTGGGCTCCTCTAGTGTAGGGCAGAACGCTGTGATAGCGGTCTGCCCTACACAGATCAAACACACAGCCGCCAGCGACAGCTGTGTGTTTGTAATAGCAGCCAATGAGAGTCAGGCAGACTTTCATTGGCTGCTGCACGGAGGGAGCTGGTTGGAGCTCACTCATGAGCTCCGTCTTCCGGCTCCCTCCGGGCGTCATACAGCAGAGCGGACGGCGGCGGGAGCGGGGATTCAGGTAAGTTTTTTTATGTGTGTGTAAGGGGGCATTACTGGGGGGCATACTACTACTGGGGACCTGCTAAGCGGGGGCCTGCTAATGGGGGGCATACTACTACTGGGGACCTGCTAAGGGAGGGTACTCCAACTACTGGGGGCCTGCTAGTGGGGGGCATACTACTACTGGGGGTCTGCTAAGGGGGGGCATACTACTACTGGGGGCCTGCTAATGGGAGGCATACTACTACCGGGGGCATTGTGTAAGGGACACCACTGCTGGGGGCATTGTATAAGTGGCACTACTACTGTGGGCATTGTATAAGGGGCATTACTAGTGTGGGTTTTGTGTATAAGGGTCACTACTGTGGGCATTGTGTAAAAGGGGCACTACTGCGTGTCGTAACATAAATAAGAGACACTACTATATGGTGTAATGTGAATCAGGGGAACTATGGGCCTGATTCAGAACCGGACGCTATTTGCGCTCGCTCGTCCAGAAAAATGGGCTGGCTATTTAAATTAACCGTTCGCTCTTTACAGTCTGTTCACGCCTCTATGTCTGAACGAGCGAACAAAACATGCGAACGTAATTTTGAAAAAAACGCCCCCTTGCCGCTCGCATCATACGTCATGTCCGCTATTTATTAGATTAATCGAATACATCGGACGGCATATGAATTGCTCGCTATTCTTGTGGTTGGTTTTTCCTACCACAATCATGCGAGCAGTTCTGACTATAAAACAACCAAGTGACATGGTCGATGACGCTGCTTTAGTAATTATGCACACCCATAAAACGCCCGTTTTGACCTTTAGGCACGACTACGTTCTGATCTCCACTCCCCGTTTTCAAGCACCTTCCCCTGTTACCACCCACATACGCCTCCTCTTGTCACTCAAAATAGCAGGCATTCGCTATTTAGCGAGCACACGATTTTCGGCCGCACTGACTGGTTCTCGCATGCGTATTACAATCCGTACGCATGCGCAGTTGTGCGACATCGCTCGGAAACGAACGAGCGGCCGCTTACGAGC
The DNA here is from genome assembly GCA_031769625.1 of Taudactylus pleione. NCBI lineage: Eukaryota > Metazoa > Chordata > Amphibia > Anura > Myobatrachidae > Taudactylus > Taudactylus pleione. The sequence continues at coordinate 1,253,577 of JAUIMM010000279.1, forward strand.
GGCTCTGAATCAGGCCCTATGTGCGGTGTAATGTGAATAAGCTTGTGCACTGTGACTCCTAGGGCCGTAGCCCACTATGTAAACAAGTACTCTGATTCTGCTGGCCGTACCCCACTGGGTGGGTGCACAACTTTTCATTTCTGCCACTGCTGTGTGGCAATGTGTCATAGATGTGCTTTATACTGTGGTGTCTGTGCCGCTGCTCTGTCGCTAGGTGACCAGTCAGCTCACTGCAACCTTTGGCCCAATTAATGTGATTTTAGCTTTTTTTGTCAAATTTTGAAAAAAAAATCCAAATCCAAATCCAAAGCCAGTCACCGCAGTTTGGCAAATCCAAATCCAAAGCCAGTCACCGCAGTTTGGCAAATCCAAATCCAAAGCCGGATGACGAATTAGAACCAAATCCAAATCCGGCAAAAATGGTCCTGTGCATATCCCTAGTCATAATATTGACATTACAAATTTTAGGGAAAGGGATAGATTTAGGGTTAGCGTTATGGTGACTTGTCAACATTTTAACATGTCAACTTTATGCCAATGTCGACATGTTCCAAGCTGACACTGTGTATTTTAAGTAACATAATGAACATGTCGACATGTACTTGTCAACATGGGATACCTGGCAGAATTGTGGAGTCTAGATTATAACTGTCAACATTTTCAATATTAAAAAGTCATACCAGACCCCTGTGAAATATACAAACATACCCCCCTGAGGTACTCTGCAGAACAGGGCCTTTAAAAGTCTGTTCTTTTCAATATAGATCAGGGGTTCCCAACCACGGTCCTCAAGGCACACTAACAGTCCAGGTTTTAATGATAGCCATACTTGAGCACAGGTGACTTAATTAGTACCTCAGTTATTTTGATTTAACATCTGTGCTCAAGCATGGACATCACTAAAACCAGGACTGTTGGTGTGCCTTGAGGACCGAGGTTGGGAATCACTGATATAGATATTGTAAAAAAACACAAAAGGGGGAGATGTACTAAGACTTGGAGAGGGATAAAGTACCAACCAATCAGCTCCTAACTGCCCCCTTACAGGTTGTATTTGAAAAATGACTGTTAGGAGCTGATCGGTTGGTACTTTATCTCTCTCCACTTTATCTCTCTCCAAGGCTCGGTACATCTCCCCCATTGTTCATTAATCATTTTTTTATATATTTCTCTAGAAGTCCACTATTACTATCAAAATTGTTTTCCCAATGGGTTTGATCTCACCGCTCAGTCTATTCGGTACCTTGGGATATTTTGTCCCATTTGACTTATATTACTCGTTTATTTTATTTTACGTTCTGTTGGGATTTCACTCTGTGCAGTAAAGCTACCAATAGGAGATAATGAATGTCATTTTCTGTTAGATTACATCTCTGTCTTATATATATATATATATATATATATATATATATATATATGTATTTATATACCACTCCCTTGTTTCCGTTTTTAGGCTTATTATTTGTATTTTGTGATTTAACGTTTCTCAGCAGATAATGCCGCCTGTCACATTCGGCTCCCTGCACTCATTCTGCCTAACCCAATATGCTGTGTAAAGTTTAAGAGGAAATACTGTAACTCCTTTCACTCAGTGATTCCTACAAATAAGTCAGGGAGGAGAATGGTTGACGAAATATGAATAGGATTGAGGAGAGTTAAGATTACTGTTTAAATGGCAGCCTTTAATGGCAGTTTAAATGGCGCACCCACCTTTCCCCCCCTGTCCTCTCCCCGCGCCCCCCTCCCCCTCTTTACCTCCTGCTGCTCATCCGTCGGCCCCGACGGCTTCGTCCCCATCCGGGCATGCTGCTGCGGCCTTCCCAGCGCTCCTGGCGGGTCGCGCCCTTGGCAGCCTCCCCTGTCCGGAATCCCCCACACACAGCTCTGGCGGGAGGGTCCGCAGGTGACGTCAATAGTGACGTGGTGGCTGCCGCTTACGCTGCACCAGTGGGAGAGCAAGTGCTCGCAGCTCCCGCTGGGCACTCTGCATCGGATCTGCCGCCGGTTAGGTTCGCGGGTCACGTGGGGGCATTAGGTTACAGTCCCCGGGGAGCGGGTGGTTCCAGCGGCCTGGTTAGCATGACGGGTCCGGTGGCCATCTTAACCCCGGTGGCCATTTTAGGGAATTCCCCTGTAGGAAATAGACAGTCCCACAGCCCCGCAGTAAGGCAGACTTCCCCTTTGCCGTGGTTGCCAGGACAAACAGTCTCTGGGGCCATGAGTGCTCTACACCCTAACACCTATCAGTCCCATTGGTTCCCCGCTGTCAGTGTCCCCCCTTCCATTTATAATGCACCCCCCTTGTCAATGGCCGGCCCTTCCTGGGGTCAGGCTTCATAGAGCTATGGGGTGGCGCCCCCTGTTTATCCCTCCGCCTCAGTTGTTTCTTCTTCCCCTTTTTATCCCACCTATACTGCGCCCACTTTTGGGTCTTACCCTTACCCAGGGTTTTATCCGCAACTTTATTACCCTTATTTGCCGACTTCACAACAGAGTTCAGCAATAGCCTCCATGCCTCGGCTCCCTTCCGCACCGCCGGTCATGTATAGTCAAACCCCCACCAGTGTGCCCTCGGCATCCAGCCTTGGGCTGGTTCCACCTGCTCGTCTGTTAACCGTGCCTGCACCCCTTCCTCCTGCTCCCATCATGGCCAACCCCCCCGCGCAGGCGGTTGTGCCTGCCGGCTCTGTAGCTCATCAGTCTACTCCAGTTGCAGATAAAGGCATGACGACTGAAGCTCCTCCAAGTGACCCGTTACATGGTGCGTCTGCTGACCCTGTGCGCATGGAGACGGGACCGGCAGGCGAACCTTCAGCCGTGATGAATGATCAAGTCGAGGAAGCGGTTCCGGGTCCTTCTGGTGCTGGTGAGCATGATTTGTCTTGTTCGTCAATGTCTGACTCTTCCTTCTCTTCTCATTCTTCTGGTTCCCCTGCGCGCCTACATAAAATAGCTAGAATGGTTGCTAGGCGTTTAGCCAAGAAGTCAGGTGGTACGGCTACACAAGGCATTAGTGCTGAGCAAGTAACAGTAGCGGCAGGGGCTGATTCGGTACATTGTGCAAATACCGCTGTTGTTCGCGGTTTGCGTAAAAGTGTGAGGGGGAGAATTCGCAAAGGTAAATTTGTCGACTTCTTTACACTCACCGATGATATGAAGAAGGCTTTTAGTCAAGCTAAGAAGGCGGGGGGTATTGGCGAAGAGGCTTTCTGTAGTTTCACCAGTTGGTTGAAGGGCATGCTGATATTTGTGGTGTGCTATTTGGAGACGCGGGCGGATGAACATGTTAACATAGTAAAATATATATTATTTTGGTCCTGGACATGTTTGTCCGTTCGCAGGCCTTGGCATGGCGTGAATATGACATGCAATTTAGTAGGAAGCATGACGGTAGCATGATTATTCCTTTCGGAGCAAAAGATGTGGAGGTGTGGCTAGAGGTGTCGCAGCAGCATCGGCCCCCCTTGGATGTGATGCCCTCTCGCAGGGGATATCCTACAAGCGTTATGAGGGGCAAATTTTTTGCTTTCAACGACTCCCTATGTACACGGGGGTCGGCCTGTCGTTTTCGACACTCCTGTCGCCTCTGCAGCGGGGGAGCATCCGGGCAAGGATTGCTGTCAAGGGTCTGCTAGTGCCACCCAGGATCGTGGTGAGGGATCAAAAGGAGCTGCTTATGGCTAATTCGCCTATTTGTTTAGCTGCACTGGCTCACTGGTTGGATTTATATCCTCACAAGGAGGACGCTTTGTTTTTGTTAGAAAGTTTTTTGTTTGGTTTTCCTCTGCCAATAATGGGTCCTTTATGGGTCAGGGCCCCCCGGAACTTGCGCTTGGCTAGGGACTACCCAGAAGTTTTGCAGGCTAAGGTAGGGGTGGAGGTGCTGCTGGGGAGGATGGAGGGTCCTTTCCCTGTTCCTCCGTTGCAGGATCTTTGTATCTCTCCGGTGGGTGTAGTGGCCAAGAAGGCACCTGGTAAGTTTCGCTTGATCAAGCACCTGTCATATCCGGCGGGTTGTTCGGTGAACGACGCCATACCAGATAGTTTTTGTAGAGTGGAGTATCAAAGCTTCGACGAGGTGTTGGGTTTAGTGCGCAGTTTTGGGCATGGAGCCCTGCTTGCAAAATTAGACATTGATTCAGTTTTCCGTTTATTGCCGTTACACCCAGACGCTATGCAGTTTATGGGATTCAAGCTAGATTCCGGTTACTTTGTCGACAAATGTTTGCCGATGGGTTGTGCGGTTTCCTGTGCCTATTTTGAGAAATTCAGCTCTTTTCTACACTGGTGTGTTCATGCCGGCACGGGACAAGCGAGCGTGGCGCACTCTTTGGATGACTTTCTCTTCATAGATCCAGGAGAGAGCGACGTCTGTTCAGACCTCCTCTTTTCTGCGCTGGCTCTTTTTCGCGTTTTAGGGGTTCCCATTGCGCATGATAAGACGGAAGGTCCTGTTTCTTGTCTGTCATACTTGGGAATTGAGATAGACACGGTTGTGGGTTGTTGTAGGTTGCCAAGTGACAAAGTGGGCAGATTGCTGGAGCAAATTGCAGGTTGCTTAGCAGTAGACACGGTTAGATTGCGCGGAGTGCAGTCACTACTAGGTTCCCTTAATTTTGCTTGTCGTATAATTCCCATGGGCAGGGTTTTCTGTAGGAAATTGGAGAGGGCCACTGCTGGGTCGAGACGGCTGCATCATCATGTTCGTTTGTCGGTGGAGATAAAGGATGATCTTCGTGTTTGGACCAAGTTTCTGGTTCAATTCAATGGTGAACGTATTTGGCCAGCTCCTCCGGTAGCGAATGGGTTATTACAACTTTTTACTGATGTGACTGGATCGTCTGGTTTTGGGGCCTTTTTCAATGGGGAATGGTGCGCTGCTGCTTGGCCTTTAGTTTGGTGCGAGGAAGGCTTAACGAGTAATTTGTTGCTCTTGGAACTTTTCCCTATTGTTGTGGCTGTGGAACTCTGGTCAGCACGACTCAGTAACTGGCATGTGATATTTTGGTGCGACAACCAGCGATCGTCCTCTCCGTTATTTTTGCATTTGCTTCTTCATTTAATTTTGCGCTGTTTAGAGGCCAATATACGATTTAGAGCTCGTCATGTGCCTGGTGTTGTTAACGAGATCGCAGATGCATTGTCTTGTTTTCTATTTGAGCGTTTTCGGGCGCTTGCACCTTCTGCTTCTGCTGTTGGTTTGATATGCCCCCCGTTTGTGTGGCAGATCATCAGGCCGACTTAGAGGCTTTGGCGATGCAATCGCTCGCTCCATCAACTCTCCGCAAGTACTCGGCTGCATGGCGGGAATGGAGCGGTCACTGCGCATGCCCAGATTCGGAGGCTAAGTCTCCAAAGGAGTTGCTTTCCTCCTTTGTTTGGGAGAAGTATCAGCAAGGGAGGTCCAGGGCCTCCGTGGGGACGGTGCTGGCGGGAGTCTCCTTCTTTTGTGACCTAAAAGGTTTACACGACCCAACCAAATCTTTTCTTCTAGTTAAGGCTCTGAAGGGTTGGGCGAGGGAGGCTCCTGCTCGCGCCGATTCCAGTCGGCCGGTTGACACCCACCTTTTGGCAGCGTCACTTAGTATCATGGAAAAGGTGGCTTCTGATATGTTTGAGGCTGCTCTTTTCCGTTTGGCTTTTTCTTCTGAATTTTTTGGAGCTTTCAAGGTTAGCGAATTAGTGGCGGTGAATAAATCATCTGTGTCCTCTGGGCTGTTGTTCAAGGACATTGTGTTTAGAGATTCAGCGGCGCTTTGCAAACTTCGCTTCTCTAAAACAGACCAGACAGGTAGGGGAAAATGGTTTACGCTTGCGCAGAAGCAAGACGGTAATATTTGCCCGGTTCATTTAGCATCTCAGTAAATGATTGTATGCCCAGTTGGGGGGTTTCAGTGGTTGGTGCATGCTGATTCCAGGCCTCTCACGAAGTTTCAGTTTGCTGCAGTTTTTAAGAGTGGTTTAACAGAGTTGGGTTTAGACCATGCAGCTTACGGCACACATTCGTTTCGAATAGGGGCAGCCACTTGCGCAGTGCTTGCTGGGGCATGTCCTTCGGTCATTCAAAAGGTGGGGTGTTGGAAGTCAGGGAGTTATAAGAGATATGTGCGCTGCGATAAGTTGTAGGTGCGTACCTTGAGATAACTGACAACGTTGCTTACCTGTCAATCGTTGAACGGCTAGCGTTCAACAATTGGGGGTGTGAAGGGATTTTTTAATTTTTCCTCCCGTTAGCCAAGATCTGGCCCAATTTGGTTCACAAGTAGGTTTTTTAGTTTTTTCTTCTTCACTCGGGTTCCTGTTTTCCCCCCTTTTTTGCATCCCTGCTAGTTAGTTGCTATGTGTTGTTCTTAAGTTGTGTTGTTTTGAGTCAGGTGTGGTGTGGTTTCTCATGGCCAGGGTTTCTTCTTTTACAGTGTTGGCGAAGGAAGACGGGCAGGTGTGGCTAGTTGGCATTTAAGGGGCGGTGCGGGGTCGACTGGTGTTCTTTGAAACGGGGCGTGTCCGCCCCATTTTCTGGGAGTGGCCACAGCAGGGACTGCATGGACGTACGCAGTCAGCTGGCCGGCCACCCGGTGCCGCCCACCATTGAGACCATCGACCACCGATGTTTGCGATGGTGATCCCAGCCTGCTACATCCGCCAAGGCCGAAGCCCAATGTCATAGTAGAGGGCACATACACTCCCCAATGACAAAGTTCAGGAAAATTACCTTAAAAAAAACATTTAAATCATCTGAAGAGAAACGTAAACTTGCCAATATGCCATTTACGACACGGAGTGGCAAGGAACGGCTAAGGTCTTTCCCTATGTTCATGACTAGTGGTTCAGCTTCACATGACAATGGAAGCCCTCCTCCCGCTAAAAGAATCAAACGAGTTAAGCTGGCAAAAGCACAGCGAAGAACTGTGCGTTCTAAGAAGATATTACAAATCACCAAGGAGAGTCCAAGTGTGGTGGTGGTTGCGATGCCTGTCCTTCCCAGCACTGGACGGGAAGAGGTGGCTGTTTCCACCATTTGCACGCCCCCTGCAAGTGCTGAAAGGAGCACCCACAGTCCACTTGCTGATATGCAAATTGAAGATGTCACTGTTGAAGTACAACAGGATGAGTATACTGGTGTAGCTGGCGATGAGGAGGAAGTTGGCGAGGAGGATTCTGATGATGATGTGGTTTGTTTAAATCAGGCTCCGGGGGAGACAGTTGTTGTCCGTGGGATGAAAAAGCCCATCACGGTCATGCCTGGGCAGAAGACCAAACATTCCACCTCTTTGGTCTGGCAATATTTCTATCCAAATCCGGACAACAACTGTCTTGCCATATGTACCATATGTAAAGGTGAAATAAGTAGGGGTAGGGACGTTAACCACCTAGGAACATCCTCCCTTATACGGCACCTGCAGCGTGTTCATAAAACGTTACGGTCAAGTTCAGAAACTTTGGCTAAGACCGTAAGCAGTCCAGGGATACCTAAATCCCGTTGTCCTGTTGTATCCAAGCGCCTGCAAACCACACCGTCAACTCCCTCCTCGTCAATTTCCTCCTTAGTCAGGATCGGAAGTAGTCCTGCAGGCCATGTTACTGGCATGACTGACTCTCCTATCCGGGATTCCTCCAGAGTATCCTGCATTGCTACGCCTACTGCAGCCGCTGCTGCTGTTGCTGCTGCTGGGAGTCGTTCATCATCCCAGAGAGGAAGTAGGAACACCACCACTTTTACTAAACAATTGACCCTCCAACAGTCCTTAGCGAGGAGGATGAAGTACGACAGCAGTCATCCTGAAGCAAAACGTATAACTGAGGCCTTGACTGCTATGTTGGTGTTAGACGTGCATCCGGTATCTGCCATTGGTGCAGTGGGATTTAGACAATTGATGGAGGTAGTGTGTCCCCGGTTCCAAATCCCGTCTAAATTCCACTTCACTAGGCAGGCGATACCGAGACTGTACAGAAGCGTCAGAAAAAGTGTCCTCAGTGTCCTGAAAAATGCCGTTGTACCCAATGTCCACTTAACCACGGACATGTGGACAAGTGGAACAGGGCAGACTAAGGACTATATGACTGTGACAGCCCACTGGGTAGATGTATCACCTTACGCAGCAACAACAGCAGCGTCACCAGTAGCAGCATCTCAGAAACGCCAGCTCGTTCCAAGGCAGGCTATGCTGTGTATCACCGGTTTCAGTAAGAGGCACACCGCCGACAACCTCTTAGAGAAACTGAGGGAAATCATCGCCCAGTGGCTTACCCCAGTTAGACTCTCCTGGGGATTTGTGATATCTGACAATGCCACTAATATTGTGTGGGCATTACATCTGGGCAAATTCCAGCACGTCCCATGTTTTGCTCACACAATAAACTTGGTGGTGCAGAATTTTCTGAAAAGCGACAGGGGCGTGCAGGAGACGCTTTGGGTGGCCCGAAATATTTCTGGCCACTTTCGCCATTCAGCGACTGCGTGCCGAAGACTGGAGTGCCAGCAAACACTCTTGAACCTGCCCCGTCATCACCTGAAGCAAGAGGTTGTGACGCGGTGGAACTCAACCCTCTATATGCTTCAGAGGATGGAGGAGCAGCAAAAGGCCATTCAAGCCTATACATCCACCTATGACATAGGCAAAGGAGGGGGTATGCACCTGACTCAACCACTGTGTTGTGCAAGGTTCTCCAGCCCTTCGAACTTGCCATACGTGAAGTCAGTTCAGACACTGCCAGCTTAAGTCAGGTCATTCCCCTCATCAGGGTTTTGCAGAAGCAACTGGAGAAAGTGAAGGAGGAGCTAAGACGGAGCGATTCCGCTCGGCATGTGGGACTTGTGGACCAAGGACAATTCCATCTTGCACCTCTTTTATTTATTTGCATTATGTACTGTTTGGGGCCTAGTTTTTCAAACTGCCATCCTGTCTGCCACTGCAGTGTCACTCCTAGATGGGCCACGTGTTTGTGCTGCCCACTCGTGTTACTTAGCATAGTCATCCAGCTACATCGGTGCAACCTTTTGGACATAAAAACACTATTGTGAGGTGTGAGGTGTGAGGTGCTCAGAATAGACTGGAAATGAGTGGAAATTAAGGTTATTGAGGTTAATAATAGCATAGGAGCAGAAAAACCCACAAATTCTGTGATTTCAGCTGTTTTTATGCTTTTTTTCAAAAAAATACAAATCCAAAACACAAAACCCAGAACCCAAAACATGGAAGGGTGGTTTTGGCAAAACCAATCCAGATTCAAAACACGAAGAAAGATCCAGATCCAAAACCAAAACACAAAACACGAAAAGTGGCCGGTTCACACCCCTAATATATATGTATTTATATACCACTCCCTTGTTTCTGTTTTTAGGCTTATTATTAGTATTTTGTAATTTAACGTTTCTCAGCAGATAATGCCGCCTGTCACATTCGGCTCCCTGCACTCATTCTGCCTAACCCAATATACTGTGCAAAGTTTAAGAGGAAATACTGTAACTCCTTTCACTCAGTGATTCCTACAAATAAGTCAGGGAGGAGAAATTAATTGTATTTATCATAGGGCTGACTCACCTATGCTAAATGGTAACAATACTGGACAGCTGGTCTTAGTTATCAGGTATGTGTCCAACTGTGGGTCTAATTCAGAGATGTATGTACACAGCAAACCCAATGTTTACGCACGTCTTCAATGCTTTTAAATATGAGCAGAAACCGCACTGCTCCGAACTGTTTCTGCGCCATTGGTCGTAGTACCCCAGAGTCGCCGAATGATTGACATACTGATGGCATTTGGGGGCAGCGACGGGGTGGCAGCTCAGAGCGTTCCAGAAAATGGAGGTGCGTCTGCCCCATTTTCTGGACATGCCAAAACTATTGGCTGCGTCCTTGGATGCAGCTTCACTGGCCCCAGCAAAGTGATTTTGGCAGACGTCCTGAGTAACTGAGGGGTACTCAGATGTCCGACCGTCATGTCAGTGGATCTGATGAATGCAGCATCGGATCAGAGAAGTCGGCAATGGGCGTACAAACACGCGGTGGCTGTGCTATACGATCCTCTGTGTTGATGCCTATGAAAAAAAGACGTTAGGGGATATTCTGTTGAGAATAATATACATTACTCTTCTGCATTTTAATGTATATTATATTTGTATTGATGTTATTTGTTACCTGCCGTTCTTTTCACAATAAATATTGGATTAAAAAACTGTTTGTTTCCAATTCTCAAGGTTCCAAGTGATAGTTGTAGGAATCTTCCAGTTACTGTGCAGCTGCAGGCACACAGATGCTGCCATCCTCACAGTCTACAGTATAGTACTCCACGTACTTCATATAAAATGCTGAAAACAACATTTGTACTGTGAGATGAAAGTTTGCGCTTTTGTAGATGACATATAGAGATTTTTTTTGGATGGAGGGAACGATGTCGAGTGGCTTTCTGGATTCGGGGAAAAGCATCATCCAGTGTAATACGTTAGGACGCAAGTGCACAACTGAACGCAGATTCCCGACTATCGGGAATCTGCGTGTGCGCTGGACCCATTCTCCGAGTGTGCACAATGGGTCCTGCTAAGTGGGCACTGTTATCATGCAGTGTAGGGACCACCAGTTATCAGAGAAGCTGTGAAGTCGGCCTGGTGGCTTACCATGTATTTGCAAATGCATGCAACAAATATATCTGAATTTCTATTACCATATAGTTTTCAAGTATTGTTGCAGGAACAATTTAGTGTGCTGGGGACACCCCCCCTTTCTCTTTTTTTTTTTTTGAATTGCACCATGTTGACATGGTTAAAAAAATATTGATACAAGGCTTGTCTATATAGTCATAATTAGAGATGAGCGGTTCGGATTCTGTGGAATCCGAACCGCTCCGAACATTGGGGATCCGAGTCCACCCGAACGCTGTTCGGGTGTTCCCTGCCTGACTCGGATCCCCGTTTGAGGCCGAGCCGCAGCCTCCTGACGTCTTGGCTCCTCTAGTGTAGGGCAGAACGCTGTGATAGCGGTCTGCCCTACACAGATCAAACACACAGCCGCCAGCGACAGCTGTGTGTTTGTAATAGCAGCCAATGAGAGTCAGGCAGACTTTCATTGGCTGCTGCACGGAGGGAGCTGGTTGGAGCTCACTCATGAGCTCCGTCTTCCGGCTCCCTCCGGGCGTCATACAGCAGAGCGGACGGCGGCGGGAGCGGGGATTCAGGTAAGTTTTTTTATGTGTGTGTAAGGGGGCATTACTGGGGGGCATACTACTACTGGGGACCTGCTAAGCGGGGGCCTGCTAATGGGGGGCATACTACTACTGGGGACCTGCTAAGGGAGGGTACTCCAACTACTGGGGGCCTGCTAGTGGGGGGCATACTACTACTGGGGGTCTGCTAAGGGGGGGCATACTACTACTGGGGGCCTGCTAATGGGAGGCATACTACTACCGGGGGCATTGTGTAAGGGACACCACTGCTGGGGGCATTGTATAAGTGGCACTACTACTGTGGGCATTGTATAAGGGGCATTACTAGTGTGGGTTTTGTGTATAAGGGTCACTACTGTGGGCATTGTGTAAAAGGGGCACTACTGCGTGTCGTAACATAAATAAGAGACACTACTATATGGTGTAATGTGAATCAGGGGAACTATGGGCCTGATTCAGAACCGGACGCTATTTGCGCTCGCTCGTCCAGAAAAATGGGCTGGCTATTTAAATTAACCGTTCGCTCTTTACAGTCTGTTCACGCCTCTATGTCTGAACGAGCGAACAAAACATGCGAACGTAATTTTGAAAAAAACGCCCCCTTGCCGCTCGCATCATACGTCATGTCCGCTATTTATTAGATTAATCGAATACATCGGACGGCATATGAATTGCTCGCTATTCTTGTGGTTGGTTTTTCCTACCACAATCATGCGAGCAGTTCTGACTATAAAACAACCAAGTGACATGGTCGATGACGCTGCTTTAGTAATTATGCACACCCATAAAACGCCCGTTTTGACCTTTAGGCACGACTACGTTCTGATCTCCACTCCCCGTTTTCAAGCACCTTCCCCTGTTACCACCCACATACGCCTCCTCTTGTCACTCAAAATAGCAGGCATTCGCTATTTAGCGAGCACACGATTTTCGGCCGCACTGACTGGTTCTCGCATGCGTATTACAATCCGTACGCATGCGCAGTTGTGCGAACATCGCTCGGAACGAACGAGCGGCCGCTTACGAGCGGCTCTGAATCAGGCCCTATGTGCGGTGTAATGTGAATAAGCTTGTGCACTGTGACTCCTAGGGCCGTAGCCCACTATGTAAACAAGTACTCTGATTCTGCTGGCCGTACCCCACTGGGTGGGTGCACAACTTTTCATTTCTGCCACTGCTGTGTGGCAATGTGTCATAGATGTGCTTTATACTGTGGTGTCTGTGCCGCTGCTCTGTCGCTAGGTGACCAGTCAGCTCACTGCAACCTTTGGCCCAATTAATGTGATTTTAGCTTTTTTTGTCAAATTTTGAAAAAAAAATCCAAATCCAAATCCAAAGCCAGTCACCGCAGTTTGGCAAATCCAAATCCAAAGCCAGTCACCGCAGTTTGGCAAATCCAAATCCAAAGCCGGATGACGAATTAGAACCAAATCCAAATCCGGCAAAAATGGTCCTGTGCATATCCCTAGTCATAATATTGACATTACAAATTTTAGGGAAAGGGATAGATTTAGGGTTAGCGTTATGGTGACTTGTCAACATTTTAACATGTCAACTTTATGCCAATGTCGACATGTTCCAAGCTGACACTGTGTATTTTAAGTAACATAATGAACATGTCGACATGTACTTGTCAACATGGGATACCTGGCAGAATTGTGGAGTCTAGATTATAACTGTCAACATTTTCAATATTAAAAAGTCATACCAGACCCCTGTGAAATATACAAACATACCCCCCTGAGGTACTCTGCAGAACAGGGCCTTTAAAAGTCTGTTCTTTTCAATATAGATCAGGGGTTCCCAACCACGGTCCTCAAGGCACACTAACAGTCCAGGTTTTAATGATAGCCATACTTGAGCACAGGTGACTTAATTAGTACCTCAGTTATTTTGATTTAACATCTGTGCTCAAGCATGGACATCACTAAAACCAGGACTGTTGGTGTGCCTTGAGGACCGAGGTTGGGAATCACTGATATAGATATTGTAAAAAAACACAAAAGGGGGAGATGTACTAAGACTTGGAGAGGGATAAAGTACCAACCAATCAGCTCCTAACTGCCCCCTTACAGGTTGTATTTGAAAAATGACTGTTAGGAGCTGATCGGTTGGTACTTTATCTCTCTCCACTTTATCTCTCTCCAAGGCTCGGTACATCTCCCCCATTGTTCATTAATCATTTTTTTATATATTTCTCTAGAAGTCCACTATTACTATCAAAATTGTTTTCCCAATGGGTTTGATCTCACCGCTCAGTCTATTCGGTACCTTGGGATATTTTGTCCCATTTGACTTATATTACTCGTTTATTTTATTTTACGTTCTGTTGGGATTTCACTCTGTGCAGTAAAGCTACCAATAGGAGATAATGAATGTCATTTTCTGTTAGATTACATCTCTGTCTTATATATATATATATATATATATATATATATATATGTATTTATATACCACTCCCTTGTTTCCGTTTTTAGGCTTATTATTTGTATTTTGTGATTTAACGTTTCTCAGCAGATAATGCCGCCTGTCACATTCGGCTCCCTGCACTCATTCTGCCTAACCCAATATGCTGTGTAAAGTTTAAGAGGAAATACTGTAACTCCTTTCACTCAGTGATTCCTACAAATAAGTCAGGGAGGAGAATGGTTGACGAAATATGAATAGGATTGAGGAGAGTTAAGATTACTGTTTAAATGGCAGCCTTTAATGGCAGTTTAAATGGCGCACCCACCTTTCCCCCCCTGTCCTCTCCCCGCGCCCCCCTCCCCCTCTTTACCTCCTGCTGCTCATCCGTCGGCCCCGACGGCTTCGTCCCCATCCGGGCATGCTGCTGCGGCCTTCCCAGCGCTCCTGGCGGGTCGCGCCCTTGGCAGCCTCCCCTGTCCGGAATCCCCCACACACAGCTCTGGCGGGAGGGTCCGCAGGTGACGTCAATAGTGACGTGGTGGCTGCCGCTTACGCTGCACCAGTGGGAGAGCAAGTGCTCGCAGCTCCCGCTGGGCACTCTGCATCGGATCTGCCGCCGGTTAGGTTCGCGGGTCACGTGGGGGCATTAGGTTACAGTCCCCGGGGAGCGGGTGGTTCCAGCGGCCTGGTTAGCATGACGGGTCCGGTGGCCATCTTAACCCCGGTGGCCATTTTAGGGAATTCCCCTGTAGGAAATAGACAGTCCCACAGCCCCGCAGTAAGGCAGACTTCCCCTTTGCCGTGGTTGCCAGGACAAACAGTCTCTGGGGCCATGAGTGCTCTACACCCTAACACCTATCAGTCCCATTGGTTCCCCGCTGTCAGTGTCCCCCCTTCCATTTATAATGCACCCCCCTTGTCAATGGCCGGCCCTTCCTGGGGTCAGGCTTCATAGAGCTATGGGGTGGCGCCCCCTGTTTATCCCTCCGCCTCAGTTGTTTCTTCTTCCCCTTTTTATCCCACCTATACTGCGCCCACTTTTGGGTCTTACCCTTACCCAGGGTTTTATCCGCAACTTTATTACCCTTATTTGCCGACTTCACAACAGAGTTCAGCAATAGCCTCCATGCCTCGGCTCCCTTCCGCACCGCCGGTCATGTATAGTCAAACCCCCACCAGTGTGCCCTCGGCATCCAGCCTTGGGCTGGTTCCACCTGCTCGTCTGTTAACCGTGCCTGCACCCCTTCCTCCTGCTCCCATCATGGCCAACCCCCCCCGCGCAGGCGGTTGTGCCTGCCGGCTCTGTAGCTCATCAGTCTACTCCAGTTGCAGATAAAGGCATGACGACTGAAGCTCCTCCAAGTGACCCGTTACATGGTGCGTCTGCTGACCCTGTGCGCATGGAGACGGGACCGGCAGGCGAACCTTCAGCCGTGATGAATGATCAAGTCGAGGAAGCGGTTCCGGGTCCTTCTGGTGCTGGTGAGCATGATTTGTCTTGTTCGTCAATGTCTGACTCTTCCTTCTCTTCTCATTCTTCTGGTTCCCCTGCGCGCCTACATAAAATAGCTAGAATGGTTGCTAGGCGTTTAGCCAAGAAGTCAGGTGGTACGGCTACACAAGGCATTAGTGCTGAGCAAGTAACAGTAGCGGCAGGGGCTGATTCGGTACATTGTGCAAATACCGCTGTTGTTCGCGGTTTGCGTAAAAGTGTGAGGGGGAGAATTCGCAAAGGTAAATTTGTCGACTTCTTTACACTCACCGATGATATGAAGAAGGCTTTTAGTCAAGCTAAGAAGGCGGGGGGTATTGGCGAAGAGGCTTTCTGTAGTTTCACCAGTTGGTTGAAGGGCATGCTGATATTTGTGGTGTGCTATTTGGAGACGCGGGCGGATGAACATGTTAACATAGTAAAATATATATTATTTTGGTCCTGGACATGTTTGTCCGTTCGCAGGCCTTGGCATGGCGTGAATATGACATGCAATTTAGTAGGAAGCATGACGGTAGCATGATTATTCCTTTCGGAGCAAAAGATGTGGAGGTGTGGCTAGAGGTGTCGCAGCAGCATCGGCCCCCCTTGGATGTGATGCCCTCTCGCAGGGGATATCCTACAAGCGTTATGAGGGGCAAATTTTTTGCTTTCAACGACTCCCTATGTACACGGGGGTCGGCCTGTCGTTTTCGACACTCCTGTCGCCTCTGCAGCGGGGGAGCATCCGGGCAAGGATTGCTGTCAAGGGTCTGCTAGTGCCACCCAGGATCGTGGTGAGGGATCAAAAGGAGCTGCTTATGGCTAATTCGCCTATTTGTTTAGCTGCACTGGCTCACTGGTTGGATTTATATCCTCACAAGGAGGACGCTTTGTTTTTGTTAGAAAGTTTTTTGTTTGGTTTTCCTCTGCCAATAATGGGTCCTTTATGGGTCAGGGCCCCCCGGAACTTGCGCTTGGCTAGGGACTACCCAGAAGTTTTGCAGGCTAAGGTAGGGGTGGAGGTGCTGCTGGGGAGGATGGAGGGTCCTTTCCCTGTTCCTCCGTTGCAGGATCTTTGTATCTCTCCGGTGGGTGTAGTGGCCAAGAAGGCACCTGGTAAGTTTCGCTTGATCAAGCACCTGTCATATCCGGCGGGTTGTTCGGTGAACGACGCCATACCAGATAGTTTTTGTAGAGTGGAGTATCAAAGCTTCGACGAGGTGTTGGGTTTAGTGCGCAGTTTTGGGCATGGAGCCCTGCTTGCAAAATTAGACATTGATTCAGTTTTCCGTTTATTGCCGTTACACCCAGACGCTATGCAGTTTATGGGATTCAAGCTAGATTCCGGTTACTTTGTCGACAAATGTTTGCCGATGGGTTGTGCGGTTTCCTGTGCCTATTTTGAGAAATTCAGCTCTTTTCTACACTGGTGTGTTCATGCCGGCACGGGACAAGCGAGCGTGGCGCACTCTTTGGATGACTTTCTCTTCATAGATCCAGGAGAGAGCGACGTCTGTTCAGACCTCCTCTTTTCTGCGCTGGCTCTTTTTCGCGTTTTAGGGGTTCCCATTGCGCATGATAAGACGGAAGGTCCTGTTTCTTGTCTGTCATACTTGGGAATTGAGATAGACACGGTTGTGGGTTGTTGTAGGTTGCCAAGTGACAAAGTGGGCAGATTGCTGGAGCAAATTGCAGGTTGCTTAGCAGTAGACACGGTTAGATTGCGCGGAGTGCAGTCACTACTAGGTTCCCTTAATTTTGCTTGTCGTATAATTCCCATGGGCAGGGTTTTCTGTAGGAAATTGGAGAGGGCCACTGCTGGGTCGAGACGGCTGCATCATCATGTTCGTTTGTCGGTGGAGATAAAGGATGATCTTCGTGTTTGGACCAAGTTTCTGGTTCAATTCAATGGTGAACGTATTTGGCCAGCTCCTCCGGTAGCGAATGGGTTATTACAACTTTTTACTGATGTGACTGGATCGTCTGGTTTTGGGGCCTTTTTCAATGGGGAATGGTGCGCTGCTGCTTGGCCTTTAGTTTGGTGCGAGGAAGGCTTAACGAGTAATTTGTTGCTCTTGGAACTTTTCCCTATTGTTGTGGCTGTGGAACTCTGGTCAGCACGACTCAGTAACTGGCATGTGATATTTTGGTGCGACAACCAGCGATCGTCCTCTCCGTTATTTTTGCATTTGCTTCTTCATTTAATTTTGCGCTGTTTAGAGGCCAATATACGATTTAGAGCTCGTCATGTGCCTGGTGTTGTTAACGAGATCGCAGATGCATTGTCTTGTTTTCTATTTGAGCGTTTTCGGGCGCTTGCACCTTCTGCTTCTGCTGTTGGTTTGATATGCCCCCCGTTTGTGTGGCAGATCATCAGGCCGACTTAGAGGCTTTGGCGATGCAATCGCTCGCTCCATCAACTCTCCGCAAGTACTCGGCTGCATGGCGGGAATGGAGCGGTCACTGCGCATGCCCAGATTCGGAGGCTAAGTCTCCAAAGGAGTTGCTTTCCTCCTTTGTTTGGGAGAAGTATCAGCAAGGGAGGTCCAGGGCCTCCGTGGGGACGGTGCTGGCGGGAGTCTCCTTCTTTTGTGACCTAAAAGGTTTACACGACCCAACCAAATCTTTTCTTCTAGTTAAGGCTCTGAAGGGTTGGGCGAGGGAGGCTCCTGCTCGCGCCGATTCCAGTCGGCCGGTTGACACCCACCTTTTGGCAGCGTCACTTAGTATCATGGAAAAGGTGGCTTCTGATATGTTTGAGGCTGCTCTTTTCCGTTTGGCTTTTTCTTCTGAATTTTTTGGAGCTTTCAAGGTTAGCGAATTAGTGGCGGTGAATAAATCATCTGTGTCCTCTGGGCTGTTGTTCAAGGACATTGTGTTTAGAGATTCAGCGGCGCTTTGCAAACTTCGCTTCTCTAAAACAGACCAGACAGGTAGGGGAAAATGGTTTACGCTTGCGCAGAAGCAAGACGGTAATATTTGCCCGGTTCATTTAGCATCTCAGTAAATGATTGTATGCCCAGTTGGGGGGTTTCAGTGGTTGGTGCATGCTGATTCCAGGCCTCTCACGAAGTTTCAGTTTGCTGCAGTTTTTAAGAGTGGTTTAACAGAGTTGGGTTTAGACCATGCAGCTTACGGCACACATTCGTTTCGAATAGGGGCAGCCACTTGCGCAGTGCTTGCTGGGGCATGTCCTTCGGTCATTCAAAAGGTGGGGTGTTGGAAGTCAGGGAGTTATAAGAGATATGTGCGCTGCGATAAGTTGTAGGTGCGTACCTTGAGATAACTGACAACGTTGCTTACCTGTCAATCGTTGAACGGCTAGCGTTCAACAATTGGGGGTGTGAAGGGATTTTTTAATTTTTCCTCCCGTTAGCCAAGATCTGGCCCAATTTGGTTCACAAGTAGGTTTTTTAGTTTTTTCTTCTTCACTCGGGTTCCTGTTTTCCCCCCTTTTTTGCATCCCTGCTAGTTAGTTGCTATGTGTTGTTCTTAAGTTGTGTTGTTTTGAGTCAGGTGTGGTGTGGTTTCTCATGGCCAGGGTTTCTTCTTTTACAGTGTTGGCGAAGGAAGACGGGCAGGTGTGGCTAGTTGGCATTTAAGGGGCGGTGCGGGGTCGACTGGTGTTCTTTGAAACGGGGCGTGTCCGCCCCATTTTCTGGGAGTGGCCACAGCAGGGACTGCATGGACGTACGCAGTCAGCTGGCCGGCCACCCGGTGCCGCCCACCATTGAGACCATCGACCACCGATGTTTGCGATGGTGATCCCAGCCTGCTACATCCGTAGCAGTGGTGGGATCGCAAATGCAGCAGGGGATGTCATGCACCTCCTGCTGCGTTTGCATTATTGCATGGATCGCGATTGAAAAGCTGCTTGTGTGCACTACACACTACAGTATATGCCTGTGTGCAGCTTTGCAATTGCGATCCTTGCTAAATCAGGCCCTGTATTGGAAGGGACTTCCCGCAAAAGGATTAGTCACTTGGAAACATTGATACTCTGTTGTTGCTAATTGGCTTTACCTCCTCCCACCAATCTGTAAAAATGCCCCAGGCCTTCATTTGGTAAGCAAAATCAAAGTAGAAAATTACAGCAGGCTGTATACCTCTAATAAAGCACATAAAATTTTATTTAACTATTGTTTTATTTCTTCCAACTAGTAGAGGACAGGTATTATGTTTGTATTGTTAACGGTAATAATAGTTTGAGAGAGTAGAAACTGTTAGAGCATAGCAGCAGTGGAAGGCTGGGTATTGCTTGAAAAGCTGTACAGGAGGGACAGTAGGTGGCACTGTGTCTTAAGTTGTCACTCTGTATACTTTCTTTGTTGTGGCAGTGTACTCTTTTCTAGATAGTGTCCACTTTTCCTGTTAGTCCATGTTATGTTATACAGTTTGACATGTATTGGACACAGTAAAGTTGATCCCACAATCTTCCCTTCATGCTTGATGCTGGAGCAAATGAGCAAATTCTGCAACAAAAAATATTTATATGGGGCCTATTCACTAAAATTTGTAAAAATTAAGTACTAACTTGCCACAATGTTTAGCAGCAGAAGCTAATCTATTGGAGTGATTTATTATTGCTCTGTTGATGGGACAGCTGTCCTGCAAAGCCCTAACACTGCCACTATTAGCAGCGAAAGTTAAGCAGGCGGGCACATATGCGCACCATGAGGGCTGGAGGAGGTCGCTGTATCCGAATAAATCCCTGCTCGCAAAGCCGGATCATCTTCCCAAATAAATAAGTGGGGCTAAGCAGGCTAACATCATATGAAGATGGCGCTATCCTAAAACCAGGGTCTGAAAACTTGAATTTTTCTGAGCTTGATAAATAGTTGGTCCTATTTTAGTGTATGGGAATGTTCTGTGCTGTACTTACCGGTGCTGGTGGCCTCGCCCCCTGTGCACGACATCGTTATGTCATGCACTTAAGGGATGGGGGCAGGCACAGGGTGCTCCAGAGCATTGTTATAGCACTGGGTACAATCCCCTTATTTTGATAAAAACATACAGAAAGTATGGTTTCCGCATGCATAATGACATAATATAGCATGATGAATAGGCCCCATGTATTAATTCTGCTCTATGGGCCTGATTCAGATCTGCACGCAAATGCCATCGCATCTGCAATTTCTCACAGAAAGCAATTGCGAAAATATGCTAATGACCCACTCGTCATCCAGGCGTCCATCAGCCTTCTGAGTAAGTCTAAGCTGCGGCAGACATAACCGGTCACCAGACGCGCAGAGAGCTCTACTGCTGTGAACAAGGACGCAATGGCTAATTTATACACCCCTTGAAAACAATGCAACTGCGACCACCCCCCCATTACTTCCCCCAAACACTGACTGCCTGTCACACTTTTTTCGAGTGGATCCTCTGTGCCTGTGTGATTGTGAAACAATCGCTGCGTGTGCTCAGAGTGGCTTACATGCCTGCATAATGACTGACAAACGCTCAAACTGCAAAAATACCGCCACTGTGCGTTGCTCAGTCCCATATTCATTACAGAAAACTCTCACAGTCCTGTCTACCAGACACATTTCTTTCCGTTCCTGAAGATCTTGCATTGTTAATAAACATAGGAACTTGCAGAGAGAAGTAGGGCAATCACGTGTCACAGTACTGTAAAACGTGCATAAAACTGTAACAAATATTAAATTATGCAAAATATTAAAACATTTACATTTTGTCCTAATAATAACACCACTTTCTGCATTAATCATGTGGGTTTCTAGAAAACGCTCAATAAAACATGTGACGGGAGGGGAATTTTCATATAAAGTTGTGATAATCCTGAAAGGAAAATATGTGATTTTGCTTGCACCGAGCATTGTTTTGGCATCTTTTTTGCTTGAAAATGCGTATTAGTCACAACGCGATGCAACGAAGACGCACCAGGAGACTGCACTGATTCATTTGATATGTGACACACCCATACCTCCCAACATGACCCTCTCCAGGTGGGACACAGGCCCTCATTCAGAGTCTCTCGCAAGATGCGATCGGTCGCTTGCAAAAAGGGGCCGGGTATGCAAATCAAGCGATCACTCTTTGCGCTGTAAGGACGCCCTCCATGTCTTAGTGAGCGACGACAGTTTAGCGTACGCTGGACTATAAAATCTCCCACCTGTCACTCGCAGCACACGTCATCTCTGGGAAGAGTCTGATTAATCGTGAACATGGAGGGCCATCGGAGCTGCTCGCAGCGTTTGGGGTTGACCTAACCTACCCCAAGCACTGCGAGCAGTTCAGGCTAAAAAACAACCAAGTCACGTGTGCGATGAAGTTACTTTGCTACTTATGCACCCCCTTTACGCCGTTTTGGCAGCCAGACACGCCTGCGTTCGCACAACCACTCCCCCGTTTACAAGCATCTTCCCCTGTTACCACCCACAAACGACACTATCTGTCACTCAAAGCAGTGACCTGAAAGTGGCTTGCGAGCTAGCAAAATCAGATCGCAACGAATGACTTGCACATGCGTACTGCGAATTATACGCATACGCAGATGTGTGATTATCGCTCCCTGCGAGCGAGCATGCCCTAGCGAGAGACTCTGAATGAGGTCCACAATGCTCTGGGCCTGGACTTCCCTGGTAAGAGGTGGGGCTGCAGTGCAGTCCAAAATTCATATAGGGGAGTCGCACCAACTGTCATTTCACACACTGCCAAACATCACTGGCTGGGACTCACTGGCAGTCGGTGTGACTCCCCTATTTGAATTTTGGACTGTTCTGCAGCCCCACCTCTGGAGCCGCCACCAATCATACATTACCATGTAAGTCCAGGACCAGAGCACTGTGTCCCTCCTGGAGAGGGTCATGTTGGGAGGTATGAACACCTGTACAACTGTGTGTGACTTAGGGCCTGATTCTGACCCGCTCGCGAGCGCTGAGCGCTCGCAAGCGGGTCGATGGTGCCCTAGTGCGAATGCGCACGATGGAGGGAGCTCCGTCGTGTGCATGCACAAGACCCGAATAGCGACGGCCAAGTCGTCGCTATGGCTCTCGCACCAAAGGTGGTGTGCTGTCGATGTTGATTGACAGCACGCCCCCTTTGGTTGGCGTGCCGGGGGCATTGCTGCCCAGACGGAGGCGTTCCCATGGGAACACCTACTGTCTGGGTCCGGCCCCACTGACATCACTAGTGATGTCAGTGGGAGTGCTTTTGGCTCTGATAGAGCCAAAAGCACTCCTGGGCTTGCGGCAGCGAGACCCTACCGCAGGGTCTCGTCGCAAGCCCGATGGTCGCGATGGTCTTGACCATCGCGACCATCTTTTTGGCTGCTCGCATAAGCCGTGGGTGGTCACCCACAGCTATGTAAGCGGCCAGAAGGCCGCTCCAATATTAGGTACGAGGGCCCTGATTCAGAGCGAGCGCTCTTGTCAGAGTGTCCGGCTCTGAATCAGGCCCTTAGTCCAACTCTATATACGAAGTGCTACAATGCCAAGTTCCACTGTGCTTCATATACAGATTCAGTGGCACACAGATATTCATGTGTCACATATAAAGTTAATCAGTGTAGTCTTGCGCTGCATCTCAATAAAATGATTCTTAGAGAAAAGCGTCACCTTGAACGTGCCCCCTCTTCACAAACCCACATTTCATGGCTTTATGTCATCACAGTTATCCAGAGATGCTGACATTCTGGCCGCCCCTTCCCGGGAGGAGGCAGACAGATCTGCAAATTTGATGGACGTGGCCGGCGGTTGTGGGTGGAGTGGGGGCGTGGTCTTGCAATTGCGTCATTTTGGCCCTGCACCCGCTACACAGTGCCGATAATCCGGGCATTGTAAAGCAGGGGGCGGGGCCAAAATGACAAAATTCGCTATGAATTGCGTCACATGCCCCCCCCGCTGCCGGAGATTCTCATGTAATCGCGGGGGATGGCAGGAGGGGTCGGCAGCTGCCGGGAGGCCTTCCCGGGAGGCTGGGAGTGGCATCCGATTTTCGGAAGGCTCCCGACCAAATCGGGAGGGTAGGCAAGTATGCAGTTATCATGTTGGCAAGTATGGTGTGTGAACAGTTATAGGGCATGCACATTGCAAAAACAAGCAATATATGCCCTGCAGTGGGCATTAGCCCCTTTAGAATAGCACAAAATGCATTGGTTTTTCACCAATGCACTTAGACGGTTTGTCTACTTCACACAGAAGGCCTGATTCAGCAAGGATAGCAAGTGCAAAAACACACGCACCCGGTCAATTGTTGCATTCTGTGCATTGGTATGCGCAAAATAGCTACTGCGATTGGAACTGCGATTGCAGCGACTACACAGCCCATCGCATTGATCAGACTGCCCCAGGACCCCTGCCTCACAGGCTTAACCTCCAGCTGCTCGCTCATCACCCTTAGGGCCAGGAAAGACTCACTGGGGATAGCGGATTTTACTGGGGGGTCTGCAGCCTCTAGGTAAAATCCGCAACTGTTCATAGGAATTATACATTGTTAAAATTAAATCAGTATAGTTTTGCTAACGGCGTAGGCAATGTAGTGTTCTGTATGGGTGGTTCAGTACATGTAATTGCTGTACGAATATACAGTCAGGGGCATAAATATTGGGACATTGGCCCTGATTCAGAGCCGCTCGTTAACAGCAGTACGCTCGTTGCGTTCCAATGTTGCCTAACCGCGCATGTGACGGTGTTACACTGCGCATGTGCGTACGGCAGATTGCGAGCTTATTTTGTCTAGTTCGTCAAATAGTGTACAGGAAGTGACATGTCAAATGTGATTGACAGAACAGGGCGTTTTTGGGTGTTGACGGGGGAGGAGATGGAAAAACGCAGGCGTGGCGAGGCGTTTTTTGGGCGTACATACATTAACAAATACGAACGTCAAATGTGTTCGAACCAACTCATACGTCACTGGATGATCCTCTTTCCCTTCAAAATGCTCGCACAGCTTAGGGGCTGGATAACTCGACCACAGTGGCGATGGCCTTCTCCTCCGTCCCGGCACTCCACGATATAGCATCGATTAATCACGGCTTGTCAGAAAATCAATTAGTGTTGGATTGCAAACCGGCTTGGTATGTGTTTGGAAAGCAGTTTTTTTGGATAGCACAAAACCGAACGCAGGTGGAAATCATAGCTGCTAATGTCTGGATTACACAATCAATTAGCGTACATTTGTGGGGGTGTATTTTGGCCGCAATGTGTTGTTTTTGGACTATTGTAACAATAATGTCATCATGTTTAGGTTTGGTGCCTCATTTTGTGTTTGCAAGGTGATTTTTCCTCCTTAGGTAATGTTTTAAACGTTCCTTAACGAGCCCTTTTTTTCCAATGTGTAATTTTTTAGGTTGAACGTTGTTGGCTTGTGGGCCCGGATTAAATGTAACCCATTTTTACAATAATGTCAGAATACAAAGTCGTACATTTGTGGTAAATTTATTGGTATCCCCAAAAAAATAAATGCACATATTTAACAAAAACATTTTGGGCAGTGTTCATTCCACAATATTTATTAATTGTGCAAACAATAATTTTTTGGTAAGCGTAAATGCAAAAATTAAAAACAATTCACAAGAAAGGAGAGGGAAGTTTTGGCCAGAAAGGAATATGAGGCAAGCACAGAAGGAGTGTGGGAAAAGTAGCCAATGCTGTCACCGTTTTTTCGCCCGTTTGGCTGGGGGAGGGAGGGCGCCAGACCGGGTCCGGGATGTCATCGGGCTGGCCTGTCCAGAGGCAGATGTTGTGGCCTCTGGACTAGGCACAGGGCTAGGCACATTTGGAGGATTGGCTGATGTTGTGCCAGAGGTGGAGGATCCTGATGTTCCGGCAGGAAGGGAGGTTCGGCTCCACCATGTGCTGGCGAACGAGCTGCTCCAGGGCAGTGGCGATGCGGATGTTGGCCCTGGTATTTTCCGCCAGGGCCTGACCAATGGTCACGTTGGCCGCAGCATTTTGCTCCAAGGCCTCAGCCACCCGTACCAGACTGGCGTCCATCCTCTGCAGAAGCTCCGTATGGAAATCCGATTTAAAATTGAGTTCTGTGAGGAGGGACACTGCCTGCGAGGGGGATTGCCCTGGACTGGCTTCTGCAGGGTCCTCAGCCGGATGTACTGGTTCCTCCCCTGCAGAGCCAGCAGAAATTCTGCGGCCAAGGCTCCCCTCTGGAGCAGACTCATCCGCCTGTGTCTCTGTTGGAAAAATGAGAAAAGAGGAACATTACAATCTACATATTGGCACAATAACATTTCAGAGTTGGTGACCTCACAATATTTACCTGGGACAACATGAGGAGCCGCAAAGTCTGGCATGTCCGTATCCATGTTGGACACGCCAAACACCTCCACAGGCTGCACACACCCCTGTGCCAGCTCTTCTAAATCAGTCAACTCCAATGACACAGGGGTGGGACCCCCACCTGTCCCCCTTGCATGCCTAGCCCTGTCCGCCAGTTTTTGCTTCAGGCGATATTTGAAGTCGGCCCATCTGTGGGATGAAATTGTAACCATTATCCTTTTGTTTAAAATGGGTTTTGGTTTTAGGGGAGGCAAGTGTTTACTTACCGCCGTTTGACATCCCGGGCTAGACGGACATAATCACCCACCCTATTGACATCCACGGCTACCTCTTCCCACATTCTCCACTTCTGGCTTGCACTCATATTCCTGTCTGCCTTTGGCAGGATGTCCACACACTTCTGAATCAAAACCTCCATCTCCTTTCTTGTGAAATGTGGCTGCCTTTTCTTTTTCCCTGCTTTGCCCGGAATACTGGGCCCAGCAGCCTCTTCCATGTCATCCTCCTCACCTATTTATGTAATTTTGGAGAATTGTCAACTTCACAACTTGCACAATATTATGTTTCTAATTAATCATTGAGTCAAAATGCCTGAAATACTTACCGCCAGACTGTTGTCCATTGTTTCCCTGGTCTGTAGCCATGTCTGAGCTCCAAACAAGAAATACACCAGAATGTTTGTTTGGGCTCGTGACGTATTTATACATGTGACCTTATTTTTCGGCCGCATCATTGATTGTGCGTTCCTATGATCCCTCCTTAATTTGTGCGGGAAACTAAACACTATTTATGGCTTGGGGCGTCTCGAGTCTTAGGTGGCGTTTTTTGAATGTTGGAGGTTACGTTGGTTGGAGTTGATTGTTGGCTGGTGTAGGAGTTTTCGTTTATGGAAATTTTTTTTATTGGATATATTCGTTTTTATTGTTCCGTTCGCTTTTTTTCGTTTCTACTTTTTTTGGCCGTTTCCAGTTTTGGTAAGTTTTGGGAAGTCAAACTTTGGTTCAATTTGTGTCTCCTTCTATTTATGATTTTTCTAACTGTTTTTTGGCGTCATTTCATCTCTCTTAGGTTTTTTTTTGGCTCTGCCCCAAAGACCTTTTGATCCGGATTCTTATATATTATCTCTTGGTAAGTTCATTTGTTAAATTGTTTTGTAAATGTTCTTGTTTGTCTTTACGCAACTTTGGTTGGCCTTACAAATGTAACCTTTGATTTTCCAATTCCGAAATTGTTATTTTTTGTTTTTGTTTTTAGGTGCGTTTTTATAACTTGTATTTGCGAACTGAGTAGCGCATTTTTACTACTTACTATTGTGACTTGTATTTGCGAACTAATTAGCGCATTTTTACTACTTACTATTGTGACTTGTATTTGCGAACTAATTAGCACATTTTTACTACTTACTATTGTGACTTGTATTTGCGAACTAATTAGCGCATTTTTACTACTTACTATTGTGACTTGTATTTGCGAACTAATTAGCGCTTTGTGAAATGCTTATTCATCCCTTAAAATTGTTTGTGCTTTCTCGGTAGCATTTGTTGCTTACATTTGGCCTCAATTTGATGTATTGTGCACAACGTCGTTTTGCTCTTTGGCCAAATGTGTCTGTCTCCCCTTTTCTGTTTTGTCTTGCTTAAATTTTAGAAACAGAAATGGTCAGCATAAAATGATGTATATTTATGTTGTGATTATTTCCAGTTTCCACATATCATGACAATACCCCGGCATGTAAGCATCAATGGATGGTATCTTCAAGCTAAGTAAAAAATTTTATTTTTGGGGGGGTTAAAAAGCCTGACATTCCAATCTTTCCATTTCAGGTTCATATGGGTCGGATTGTTCTGGCCCTGCTCCCGGAAGCCGACCAACCTCAAACTCGTCCCAGGCGTAGGCATTGTAGGCGTGCAAGGCCCCAGATATTTCGAACACGTGTCACCCTTTTTGGAATGCCTGATGATGAGGTTTTAAGATACTACCGTCTTCCTCCCAAAATCATCATAGACACTCTCTCATTAATAGAGAGTGATCTTGAGCGGCACATTGACAGTCCTACAGCAATACCACCACTTATGCAATTTATGGCGGTGTTACATTTCTGTGCCTCAGGATCGTTCCAAACAACGGTGGGAATAGTGGCGGGCATATCACAATCCTCCTTTTCCCGGATCCTGAGGGCAGTGATGGAGGCCCTTTTTAAGCACCTCCATCATTTTATTCAAATGCCTTTGGATATGGGTGCCCTTAGTGTGGCCCAGGCCAATTTTTACCAAATAGCTGGCTTCCCACACATCATAGGGGTTGTGGATGGTACTCACATACCACCAGCCTCCAGCATGGCTGGAGGCAATCTTTAGAAACCAGAAACACTATCACTCCCTCAATGTAATGGTGGTATGTGATGCCTCCCTCCAGATCCTATCCCTGAATGCAAAATTACCAGGAAGTGCACATGACTCCTTCGTCATCCGACAATCAGGGATATGGCACAAATTAACCAACCTACAAGCTGGTGATGCATGGCTTCTGGGTAAGTGGAGACCTTTAGTACATAACAATGTTAAGCTTCATTCAGAGTGATCCTGATGTTGACTATTCTTTTTCACAGGACACAGTGGCTACCCTTGCACGCCCTGGCTGCTCATTCCTTATTTGGCTCCCACACCAGGGCCACATAGTGAGTATAATTCCACACTTACAGCCACCAGGCAAGTGGTGGAGTGCTGTATCGGCCTTTTAAAAGGCCGATTCAGATGCCTCCACCACTCTGGTGGCGAGCTCATGTATTTGCCGGATATGGTTTCCAAAATTGTGGTCCTGTGTGGGATATTTCACAACAATCGCCATAAGGAGTGGTGTCCCAATGCAGCCAGAGGATGCCTTACCTGAGGATGGCCCCCCCG
Organism: Taudactylus pleione; assembly: GCA_031769625.1. NCBI lineage: Eukaryota > Metazoa > Chordata > Amphibia > Anura > Myobatrachidae > Taudactylus > Taudactylus pleione. The sequence continues at coordinate 1,281,779 of JAUIMM010000279.1, forward strand.
AGGTTGGTCGGAGGTCAATATGTGGGTGCCCATACGCGATGATGTGGTGGCCAGATTTTTTAGGTAATTATTGACAAAACAACAGTGTTTATCCCTAATGTGGTCGGGTTTGTTTGAGAACATCTAATTATTTATTTTTATTTTCTCCATCTTCTGTTTTTTCACATAATCTTTGGCACTCCAACGATGACTACTTCCTGCTACCCTTACAAAACCTGTATGTGGACATTTTGGGGATATATTATGGAACCCATATTGCAACGCCATATTTGTGGAATCATGTTGGCATGGTCCTTCGTCAACCAGTTCTTGATTTGTTGTTTTTTTATTTGATTTTGTTGGTATGTGTTGTATTTGTGATTATCACTGTGTGTTTAGTTTGTGAGTGACCACTTTGATTTTTCAGTTATGTTGTGAATAAATGTTTTGAGAGTGAAATGTTGTACCTTTTTTGGAACGTTACAAGCAAGTGTAACCAGGTTCACACACGTTACATTTGACTAAGGGGTAATCCAGTACTGACGCCAGTTGAGCAAAAATGTAATATGTTTTCAGGGTCCAAACCAACACCCAAAGGAAGCCTGTACAATCATTTGGCTTTGTAAAATTGGCCTAAGCAGCTTGCACCCCAACTAGGAACCTGTAAAATTTAGTAATATCTAATTGTGACTACACCAAAAAAGGGAAATGAGATTGTTACTGTTATGTGTTTCTTGTGGCTGTTTTATATAAAAATACAACACACAATCTTAGTGTCAAAAAATGGTAATCCTTGCAGGAACAGTCTACTTATGTCAGGGTAAACAATCTGTGATTTAGAAAAAACGAATGAGCCAGAACGTTACTTAGAAAATAAAACTTTATTTCTAAAATGGCCCAAAAAAAAAAAACTAATCCCTAAGGAGGACCGACATATGGTCAAGTACCACCAGCACACCGATTATATTGTGGCGCATCTGGGCCACACAGGCGGATAATTCTGCCCGACGCCTCTGTTGCTCTGTGGGTGAGAAAAGTGTGGGGATTAATAAAACAATGCTGAAACCACATTAAAAAACAAGCCAAAACCAAAACCCATCAAAAATTTTAACAATAAAAAAAACCATAATTACACCATTCAAACACATCAACCAAAAATGGTGTAGGCCAAAAATACAAGGCCAATGTACAAATTCCGACAGGTGTGATATGTGTATGTTGAAATCAGCAGTAACAGGTAAAGGCAATCGGCAAAATCCCCAAAAGTGTAGCCAAAAACCACAAAAAAAGGAACCACACATGATTACATACAAACAGTTTGTGTCGATAAAAAAACGCAAAGAAAAACATACCGGAAGATACAACGCCAGCTCTGGAAGGCCCTCCATCGTCCTCCTCGGAGGTGCCTCCATTTCCCAAAGATCGGGGCGGGGTAATTACCGACTCCGGGGAGGGGGTAATTCTAAGAGGGGTGGTTGGAGGAGAGGGGGAATTGGGACGGAGGGGAAGGAGCCCCGAAATTTCGGCCAGAGGGTCTTGGAAGGCTGGGGAGGAGTGGGGAATAGGGGAATTAGTGGTAGTGGAGTGTTGGCTGGAGGTTGGGGAGAGTGGCCGTGAGCGCCGTCTGGCCAGACGATGACGGCGTAGTCTTCGCTGGGCCCCTAAAAGATGTGAAACAAAATGTGGTTAGTTTCAACACAAATCCGGGAAAAACACCATTTCGAAATCCCCCCCCAAAAAAGGACCATGCAGATATGAGTACAATGAATAAATATGCAATACAGGGAAAACATGGCCATGCAGAGATGAGTACAATGAATAAATATGACCTACATGGAAAACATGGCCATGCAGATATGAGTACAATGAATAAATATGAAATACAGGGAAAACATGGCCATGCAGAGATGAGTACAATGAATAAATATGACCTACATGGAAAACATGGCCATGCAGATATGAGTACAATGAATAAATATGAAATACAGGGAAAACATGGCCATGCAGAGATGAGTACAATGAATAAATATGACATACATGAAAACATGCACACGCAGTTAGGGCCACAAAGACAAAAAGCGAAAGCATGCCAGCAAGTGGGGCGTCCGCCGTTGCAGGTCCGACCACCTGCGCTCCAGCTGCCCGATCTGGCGGCGTGAGCCGAAAGAGCGCAGGCGGGCCCGTACCTCCGCATATGCGGAACGCTTTTCGCGGTTGGTGATGGGTGGAGGCTGGCTGGTGATCCGCCTATCCATCACCTCCGTTAGTACCAGCAGCTCGCGCCTGGTGAATGCGGAGGCTCTCATGATGGCAATGGTGTATTTGTTAAAAAACATTTTTAATAAAGTGCCCAAAAAATTTATGATTGGCTAATGTATTTGGGTAATTAACAGGACCAATTCTATTGGTTAGTGTATGAGTCATGTGTTCGACAGGGCCAGAAATCTCTTGAGAGTTATGATAGGCTTGCTGCAGTGACATGCGTTAGCAAATTTAAATAAAGAAATGAACTCCGGGAAATATGCGGGTATAAAAACAAATAGAACAATTGTTTAATTGGGGCTAACATGTATTTTGACAAATAAAAGCGAATGTTTAAGCCGTACGTATTCTGCGGGTAAACACAAACATGGACATGAATAAAGTTTATTACATTGTGTTAAAAAAAAAAAAGAAAAACAATTTAGAGAATTGATATATTGATTGGCATGATACGATTGAGGGAGGTAGGCAGAATAAACGAGCAGTTAATCGAAATCTGACAGTCCAACTTCCGGGTAGTACTACTGCGTGCGTTCCCTTCAAGCCACTTCGGGGATGTACGCTCGCTATTTGGCACGCTCGTTAGTTAGAGGAGGGGTCGCTTGAGTTTGGGGAGGATGTTTGGCTGCGAGCGAAAATACGAGCGAGTGCTTGAATTTAAATATTTTTTTACGTACGCCGAACGTACGAATGGCCACTTGCGTCCGGGTCTGAATGAGGGCCATTGACAGAATTTTCATATGTTGGCCTCTATTCACCACCACAATGGCTTTGAAATGAAACAAACAAGATGTGCTTTAACTGCAGACTTTCAGATTTACTTTGAGGGTAATTACATCCAAATCAGGTGAACGGTGTAGGAATTACAACGGTTTCTATATGTGCCTCCCACTTTTTAAGGGGCCAAAAGTAATGGGACAAACTAAACAATCCAAAATCTAACATTCACTTTTTACTACTTTGTTGCAAATCCTTTGCAGGCAATTACAGCCTGAAGTCTGGAACGCATAGACATCACCAGACGCTGGGTTTCATCGCAGGTGATGCTCTGCCAGGCAGGGCCGCCATCAGGGGGGGACTGCCGGGCCTGTAGTCTCGGGCCCGGACACTCTGGGGGCCCGTCCACTCCTCCTAACGCCTGTCCATTACTACTTCCCCCCTGCTAAACTTACGTTCACTGACAGTCTCAGACTCTCAGCCGGGGGGCCGCGGCCGCCAGCGCCCACTCCTATATCCTCTCACTATCTCTCTGACATCTCTGACTGCCCGACGCTGCTGCCGTGTATGTGGCTGGCTGTGGGAGGCAGGCAGAGTGGATGCTCCCAGCCTGCTCTGTGCTGCTAGCCTATTGCACAATCGATCAGCCAGGAGCATCCTCTCTGCCTGCCTCCCACAAGCAGCCACAAACACGATAGCAGCGGTGGGCAGTTGGAGAGGTAGGGAGGGGATATAGTACTGGGCACAGGTGGCCGCGCGCTGGTAGAAGCGGACCACCGGCCGAGCCTGTCAGGGAGTGTAAATTTGGCAGGGAAAAAGTAGTGGGTGGGTTGGCCCCTCATTGTGAGGGGGGAGGGAGATTACTGGGGGGGGTTTACTGTGTTCTGTATAATGGGGGCTGGGGGGCCCTACCTATTTGGTCTGTTCCGGGCCCCACAATTTCTGAAGGCGGTCCTGCTGCCAGGCCTCTACTGCAAATGTCTTCAGTTCCTGCTTGTTCTTGGGGCATTTTCTCTTCAGTTTTGTCTTCATCAAGTGAGATGCATGCTCAATCGGATTCAGGTCAGGGGATTGACTTGGCCATTGCATAACATTCCACTTTTTAGCCTTAAAAAACTATTTGGTTGCTTTTGCAGTATGCTTCGGGTCATTGTCCATCTGCACTGTGAAGCGCCGTCCAATGAGTTCTGAAGCATTTGACTGACTATGAGCATATAATATTGCCCGAAACACTTCAGAATTCATTCTGCTGCTTTTATCAGCGGTCACATCATCAATAAATACAAGGGAACCAGTTCCATTGGCAGCCATACATGCCCACACCATGACACTACCACCACCATGCTTCACTGATGAGGTGGTATGTTTTGGATCATGAGCAGTTTCTTTCCTTCTCCATACTCTTCTCTTCCCATCACTCTGGTACAAGTTGATCTTTGTCTCATCTGTCCATAGGATGTTGTTCCAGAACTGTAATGGCTTTTTTAGATGTTGTTTGGCAAACTCTAATCTAGTCTTCCTGTTTTTGTGGCTTACGAATGGTTTACATCTTGTGGTGAACCCTCTATATTAACTCTTGTGAAGTCTTCTCTTGATTGTTGACTTTGACACATATACACCTACCTCCTGGAGAGTGTTCTTGATTTGGCCAACTGTTGTGAAGGGGTTTTTCTTCAGCAGGGAAATAATTCTCCTGTCATCCACCACAGTTGTTTTCCGTGGTCTTCCGGGTCTTTTGGTATTGCTGAGCTCTCCGGTGCGTTCTTTCTTTTTAAGAATGTTCCAAACAGTTGATTTGGCCACACCTAATGTTTTTGCTATCTCTCTGATCGGTTTGTTTTGATTTTTGAGCCTGAAGATGGCTTGCTTCACTGATAGTGACAGCTCTTTGGATCTCATATTGAGAGTCGACAACAACTGATTCCAAATGCAAATGTCACACCTAGAATCAACTCCACACCTTTTACCTGCTTAATTGATAATGAAATAATGAGGGAATAGCCCACACCTGTCCATGAAATAGCTTTTGAGTTGATAGTCCCATAAATTTTTGCCCCTTAAAAAGTGTGAGGCACAAATAGAAACCGTTGTAATACCTACACCGTTCACCTGATTTGAATGTAATTACCCTCAAATTAAATCTGAAAGTCTGCAGTTAAAGAACATCTTGTTTGTTTAATTTCAATGCCATTGTGGTGGTGAATAGAGGCCAAAATATGAAAATTCTGTCAATGTCCCAATATTTATGCACCTGACTGTGGGGGTCATTCAGACCCGGTCGTTAGCGCCGATGCGCTTGGACTGGGTCGATGACCCCCCACAGAGCATGCGCACGACGGCACCAGCGCCGTTGTGCGCATGCGTGAGACCCGCTACGACCGTCAGCGCTGGTCGTAGCGGGTCTTGATCCAAAGGGGATGAGCTGTCAATGTTGATTGACAGCTCACCCATTTGGAAGGCGGGCCGGGGGGGTGGCAGCCCAAACGGGGGCGTTCCCATAGGAATGCCTACCGTTTGGGGGCGGCCCCACTGACATCACTAGTGACATCACTAGTGATGTCAGTGGAGAGCTTCCGGCTCAGACAGAGCGAAAGCTCTCCGGGGCTTACGACAAGGGAGACCCTACCCTACCACCGCAAAGGAGGACGTCTTGAAAATCCAAGAGGTCCTCCCCTCATTCAGACCGACCGCACGCTCTGTGCGACCGGCTCTGAATGAGGTCTCGTATCTCTTAGGATTGGTTTAACATTTTGATGCTGTGTGAGCAATCCCTGCATATTACAGGGAAACCACCAACTCACAAAACACAGCCGTTTATTGGACTTCACAGAACTGTTTTTATAAGCAAGGTTAGGAAAGTGCAGATAACATATTTTTAAGTAAGCGTTTGGCAACTGCAATTACCGTACACAGCGCTCTAGATGAGTAGTTATCGCTAAGGAGCGGAGACACAGAGAGGGCTCTCACAACTAGTAATTTAATGAATAGATGTTTCTAAAGGATTTTCCTATCCCTGGAGCTATACACAATATACTGAATAGCAGAACTCTTCAGAAAAACATTCAAAGCTCTTAGGATTTTATTTTATTTTATTTTTTTAAACCAGGAATTGAAAATAAGTAAGTGAGGAGATATGAATTTGGAAGCATGTTATGGACCTCTCACAGCTGATTTAAATAAAAAAATAAATAAAAAATATGGGATCAAAGATCTTTATTTTTAGATTTTTTTTATTTTTTTAATATCATTGTAAAAAAACACTATAAAATGATCAGTAAACATTAAGCAAATTATTTTCTGATTAGTAATTCCACCCTCAGACACTTGCAATGTACTGTGGCCCTCATTCAGAGCCGTTCGCTATTTGCGGTCGTTCGTTTAAAAACAAGGGGTGGCTATTCAAATGATCCGTACGCACATTGTAGTCTGTTCACACCTCTAAGTCTGAACGAGCGAGCAAAACATACGCTCGTTTATTTGTTAAAAACGCCCCCTGGCCGCTCGCATCCTACGTCATGTCCGCTATTTATTAGATTAATCGAGTACATCGACCAGCGTATGAACTGCTCGCTATTCTTGTGGTTGGTGTTTGCTACCACAAATTTGCGAACAGTTCTGGCTATAAAATAACCCAGTGACGTGAACAATGACGCTGCTGTTTTAAATATACACACCCATAAAACGCCCGTTTTGACCTTTAAGCACGCCTGCGTTCGGATCTCCACTCCCCGTTTTCAAGCACCTTCCCCTGTTACCACCCACATACGCCTCATTCTGTCACTCAAAATAGCAGGCACTCGCTATATTGCGTACCAACGATTTTTGACCGCACTGACTGGTTCGCGCATGCGTACTAAAAACCGTACGCATGCGCAGATGTGCAAACATCGCTCGGAACGAGCGTACTGCCGCTAACGAGCGGCTCTGAATGAGGGCCTGTATTTGTATTCTAATGACTTACTGTGACTTTTATCAAAAGTATTAATTTACATACATATAGATATGGCACAGCTCAGCTCCGAACAGTCCACAGGAAAATAATGAATGTACTGTACAGGAAATATAAGGGGGGGGTATATGATCATAGCATGCTTGCTGACTTTCGGGTGCAGCAGTGGGCATACAGTAGGTAGGTGGTGCGGGGATATGACGGTGTGATTGCATCATCGTGGCCCGCCCACTATAAAATGCAGAGTGGGACTACGATGATGTGATTCAGAGCGAACCATGTCATTGAGTCCCCCCCCCCACCGAAACGTCCACGTTCGCTTGGTCAGTGGGCAGGTTGGGGGTGGGGTGACAGCCTGTCTCTGAGACCTGCCCACTCTTGCGGGCAGCCAGGAGCACCACCTGATTTTCGAGAGCCTCCTGGCTGTTCCGGGAGACTAGGCATGTATGGATCATGGCTAGAGACGTGCGGTCCAAGTCCCGATTAGGTTCTGTTGCCGGATCAGAGCTAGGATTTAAAAACCGAACTCGGGTTTTGGATTTGGACATTTTAGCTGTTTTTAGCAATGTTTATCGATTTTTGATCGATTTTTAAAGATTTTTATCTGAATCCAAAACCAAAACCAAAACAATTGAGGGTGGCTTTCCAAAACTAAAACACGAAGATGAATTCAGATCCAGAACCAAAGCACGGGGGTCTGTGCACATCTCTAATCATGGCCATTAAAAATCTTAAAATGCATACCCTGCTTTGCCTGTTATGGAGTCTCGGCAGGGGTATTTACTGAAGAGGGAGAGTGTTATCTCTGGTGAATCGTACTCCCCTCTTTTGGCAGCTTTGACCGACGCTTGCATGCTATAACTGCCTTCAGGTTTAAATTAAACCTTCAATTGCCTTTTTGCACATTGCAGGGATCTGTCCCTGTGTGTTTTTTAATACATCTGGGTAAACCTTGATTTCTAAAATCATACATGCCGACCATTGGGGCAGCCAGGTCGGCACAGCACTATTGGGTGGCATGGATGGGGTGTGATGATCTGCGTCATCATGGCCCGCTCCCGGCTATACAATGACGTGATTACCAGCATTGTGAAGCAAGGGGTGGGGCCACAATGACGCTAGTCTCCAAAAGGGCTCTAGTCTTCACAGATGACAATAAGGAAACTACATAATTTTGAAGGTTAGTTATGTTGGTAGTGTCAGTGTATGGGGTCCAGGACCTATTAGTGTTGGTATTGTCAGTGTATGGGGACCAAAACCTATTAGTGTTGGTATTGTCAGTGTATGGGGACCAGAACCTATTAGTGTTGGTATTGTCAGTGTATGGGGACCAGAACCTATTAGTGTTGGAATTGTCAGTGTATGGGGACCAGAACCTATTAGTGTTGGTAGTGTCAGTGTATGTGGTCCAGAACCTATTAGTGTTGGTATTGTCAGTGTATGGGGACCAGAACCTATTAGTGTTGGTAGTGTCAGTGTAAGGGGTCCAGAACCTATTAGTGTTGGCAGTGTCAGTGTATGGGGACCAGAATCTATTAGTGTTGGCAGAGTAAGTGTATGGGGACCAGAACCGATTAGTGTTGGCAGTGTCAGTGTATGGGGTCCAGAACCTATTAGTGTTGGAATTGTCAGTGAATGGGGACCGGAACCTATTAGTGTTGGTAGTGTCAGAGTATGGGGTCCAGAGCCTATTAGTGTTGGTAGTGTCAGTGTATGGGGTCCAGAACCTATTAGTGTTGGTAGTGTCAGTGTATGGGATCCAGAACCTATTAGTGTTGGTAGTGTCAGTGTATGGAGACCAGAACCTATTAGTGTTGTAGTGTCAGTGTATGGGGACCTGAACCTATTAGTGTTGGTAGTGTCAGTGTATGTGGTCCAGAACCTATTAGTGTTGGTATTGTCAGTGTATGGGGTCCAGAACCTATTAGTGTTGGTAGTGTCAGTGTATGGGGACCAGAACCTATTAGTGTTGGTAGTGTCAGTGTATGGGGACCAGAACCTATTAGTGTTGGCAGTGTCAGTGTATGGGGTCCAGAACCTATTAGTGTTGGTATTGTCAGTGTATGGGGACCAGAACTTATTAGTGTTGGCAGTGTCAGTGTATGGGGACTAGAACCTATTAGTGTTAGTAGTGTCAGTGTATGGGGACCAGAACCTATTAGTGTTGGTATTGTCAGTGTATGGGGACCAGAACCTATTAGTGTTGGTAGTGTCAGTGTATGGGGTCCAGAACCTATTAGTGTTGGTAGTGTCAGTGTATGGGGACCAGAACCTATTAGTGTTGGCAGTGTCAGTGTATGGGGACCAGAACCTATTAGTGTTGGTATTGTCAGTGTATGGGGACCAGAACCTATTAGTGTTGGATGTGTCAGTGTATGGGGTCCAGAACCTATTAGTGTTGGTAGTATCAGTGTATGGAGACCAGAACCTATTAGTGTTGGTAGTGTCAGTGTATGGGGACCAGAACCTATTAGTGTTGGTAGTGTCAGTGTATGGGGACCAGAACCTATTAGTGTTGGTAGTGTCAGTGTATGGGGTCCAGAACCTATTAGTGTTGGTATTCTCAGTGTATGGGGACCAGAACCTATTAGTATTGGTAGTGTCAGTGTATTGAGACTAGAACCTATTAGTGTTGGTATTGTCAGTGTATGGGCACCAGAACCTATTAGTGTTGGTAGTGTCAGTGTATGGGGACCAGAACCTATTAGTGTTGGTAGTGTCAGTGTACAGAATGGAGACCAGAACCTATTAGTGTTAGCAGTGTCAGTGTACAGTGTATGGGGACCAGAACTTATTAGTGTTAGTAGTGTCAGTGTATGGAGACCAGAACTTATTAGTGCTGGTAGTGTCAGTTTATGGAGACCAGAACCTATTAGTGTTGGTAATATCAGTGTACTGTATGGAGACCAGAACCTATTAGTTTTGGTAGTGTCAGTGTACAGTATGGAGACCAGAATATATTAGTGTTAATAGTGTCAGTGTACAGTATGGAGACTAGAACCTATTACTGTTAGTAGTGTTAATGTTTGGAGACCAGAACCTATTAGTGTTGGTAGTATCAGTGTATGGGGAGCAGAACCTATTAGTGTTAGTAGTGTCAGTGTATGGAGACCAGAACCTACTAGTGTTGGTATTGTCAGTGTATGGGGACCAGAATCTATTTGTGTTGGCAGTGTCAGTGTATGGGGACCAGAACCTATTAGTGTTGGCAGTGTCAGTGTATGGGGTCCAGAACCTATTAGTGTTGGTATTGTCAGTGTATGGGGTCCAGAACCTATTAGTGTTGGCAGTGTCAGTGTATTGGGTCCAGAACGTATTAGTGTTGGTAGTGTCAGCGTATGGGGACCAGAACCTATTAGTGTTGGTAGTGTCAATGTATGGGGACCAGAACTTATTAGTGTTGGCAGTGTCAGTGTATGGAGTCCAGAACCTATTAGTGTTGGTAGTGTCAGTGTATGGAGACCAGAACCTATTAGTGTTGGTAGTGTCAGTGTATGGGGACCAGAACCTATTAGTGTTGGTAGTGTCAGTGTATGGGGTCCAGAACCTATTAGTGTTGGTAGTATCAGTGTATGGGGTCCAGAACCTATTAGTGTTGGTAGTGTCAGTGTATGGGGTCCAGAACCTATTAGTGTTGGTAGTGTCAGTGTATGGAGACCAGAAACTATTAGTGTTAGTAGTGTCAGTGTATGGGGACCAGAACCTATTAGTGTTGGTAGTGTCAGTGTATGTGGTCCAGAACCTATTAGTGTTGGTATTGTCAGTGTATGGGGTCCAGAACCTATTAGTGTTGGTAGTGTCAGTGTATGGGGACCAGAACCTATTAGTGTTGGTAGTGTCAGTGTATGGGGACCAGAACTTATTAGTGTTGGCAGTGTCAGTGTATGGGGTCCAGAACCTATTAGTGTTGGTAGTTTCAGTGTATGGGGTCCAGAACCTATTAGTGTTGGTAGTGTCAGTGTATGGGGTCCAGAACCTATTAGTGTTGGTAGTGTCAGTGTATGGAGACCAGAACCTATTAGTGTTGGTAGTGTCAGTGTATGGGGACCAGAACCTATTAGTGTTGGTAGTGTCAGTGTATGGGGACCAGAACCTATTAGTGTTGGTAGTGTCAGTGTATGGGGACCAGAACCTATTAGTGTTGGTAGTGTCAGTGTATGGGGTCCAGAACCTATTAGTGTTGGTAGTGTCAGTGTATGGAGACCAGAAACTATTAGTGTTAGTAGTGTCAGTGTATGGGGACCAGAATCTATTAGTGTTGGTAGTGTCAGTGTATGTGGTCCAGAACCTATTAGTGTTGGTATTGTCAGTGTATGGGGTCCAGAACCTATTAGTGTTGGTAGTGTCAGTGTATGGAGACCAGAACCTATTAGTGTTGGTAGTGTCAGTGTATGGGGACTAGAACCTATTAGTGTTGGTAGTGTCAGTGTATGGGGACCAGAACCTATTAGTGTTGGTAGTGTCAGTGTATGGGGACCAGAACCTATTAGTGTTGGTAGTGTCAGTGTTTTGGGACCAGAACCTATTAGTGTTAGCAGTGTCAGTGTATGTGGACCATAACTTATTAGTGCTAGTAGTGTCAGTTTTTGGAGACCAGAACCTATTAGTGTTGGTAATATCAGTGTACTGTATGGAGACCAGAACCTATTAGTTTTGGTAGTGTCAGTGTACAATATGGAGCCCAGAATCTATTAGTGTTAGTAGTGTCAGTGTACAGTATGGAGACTAGAACCTATTAGTGTTAGTAGTGTTAATGTTTGGAGACCAGAACCTATTAGTGTTGGTAGTATCAGTGTATGGGGAGCAGAACCTATTAATGTTAGTAGTGTCAGTGAATGGAGACCAGAACCTACTAGTGTTGGTAGTGTCAGTGTATGGGGACCAGAATCTATTTGTGTTGGCAGTGTCAGTGTATGGGGACCAGAACCTATTAGTGTTGGCAGTGTCAGTGTATGGGGTCCAGAACCTATTAGTGTTGGTATTGTCAGTGTATGGGGACCAGAACCTATTAGTGTTGGCAGTGTCAGTGTATGGGGTCCAGAACGTATTAGTGTTGGTAGTGTCAGCGTATGGGGACCAGAACCTATTAGAGTTGGTAGTGTCAGTGTATGGGGACCAGAACTTATTAGTGTTGGCAGTGTCAGTGTATGGAGTCCAGAACCTATTAGTGTTGGTAGTGTCAGTGTATGGAGACCAGAAACTATTAGTGTTGGTAGTGTCAGTGTATGGGGACCAGAACCTATTAGTGTTGGTAGTGTCAGTGTATGGGGTCCAGAACCTATTAGTGTTGGTAGTATCAGTGTATGGGGTCCAGAACCTATTAGTGTTGGTTGTGTCAGTGAATGGGGTCCAGATCCTATTAGTGTTGGTAGTGTCAGTGTATGGAGACCAGAACCTATTAGTGTTGGTATTGTCAATGTATGGGGTCCAGAACCTGTTAGTGTTGGTAGTGTCAGTGTATGGGGACCAGAACCTATTAGTGTTGGTAGTGTCAGTGTATGGGGACCAGAACTTATTAGTGTTGGCAGTGTCAGTGTATGGGGTCCAGAACCTATTAGTGTTGGTAGTGTCAGTGTATGGAGACCAGAACCTATTAGTGTTGGTAGTGTCAGTGTATGGGGACCTGAACCTATGAGTGTTGGTAGTGTCAGTGTATGGTGTCCAGAACCTATTAGTGTTGGTAGTATCAGTGTATGGGGTCCAGAACCTATTAGTGTTGGTAGTGTCAGTGTATGGGGTCCAGAACCTATTTGTGTTGGTAGTGTCAGTGTATGGAGACCAGAACCTATTAGTGTTGGTAGTGTCAGTGTATGGGGACCAGAACCTATTAGTGTTGGTAGTGTCAGTGTTTGGGGACCAGAACCTATTAGTGTTAGTAGTGTCAGTGTATGGGGACCATAACTTATTAGTGCTAGTAGTGTCTGTTTTTGGAGACCAGAACCTATTAGTGTTGGTAATATCAGTGTACTGTATGGAGACCAGAACCTATTAGTTTTGGTAGTGTCAGTGTACAGTATGGAGCCCAGAATCTATTAGTGTTAGTAGTGTCAGTGTACAGTATGGAGACTAGAACCTATTAGTGTTAGAAGTGTCAATGTTTGGAGACCAGAACCTATTAGTGTTGGTAGTGTCATTGTATGCGGACCAGAACCTATTAGTGTTAGTAGTGTCAGTGCATGGAGACCAGAACCTATTAGTGTTGGTAGTGTCAGTGTATGGAGACCAGAACCTATTAGTGTTGGTAGTGTCAGTGTATGGGGTCCAGAACCTATTAGTTTTTGTATTGTCAGTGTATGGGGACCTGAACCTATTAGTGTTGGTAGTGTCAGTGTATGGAGACCACAACCTATTAGTGTTGGTATTGTCAGTGTATGGGCACCAGAACCTATTAGTGTTGGTAGTGTCAGTGTATGGGGACCAGAACCTATTAGTGTTTTTTAGTGTCAGTGTACAGAATGGAGACCAGAACCTATTAGTGTTAGCAGTGTCAGTGTACAGTGTATGGGGACCAGAACCTATTAGTTTTAGTAGTGTCAGTGTATGGGGACCATAACTTATTAGTGCTAGTAGTGTCAGTTTTTGGAGACCAGAACCTATTAGTGTTGGTAATATCAGTGTACTGTATGGAGACCAGAACCTATTAGTTTTGATAGTGTCAGTGTACAGTATGGAGCCCAGAATCTATTAGTGTTAGTGTTGTCAGTGTACAGTATGGAGACTAGAACCTATTAGTGTTAGAAGTGTCAATGTTTGGAGACCAGCACCTATTAGTGTTTGTAGTGTCAGTGTACAGAAAAAAGGAGACCAGAACCTATTAGTGTTAGCAGTGTCAGTGTACAGTGTATGGGGACCTGAACCTATTAGTGTTAGTAGTGTCAGTGTATGGAGACCATAACTTATTAGTGCTGGTAGTGTCAGTTTATGGAGACCAGAACCTATTAGTGTTGGTAATATCAGTGTACTGTATGGAGACCAGAACCTATTAGTTTTGGTAGTGTCAGTGTACAGTATGGAGACCAGAATCTATTAGTGTTAGTAGTGTCAGTGTACAGTATGGAGACTAGAACCTATTAGTGTTAGTAGTGTCAATGTTTGGACACCAGAACCTATTAGTGTTGGTAGTGTCAGTGTATGGGGACCAGAACCAATTAGTGTAAGCAGTGTCAGTGTATGGAGACCAGAACCTATTAGTGTTGGAAGTGTCAGTGTATGGAGACCAGAACCTATTAGTGTTGGTAGTGTCAGTGTATGGGGTCCAGAACCTATTAGTTTTGGTATTGTCAGTGTATGGGGACCTGAACCTATTAGTGTTGGTAGTGTCAGTGTATGGAGACCAGAACCTATTAGTGTTGGTATTGTCAGTGTATGGGCCCCAGAACCTATTAGTGTTGGTAGTGTCAGTGTATGGGGACCAGAACCTATTAGTGTTGGTAGTGTCAGTGTACAGAATGGAGACCAGAACCTATTAGTGTTAGCAGTGTCAGTGTACAGTGTATGGGGACCAGAACCTATTAGTGTTAGTAGTGTCAGTGTATGGAGAACAGAACTTATTAGTGCTGGTAGTGTCAGTTTATGGAGACCAGAACCTATTAGTGTTGGTAATATCAGTTTACAGTATGGAGACCAGAACCTATTAGTGTTAGTAGTGTCAGTGTACATTATGGAGACTAGAACCTATTAGTATTAGTAGTGTCAATGTTTGGAGACCAGAACCTATTAGTGTTGGTAGTGTCAGTGTATGGGGACCAGAACCTATTAGTGTAAGTAGTGTCAGTGTATGGAGACTAGAACCTATTAGTGTTGGCAGTGTCAGTGTATGGAGACCAGAACCTATTATAGTTAGTAGTGTCAGTGTACACTATGGAGACCAGACCCTGTTAGTGTTAGCAGTGTCAGTGTACAGTATGGAGACCAGAACCTATTAGTGTTGGTAGTGTCAGTGTATGGGGTCCAGAACCTATTAGTGTTGGTATTCTCAGTGTATGGGGACCAGAACCTATTAGTGTTTTTAGTGTCAGTGTATGGGGACCAGAACCTATTAGTGTTGGTAGTGTCAGTGTACAGAATGGAGACCAGAACCTATTAGTGTTAGCAGTGTCAGTGTACAGTGTATGGGGACCAGAACCTATTAGTGTTAGTAGTGTCAGTGTATGGAGACCATAACTTATTAGTGCTGGTAGTCTCAGTTTATGGAGACCAGAACCTATTAGTGTTGGTAATATCACTGTACTGTATGGAGACCAGAACCTATTAGTTTTGGTAGTGTCAGTGTACAGTATGGAGACAAGAATCTATTAGTGTTAGTAGTGTCAGTGTACAGTATGGAGACTAGAACCTATTAGTGTTAGTAGTGTCAATGTTTGGAGTCCAGAACCTATTAGTGTTGGTAGTGTCAGTGTATGGGGACCAGAACCAATTAGTGTAAGTAGTGTCAGTGTATGGAGACCAGAACCTATTAGTGTTGGTAGTGTCAGTGTATGGAGACCAGAACCTATTATAGTTAGTAGTGTCAGTGTACACTATGGAGACCAGACCCTATTAGTGTTAGCAGTGTCAGTGTATAGTATGGAGACCAGAACCTAATAGTGTTGGTAGTGTCAGTGTATGGGGTCCAGAACCTATTAGTGTTGGTATTCTCAGTGTATGGGGACCAGAACCTATTAGTGTTGGTAGTGTCAGTGTATGGAGACCAGAACCTATTAGTGTTGGTATTGTCAGTGTATGGGCACCAGAACCTATTAGTGTTGGTAGTGTCAGTGTATGGGGACCAGAACCTATTAGTGTTGGTAGTGTCAGTGTACAGAATGGAGACCAGAACCTATTAGTGTTAGCAGTGTCAGTGTACAGTGTATGGGGACCTGAACCTATTAGTGTTAGTAGTGTCAGTGTATGGAGACCATAACTTATTAGTGCTGGTAGTGTCAGTTTATGGAGACCAGAACCTATTAGTGTTGGTAATATCAGTGTACTGTATGGAGACCAGAACCTATTAGTTTTGGTAGTGTCAGTGTACAGTATGGAGACCAGAATCTATTAGTGTTAGTAGTGTCAGTGTACAGTATGGAGACTAGAACCTATTAGTGTTAGTAGTGTCAATGTTTGGAGACCAGAACCTATTAGTGTTGGTAGTGTCAGTGTATGGGGACCAGAACCAATTAGTGTAAGCAGTGTCAGTGTATGGAGACCAGAACCTATTAGTGTTGGTAGGGTCAGTGTATGGAGACCAGAACCTATTAGTGTTGGTAGTGTCAGTGTATGGAGACCAGAACCTATTATAGTTAGTAGTGTCAGTGTACACTTTGGAGACCAGACCCTATTAGTGTTATCAGTGTCAGTGTACAGTATGGAGATCAGAACCTATTAGTGTTGGTAGTGTCAGTGTACAGTATGGAGACTAGAACCTATTAGTGTTAGAAGTGTCAGTGTATGGAGACCAGAACCTATTGACTTGAGGCTGCTT
Source organism: Taudactylus pleione (assembly GCA_031769625.1). Lineage (NCBI taxonomy): Eukaryota > Metazoa > Chordata > Amphibia > Anura > Myobatrachidae > Taudactylus > Taudactylus pleione. The sequence goes on from JAUIMM010000279.1 coordinate 1,298,146, forward strand.
GATCACAACTTATTAGCAAAGTAGCAGTAGCGAATATGTGCAGCGGAATGACACTGGGAGGAATTAAGGTTATGTAAATAGTAGTGATGAGCAGGTTCGGATTTCTGAAATCCGAGCCCCCCCGATCCGAGCCGGGAACCGATTTTTCCCGCCTGACTTGGATCTGAAATCAAGTGAAAACGTCATCATCCCGCTGTCGGATCTCGCGGGTTTTGGATTCTATAAAAGGTTCCAGTGTCGGCGCCATTTTTCACTCCAGCTGTGGACAGTGAAAAGCGAGGGTGGGAGTTAGGGCTGGCTGGGCTCTGTCGTGCAGTGTCCCATAAAGGCTGTAGTGCTAAAGGGGTGCTGTAGTGTTGTCCAGGGGGTGATCTGTCCATCAGGGGTGCTCCCCCCAAGTGCAAAAGAACAATATTTTTTTTCTGTGTTTGTGAATTGTGTGCACAGTGTAGCTGCCAAGCGTGGGCCTGTGTCATAAATCAAGGGTCAGCTGGCTCGTCTGTTAAAGGGTGGTGTAACCCCCAAAGTGCACTCCAAAAAAAAAATAATTTTTTCGGTGTTTGTGAATTGTGGCCCTGATTCAGAACCGCTCGCTCTAACAGAGCGCTCGCTCTGAATCAGGGCCGGTCTTTGTTTTATTTAGAACGGCCTCCTGGCCGCTCGCATATCTGTGGGTGGTCACCCACAGCTATAGCGAGCGGCCAGGAAGATGGTCGCGATGGTCAAGACCATCGCGACCATCGGGCTTGCGACGAGACCCTTGTGGTAGGGTCTCATTGCTGCAAGCCCCAGAGAGATTTTGGCTCTAACAGAGCCGAAATCTCTCCCATTGATATCACTCGTGATGTCAGTGGGACCGGCCCCAAACGGAGGTGTTCACATGGGAACGCCTCCGTTTGGGCAGCCACTCCCCCGGCCCGCCCACCAAAGGGGGCGTGTTGTCACTCAACATCGACAGTACGCCCCCTTTGGTATGAGATCCCGGAGCGACTGATTGCCTGTCGCTATACTGGTTTCGCGCATGAGCACGATGGAGCCAGCTCTATCGTGCGCATGCGCTCTGGGCCACCATCAACCCGGTTGCGAATGCTCAGCGTTTGCGACCGGGTCTGAATCAGGCCCTGTGTGCGCTGTAGCCGCACATGCATCAACAAAGTAGCACCAAGCGTGCGCCTGTGTCTTTAATCAAGGGCCGGCTGGCTCGTCTGTTAAAGGGTGGTGTAACCCCCCAAAGTGCACTCCAAAAAAAATAAAAAATTCTTCTTTTCTGTGTTTGTGAATTGTGTGCACTGTAGCCGCACGTGCATCAACAAAGTAGCAGCGCCAAGCGTGCGCATGTGTCATAAGTAATGGGCCGGCTTGCTCATCTCTTAAATGGTAGACTCCAAAAAAAAAAAAAATTCTTCTTTTCTGCGTTGTGAATTGTGTGCGCTGTAGCCACATGTGCATCAACAAAATAGCACCAAGCGTGCGCCTGTTTCATAAATAAAGGGCTGGCTGACTTAAAGGGTGGTGTAACCCCCAAAGTGCACTCCAAAAAAGATAAAAAATTCTTCTTTTCTGTGTTTGTGTGCACCTTAGCCGCACGTATATATCAATATTACATAAATGGAGAACCAAACTTTGGCTGATAAAATTAAAGTAGGGAAAGATCAAGAACCACTTCCTCCTAGTGCTGAAGCTGCTGCCACTAGTCATGACATAGATGATAAAATGCCATCAACGTCGTTTGCCAAGGCCGATGCCCAATGTCATAGTAGAGGGCATATAAAATAGTTCAGGAAAATGACCTTAAAAAAAACATTTAAATCATCTGAGGAGAAACGTAAACTTGCCAATATGCCATTTACGAGTGGCAAGGAACGGCTAAGGTCTTTCCATATGTTCATGACTAGTGGTTCAGCTTCACATGACGATGGAAGCCCTCCCCCCGCTACGAAAATCAAACGAGTTAAGCTGGCAAAAGCACAGCAAAGAACTGTGCGTTCTAAGAAGATATCACAAATCCCCAAGGAGAGTCCAAGTGTGGCGGCGGTTGTGATGCCTGACCTTCCCAACACTGGACGGGAAGAGATGGCTCTTTCCACCATTTGCACACCCTCTGCAAGTGCTGGAAGGAGCACCCACAGTCCACTTGCTGATATTCAAATTGAAGATGTCACTGTTGAAGTACAACAGGATGAGGATACTGGTGTAGCTGGCGCTGAAGAGGAAGTTGATGTGGCGTATTCTGATGGTGATGTGGTTTGTTTAAATCAGGCTCCGGGGGAGACAGTTGTTGTCCGTGGGATGAAAAAACCGATCACGGTCATGCCTGGGCAGAAGACCAAACATTCCACCTCTTTGGTCTGGCAATATTTCTTTCCAAATCCAGACAACAACTGTCTTGCCATATGTAACATATGTAAAGGTGAAATAAGTAGGGGTAGGGACGTTAACCACCTAGGACATCCTCCCTTATACGTCACCTGCAGCGCATTCATAAAAAGTTACTGTCAAGTTCAGAAACTTTGGCTAAGACCATAAGCAGTCTAGGGACACCTAAATCCCTTTGTCCTGTTGTATCCAAGCACCTGCAAACCACACCGTCAACTCCCTCATTAATTTCCTCCTCAGTCAGGATTGGAAGTAGTCCTGCAGGCCATGTCACTGGCATGACTGACTCTCCTATCCAGGATTCCTCTGGAGGATCCTGCATTGCTACGCCTACTGCTGCCACTGCTGCTGTTGCTGCTGGGAGTTGTTCATCATCCCAGAGATGAAGTAGAAACACCACTACTTCTTTTACTAAGCAATTGACCCTCCAACAGTCCTTAGCGGGGAAGATTAAGTACGACAGCAGTCATCCTGAAGCAAAACGGATAACTGAGGCCTTGACTGCTATGCTGGTGTTAGACGTACGTCTGGTATCTGCTATTAGTGCAGTGGGATTTAGACAATTCATGGAGGTAGTGTTCTGCCCAATTTCACCATTCAGCGACTGCATTCCGAAGACAGGAGCGCCAGCAAACACTCTTGAACCTGCCCCGCCATAACCTGAAGCAAGAGGTTGTGACACGGTGGAACTCAACCCTCTATATGCTTCAGAGGATGGAGGAGCAGCAAAATGCCATTCAAGCCTATACATCCACCTATGACATAGGCAAAGGAGGGGGTATGCACCTGACTCAAGCGCAGTGGAACATGATTTCCATGTTGTGAAAGGTTCTCCAGCCCATCGAACTTGCCACACGTAAAGTCAACTCAGACACTGCCAGCTTGAGTAAGGTCATTCCATCATCAGGCTTTTGCAGAAGCAGCTGGAGAACGTGAAGGAGGAGCTAAGACGGAGCGATTCCGCTCGGCATGTGGGACTTGTGGATGAAGCCCTTCATTCGCTTTGCCAGGACTCGAGGGTGGTCAATCTGTTGAAATCAGATCACTACATTTTGGCCACCGTGCTCGATCTTAGGTGCAAAGACCTGCTGGTGAAAACACTGTCAGCTGAAGCGGAACATGACACATCAACAGCTCCTTCTTCATTTTCTCCCACAACTGGGGCTGCCAGGAAAAAAGTTAGGTATCCTAAGCAACCCACTGGCGGTGATGCAGGGCAGGCAGGACCAAGTTTGGACATCTGGTCCTGACTGAAGGACCTGGCAACAATTTCTGACATGTCTACTGTCACTGCATATGATACTGTCACCATTGACAGAATGGTGGAGGATTACATCGGTGACATCATCCAAGTAGGTATGTCAGACAGTCCGTACCTGTACTGGCAGGAAAAAGAGGCAATTTGGAGGCCCCTGTACAAACTGGCTCTATTTTACCTATGTTGCCCCCCTCCAGTGTGTACTCCGAAAGAGTGTTTAGTGCAGCCGGGAACCTTGTCAGCGAAAGGCGTAGGAGGTTGCTTCCACAAAATGTGGAGATGATGTTCATCAAAATGAAATATCAACTCTTCCAGGGAGACTAGCCTCCAGAACGTACAGAGGGACCTGTGGTGGTGGATTCCAGCGGGGACGAATTCATACTCTGTGAAGATGAGGATCTACACAACACTGAAGAGGGTGAGGAATCGGTTGATGAGGAGATTGAGGACCACATCTTGCCTCCGTAGAACCAGTTTGTGCAGGGACAGATTAATTGCCAGCATGTTTTTTGGGGGCCCAAACGTAGCATAAGTCTCAGGGATATAACAGGTGTACAATAAGTAGTATTGATGCAGCCTGGAGCATTAGGGTATTGCTGGATGTTGTAGTGCGCCTGATGTCAGAGTGGTAACAACACTGGCAGATAGTAGAACTATGTTATTCTAGGAAAGAGGTACGAGCAAGGCACGTATGCGTAGTAGCACATCTCGGAGGTCAGGCCTCCTGCTGAGCTCTGGCAGGTCCCAGAGACCGCCGGCTCCGTTATCTGTTGCGTTGAGGATGGAGACAGCACAGGAGTGCTCCTCATCCAAAAAGGGATCATCAATTGCACACCCCATTTCCTAGCACCATGACATTGACTGGAGCACATCTGGTGAAATGTGATGTAGTCAGCATTCCGGCATGCAGGATGCCGAAGGTCGAAATACAGGCGCTGAAATCCCGACAGCGTCGGGATCCCGACACCAGAATCCCGACCGACGGCATCCTGAAGGGTAGTATCGGGCGTTAGAGGGAGGGTAGGTTTAGGCACCGGGCAGGGGGAGGTTAGGGTTAGGCATATACCCAAACCGCTGAAAGCTCTCACTCTTCATAAGAAATAAGACTGTATGGCGGATATTCTGTGCACTTTAGACAGCACACCTGATGAAGGTATTGCCTGCTGCTGGATGGGGTACATCTCTGAGCCCCACCAATTGTTTAACTTTGGAGTCAGAGCTTATTTCTGCACATAACAGCTTTGGGAAGTATGATCAATGGCAATGCATTGATTTGAGCCTAGGAAAGCTAAGTGGCAGTAGATTGCTTAATAATTAATGTGTTCAGTCTGGATAAAGTGAAATGTACAGTACGTAAGAGAGGAACATGAGACACTTTACACTGTGAGCAAAGTGCACCTGTCCCCACCACGTAGCAGAACTGGCGTTTTGCTGACTGCTAATATTCATAAAATGCAGCAGATTAACCCACTATGAACCAGAGACATCACCACCGAGGCATGAGGCACTGGATCAGCCCATGAAATAGATGCCTCATATATGTGTAGGCCACAGGTACAGTCAAAGGGACAATAAAATATTTGCCCTACCCAGTGTAAAGAGATTTTCTATTATGTCTATAAAGCTCTGTTTGGACTCAGCGATTAGTTATCTACTAAAGATTCCCTCCAACCACTGTAGGGGAAGACGCGCTACGATGCACTGACTGCGGATTTTTCTCACGTCAAATTCCATTGTGCTTAATCTGAGACGTTATACATTTGTAAAACTAATTCCTGTGCTGCTGAATCAGGCCCGATATTCTTGTCATATCCACCTTAACAAAAGCGAATGTTTAAAGCAGGCAGGAGTAACCCAGCACCTTTATAGTGTCATGGATCATACAAATAAGTACAACAGCAAACATACAATGAAACCTTCACTACACAGCCCCATAGTAACAAAAGGGATTTAGTTATGAGCGGCCGCCGGTCTCAATCCCGACAAAGAAATCCCGGCATCAGTATTTCGACGCCTATGTTAATCCCAATGCCGGATCCCCGAGAGGATACCGGACCGATCGTCCCCAACCGGGGTAAGTATACACTGAGCCGGAGATGTGGGGGTTAGGTTTAGGGACTCCCGGGGGCTTATGGTTAGGAACCCCCCTGAGAAAGTTTACGGTTATGCTAGGGTAAGGGGGGGGGTAGGTTTAGGCACTGGGGGGGGTTAGGGTTAGGCACCCCCGGGAGACTTAGGTTTAGGGTACAGGGAGGGGGATTAGGTTTAGGCACTAATGGGGGGAGGTTAGGCACTAGGGGGGGAGGCTAGGGTGGAAACGGTATGAAATACCGCCGGTTCGATTCCCGACAGCGGCAGCCCGACACTGGAACAGAACCCGGCAGCAGCAGCCCGACAGCGCTGGAAATCCCGATCGTCGTAAGGTAAGTAATGACTAACCTAACCTCCCTAACCCTCTTTAGGGGTTCCTAACCCTAACCTCCCCCCAAGTGCCTAACCCTAATCCCCCCTGTAAGTGCCTAACCCCCCCTTCCTCGCTGCCTAAACCTAAGTCCCCCGGGGAGTGCCTAACCCTAAGTCTACCCGGGGGGTGCCTACCCCTAACCCTCCCTCCCCCTAGCCTAACCCTAATCCTCCCAGGGGGGTGCCTAACCCTAAGTCCCCCCCGCGTGCGCTAAAGCTAACCCTGCCCGCCCATGGCTGTCTGCTCGCGGCGCCCCGCTTCCCTTCGATCGGAATGCCGGGCGCCGCTCTCCCGGCATTGGTGAAATGAGCGGCGTCTACATCTAGACGCCGGTCATTTCACCCTTGCCGGGATATGACAGTCGGGAAGCCGGCTGTCTGTATTATGGGGGTCATTCAGACAGGTTCGCGAGCAAAGGACGCTCACAAATGGGTCGATGTTGCCCCACTGCGCATGCGCACGACGGAGGGAGCTCCATCGTGTGCATGCGCGAGACCCGGATAGCGACAGGCACTCCGTCGCTCCGGGTCTCGCACCAAAGGGGGCGTGCTGTCGATGTTGATTGACAGCACGCCCCCTTTGGTGGGCGTGCCGGGGGCGTGACTGCCAGATGGAGGCGTTCCCATGGGAACGCCTACCGTTTGAGTCCGGCCCCACTGACATCAGTAATGATGTCAGTGGATGTCAGTAATGATGTCAGTGGGAGTGATTTTGGCTCTGATAGAGCCAAAATCACTCCTTGCGGAAGCGAGACCCTACCGCAGGGTCTCGTCGCAAGCCCGATGGTCGCGATGGTCTTTGACCATCGCGACCATCTTTTTGGCCGCTCGCATAAGCTGTGGGTGGTCACCCACAGCTATGCGAGCGGCCAGGAGGCCGCTCTAAATTTAGCTGGGACGGCCCTGATTCAGAACGAGCGCTCTGGTCAGAGCGTTCAGCTCTGAATCAGGCCCAATGTCAGCCGGCTTTCCAATTGCATTCCGTTAGGGTTAGGCACCCCTAAGGGAGGGTTAGGCTTAGGGGGGTGAGAGGTAGGGATTGTAGACTTACATTCGCTGTCAAGATTTTAGACCATCGGGCTGCGGCAGTTGGGATTTGAACATCCGGGCTTTAGTCCGGCAGTCATTCATACTGATTCCGTAACAAAACTGCTGTATGTATGGGTTGAACAGACAATTGGCAGGTGTACTGACAAGTCACAAAGAACACCCTCAACCACCCTACAGTTCCGATATCACCTTTACCGATAACAGCGTGAGGCTGATTCTTGACCTTGTCACTCCAGCCTCATGCCCATTGTCATTACTACCTTCAGCCCCCTGCCACTCCTGCCTATGGACCCGTCTCTTCAGCCTCATGCCCATTGTCATTACTACCTTCAGCCCCCTGCCACTCCTGCCTATAGACCCGTCTCTTCAGCCCCCTGCCACTCCTGCCTATAGACCCATCTCTTCAGCCTCCTGCCCTGTCTATACATTCTCCGGTGTGTCACCGCAAGAGCCAACCCGATTCCCGGCCTCCTCTGACTTACATTCTTCTTTCCTTCCTGCATGCTCCTCTTCCTGCTCCTTTTCCTTTCAACGGTGCAGCTTGGAGGAAGATGTGGCGATGACCCGCGCTTACGCAGACCGCACATCTATAATTTTGAGGCACACCAATGGGACACGTGCAATTACAAAGATTTGCCTTTTTTTAGGAGTATTCACACATGCGCAGTTGCAAACAGTTGCTCGACTACGTGCACAGTACATCGCCATTGCGTGCATCACTGAATGAGGCCCACAATCTCACAATAGGAGAACCAGGCTGATTTTACAGTGACAGCGTTACTAGCGGAGAATCAAAGCAGTTGCGCCAATAGAATATTTTGAGCTTTTACGCTTTTGTAGATGACCCCTTCTCCTGCCTCATGTGAATATCTGTAATGGGGCATTTTGAACAGCGCAATGCTCTGCAGATCCCTAGAGAAGTCAATATGGTAATAATCTGCATAATATAACAGCTATGAGCGTTCTGATTCTGATGAAATGAGAAAAATCAGCGTATTCCATTCCTTTATTTTCTTGTTTTTGAAAACTGATTTATTTACGTCTAGTTATTGTTATAATTGTCAGGCTTACACTGGCTTTTGTCATTTGAAAACATTCCATTCTCTCCCCATGTAAATCACTTGGCAGGTTTTGTAATTAAAATTTGCAGATCTAGCAGATGCCCCTGTACTTAAATCCTCTGTGATTAATTTTAACTTTTTTTTTTTCTACTCTTCCAGCCAAGCATTTTGCGGTGAAACAAATCTATTCTACGTCTTCACAGTAAAAAGCTAATTATTTTCATTAAAAAAAAAAAACTATTTCATTTCTCTTCACCTATAATTAATTAATATTTCTTTTGGCATTTGCCAATATGGCCATTCAAAGTTTTAGTCATGCACAAAAAGGTAACACTATATACTCCGACACTTAGCATATTATTTAATAATATGTTAATTGGTGTTTATCTTACACAGTCATTTCCACCTATAGTAGGAGATAGGAATGAACTCAGGGCCTGATTCAGAGCCGGACGCTATTTGTGCTCGCTCGTTCAGAAAAAGGGGCCGGATATTTAAATAGAGCGCACGCTCTTTGCGGTCTGTTGACGCCTCTATGTCTGAACGAGCGAACGAAACATGAGCTCGCTAATTTTAAAAAAATGCCCCCTGGCCGCTCGCATCCTACGTCATCTCCGCTATTTATTAGATTAATCGAGTACATCGAAAGGCGTATGAACTGCTCGCAGTGCTTGAGGTAGGATGACCACCCACAGCTATAGCGAGCGGCCAAAATGATGGTCGCGATGGTCAAGACCATCGTGACCATCGGGCTTGCGACGAGACCCTTGCGGTAGGGTCTCGTTGCCTCAAGCCCTGGAGTGCTTTTGGTTCTATCAGAGCCAAAAGCACTCCCACTGACATCACTAGTGATGTCAGTGGGGCCGGCCCCAGACGAAAGGCGTTCCCATGGGAACGCCTCCGTCTGGGCAGCCACGCCCCCAGCCCCCCGACCAAAGGGGGCGTGCTGTCAATCACCATTGACAGCACGCCCCCTTTGGTGCGAGACCCATAACGATGACTTCGCCGTCGTTATTCGGGTCTCGCGCATGCGCACGACAGAGCCGCCTCCGTCGTGCGCATGTGCACTTGGCCAACATCGACTGAATTAGGCCCTCAGTTCCCCCAAGCTGCAGCCTGACAGGCTGTGGTGTTTGGGGGGCGGTGACAAGGGGATAGGTATGGAATACCACCGGACGCGGTTCTAATCCCGACGGCGGAAGACCGGCAGTGAAGATCCCACAGGTAAGTATACTAATTATTACTAAACTACCCCCCCTAACTCTCCCTTAGGGGTGCCTAACCCTGTAAGTGCCTAACCCTTAGGGGTGCCTAACCCTGTAAGTGCCTAAACCTAACCCCCTCTTCCCTGCAGCCTAAACCTAAGTCTTCCGGGGGGGGTGCCTAACCCTAATCCCCCCTTCCCCTAGCTTAATCCCAAATCCTCCCGGGGGTTGCCTAACCCTAAATTCCCCCCAGAAGCCCCTAACCCTCCCTCCCCGCGTCTGTCTGTGCCCGGCTTACCTTTGATCGGTATGCCAGGCATCGGGCTCCCAGTGTAGGTAAAATGACAGGCGTCGGGATTTCGCCGCCTGCCATTAGACCCCTGCCGGCATTAGACAGTCGGGAAGCCGGCGGTCGGCAGTTCGACCGTCGGCTTCCTGACTGCATCCCGTGACAAGGACCATTCTACCAAATAGGGATGTGTTGCCCCAATTCTGTAGGCGTGGCCAGGCCAGGGTCTGCATCTTCCGAAGCAGACTTCCTAGCCCAGGCTGAGCAGTTTATTGGTCATTCTGCGGAAGCTGAATCTTACTCACACAGCCGATGGCTGCGATATTCCAATGACGTGTCTTAGGATGCAGCCCCCAGATCTGCAAATCCGGCAGTGCGCGTCTTTTAGTTTTAGGCGCCTCCTGCGACATTAGCAGCTGTGTAATTGGAGTACGTGCTAAAGAGACTCTTTAACATATGATTTAGCAAGCAAATATATAAATACTGAATCAAGTTGTACTGGATTCTTACACTTTTATATGAAACAGAGCAGCAGCCGTTTAGTCAAGATGTAGCAATAAGTGGAAATGCAATTTGTGCTCATATTTAGCTCGTTATTATTACCTCATTGTCTCTATTGTATCTATTAAAGCAATTTACAAAATGAACCAAATGAAAACAGTAATTTGTGAAATCAGACTTTCCTGGGCACAGTGTATGCAGCAATGAACCTCAAGTTTTCAGCTTTTAATGCTCCATAATAAGCGATAGTGTTTGATTTAATTTGCTTAGTTAGTGCCGTGCTTGTTAGAGTGCATTAAATAACTGGAAGTGTGGCTGTTTGCCTTCTGCATTGTCTTCCCTGTAGCCGGACTGAGGGCCTGATTCAGACCCGCTCGCAAGCGGGTCAATGACCAGGCAGCAAGCCCTGGGGCTCGCAGCAAAACGGGGCGGCTGTTGATGTTGATCGACAGCTCGCCCCATTTTGTAGGCGGCGAGGGGGTGTGGCTGGACAAATGGAGGCATTCCCGAAGGAACGCCTGCCATTTGTGGGTGGCCCTACTGACATCACTCGTGATGTCAGTAGTGAGCTTCCGGCTCTATTAGAGATGGAAGCTCACTGGGGTTTGCGGCAGATGGTTGCAATGGTCGAGACCGTCGCGACCATCACCTGGTCGCTCGCTCGTTCAGAAAAAGGGGCTGGCTATTTAAATTGAGCGCTCGCTCTTTGCGGTCTGTTGATGCCTCTATGTCTGAGCGAGCGAACGAAACATGCGCTCGCTATTTTGTAAAGACGTCCCCTGGCCGCACGCATCCTACGTCATCTCCGCTATTTATTTGATTAATCGAGTACATCGAAAGGCATCTGAACTGCTCGCAGTGCTTGTGGTTGGATTTTCCTACCGCAATCATGCGAACAGTTCAGGCTAAGAAACAACCAAGTGACGTGGTCGATGGCGCTGCTTTGTTAATTATGCACACCCTTAAAACGCCCGTTTTGACCTTTTGGCACGCCTGCGTTCGGATCTCCTCTCCCCGTTTTCAAGCACCTTCCCCTGTTACCACCCACAAACGCCTCATCCTGTCACTCAAATTAGCAGGCATTCGCTATTTTGCGAGCACACAATTTCCGACCGCAATGACTGGTTCGCGCATACGTATTACAACCCATACGCATGCGCAGTAGTGCGAACATCGCTCGGAGCGAACGAGCGGCCGCTTACGAGCGGCTCTGAATCAGGCCCTATGTACTTAGCAGTTTTAAGTGATAAGAAAGTGAAAAGTTGCCAGCCAATCAGCTCCCAACTGTCATTTTTCACACAGCCTGTGAGATGGCAGTTAGGAGCTGATTGGCTGGCACCTTATCACTTTCATATCACTTTTCACTCTGTCTCCTAACACTGCTTAGTAACTAGACCCCTAAGCGTACTCAGAATGGCCACCTCCTGCACGCTTGCAAGGTCAGTAAATCTGCATCGGAGACACAGACACTGGTCTCGGCACGCCCCGTTTCCTAGAAACTCAGGCAGCGCTGCCCCATACCCACCCCCAAACTGCCACGGCATATCAACCAAGCTGTGGCTTACCCTTTATGTGGGACTGCGACCTCTGTTGCAGGCAGCGATCAGCACATGCGCAGTATACATTCCGTGCATGCGCCGATCATTAAACATTGGAATTTTATGTAGACCATCAGGTTTATGTACAACACTGCATCAGGCCTATAGATGTCCTGTTTTGCTCACGCTTTTCATTTAGATCATTTTATATTTCTTGGTACCTTCCATGGCAATGTATTGTCCTTCACATTAATTTTACCTTAAAGAAGAATTCCAGCCCTTAATAGTATTTAAACTACAGTCCGCTCCAGGGGCGTATCTATAATGGGTGCATGGTGTGCGGTACACACGGGCTCCCAAGTCCAGGGGGGGGGGCCCCTCACAGCACACCCTGCACCCATATTAGTAAAACTTACTTCTCCAAGGTCCCACGTCGGGACTCCCAGTTCTACTCAAATACCGGAAAATGGTCGCCGTGGCCATTTTTCCACTGTTTTGCGCTTGCGATGTGAGGAAATCACCAGGAAAATGGCTGAAACGCCATTTCCCCAGTGATCTGCGTATGTGCAATAGACTCCGGGCACACTGTAGTGCCCAAAGTCTATTGATTCTGCAGTGGCTGGCCAGCCGCACCAGTTCGCTGCCGGCCGCCGGAGTGAGAGGAGGGGGCCCGTGACGGGAGATGCACACAGGCCCCCTCCTCTCTAAAAATGCCCCTGGTCCGCTCCCCCCCATTAGTTAAACAGAAGCTTTGGTGTCCCCTTGTTAGGTTCTCCAAGTCTGTAATGGGTATATTTATTAGGAGGAGATAAGCTCTGCCCCTGGTGAAATTACTGTGTTAGGGTTTCTTCCTACATAAGGCTACTGCCAGTGGTGGGTCCTGTATTTATTAAAGGCTACTGCCAGTGGTGAGTCCAGTATTTATTAAAGGCTACTGCCAGCGGTGGGTCCTGTATTTTTTAAAGGCTACTGCCAGCGGTGAGTCCGGTATTTATTAAAGGCTACTGCCAGTGGTGAGTCCAGTATTTATTAAAAGCTACTGCCAGCGGTAAGTCCGGTATTTATTAAAGGCTACTGCCAGCTGTGGGTCCTGTATTTATTAAAGGCTACTGCCAACGGTGGGTCCTGTATTTATTAAAGGCTACTGCCAGAGGTGGGTCCTGTATTTATTAAAGGCTACTGCCAGAGGTGGGTCCTGTATTTATTAAAGGCTACTGCCAGAGGTGGATCCTGTATTTATTAAAGGCTACTGCCAGCGGTGGGTCCTGTATTTATTAAAGGCTACTGCCAGTGGTGGGTCCTGTATTTATTAAAGGCTACTGCCAGCGGTGGATCCTGTATTCATTAAAGGCTACTGCCAGCGGTGGGTCCTGTATTTATTAAAGGTTACTGCCAGGGGTCTATCCTGTATTTATTAAAGGCTACTACCAGCGGTGGACCCTGTATTTATTAAAGGCTACTGCCAGTGGTGAGTCCTGCAATTATTTAAGGCTACTGCCAGCGGTGGGCCCTGTATTTATTAAAGGCTACTGCCAGTGGTGAGTCCTGCATTTATTTAAGGCTACTGCCAGTGGTGGGTCCTGTATTTATTAAAGGCTACTACCAGCGGTGGGCCCTGTATTTATTAAAGGCTACTGCCAGTGGTGGGTCCTGTATTTATTAAAGGCTACTGCCAGAGGTGGGTCCTGTATTTATTAAAGGCTACTGCCAGCGGTGGGTCCTGTATTTATTAAAGGCTACTACCAGCGGTGGGTCCTGTATTTATTAATGGCTACTGCCAGAGGTGGGTCCTGTATTTATTAAAGGCTACTGCCAGCGGTGGGTCCTGTATTTATTAAAGGCTACTGCTAGTGGTGGGTCCTGAATTTATTAAAGGCTACTGCCAGAGGTGGGCCCTGTATATATTAAAGGCTACTGCTAGTGGTGGGTCCTGTATTTATTAAAGGCTACTGCCAGCGGTGGGTCCCGTATTTATTAAAGGCTACTACCAGCGGTGGGTCCTGTATTTATTAAAGGCTACTGCCAGAGGTGGGTCCTGTATTTATTAAAGGCTACTGCCAGCGGTGGGTCCTGTATTTATTAAAGGCTACTGCTAGTGGTGGGTCCTGTATTTATTAAAGGCTACTGCTAGTGGTGGGTCCTGTATTTATTAAAGGCTTCTACCAGCGGTGGGTCCTGTATTTATTAAAGGCTACTGCCAGAGGTGGGTTTTGTATTTATTAAAGGCTACTGCTAGTGGTGGGTCCTGTATTTATTAAAGGCTACTGCCAGAGGTGGGCCCTGTATTTATTAAAGGCTACTGCCAGAGGTGGGTCCTGTATTTATTAAAGGCTACTACCAGCGGAGGGCCCTGTATTTATTAAAGGTTACTACCAGCGGTGGGTCCTGTATTTATTAAAGGCTACTGCCAGGGGTCTATCCTGTATTTATAAAAGGCTACTGCCAGCGGTGGGTCCTGTATTTATTAAAGGCTACTACCAGTGGTGGGTCCTGTATTTATTAATGGCTACTACTAGCGGAGGGCCCTGTATTTATTAAAGGCTACTGCCAAAGGTGGCTCCCAATTTTTCAGGTAGTCCCCCCACACCCCAGGAAGAGTGTCTGGATCTCCCTCATTCCATCCATTTCCTAGTGAAGTGGGCAGGATGGGGGGATAATTGGCTGGAATCGCGGGTCCGTATGTAGGGGGCGAGGTAAATGGTGCAAAATCTCATCATTTAGTCCCTTCCCCTCCTCCTGGTCCCGCGATTTGCGACAGTTCACAGTGATGGGGGTGGGGCCTAATGACGTGGGAGCCCGTCCCCGCCCCCCAAAGTGGCCAGCTGCATCTCCTCTCTGGGCTTCTCCCGAACAGGAGATATAAATAGTCAGCAAGTGCGTGAAAATCCCTTAAAACTCCTATGGTGCAGGCGTCACACAGAGCGTATGCACAGAGGGCCTGATTCCAATTTGTAGGGTATTGCAAAGGCTCAGGGAAGCAGCAGTGCAATACCGTACAACTATAATATAAATGCAGCAGGTGGCGCCTGTAGGAGATTGACACCTCCTGTATGCATCTGCGATCCGAGTGCAGCGTCCGTAGAGGCAGCATCGAATCACCATCACCACTGGTTGCGAACTCAGACTATCACATTGGAACCCATACTGTGAAAGAGAATCTGCACCTAGCATGGGGGACCAGATGGCATTACAGTGTCTATAGATGCTCATAGTGGGCGTCTCAGTTGGGTTGGGTATGGGAAATTGGCAGTCTGGGTGCTGGCTGTCAAAAGACCGACAGCGGCAACCTGGTGCTCAGAATCGGAGTAAGTTTTCTAACCCTCCCCCCTTCACCCCCTAACCCTAACCCTCTCTTCCTACATCCTAATCCCCCCCCACTCACACCCTAACCCTCCCTGTGAGTGCCTAAACCTAACCCCCCCGATGGTGCCTAACCCCCCCTGTCCGCAGCCTAACCCTAACCTCCCCCCTCCCACAGCCTAACTCTAACCCCCCCCCCTGGTGCCTATACCTAACCCTCCTCCCAGCGGCTACAAGCTAACCTGGTCCCACTATACTTACGTTCGGGTTGCCGGTTTCGGCATTTCAACTGATGTCGGGATTCCTACGCCGATGCTCTGGCCGCGCGTCGGGATTCCGGTGCCTGGATTTCAACTGCCGGCATCCCGTACGACGGTATAGTATCTACATCCCGTCTCAGTTCTGGCTTGTATACCATGGTAAAGCTTATTCTTGTTGCTCTTACATTGCAACACATTGGTAAAGCTCATTATTTGCCTGCACTACTGTAGGAAGTAACCAAGTAAGACCATTTTAGTTTTTAAATAGGTTTATAAATATGGACTTGTCAATCATTAGTAGCCCATTAGTGGGTGCCCATTCTCACCCACTGTAGATTACTCCTCACCAGATTATCTTCCGGTCACTTTAACTGCAGGCCCGGGACTAGGGTGCCTTGATGGCAATTCACCATGGCAGATATGTGGTACCCCAGATACTAGGAGTACCACTTATAGTAGTGTGCCCTTGTATAGATGTTAAAACATATATTAGAATTGTATATACTGTAAGTAAGGTACTATGGCTGTTATATTATGTCATTGTTTATATTGTTCTTTATTTACTATGTTGGGGCTCTGGACCCCACAAGGGTAACCCAGAGCCAATGGGGAAAGAGAGGAGTGAATAAAGCAGTGGGGAGCCAGCAGCAGGTCACATGACAGAACCGGCTGGAGACAGCAGCTGGTGGCTGAGGTGGACAGTTAGGGCAGTTATAGGGAGCCCTGAGGAGGCTGTCAGATGGAGAGAGGTCTGCCTTAACAGGACCCGGGGCGAGCGGCAAGTGCGCAGTTGTCCCTGACGGAACGGAGCGGGAGGTAGCCCCTGTCGTGCTGTTTATTACCTGAGGTGATCGGAGAGCGGTCCCGACGGCGAGGGTGCTGCCACTGTTGATCCGGAGCCATTTCAGCGGCCGGAGGAAGCGTCCGGCAAGAGAAGGAGGAAGGAGTCATCAGGAGGGGGCGCGGCTGAGGCGGAGTCCCGGATGCCGGCGCTGCAGCAAAGGATAGGCTGGTCTTAGCAGCTGGGGGACAAGCGTTGACTCTGCAGAAAGAAAGAGGAGACGGAGCTGAGTAACGGGTGAGCTGGTGAGAAAGGCTGTATGGCACACATCGTACCCACAGTAGTCAGCACAGCTAGCGGCAGACAGTGAGATTAAGCTGCGCCAGTGATTTTACCATAGCTTTCCTAAAAGACCAGCCCGCAGAACAGTATGCCCTCCCACTCCCCTGTTGCAGTAAATACAGCTAGCGGCAGGCAGTGAGACTAAGCTGCGCTAGAGACCTCATCATAGGTTTCCCAGAAACCAGCCCCATACCAAGCCTACATAGCAGTTATGTCCTATCACTGCCACGTCCCTGTAGATACCTGTCAGCCTAGGAAAGGCTAAGGAGACAGCTGAGGGAAGACAGCTGAGGAACATTTAACTAGGGCTGTCTGCAGCAACAAACTGTTACAAAGTAGCTGCAACTGCCAGCCCGCCCTACACAGCCAGAAAAAGATACTACATAGACTGTAACAGTTACAAAGTAGCCGAGATTGCAAGCCAGCACCGTAGTGGGAGTCCGTGAAGTTCAGGGGAGAAGAGACAGTCAGCACGCAGAAAGAATAAAGTCTACCTGTAGGAGCTAATCGGTGTTAAAACCACTAATAGGGTAATTTGCATCCTCATTGACTATTGGAAGTGTAACAGAACATTGCTTCTTCAACAAGAGTTTTATAGACGTTAGTCGCAATACTGGGCAGGATTACTAAGGAGAGACTGATCTCACAGCCAAGTTCCCTTTAACTAATCTAAGTCACTGTAAGAGAAGCAACAGTATAAGAGAAGCAACAGTATAAAGGACCACTTCAGTCAATGATAGCATAAAAGTGAACTAGCACCCGGGCAACATTGTGTACACCAACGGGACTTATGTGTAAACGAGCTCATGAACTTGTAGTTTTCTGGCCAGAAAAGTGTAGAAAATAGGCTAATTTACTGTCTAAATTAACTGTGTAAAGTAATGTTTATTGTTATCGCGGTATAGTTATGGTCGTTTAAGTAAATCTGCTCTAGGAAAAGTACTGTGTGTAGTAATCTTTGGAATCAGCAGGAGGAGAGGATTCTTGACCGCTAACCAGGAGGCTGTGTTCCAGTACAATAAAATTCAAACTGTTGGTTATTTTTATTGTGTATTGCAAATAAGAAGAGTTGTTCTGATTGTAATTGAACTTGTAATTGACCCATTAAAGTGTAGACATTGTAATTCACTTGCTTCTACTCTAATAATATACTTACCTCTTGACCTCTCTGTAATCACTTGAGAAAGTACATAGGAACCCCATTCCTCACCTGTACCCAGATAGGGGGGTATCACAGATACACTTTAATATAATTTACATTTTCATTCTATATTTAGTATACTGCTAGTAGGGGTGAGCGGGTTCGGATTTCTGAAATCCGAACCTCCCCAAGCCCCCCCGATCCGAGGCCAATCCGAGTCAGGCTCGACTTTTCCCGCCTGACACGGATCTGAAATCGAGGCAAAACGTCATCATCCCGCCTTCCGGGTCTCGCGGGTTTTGGATCCTATATAAGGTACCCGCGTCGGCGCCATTTTCTCACTCAGCTGTGGACAGTGATGAGGGAGGGTGGGAGTTAGGGCTGGCTGGGCTGTGTAGTGTAGTGTAGTGTAGTGCAGAGTAGTGTTGTGCTGTGCTGTGCTGCTGTTGTCCATAGGGGCTGTGTCCACTACTTCAAAGTCCATAGGGGCTGGCTGTGTTGTGTTGTGCTGTCAGTTGTCCATAGGAGCTGTGTCCACTCCAAAGTCCTGTGCAGTGTCCCAGTCCTAAAGGGGTGCTGTAGTGTTGTACAGGGGGTGCTCTGTCCATCAGGGGTGCTCCCCCCAAGTGCTAAAAAAATATATATTTTTTCTGTGTTTGTGAATTGTGTGCGCAGTAGCCGCACGTGCATCAACAAAGTAGTGCCAAGCGTGCGCCTGTGTCATAAGTAAAGGGCCGGCTGGCTTGACCGTTAAAGGGTGCTGTAACCCCCAAAGTACACTCCAAACCAAAAAAAAAAATATTTTCTGTGTTTGTGAATTGTGTGCGCAGTAGCCGCACGTGCATCAACAAAGTAGTGCCAAGCGTGCGCCTGTGTCATAAGTAAAGGGCCGGCTGGCTTGACCGTTAAAGGGTGCTGTAACCCCCAAAGTACTCTCCAAACAAAATAAAAAATATTTTCTGTGTTTGTGAATTGTGTGCACTGTGGCTTCACATGCATCAACAAAGGAGCAGCGCCAAGCGTGCGCCTGTGTCCCATAAGTAAAGAGCCGGCTGGCTCATTTCTTAAAGGGTGGTGTAACCCACAAAGTGCACTACTCTCCAGCAAAAATAAAAAAATATTTTCTGTGTTTGTGTGCGCCTTAGCCGCACGTATATATCAATATAACAAAAATGGAGGACCAAACTTTCTCCGATAAAAATAAAATAGGGAAAGATCAAGAACCTCTTCCTCCTAGTGCTGTTGCTGCTGCTGGGAGTTGTTCATCATCCCAGAGAGGAAGTAGGAACACCACTACTTTTACTAAACAATTGACCCTCCAACAGTCCCTAGCGATGAGGATGAAGTACGACAGCAGTCATCCTGAAGCAAAACGTATAACTGAGGCCTTAACTGCTATGTTGGTGTTAGACGTGCGTCCGGTATCCGCCATTAGTGCAGTGGGATTTGGACAATTGATGGAGGTAGTGAGACCCTGGTTCCAAATCCCGTCTAGATTCTAACTGCATCCTCAAAGCAGCAGCGACAAGCATGTGTCTGTCTGTTAAAGGGTGGTGTAACCCTCAAAGTGCGCTCCAGAAACAATAAAAAATTATTCATTTTTTTTCTGTCTTTGTGAAATGTGTGGGCTGTAGCCGCACCTGCATCCTTAAAGCAGCAGCGACAAGCGTGCGTCTGTCTGTTAAAGGGTGGTGTAACCCTCAAAGTGCGCTCCACAAACAATAAAAAATTCTTCTTTTTTTTTCTGTCTTTGTGAATTATGTGGACTGTAGCCGCACCTGCATCCTCAAAGCAGCAGCGACAAGCATGCGTCTGTCTGTTAAAGGGTGGTGTAACCCTCAAAGTGCACTTCACAAACAATTAAAAAATTCTTCTTTTTTTTTCTGTCTTTGTGAATTGTGTGGGCTGTAGCCGCACTTGCATCCTCAAAGCAGCAGTGACAAGCATGCGTCTGTCTGTTAAATGGTGGTGTAACCCTCAAAGAGCGCTCCACAAACAATTAAAAAATTCTTCTTTTTTTTTCTGTCTTTGTGAATTGTGTGGGCTGTAGCCGCACTTGCATCCTCAAAGCAGCAGTGACAAGCGTGCATCTGTCTGTTAAAGGGTGGTGTAACCCTCAAAGTGCTCCAAAAAATAAAAAACTATTTTTTTTTATTTGTTTGTGACCTGTGTGCGATGTAGCCGCACGTGCATCAACACAGTAGCAGCGCCAAGTGTGCGCCTGTGTCATAAGTCAAGGGCCGGTTTGGACATCTGGTCCGGACTGAAGGACGAGCCAACAATTTCTGACAAGTCTACTGTCACTGCATATGATACTGTCCTCAAAGCAGCAGTGACAAGAGTGCGTCTGTCTGTTAAAGGGTGGTGTAACCCTCAAAGTGCGCTCCACAAACAATAAAAAAAATCTTTTTTTTTTTTCTGTCTTTGTGAAATGTGTTGGCTGTAGCCGCACCTGCATCCTTAAAGCAGCAGCGACAAGCGTGCGTCTGTCTGTTAAAGGATTACATCGGTGACAGCATCCAAGTAGGCATGTCAGACAGTCCGTACCTGTACTGGCAGGAAAAATAAGCAATTTGGAGGTCCCTGTGCAAACTGGCTCTATTTTACCTGAGTTGCCCCCCCTCCAGTGTGTACTCCGAAAGAGTGTTTAGTACAGCCGGGAACCTTGTCAGCGAAAGGCGTAGGAGGTTGCTTCCACAAAATGTGGAGAAGATGATGTTCATAAAATGAATTATCAACTCTTCCAGGGACACCAGCCTCCAGAACGTACAGAGGGACCTGTGGTTGTGGATTCCAGCGGGGACGAATTAATACTCTGTGAGGATGAGGATGTACACAACACTGAAGAGGGTGAGGAATCGGTGGATGAGGAGGATGAGGACAACATCTTGCCTTCTTAGAGCCAGTTTGTGCAGGGACAGATTAATTGCCAGCTTGTTTTGTGGGGGCCCAAACCAACCAATCATTTCAGCCACAGTCGTGTGGCAGACCCTGGCGCTGAAATGTTTGGTTTATTAAAGTGTGCATGTCCTGGTTATACAACATAAGGGTGGGTGGGAGGGCCCAAGGACAATTCCATCTTGCACCTCTTTTTTTTCATTGAATTATGTACTGTTTGGGGCCTAGTTTTTCAAACTGCCATCCTGTCTGCCACTGCAGTGTCACTCCTAGATGGACCACATGTTTGTGCCGCCCACTCGTGTCGCTTAGCAGAGTCATCCAGCTACCTCGGTGCAACCTTTTGGATATAAAAACACTATTGTTAGGTGTGAGGTGTTCAGAATAGACTGGAAATGAGTGGAAATTAAGGTTATGGAGGTTAATAATAGCATAGGAGCAGAAAAACCCACAAATTCTGTGATTTTAGCTGTTTTTATGCTTTTTTTAAAAAAAAATACAGATCCAAAACACAAAACCCAGAACCCAAAACACGGAAGGGTGGTTTTGGCAAAACCAATCCAGATCCAAAACACGAAGAAAGATCCAGATCCAAAACCAAAACACAAAACACGAAAAGTGGCCGGTGCACACCCCTAACTGCTAGTGACATTCGCCGACTGGGTTGGTTTTAGTTGTGCTGCAGTTTCCCAGCATCTATTATTATATGCACAGAATCAATATTTAGGAGACTGCACTAGAAACCAGTGATGTCACTTAAGTATATCCATAACCACTATTCAAGGCCACCAGGAATCCTACTGTACCTGGCCCTGGTACTAGGGGGTGTGGACAAGAGTGTCAGGACTTGGCTACACCCCATTAGCAATGCTACGCCCTTTTTACTTGATGTACTTCACGCTGACGTAGTTAGCCTGAGCACTCTGACCTGTTGACACCCTCCATTCATCCCCACAGGCCCCCAGGTGTTACTCATGAAGCAAGACTAATATACATAGGACACAGGAGCTAGTGAATTCACAAGTTGCAACCTCATGAATATTTGTAATGTAGCTATGCCATTGAAGCTGGTACCATGAAACCATTGGTTTGGGACTATCAGGGACAGTATATGCAATAAGTAGAGATGTGTGGTTCGGTTTTCCAGAAATACAAACACACCCGAACTTAGGGGCTCCGCGTCGAATTGGTTCCCAGTTTGGAATCACTCTGGGGTTCTGAGTCGAACTGAGTCCTGGTTCAGGTCTGCAGTCAGTTCAGAAATCGGATTTAAAAATTGAACTCTGGATTTGGATTGCATGTGAAGAGGTCCAAATTACATGATTTTAGCTGTATTATAAATTTTTTTATCCATTTATTTTATTGATTTTTAAAAAAAATCCAAAACCGAATCCAAACCAAAACACTTGAGGGTGGTTTTGCCAAAACCAAAACATGATAATGAATTGGAACCAAAAGACGGAGTCCGCACACATCTCTAGTAATAAGGTGCAGTTTTTGGGAACCAGCGTGATTTCATCGATTAAGGCCATAGAAATAAAGAGGCAAAATATAAAGAGTGATTCAAAAGGCAAAACTTATTACATATATATTTCCATGTCTAGTGGTTTATGGTGAGGAAGTAATTTTAATAGTGACAGACATTGGTTGCTGCCTAACTCCACCTGCTTAAGTCCAGCAAATCAGAGCTCACTAACGAGGATCACACAGTGATAAAATGTTGATGTAGGTCCATCAACGGGAAACCATCAATGTCTTTACCATCAATGGTCCGGGAAGGTGGTTGCACTGATGAAAGGAAACGGTGGCTGTGAATGCATGAAGCAGAAAGGAAGGAACTATACACCATAGGATCTCCTCCATCATTGATAAATCCATTGGTCATTGCCAGCAAACCTTCGATGATCAACACTATTAGGAAGTATCTTAGATCTCTCTTTCACTCTTTCCACTGTTTTATTGCCATATCAATATTTAACGTAATTCCCAACCATTTGGAGACACAGGGCCTGATTCAGACCCGCTCACAAGCGCTGAGCGCTCGCGAGCGGGTCGATGGTGTGCTCTGCATATGCGCAGCGGCCGCACTGCGCGTACGCAAGCCCCGGAGCGAGACATAAATTCTCTCGCTCCGTGGCTCACTACAAAAGGTGCGGCTGTCGATGTTGATCGACAGCTCACCCTGTTTTGTAGGTGTGGCGGGGGGGTGGCTACACAAACGGAGGCGTTCCCATGCGAGCACCTGCCATTTGTGGTGATGTCAGTGGGAGAGCTTCTGGCTCTATTAGAGCCAGAAGCTCTCTGGGGCTTGTGGCCACGAGACCCTACCACAAGGGTCTCGTCGCAAGCCCGATGGTCGCGTTGGTCTTGACCATCGCGACCATCATCCTGGCCACTTGCATTAGCTGTGGGTGGTCACCCCCAGCCATGCGAGCGGCCGGGAGGCCGCACCAAAAAAAAAAAACGCCCTGATTCAGAGCGAGAGCTCTTTCAGAGCGTCCATCTCTGAATCAGGCCCACAGTCCTGATTTGGTAGTACTGTCTTCCCATCCTGTACATCAGGCAGTGGCATATTAATAATGGGTGCAGGGTGTGTGGTGCACATGGACCCTTGGAACCAGGGGGGCCCACACTGTACATCCTGCACCCATTATTCTTCAATACCTAGCGTCAGCAAGGCGACAGCTCTGTACAAGTCACTAGGAAAATGGTGCAGTGGCAATAAAGGGAGACAATGCACAGACCCCCTCCTCTCTTAATACTCTTTGCCAACAGGACTTTAATTCTGGTTCCAGGACATTTGGGAGATGAGCGCTGCTAACGGGTACCACTTCAGTGATATGCAAACCTACCGCTGGCATTGGAGGGGTGGCTTTTTGATTGCCAGAGAACATAGTAAAACATTGGAAATGGGGGGATTTGGGAGGACATGATGACACCCCTGAATATAGTGATCACGCCCTCTACTTCTGTGTCCGATTCAATGAAATGTACGAACCGTCCGATTGAAGAAAATATAACAAACTTTAAATATGATTCAATGAGCTGTATATTATATAAACGAGGGCTCGTCAGGTATATGGGAATATTGTGTTCTTTTAAAACTTATCTTTTCTTTTTCACATATTTATAAATTTTTATTTTCTCGGAAATATTTATATGCATTACATATTCAACTTTTATCCTGGCCTTTCCATTTTAATTGTAATTAATGTTTATGACATTGCATTCAATAATCGCATTTACCTGCAACGAAAAACGTATTAAGTTTGATTATTTGAATTAATTATAGGAGAGCAAGCGAACGAGACATTAAGAAAAAGGGTAATTTCTCAGCGTGCCTGACCCCTCACTAATGTGTACAGGTTATACTAATTTATAATGTTACTGGCGAGGAGGTAAGAGGGGAGACAATAAACACCAGTCTGTCCCTTCAGTCAGGGATAAAAGAATATTACACACTAATACCCCTTTCACACCAGAGCAAAAACCTGGGTTTTTGCTGGGTCTACCCGGGTTGCAGCTCAGTGTAAAAGGGTCCCTGAAAAATAGCCTGGGTCAAGTGACCCTGCAATCCAACCCAGGTAGCTACCATGGTTGGACCCAGGATGGACCCAGGTAATGGTGCAGTGTAAACGGTGCAACCCGGGTTATCTGACCTGGATCATGCCTAAAATTAGATGATTGGTGGTTGTGGAGCATTCACCTCCCACTTTTTATGACCTCACAGGTTTAGCATGGCAGACCTGAGTGCAGTGTGAACAGGGCTGACCTGGGAGTAACCCAGATCAAAGGTGCAGTGTAAATGGGTCTGACCTGGGTCTGACCAGGGTTGGAACCATGTCCAAAAACCCAGGTCGGACCTGGGTTTTTGGTGGAAAAGAGGTATAACTGAAGGCAGCGTTATAGTACATATACACCCTATACAGCAGTGATTCCCAACCTCGGTCCTCAAGGCACAGTAACAGTCCTGGTTTTAGTTATATCCATGATTGTGCACAGATGGTTAAATCAAAATAACTGAGGTACTAATTAAGTCACTTGTGCTCAAGTATGGCTATCCCTAAAACCTGGACTGTTAGTGTGCCTTGAGGACCGTGGTTGGGAACCCCTGCTATACAGTATGTGCTGTAACACCATTATTATTAAATAAGGAATCCGATCATAGTAATGTTTTATAGGAATACCTCTCTTCCTTAACTAGCAGGATATTGGGGGTATTACAAATTCATTCTTCCCCTAAAATAAAGTAATGGTTGCCGTTTGCCGCTGGGATTACATTAAGGAAGGATCCAATTGTTTTATTCAATTTAACAAAGCTGGGGATAGTGAGACCAGGGGGGAGATGTACCAAGCCTTGGAGAGGGATAAAGTGGAGAGAAACAAAGTACCAGCCAATCAGCTCCTAACTGTCATTTTACAGGCTGCATTTGAAAAATGACAGTTATGGTGCATACACACGATCAGATTTTTCCTTCAGATATGAACGATAACGATTTAAAAATCGTTCAGTTGTTCATATCTGATGGAAAATCGTTCATATCTGACATACCTGAACGATGGACGATCAACGATGCGCGTTCCCGTTTGTCAGATAACGATATCTGACATCTGATGGGTTTGCAGTCAGACTTGGACGATTCCATTCATTTTAATGTAGTCAAAAATCGTTCAATCGTTCAAATCGTTCAAATCGTTCAAAACTTTGGTAAAATCGTTCAAATCGTTCAGATCGTTTAATCGTTCAATCGTTCATCTGACAAATCTGACAAGTCTGACAAATCTGACCGTGTGTACGCTCCATTAGGAGTTGACTAGTTGGTACTTTATCTATTTCCACTTTATCACTCTCCAAAGCTTAGTACAGCCAATGCTTAGTACATCTCCCCATGGACCTGAAAACCAGAGGAACAAGTCTGCTTTGCCCTAGAAATAGCAGCCTCGCTTTTGATAAGCAGAGCGTAATGTTATTTAACTCTAGTTCATGATTTACCTACAGTAAGGAGAGGAAATGGGAACATTTAACCACGTTAAGCGCAGCACACTCATTTCTCCATGTACAAGTTTATAAAATTAAATGCTTATTAAAAGAATTGCTCCGTAGCCTCATCAGCTGGATGTGAGCTAAAGTGAGCACCCGGGCACTGATGCCAGCTTCATTATTGTGACGTACTCGTATATTAAATACTATCAGAATCGATTATCCTGCCAGAATGTAATTAGGGAGGAATAATCACATAGTAAAGCACGAAAACAAGGAAAGGAACACGGAGTTATGGGGAAGTGTTATTGTGTAGCTCGCTTAGAGGATTACATTAACAGTCCAAAGTAAATAATAATAGCAATAACAGGAGTCGTTGCAAGTGTCTAACCGATAAATTGTTTTGCGTTTATGGTACGTGTTGGTTCAGGAACATGGACGGAGAGAGCGGCCTTTAGTCATGGACAGAGCATGGAGAGGCATATCAGCCAGGAGATACTACACATGTGATGTAAAGACTGGCAGAGCCATTCGGTTTCCCAGATATTGGGACCCATTTATCAATGAGTTTTATCATA
Source organism: Taudactylus pleione (assembly GCA_031769625.1). NCBI lineage: Eukaryota > Metazoa > Chordata > Amphibia > Anura > Myobatrachidae > Taudactylus > Taudactylus pleione. Next base: position 1,324,168 of record JAUIMM010000279.1, read on the forward strand.
CGCAACAAGTTTTTTGTGTATGATAAATGGTGCTCCAGCCAATCAGCTCCCAACTGTCATTTTTTAAACAGATGGCAGTTGGGAGCTGATTGGCTGGAGCACCATTATCATACGCAATGAGTTTTAAAACTCGTTGTGTATAATAAAACTCCTTGATCAATGGGCCCCAAAATATTTACAGGGGGAAGTGCGAATAGAAACCCTATAGACATATATTGGGTAACAACATCTAAAAATGGTGTCACCCAAAGCATCCAAGCCTCGGAATGCGATATATTGGTGCGTCTGTGGTAAACGGCCAAACCTTCGAAAACTTAATTTTTAGAGGTTTGACCGCAAAGTCTGCTTTGATGAATCCCGCCACGCGTCTGTTCATATTCTACGAATTCTGCACAATGGCAATATGCAATACAACGTGGGGACTCCAGTAACAGCATACAGTACTTACATACTCTCTCAGGATGTCCATGTGGCTACTGTGAAATGCATCCTCAGGGCACCTGCCTCAAATCACAGCATTATGTTACAAGGGCGGTGCTACCATGACGCAATTTCTCCACATCATGGGAAGGTAAAAAATGTAATATCCATCGACTGCTCACAGATGATATGTTATAGGCCATGCCTTCAATGGGTGAGCCCACTAAAATGCTTTGCCCATTGAAATCCATGGGAAAAATCACAATGTTCAAATGCTGGTCACATTTGATTGATTGAGCAAACGCAATGGGACTAGAAAATGGGTAAAGAAATACACTGTGGAAATGTTCCAGTGTGATCTTAATCCAGCTGGTGGATCTGCATGTCTGTACATGAGAAATGTAACTGGTGACAGTCTAAGGATCTGAAAGTTGATTAATGCCTCTAAAACTGTATCCATTAAGTTTGCGCCATATTTATGACTACACCCTGAGATTTCACTGGTTACTTCTCTAGCTCCGTACAGGGTACCGTTATTACCTGGCGGACTGGTCTGTGAGTTCATCTGAAGACTTAACGTACTGTACATTGAAAAATAAAAAATCAGAAGAGATAAAATTACAGTCAGAAAACTAAAAAACCACGAGCGAGCAGTTTACATGAGATTCATAGAGGACTTTACTGTAGTCAGCCAGTGAATTATTTCTTATTGGTATATTTACTAAAGTGCGGGTTTTAAGAAGTGGAGATTCTAGCTATTATCTGCTAGAAGGTTCTAGATAAATGTTCAGTAGAATATGAGTGGTTGCTATGGGCAACTTGCCCACTTCTAAAAGCCCATACTTTAGCACATATACCTCTTAGTCTTTTTCCCCTCAGCATTTCGGGATGGCTGAAAGATAATCTTTCAAGGGTTTTAGGTAAAAGAATCTTAACAATTACTGGAAATTACTCGCCTATCTCAACACTTTCTTCCACTTGTAATGTGAGACTGTGTGCGTTTACTCCATCATCAAATCCCTACAATGTTAAGACTGATTTGTTAATTACAAGTATTATTTTTAAATACAGTGCGACTTACTCAGACAAGCCAGGTGAAAGAAACATTTCTGCCCACATGCTAAGATAATGGGGGGCACTTAACCTTGTAATTTTTACACAGCAATCTCACAGTATTCAGCAGGCCGTACTGACTGCTGAGAGAAGCGAGAACCCGAAATGACCTTTTTAATTGTGATTTTTTTTTTTGTTGTGCTTCCATTTTCTGCTGAAATTTTTTTTTTCTAATTGTAATGTTTGAAAGCATAATATAATAAAGAACAATTGTGTACTAGAGCAACATTTTAAAAATCATTCCATAGATTATTCACCTCATTCTGGGGTCCATTCATCCAGGGCCAGAACTATGGGAGACAATGGAGGCGCCTGCCGCCGGGCGCCAGCACTGAAGCGGCACCTCCTCCATTGTCCACAATATATTCACCCCACTTAGGGTGTTTTTGAGGGATATCCTGCAAATTTACTTTAGTAAATAGGTCTAATAGAAACAAATTCACATATTCTATATTAGTGTTTTTGTGTGTAGGGATAGATAGATAGATAGATTGATTGATTGATTGATTGATTGATTGATTGACAGAAGATACAGTATATATGAGATAGAAAGATAGATAGATATGAGGTAGATAGATAGATAGATAGATATCAGATAGATAGATAGATAGATAGATAGATAGATATGAGATAGATAGATAGATAGATAGATAGATAGATAGATAGATAGATATGCACCATATTTTTTTCCCTTAAATTTTTAAGGGGGGCACCAAATTATTATTCGCTTCCGGGCGTATGGGATAGAATAGATAGATAGATAGATAGATAGATAAATAGATAGATAGATAGATATATAGATAGATATGAAATTGATATTAGATAGATAGATAGATAGATATGAGATAGATAGATAGTAGATAGATAGATAGATAGATAGATATGAGATTGATAGATAGATAGATAGATAGATAGATAGATATGAGATAGATAGATAGATAGATAGATACAGTGGTGGGCTGGGCCGGGGGGCAGGGAGCCATGTGCCCCCCGGGCCGCAGCGTCATGCGGGCCGTGGGCCGGTGCAGTCTGTGTCACTGTGACACAGACTGCACCGCGTGTGTAGCGCTGACCGGACGGAGTTCGGTCAGCGCTACACTGACAAACACACAGCCACCGGCTCCGGCAGCTCTGTGTTTGTTGTAAGCAGCAGCCAATGAGAGTCTGTCGGACTCTCATTAGCTGCTGCTGCTGCGCCCACTGCGGGAGCCGCTCCATCTTCCGGCTCCCGCAGTGGGCAATGGGAGATACGTCATGATGTCATATGACGTCTCTCCCATAATGCAGAGCGGCCCGGCCTGGGAGGACAGACGGAGGAGCAGATGGCGGGAGCGGGGATTCAGGTAAGTGTTTTTTTTATATTGTTTTTTATATTATGTGCATCTACTGGGGGGGGGGTCTGGCACTACTGGGGTCACTACAAAGGGGGGGACTACTACTACTGGGGGCATTACAAGGGGGGTGGGAGACTACAACTACTGGGGGCACTACAAGGGGGAGGGGACTACTACTACTTGGGACTACTACTACTGGGGGCACTACAAGGGGGGTGGGGGACTACTACTACTGGGGACACTACAAGGGGGGGACTACTACTACTGGGGGCACTACAAGGGGGAGGGGACTACTACTACTGGGGGCACTATAAGGGGACTACTACTACTACTACTGGGGGTACTACAAGGGGGGTGGGGGACTACTACTACTGGGACTACTACTACTGGGGACACTACAAGGGCGGTGGGGGAATACTACTACTGGGGGCACTACAAGGGGGAGGGGACTACTACTACTGGGGACTACTACTACTGGGGACACTACAAGGGGGGTGGGGGACTACTACTACTGGGGGCACTGCAAGGGGGAGGCGACTACTACTACTGGGGACTACTACTACTGGGGGCACTACAAGGGGGGGGACTGCTGCTACTGGGGACACTACAAGGGGGGGACTACTACTGGGGACACTACAGGGGGGACTACTACTACTGGGGGCACTACAAGGTGGGGACTACTACTAATGGGGCACTACAAAGGGGGGTACTACTACTAATGGGGGCACTACAAAGGGGGGGACTACTACTACTGGGGGCACAGCAAAGTGGGGGACTACTACTACTGGGGGCACTACAAAGGGGGGGACTATTACTACTGGGGGCACTACAAGGGAGGGACTACTACTGGGGGCACTACTGGAGGCCTGCATAAGGGTGTTCTCTCCTGTGGCACACGGGGGCACTGCATATGGGCACTACGACAGGGGGCTGCCCTAATCTTTATTTTCACCTTACATTAATCCCATATGGACCCACCTCCTCCCTGGAACACTTGAGGGGGGGGGCACCGTAGCGCGCATATTCTTCGGGCACCCTGGCTACATGCTACTCCTGTGCCAGGGCCGCCTGCATGCATTTTCCCCCCAGGCTAAAAGTTGCCAGCCAGCCCCTGGATAGATAGATAGATAGATAGATAGATAGATAGATAGATAGATATAGAAAGATATTAGATAGATATGTAGATAGATAGATAAATAGATAGATAGATAGATAGATATGAGATAGATAGATAGATAGATAGATAGATAGATAGATAGATAGATAGGGGGGGGGACTAAATTATTACTTGCCTCCTGGTATCTGGGATAAAGTTAGGCCACTGCATTCATCATCACTTAAGTTCTACAAAAACAGGTGAATATTAAAATTTTCCCATACTTTTGTAGATGTAAGGATCAGGGCTATTTATTATTAAGATAATTCAGGAGGTATCACTGATATCTCCTTCTTACCTTTCAGCTCCGATATGTCCTGCTGTCCCCATACACTAGTATGGGGACCTAAATTCATCAAGCTCCAAAAATACAATCTTTTCGGAGCTTGACTGTAGTAGGATTCGCCATCTTCAGATGGCGTTTGCTCCTGCACCCCTGCTCCTTCCCTATGGGAAGGAGACACCGGTAGGGAAGAGCTCCTTCTGGCTCCTTCCACCAGACACCGAGGCTTTGTGCTCCTGTATGAAGCCCAGTTCTTGCAGGCGCACAAGCACAGCAAAAGCACATGCGTCACTTGTTTTGCTCGACACCCAGGGCTGGCTCGAGGCATGTTCGACCAGTGCGGTCGAACAGGGGTGCCACCCCATATTAGGGCGCACCCCTCCCAATATCCTGATTTCAGCTGGACAGCGTCACTTTTCGGGCACTTTCCCCCCCGTGGGCTGAAGTGTTCGGCGGGTGGTTGGGAGGTTGGGCACCCTGATCGCTGCAGCTGTGCGGCGGTGCCGGACCCTGGAGTAGCTGAATGGATGCTGCGTGCATGCATGCGGCATCCATTCAGTGCAGGGAGAGGGCTGGAGGAATCCCAATTAGTGATAGAGTGCTGGGCTCGCCCCCGACCTGATGTTACACGGGAGGCGTGCAATGAAGGCACGCCCCCAAGTAACTTCATTTAGGGAGCATGTCCTATGATAATTTGGCCACACTTCCATTTTCAAAGCCGCACGTGACTAGAGGGCGCATCATACCCATCCTACACATGGCGCAGCTAACCCTGGAACCAGCCCTGTGGACACCTGATGCAAACTACTAATGATTATGATGACCGGCAGTCACTTCCCTGCCCGCAGATATGTTATTAGTGTGGATGCTGCATTATAGTCACATTATTTATGGAATGTTTGAGACTAGTACTTGGCAGGAACCAAAAAATCACGTTTTCTTTTTAAAAGGGAAGACAACAGATGTTTGTACTTAATTGAACTTAATTAGTACTTTAATGCTGCATTAATGCCAGTATTTAAAAGTATGTAAATGATTCGGCTTTAGTATACATTAATAACACTATACAGATGGGTGTGGTATATTTTGCCAACATTCATCCCTTCAATATTCATAATGTCAATGTGGTCTTAATGTTAGTGCCTAACCTTAACCCTCCCCTCCCACAGCCTAACCCTCCCCCTAGTGACTAACCCTCCCCTCCCACAGCCTAACCCTCCCCCTAGTGACTAACCCTCCCCTCCAGTAGGTTAACTCTAACCTAACCCCTTAGTGCCTAGCCCTAACCTTACTCTCCCATAGATAAATGCTAACCCTCCCATATCCGAACCCTAAACTTCTTTTAGCCTAACTATAACCCTCCCCTCTCATAGCCTAACCCTCCCATAGCCTAACCCTCACCTCCTGTAGCATAACCCTCCCGTAATCTAACCATAACCCTAAACCTCCAATAGCCTAACCCTCACCTCCTGTAGCCTAACCCTAAACCTCCCTTCCTGTAGCCTAGCCCTAACCTTCCCCTCCTATAGCTTAACCCTAACGCTCCCATAGCAGAACCCTAACCCTCTCCTCTCATAACCTAACCCTAACCCTCCCATAGCCCAATCCTAACCATCTAACTCTACCCTCCCCTAACCTAACTCTCCCCTCCTGTAGCCTAACCTTCCACTCCTGTAGCCTAACCCTCCTGTAATTTAACCATAACCCTCCCGTAGCCTAACCCTCACCTCCCGTAGCCTAACCCTAAACCTCCACTCCTGTAGCTTAACCCTAACCCTCCCCTCCTGTAGATTAACCCTAATGCTCCCATAACCGAACCTTAACCTTCTCCTCCCGTAGCCTAACCCTAAATCTCCCGTAGCCTAATCCTAACTCTACCCTCACGTAGCCTAACCCTAACCCCCCCCTCCCATAGCCTAACCCTAACCTAACCCTTCTAGTCTAACCTTCCTTTCTCATAGCCTAACCCTAACCCTCCCTTCCCGTAGCTTATCCTTAACCATCCCCTCCTGTATCTTAACCCTCCCCTCTCATAGACTAACCTTCCTGTAGCCTAAACCTGACCATCCCGTAGCCTAACCCTAACCCTCCCCTCCCATAGCCTAACCATAATCCTCCCATAGCCTAATGCTAACCCTCCCATAGTCTAACCATAACTCTCCCTAAGTCTAAGCATAACCCTCCCCTCCCATAGCCTAACCCTCCCCACCTGCAGCCTAACCCTCCTCTCCCATAGCCTAATCCTAACCCTCCCCTCCTGTAGCTTAACCCTAATGCTCCCGTAGCTGAACCCTAACCCTCTCCTCCCGTTGCCTAATCCTAACCCTCACATAGCCTACTCCTAACCATCTAACCCTAACTCTACCCTCCTGTAGCCTAACCCTACCCTCCTGTAGCCTAACCCTAACCCTCCCATAGCCTAAGCCTAACCTAACCCTTCTGTAGCCTAACGGCGTTAACCTGCAGAATACAGTACCCTTCTCTCCTGGTGTAACTAGGTGCATATTCTATTAGTTTCTCCTGGCGTTAACCTGCAGAATACACTACCCTTCTCTCCTGGCATATATTGGTGCATATACTAGTGGTTACTTCTGGCGTTAACCTGCAGAATACACTACCCTTCTCTCCTGGTGTAACTAGGTGCATATTCTATTAGTTTCTCCTGCTGTTAACCTGCAGAATACACTACCCTTCTCTCCTGGTGTAACTAGGTGCATATTCTATTAATTTCTCCTGGCGTTAACCTGCAGAATACAGTACCCTTCTCTCCTGGTGTAACTAGGTGCATATTCTATTAGTTTCTCCTGGCGTTAACCTGCAGAATACACTACCCTTCTCTCCTGGTGTAACTAGGTGCATATTCTATTAATTTCTCCTGGCGTTAACCTGCAGAATACACTACCCTTCTCTCCTGGCGTATATTGGTGCATATACTAGTGGTTACTTCTGGCGTTAACCTGCAGAATACACTACCCTTCTCTCCTGGTGTAACTAGGCACATATACTATTGGTTTCTCCTGGCGTTATCCTGCACAATACACCACCCTTCTCTCCTGGCGTAACTAGGTGCATATTCTATTAGTTCCTCCTGCCATTAACCTGCAGAATACAGTACCCTTATCTCCTGGTGTAACTAGGTGCATATTCTATTAGTTTCTCCTGGCGTTAACCTGCAGAATACACTACCCTTCTCTCCTGGTGTAACTAGGCACATATACTATTGGTTTCTCCTGGCGTTATCCTGCAGAATACACCACCCTTCTCTCCTGGCGTAAACCTATCACATATGCTACCCTTGAGACAAGGGCGGATCTAGGGGGAGAAGATTCCCCCCCCACTGTGACTCTTCCCTCCTACCCACCGCAGCGGGCTGCTATATTGCCTGATTCACTACGGATCTCTATTCTGCTTGTACGCACGCAACGCAGTTACTAATATCAGTGGTGATATGTTAATGTTTGCGATCGCAGCTTAACATTAGGACGCCCACTTTCCCTTACTCACATCTGTATACTTTGTCAACATAGCGAAACAATCGATAACATCGAGCAACATCGGACCCATACGCACAAGTAAGGCAGGTCAGACCTCACTCAGGAATGGCTTCCTTTAGTGCACGCTATGAGGCCTCAGGCTACGTATGATAACGCAGTGGCAAATTTATGCATGCCCCTTCAATGCCGTTGAAACACACTGGCACGTCTGCGTTCGCTCGACCACCCTGCCCATCACCTCCCCCAAATGGCACTTCCTATCAATCACTCTGCCATGGGTCTGCGTACCCTCTGTGATCGCTTTCCCGATCGCAGTGGCTAGTTCGCACATGCGTACTGCGATGAATACGCATGCACAGTACCCAACAATCGACCGATTGCATGAGTATAAGCAACTGCGTTCCTTGCTGAATCAGGCCCACAATCTGAGGGCTCTGCTCTCTCCCTGTCTGGGGTGCCGTTGTGCCCTAGTGGGCAGGAGAGAAGTGTTAAGGGGTGAGACGAATGGTTTAGGGGGGCAATCGCCCTAATTGTCCACTGGATCCACCACTGTTTGTGACTTGCCCAGCTCTGCAACTTGCATGATATGCGACTTTTTTAGAACTACACATCTGCCCAACAGTGTGAAATTACTTTCCACAGAATGGTGAAGGAACAGCAAAGCTTATTGGTTCTATCGCCGGAACGAGTGTATGTAATATATGTATCGGTGTACAACATGTACTATGATTAAGGGAAAACATGACCTGCTCTAAGAGCCTAATATAATCGTGCTTGGTGCTGTCATCTCAAATACAATCTGTTCATCCCCTAGCTTTGACTTCTCTGATGGAAACAATAATTCCTTATTTTAAAGACACCTTGGAAACTAAGCCACCATGTCACCGCTTGATGATATAACGCATTTGGCGTAGCACAAATGATGGCTAACATTTGTCAGTGTCATCTTAGGCAAATTCTTTGCTACTCAGCCATAACTTTGATGAAAACAGATCCAGCAGCAGACAATGGAACGGAGGCAGACTGTGGACTGGACCTGAAAAATAATCTGTTGTGGATTTAGGATTTTTCTATGGAGACTTTTGTCCCCAAACAATAAGTTCTGTGCGTGCCAGTCCGTATTATGGAGCACCACATTGCCTCTATCTGAAAAAATTAAATGAAATAAAAAAAAAAAAAGTGCAGAAATAAAGGGAGTGATTCAGAGGGGCATGCAATTCGCACTGCCGGTGCTCACGTAGTAGTGTGATTATTTGCCACTGCACAGGACCCGTAGTGCACATGTGCAGTATGGGTCAGGTGTCTGCACAGATTCCTGACCATCGGGGCAGAGGAAGTGCAGGTCCAGCAAAGAGGTACAGAGGAAGTGCAGGTCCATTCCAGAGGGACAGAGGAAGTACAGGTTCATCCCAGAGGGACAGAGGAAGTGCAGATCCAGCCCAGAGGTACAGAGGAAGTGCAGATCCAGCCCAGAGGTAAAGAGGAAGTGCAGGTCCAGCAAAGAGGTACAGAGGAAGTGCAGGTCTAGCCCAGAGGGAGGAAGTACAGGTTCATCCCAGAGGGACAGAGGAAGTGCAGATCCAGTCCAAAGGTACAGAGGAAGTGTAGGTCCAGCAAAGAGGTACAGAAGAAGTACAGGTCCAGCCCAGAGGGACAGGAAGTACAGGTTCATCCCAGAGGGAGTGCAGATCCAGCCCAGAGGGACAGAGGAAGTGCAGATCCAGCCCAGAGGGACAGAGGAAGTGCAGGTCCAGCCCAGAGGGACAGAGGAAGCATAGCTTCATCCCAGGGGACACAGGAAGTGCAGATCTAGCCCAGAGGGACAAAGGAAGTGCAGATCCAGCCCAGAGGGACAGAGGAAGTGCAGATCCAGCCCAGAGGGATAGAGGAAGTGCAGATCCAGCCCAGAGGGACAGAGGAAGTGCTGATCCATACCCAGAGAGGCAGAGGAAGTGCAGGTCCATTCCAGAGGGACAGAAAAAGTGCAGGTCCAGCCCAGAGGGACAGAAGAAGTGCAGGTCCATTCCAGAGGGTGAATATGTGATCCCAATGAAAAAAAACTCAACTGTGAAGGTGAAGCCTTGAGTAAACTAGGGCCATTTCAGAGTTCAACACATCTCTGCGACCAGACCAGAAGTCAATCTGAAAATGGGTATATTTATGCATTCTCAAAAATCGGCATACCCCACCGTTCCATTAACAATCTTTTTTTAAATTTTGCCTAAGCAAATATGCCCCATTACAACATTTATTAATAGATGCAGCCAGCCCCTGATAAGAAGGATTCCTTGGGTGGGATGTAATAGGGTACTAGTTTTTGTGCGGGATCAAACTCACACCTTCTGGCAAATTTTAAGGTGCTAGTTTGTCCCGTAATAGGGTATGAGTTTGAGGGTGCAAGTTTGACTGGCATCCGAGTGCATGCATGTTAAATTGCGAGTAAACGCGCACCTACATTACAAGGTGCGAGTTGGACAGAAGCCTTCACAGATTTGTGAGATCCGTGAAAGCTTCTGTGTGAAAATTAGACATGAGCGAATCAGGTTCTCTGAGAGTCAGGCTTGGGTCTTCACTCCTGACTTCGATCCGAAAACTAGACAAAACGTCACCAACCCTGCGTTGGATTCTTGTGGGTTTTGGATTGCATATAAATCTCTCCCCACAGTGATCAGTGGCATTTGCTTTACTGCTATGGTACTCTGCTGTGTGGGGCTGTGCTATGTCTGTGCCAGAGCTGTACTGTCCATGCAGGGGGGCTGTGTCCATTCAGGGGGCTGTGTTGTGTCCACCCAAAGGCTAGGCTGTTTCCATCCAGGGGCTAGGCTGTGTCCATCCAGGGCTTTGCTGAGTTGATCCAGGAGCTGTATTTTTCCATCCAGGGGCTGTACTGTTCCATCCAGAGACTGTACTGTTCCATCCAGAGGCTATGTCCATCCAGGGGCTGTATTGTTCCATCCAGGGGCTGTACTGTTCCATCCAGGGGCTGTGTCCATCCAGGGGCTGTGTCCATCCAGTGGTGCTGTTGTGTCCATCCACTCCCTGTCCTCTGTCACACACTGGTGCAGCAGTGAGTTCGCAGACCTTAGCCCACTGCATTCAACAACTTTAAATAAGCAAGACTCTGAGCAGTGTCTGTTGTAAAAAAACAAAACTGGTTAAAAAAAGCTTAAAAGAATATATATTAGGTTCTATATTGTTTGTTACTGGTTCTTTTCTGTATGCTGTACCCCAGTGAGTTTGTTCAACTAAAAACTAAAAAGCCCTTTGAATCCCTGCAATGTGAGTTGAGCTGCAAATTGTTCAATGGATAAGGATCAGTTTAGAGAAGAGCAAGGAGCAGCAACCAAATACTTTTGCTGAAGCTGCTGCGACCAGTCATGATGATACTAGTCCATCAACATCATCTACTATAGCCGATGCCCAAGGCCATAGAGGGTTTAAATCAGGGAAACTAAAATCAGAGAACCAATTTTTTACATAGTAAGGAAAAAAACACCTCAAATAAAGAGAAAGTATAGTGCAGAAAAACATAAAATTGACTATATGTCATTCAACACACAAAGTGACAAAGAAAGGCTAAGGCCTTGGACTTTATTTATGAGTGATGGTTCTGCAACTGTCAGCGAGGCATCTTCTGCCTCTCATGACGTTGTAAACCCTTTTCACTCTAGAAGTGGTGTCAAAAAAATTAAAACCACTAAGGCACAGGTACCAACTGTGTGCTCAGAAACATCACAAATACCTGAGAAGAGTCTAAGTGTGTCCGTGGGTGCAATGTGTGAGCCTGACCTTTCCAATACTGTACTCGAAAGAAGAGCCTCCTTTCACCATTTCTGCACTCATTGCAATTGTGGGGATGAGCAGAACTTGTCAACATGCTGATGTAGAAATTGAGGATGCTAGTATGGAAGTGCACCAGGATGAGGGGAATATTTATGTAGCTGAAACCGGTGCTAAAAAGGATGTTGATGAAGATGCTGTTGATGAGGTTGTTTGTGTAAGTCAGGCACCAGTGGAAACAGTTGTTGCCCATAATAAGAAAAAGCCCATTGTCATGTCTGGGCATAAGATAAAAAAAATCCACCTCTTATGTGTGGAATTAATTCTACCCAAATCAGTACAACAATTTTCAAGTCATCTGTAGTGTTTGCAAAGCCACAGTAAGTAGAGGTAGGGGCCTTAACCATCTATGAACCTACTCCCATCTTTGTCATTTGCAGTGCATGCATGAATAGTTTTTGGGAAAACCAGAAACTTTGGCTAAAGATGTAACAACAAGCAGTCCAGCATCAGCTAGGTCCCTTCTCTCTGCTAGATCCAAGCAACTGCCATCTCCACCACCAACACCTTCATCAACAATATCCTCAATCATGATCAGAAGTAGTCCTGCATTCAATTTGATAAAGCTTACTGAGTCCTTTTCTATTCAGGGTTCCTCAGAAGAATCCTTGAGCGCTACACCTGATGATGCTGGTAGTGGATCTTCATCCCAGAAGCGGACCAAGAAGACTACTAGTAGTAGTTTTAAAAAACAATTGACTGTTAAACAATCCTTTGCAAGGGGGAGCAAGTATGATAGCAATCACACAGTTGCACAGCGGATCACTGACGCCATAACATCTATGCTGGTATTAGATGTGCATCCAATATCCATCTTTAATGCAGTGGATTTTAGACAGTTACTTGAGGCCCTGTGTCCCATTACCAAATCCCATCTAGATTCCACTTCACTAGAAAAGCAATTCCCAGCCTGTACAGGGATGTTAAAAATACTTAATTAGTGGCCTCCAAAATGAAAATGTACCCACTATCTATTTAACCAGAAATATATGGAAAAGCAGAACTGGTCAAACTAAATATTACATTACTGTAACAGCCCAATTTGGGTGTATGGATGGGTGTAATGCCTTCAGCAGCACCAACAGCAGCAACATGTAACAACCAGCAGCTCATTTGGAGGCAGGGACTCTGTGTATCACTGGTTTCACTAAGAGGCATACCACTGACAACCTCTTCGAAAAACTCAGGGAAGTCATTGCAAAATGGTTTACCCTGCTTGGATTCTCTTCAAGATTTGTCATTTCTGACAATGCCACCAATATTGTGAGAGCATTACAGCTGAGTAAATTCCAACACATCCCATGTTTTGCATCACACAGTCAACTTGGTGGTGCAAAATTATTTTTAAAATGACAGGGCCATGCAGGAGATTCTGTCTGTGGCCCTAAAAATTTCAGGACATTATCGCCATTCAGCAGGTGCATGTGCAAGATTGCAGCACCTGCAAGAACAGTTTATTTTCCATGCCACCAACTGAAGCAAGAGGTAGTAACAATGTGGAACTCCACCCTTTATATGCTTCAGCGGATGGAGGAACAGCAAAAAGCCATCCAAAGCTAAACAACGAACTATGACATAGGGAGAGGAGGGGAATGTATCGTACTCAAGCACAGTGCAGAATACTTTCCGTGTTGTGTAAGGTGCTGATACCCTTTGAAGTTGTCACGTGTGAAGTGAGTTGAGACACTGCCAGCTTCAGTCAGGCCATTCTCCTAATTAGACTTTTGGAAAAGCAGCATGAGGAACTGAAGAAGGAGCTGAAATGCGATTCTGCTAAGTACTGTATGTCGGACTTGTAGATCAAGTCCTTTACTCGCTTCTCTAGGATCCAAGGATTGTCAGGATCATAAAATCGGATCAATACACTTTGGTGACTGTGCTCGATCCTAGGTTTAAGTCATACATTGTGTTTTTCTTTCCAATGTACACAGATCTGAAGAGATGCAAAGAGCTGTTGGTGAGCAAATTGTCAGCTCCTACAGCATGTGACATGGTGACGTCTCATCCTACAGTTTCTCCGGCAACTGTAGCTGCTAGGAAAAAAACTCAGCTTTCCTAAGAGACCCACTGCTGACGCAGATGAGTCAACAGAACAGTGTGACATCTGGTTGGGTCTAAAGGAATTTCCAAAAATTAGTGACACCTTTACCGCGACTCCATCTGATGCGGTCACCATTCAAAGAATAGTTGAGGATTATTTTAATGATAGCCTCCAAATAGACATGTGAGACAGTCCGTTTGACTACAGGTAGGAAAAGAAGGCAATTTGGAGGTCTTTGCACAAACTGACTCTGCTTTGCTTAAGTAAAAAGGTAAATAGACTCACTCCAACCGCACTTCCTTTGTTACAGAAGGTAATAAACAATAACCCAAACAGAAGAGACAATGTCTTCTAAGTAGGGAGAAGGTATAAACACTAATAAGTCCGATTGGGTCTAAGGAGGAGAGATCTCCAGCATAAATCCACTATACCACTTGATCGATAGTGTGTGATGTTTTCCTTATTGTCTCAGTGATGAACTCAATGACCTTTTTCCTTCAGATGTTCCTCAAATGGTCATCATCCAAGGTAATGAGAAGATAAAGAAAGAAACAGAAAAAAAAAAAAAAGAAAAAAAAGGTAATAGTGCAGTAGTTCTTTAACCATGAAAAATCCTTAATAAGAGGACGTAAATCTTCAAAAAAAGCAGCTAATCATACCGTACTTTCATGGTTAAAGATCTACTACACTATTGCCTTTTTTTAAATCTTTTTCTGTTTCATTCTTCTTCTTCTCATTACCTTGGATGATGACCGTTTGAGAAACATCTGAAGGAAAAAGTATGTTGAGTTCATCACTGGGACAATAAGGAAAACATCACACACTATCGATCAAGTGGTATAGTGGATTTGGACTGGAGATCTCTCCTCCTTAGGCCCATTTGGACTTATTATTGTTTATACCTTCTCCCTACTTAGAATACATTGTCTCTTCAGTTTGGGTTATTGTTTATTACCTTCTGTAACAAGGGAAGTGCGGTTGGAGTGAGTCTCTTTACCTTTTTCATTGGGTAGTGGATGACTTACCTTTGCCTCCCTCCATAGCAGCCTCCCTGGTGTGCAGAATACCCTCCTATAGGTTTTTGGTCTGCTTTACTTAAGCTGCCCATCCTCCAGTGTGTACACAGAGTTTTGAGCACAGCCGTGAACCTTGTCAGCGATCAGCGTAGGAGGTTATTTCCTTAAAATGTAAAAAGATGGTGTTCATTAAAATGAACTACAAATTCATTTTAATGAGGAAGACCTTTACCAGCAATTACGTCTAAGTCCAGAGGAACCTGTAATAGTGGATTCCAGCGGGGACAAATTAAAATTATGTAAAGATGATGTTCAAATTGATGAGGGTGAGGATGATAATGACGATGATATATTGCCTCTGTAGAGCCATAGAGATCATTGCCAGCAATGTTAGCTGCCTATTGGTAGCTGGTTTTGTGGGGCTCCAAACAAACAAATCACTTCAGTCACAAGTGGCAGTCCCTGTCGCTGAAGTGATTGATTTGTTAAACTATGCATATCTTGTTTAAAATATACAACATACTGGTGGGGGGGGGGTTAAGGACAATTCCATCTTGTGCTTCTTTTCTTTGCATTATGAGCTGTTTAGGGCATTGTTTTGAGTAGATGACAAGCATTCAGCAAAAAATATTTTAACATCAAACTGTACAGAGTCACATATAGACAAAAGTACATAACAGTATGTAAAACAATAAAGTTACGATATGTGATATAATACCAAAAAATACTCAGAATAAAACAGTGCACAAAGAGATAAGAAAGAATATCAAACTACCATATTTTAATTTTTTTTGTTGAATCAAAATGTGTCAACCTACAACTTCTAATATATACAAACATGGATGTAAAATAAGAAAAGGATAAATTGTGTGGTGGGAAAGATGGGGGAACACCAGGCAGCAGAGGAATATAACCAAACGTAGTAGAATACTTTATATAGAGGTGGCAAACAATTCTATTATTCTACAGCAGGGGTGTCAAACTCGTGGCTCTCCAGCTGTTGTGGGACTACATATCCCAGCATGCCCTGCCACCATTTTAGCATGACCTAAAAGCAAAATGGTGGCAGTGCATGCTGGAATACGAAGTTCCACTGCAACGGGAGGGCCATGAATTTGACATCCCTACTCTAGAGTACGGTTCAGACCAGTCATGGAAGGGTTCTATGAAAATGAAGGAACCAAGGGGTCCAAACTTCATGGAATTTTGAAATTTTATTATGCAGGAGAGCAGTAATAGTTTATTAAACTGCCATCTTGTCTGCCTCTCCAGCGCCACTCTGTTTCCTAGATGTGCCATGTAGGAAGTTAAATTGCCACATGTTTGTGCTGCCCACTGCTGTCAGCCAGCTAGCTTGGTGCAACCTTTGGGTCTAAACTGGATGAAAACAATATTGTGAGCTATGAGGTGGTCAACATTGACTTAATACTGTAGGAACAAAAATAGGCCCAAATTCTGTGATTTTAGCCGTTTTATAATTTTTTTGGAAAAAATACAGGTCCAAAACCAAAACACGAAGTTAATACAGATCCAAAAGAAAAACCAAAACACGGGGGTTTGCGCACATCTTTAGTAAAAAGCTAGTAAAATGTTCTAAATCCCTAAAGAAATTATTTGGGGTCCCCCCTAAAAGCACATCCAGTGACGGCATTCATCACCAGCCCAGGCCAGGAATCCCTGGGAAGGTGGGGAACCAATAAAGGGGTCCTTCTCTCTAGGGCACCCCAGGCCTGGGCTATCCCTGGCACCCCTGGGTGGTTGGTGCCAGGTTGATTGTGTGAAAAAATAGATAAAACAATATTACAGGAGAACTAGAGGTCCCAGCAAGCCTCCCCAGCATGCTGGTACTTGGTTTACCACAAGTACCAGCATGTGGGGCATTAAGGGCCCACTGGTACCTCTAGTTCACCTATAAATTAAATATTTAAAAAAAGACAGGAAACACACACCGAAGGATTTAATATTTTATTACACTCACTCATTCACTCAATTACACTCACCTGCACTCACATTACACTTACCTTTTCCCTAGCGCTGGTCTGTTCCCTTCTCCAGTAGATTCCACATCAGTACCTGTAAAATAAAACCATACTCACCTATTCCTTGGTTCTGGTCCTCTTCATTCTCTGTAGGCATCTAAGGTCTTCTTAAACCAAAAACGACAAGAGCGGTCCACCGGACATCCCCTAAGTGTGGTACTTTACGAATGATCAGTAGGAATGCGTTGGCTTAGCATTCATTGGCTGATAGAGGCAAGCCACCGCCTCTCAGCCAATGAGCGGTTTCCCCAATTGACTTCAATGGTGGGAACCACAAGGTTACTAAAGTGCATTTCCACAATTGAAGTCATTGGAGGAAACTGCTCATTGGCTGAGAGGCGGCGGCTCTTTTTAGCCACTTTCTGTACTTTTGTCTATATTATTTTAGACAATATTGTGCAAACTATATTCTTAGTATGCCATTTATTATCACTGTTTGTGTGCATTAATAAAATGTAATAAGTACTGGGTCTGTGTTCTCACATCTCATGTAGAAGAAAAAGGAAAATATCACGCTGGCAAATAATATAATTAAATAGAATAAATAAAAATGTAATGACCAATAGAATATAGATATAACAATATAGAAACACGGATACCAAAAATGTATGCAAATAATTAAAATGATCTAAATCAATAAATATACATAAATATTGGTAAGGAAAATAAAAAATCTGAATGTTTTATTATAATATTGATAATATCATTAATGGGGTACAGTGTATGTGTCTCTATATTATATAGAAGACAAGAAAGACTGGCATCGTAGGTGAGGGGAGGAGAGGGAAGATGGAGGAAGCCGTACCCATAGGAGGAAAGAGGAGAAACGTAGGAAGGGCTTACAATTAATAAGTGAGTAACTGGCATATTGTTCTGATTTGTTGCAATTGATTTTGTCAATCCTGGACTACTAATTGACTTTCTGGGATACAGCACATTCCTGATTCCTAACAATATTCTCATTTATCTATTTATTGTTTTCATGTTTCATTATTGTTGTTCTTATTTCAGATTTTTTATTTTCCTTACCAATGTTTATGTATATTTATTGATTGAGATCTTTTTAATTATTTGCATACCTTTGGTATCCGTGTTTCTATATTATTTTATCTATATTCTATTGGTCATTAAATTTTTATATATTCTATTTAATTATACTATTTACCAGCGTGATATTTTCCTTTTCTTCTATATTTTTCTGGAGTTGCAGGTTCCTCCCCTTTGTTTAATATCGCCGCAGGCTTAGTTTATGACATTGTGTCCAGGCGCTTAGGTGTTTTCTGTTTTTCTCACATCTCATGTGTCAAATTCTAGCTTGGGATTGTTAATATAGGGTCAAAGCAGAAATGTCTTCCGCTTCACCGTCTAAAGACTGTAGCTGAGGAGATGGACAGAAATTTCCTAAATGGCTTCCAAAGGAGGGGGATGCAATCGGGAAGCCGGCTGACATTTTACCGACAGCCGGCTTCATGACTGTCATATCCCGGCGAGGGTCATATGCCGATCGAAGGGATGCCGGGCGCCACGAGTGGACAGCCGTGGGGGGTGGGGAGGGTTAGGTTTAGGGCTCCCGGTGGGAAATTAGGGTTAGGCACCACCTGGGAAGTTTGGGTTAGGCTAGGGGGAGGGAGGGTTAGGGTTAGGCGCTCCCGGGGGGAGGTTAGGGTTAGGCACCCCCCCGGGGGACTTAGGTTTAGGCAGCAGGGAAGGGGGGGGATTAGGGTTAGGCACTTGGGGGGGAGGTTAGGGTTAGGCACCCTTAAGGGAGGGTTAGGGTTATGGGGGTAGGTTAGGTTAGTTAATACTTACCTAGGGACGATCGGGATTTCCAGCGCTGTCGGGCTGCCGCTGTCGAGATCTGTTCCAGTGTCGGGCTGCCGTTGCCGGGAATCCTGCGGCCGGCGGTATTTCATACCGGTTCCCAAAGGAGGATATACTGTACAATACAAGATAATCTCTGGTGCTTTGGCTCTTCCCACCAATTTCGGATCTCTAAACATGACAAAACATCATCTGTATTCATGAAAGATGACATTTTGCATCATTCTGAGATACGGGGCGGGATGCATAAGGCATTGCATTCGTGATGTGATGCATTCCTTCACCCTTTGCATGATTGCCGGTATTAATTACGCTAATATGCATGAAGAAAATCACAAAAGACTGCTCTCTCGGTAAGAGCTGTCCTTTATGAAAGAGGGACCTTCGGGTCTATGACCCAGAAGTCCCTCTGTGTCATTCTGCGCATGCGCAGAATGACACACGTGCCATGGAGAATGCTGGGAGGGATCCAATTGGATCTCCCTCACAGCACTCTCCAAATAGAACCCATAGGTTTCCATTGGGCAACACCATCTAAAGAAGGCGTTATCCACCGCATTGCATTCCGGGACTTGGTGCATATGAGAAATGCAGTCTAACCCGAATTTTTGGAGTTTGACTGCATTTCTCACGTTGCTGCATTCCGTCCATAAACTTGGCGTGAAGATCTGAGCCAAAACCAAACCACTCATCAGTACCCTGCGTGACCAGAGCTTTATAAAATACAAAATAACAGGTTGATCCCTGTCAGAGGACGGAGGAAAGGAAAAGACTCTTTAAATATTAACTTTTATTGAATATGCATTAAAAATGGTCATTATTGCGGGATGTCCACAAGAGGTGGTTCATCCCTATTTGTCCACAGTTGGTTAACATATCAAAACTATCTTTTTGTCTTGTGCATGGTCTTCCATCCCTCCCTGTATAAACTTTATAAAATACATTAATGCTAATTTAATTAAAAGGGATTGCAGTCGGGAAGCCGACGGTCACAATGCCGACCACCGGCTTCTCGACTGTCAAATCCTGGCAAGGTACTAATGACAGGCGTCGAAATCCCGATCCTGTCATTAGTCCTACGCCGGGAGCCCGACACCCGGCATGCCGATCGACGGTAAGCCGGGTGCCGGGCACGTACAACTGCGCCGTGGGGGAGGGTTAGGTTAGGGGCTCCCAGGGGAAACTTAGAGTTAGGCAGCCCCCCGGGTAGGAGGGTTAGGCTAGGGGAAGGGGGGGTAAGGGTTAGGCACCCCCGGGGGGCAATTAGGGTTAGGTACCCCCCCTGGAAACTTAGGTATAGGCTGCAGGGAAGGGGGTGTTAGGTTAAGGCTCTTAGGGGGGTTAGGGTTAGGCCCTTGGGGGGGAGGTTAGGGTTAGGCACCCCTAAAGGGGAGTTAGGGTTAGGGGTAGAATAGCGTTAGTTTTACTTACCTTTTTTAGCTTCGGGATCTTCACCCCTGCCTGGCTTCCACTGCCATGCGGCCAGCGGTATAACATACTGATTCCAATTAAAAGAAACAATAATACATAAAATAGTAAAAACAGAATTAGTCTCACTTTTTTGGAATCTTGCAATGTTTCACAACTCAGCCTGTTCCTCGGGAATCCTCTGTGTAACATATAGATCTATTGGTAATTATTAGCAGTTGGATAAAATACTTAGGGGTAAATTTACTAAGAATCGTATTGGTCTGATTTTGCATTTATGGGAGTATTTGGCCATTTTTACAAGCAAAGGAATTTACTATGGCAAAAACAGGTGTATTTTCCATCTTTACAGAGTGAACACTGGATTATGGTACTTCAAATACAGCCGTAAACACTAATAGAAATTAATACACCATCGACTCAACACGGCAGTACTTTAGTTTCTATACACATATGCGAAACACTGGAATTTACCATCAATGGTATTTTGAAAATCGACCGCAAATGTGTGAAACACGCTGTTGAAATGGAAGTTTCAAATACACCACCATTTTGGCCAGCGTTGTTGATATGCAATTGCTTTCGGAACAGCCTTTTTCACATGTGTTTCCATTTGAAAGCATTCTGCATATATAACAGGGTACAAAGCTGCAGCATATCTTTCTCTGATTCCAAGATGGCATCATTTGTTTATTGTGGATTGACACAAGGGGCTTCATTCAGAGGCGGCCATACGGTCTACGACTGCACGGCCGCCTCGATGTTTGTCCAGTGCGCATGCGCACGAGGGAGCCGGCTCCTTCGTGCGCATGCGTGAGACCTGCTACGACCGACAGTGCCGGTCATAGCGGGTCTCTTTCCAAAGGGGGCGAGCTGTCGATGTTGATTGACAGCTTGCCCCGTTTGGAAGGCGGGCCGGGGGGGTGGCAGCCCAAACAGAGGCGTTCCCATGGGCAGGGCCAGATTAACAATGGGGCGGATGGAGCTACAGCTCCAGGCCTCCACATAAAAATAGGCCCATGATGTTGACTGGCCATCTGCTCTCCACACGCTCAGCAAGAAAGTAGTTAAATTGTATTTCTATTTAACTCACAAAATGAAGGATTTTTTTACTTTTACATATTTAGGGCGACATTGGAGCAGAGAGTATAGGGGGTACACGCCCACATGGCACTGGCCATGCCTCCTCTACTTCTCATAATATGCCCTTTGGTCTTGTTCAGCTCCAGGCCCATGTGGCCATCAATCCGGCCCTGCCCATGGGAAAGCCTGCCGTTTGGGGGAGGCCCCACTGACATCACTAGTGAAGTCGGTGGAGAGCTTCCGGCTCTGACAGAGCCAGAAGCTCTCCAGGGCTTACGACAAGTGAGACCCTACTCTAGGGTCTCGTCGTAAGCCCCGATGGTCGCGATGGTCTATGACCATCGCGACCATCATACTAGCAGTCGTTAGAGCTGTGGATGTAAACCCACAGCCTAACGACCAAAACAGAGGCGGCCGGTCAGGATGCAAGCGGCCGCCCAGTTTCTGAGCGACCGCTTGCATCCTCCGACCGCCTCTGAATGAGGGCCAAGGTGCTTTGGGATTCCTGAGACTCTACCACCAAGCTGAAAGGACCCAGGAGCCAAAAACTGAACAAGGTCAGCAGGTGATGCAGATTCTGTGGAGCTGTGCGGGCCTCGTTTTTTTAGAAGGCATTAGAACCTGAATGTATTGGTCGATGGCAAGGTCATACAGATGTTCCCAGCTCAATCATCACAACTTACTCCATCTGTATGAGCTAGTCTAATTTGACAGAGACCCTGACATAGCACGCTCATACTCCTTTTTAGGCCTGCATAAACTCATGGCTGTGTTGCATTTTCTGGCTACTGGCAATCCTCAGTCTGTCACTGATAGAGTTATTGGGATCTCACAGTCCACATTTAACTAGTCAGGAGTTAAAGTGGCATGCAGTCAGGGTAGCTTTTTATCATATAGCAGGCATGCCAAATGTTCTGGTTGTGATTGACTGCTCACATATTGGGCCGAGACCACGTAGGGCGCGTGCACATGTTTATCTTAATAGGTACCGTGCACACTCCTCTAATGTGCAGGTGGTTTGTAATGCAAACATAAAAGCAATGAGTGTTGTAGTGGGTTAACCTGTCATGACTCATTTATCCTCAGTCAGTCAGCCCTTCATGATCAATTTAAGGCCAGACAAATGCCGGAGGGTTGGCTGCAGGGTGAGTAATTAAATCATTGGGCCTTTAAGGCCAACACACATTTGTGTATGTAAATGTTTTTTTGATTTATTTATCTCTTTGTTTAGGGGATTCTGGATATGACTCTTTCTCTTGGCTACTGACTCCATTGTTGCTTCCAGAATCCCCAGCTAAGCACAGGTATAATGATGCACATAAGGCCACTAGAGTGGTGGTAGACAGATTTTTGGAGCTACTGAAATCGTGGTTCTGCTGTCTGGGCAGCTCAGGTGGCATTTTGTTGTACAATCCTTCTAAAATTTCAGACATTGTGCACATTTGCTGTCTTTTATATAATCTGTGTTTGAGGCAAGGTGCTACCCATGATTATGTATTAGACAGTCAGCAGGCAGGGGATTATGTTGTATCAGGTGACACATCAGACAGTGGGAGGCAGGTAAGGCAGGAGCTCATTGAACACCATTTTACCAGTAAGTATGTGTTTGTTTTCATACAAGAATAACACTAATTAGATGAGTTTTATGTTAATATATATCTGTCTTGTGGGTAGTACAAAATAACCATTCCACTTGGCTACATTATTAAATTATAAAGTGTTGTGTTTTATCATATTGTTTAAACAATACTGTACACAAGATTCACAGTGATATTTGTTCCAGTGTCACATTTTTGGCATTAGTCCTTATACATGTTCACTGTATATGCATTTTTTTTGGCTCTGGTGGAATATTAAACAAAACTTAATTTTAAGATATTTCTAAAACTAATTATTTTATTGCCTGTATATTAATCTGTCAGTATTAAAATATTAGTAATGTGTGTTTGTGCAGAACATAGTGATGAAAAACCACATTATTTACATATTGTATCCACAACATACATATTATTAACCTCAAAAGAATAACTCCAATGATGTTTTTCAAATTTATTTTAGTTTTATTTTCAAAAATATTTTTCTGGTTTATTCCCAACTATATGACCACTGTACTTAATCAAATGTATAGGTGTAACCTATATTATTGGTCAATAATTTTAAAATTAAATTTAAAATAGCCAACAAACACAATATTAAATAATGTTTTACAACTTATTCACAATTTTTTCACAACACAGCTACCTCGTAGATGATGCAGTCCATGACTGTGTTTGCTGCATTGATTTTCAAGTGCATTTGTCCAGGTGAGTAAACATCTTTTTTATAAACATCACAACACAGTTTACACATGTAAGTAAATGGAACATTTACAACATCTCAGCAAAAATATGCAAAACGCATGATTATAACAATATATACTTGTGTATGTATACTCAACCAAAGAAAGTAATGTTTGGTGTAATAAGAACCAATATTTTTGAAACACTAAACATTTTATTTAATGTACATGAGATAATTATTTACTATCTTAATGTTTGCGATACACACGACTCCTACCGGAGCAGTGTCTTCTTTGTGGAGTATCAGCCGAGTCTCTATTGCGCAAACTGCGCAATACCGGAGAACCCATTGGTGTGGTATGTTGGGTTGGTACCCCCTGAAGTGCTGCCACCATCATCTGGTAATCTATGAATGATTTGTCTGCCTAAATTGATTAGACTATTATTTAAGTCTCTGGTAGCACTATTATGGGATTCCATAATTGTAATTACTGTTTGCTGATGTGTTATATTAGCCTCCAGCATGTGTAGGTAAGCCTGATGAAATTTTTGGTTGTCCTCTATTAAGCACACAA
Organism: Taudactylus pleione; assembly: GCA_031769625.1. Lineage (NCBI taxonomy): Eukaryota > Metazoa > Chordata > Amphibia > Anura > Myobatrachidae > Taudactylus > Taudactylus pleione. The sequence continues at coordinate 1,348,090 of JAUIMM010000279.1, forward strand.
ATCTATTATGGAATCAGTTGTTGTCAGTGTCCATTTCTTCTAGTATGTTACTTACTCTTGAACCTCGGTGGTTCAATGGCTGACATTTCTCGACATACGATGTGTACAGTATGTCTTGTCTACGTACTTATTTCTTTTACTTGTTTTTGGAGATTTTCAAGCTGTTTGTTTTGGTGTTGGCCCCAGGTGTCCCAAAACCTTTCCTCAGTAATTTCATGTTGTGTTTTGGGGGATGGTGGTGGTGTGTGGCGTGTTTAGGGTGTTGGCAGGAATACCTGCTGAGTTGCACACAGCACTGGTGGTGCGGCAGGCTCACTGACAGCTGTTAGGTGTAACGTAAAGGTGTCTTCTACCACATTAGGTTGTGACCTTTCTGCCTGCTGATCATCCTGGCTGTTGACCTCCTGTGAGACTGCAGATGAAAAATGTGTAGGTATCTTATTTTTTTGTACATTATTAATAAATTTAAATTTCCTAAAATTGAAAACGTACATTGCCAGGGGTGCTTGGATCACTAGATACAACCCTGTACATGATGAAGGGAACTAAATTTATTAAGGTCAAAACTATTTTGGATCTGCTATGCACCTTATAATTGTATGTAAAAATTGGTGACTCCAAAACCCCCCCCAAAACATAAGCACTGGGTATATAGGTGTTGTCACACCACATGTGGCAAGAGGTATTATTGGATTGTAACTAGCAATACAAAATAACATTGAGCAGTTTATAGAGAAATATCTTCATTCACAACACCGAAAGAAGATTACATTGAGAATGTGTTTTTGATTTTTTCATTTTAAGCACAACACATGTGTGGGTGTATCTACAATATTACATTACACATACCAGCATTACTTTATAATGGTAGTGGGCTGCAAAAAAATGTAAGTATACACACTAAGATATTGGTTAATAACCATGCACTTTGCACCTATGAATACATATCCACATGATGGCTACAATACACTCAATACATTAGACATCACTATAAAACACAGCAAACACAATATGATAAAAGATGGCTTGGAAGCACATGCAGCCTCAAACAGAACCACTGAGAAAACAACATGGCTCAAACATTTAGACAATTATTCCAATAAATGTATAATTACCAGCCTGCCTGGATGCGTCGGTGTCACGCACATGCATGCACTCCACTACCTTGGGAGTGTCAATGGCCACGGGATGTAGTTATCAGACGGGCGGACGGCACGCCACCAGTCTGAATCCCGACCCTGAAAGTCCGACATGGGGCTTAAGATAGCCGTCGAAATACTGACGCCTATCTTAATCCCAATGCCAGAATCCAGAAGGACACCAGCCCGAACGATGTAAGTCCGGGGCACCCTTAACTGTTAGCCGCAGGGGGGGAGTGTTAGGTTTAGGCAGCGTAGCGGGGTTAGGGTTAGGTTTTGGGTAGGAGGTTAGGGTTAGGCACACCTAGGGGGGAGGGTTAGGGTTAGGCACCACTAGGGGGGGTTAGGCACTAAGGGGGAAGGGTCAGGTTTAGGCACTAAGCGGGGAGACTTAGGTTTAGGCATTAACGGGGAAGGTTAGGGAGCGGGGTGGGGAGGGTTAGGGTTAGGCTACAAGAAGGGAGGGTTAGGGGAGAAGGGGGAAGTGTGTGTATACTTACCTGACCCTTGTCAGGATACCAACCATTGGGATGCTGCTGTCGGTATTTTGACAGGAGGCATCCCAGCAGCCGGCATTACATACCGATTCCACGGGCCGCACTGTAGCACCGCAGGGGGGCGGGACTTACCTGTCCGGGCGCTTTGGTGGAGTCCGTCTGGTGGGGGTGCAGACTGCTGGCAGCTAGCAGGGTAAGCGGGCAGGTTCCTGAGCAGCAGCGCTGGGTCTCTGGCATGGTGAATATGCGGTGACTGGGAGTCTGTGCTCATGCTGCCTGATACTGGGTGCCACCATCTTGGATCTGGTCACATGACAGGAATGAGCCAATCCAATCTGCATGATTCACAATGGACTCTACCAGCCAATCTAGCCCAAGCACTGGGTACTTAAGGGTTTTCTGGGAGTTCTAGAGTTGCCAGTTCAACGTCTTACACAGCTAGTCTGTGTGCTAGTTCTCTGTGCTCCATAGTCTCGTTTGGTTCCAGTGTTCCAGTTTGCAGTACCCTATTGCAGAATTCTTTTGTTTCCTGCTCCACCTCGAAGTGTCACTGCCAGTTGGTCTGTTCCGTCTCATTTCTGGTAAATTACGCCGCTGCCTCTGCTACTACAGAGTCTCCTCCACCAGCATTCACAGCCAGCACCAGTACAGGGTTCCTGCATCTCTGCTGCTCCAGAAGTGGTGCTCTGCATTCCCCGGAGGGGTTAGCTTTTCGTTTCCTTTATCCAGACCACTGTCCTCCGCTTCTTCCCCTTCGTCCAGCCTCGTTCCAATTTCAGGAAACTGCTCACAAGGATTTCCCTGCCCCCAGTCCGGGTCCACATTCCACTTTGGACGTGACAGGGAGGAATCAGCACTTTCAGTGGGTCCTCGTAGTCCAGATATTGAGCCACTAACCTGTCCCACCTGCAGACTTTGCCTCTTCCCCATCTTCTTTTGGACGCAGCGCTTGATGTCTGACAGACGTTTTTTGCAGATATCTATGATCTCCTGCCCCCAAAAAGCTGATGGTGATACTTATAATAACTTCGGTCACCAAGGCCATGTTTTCACCAAAAAGAAACTTTCAACAAGCGACCCAGTCCTGGTCCTGGTGCATCTCCTGGATACACCAGCACCTACCTTCATCAGAGGACTGAGGATCCTGCCCTTACAACCCCCCTCCACCTCACTAACCTCTGACCTTCTGATTTTAAGACAAACAAATGACAAATAATACTGAATATTAAAGACAAACGGGCCTATACATCAAACGATAAATGGCCTCGGGTAACAATGCGGGAAACGCATTTTTTAAGTTACCGGGCCCATTCATCATCATCATAGGACCCCCCCCCTCGGTATTCAGCAAACTCCGAAAAACTGAAAAGTTTTTCAGAGTTTTGCTGCCGAGAACAAGCGCCATCTTCAGACGGTGCTTGTTCTCGGATCCCCCGCTCCCTAAGGGGAATCAGTTCCGGGAATGCGAAGAGGGATCCGAGCGCATCCCTCCGCCTCCCTCCTCACCAGCTCCCCTGCGGCTGTGCGCATGCATGACCTGAGTTGACGGGGAGCAGGTAAGTAATGCAGCTACATCTGTAGCCTGCGATACTTTCAACGGGGACAACTGCTTTTCAGAGGCAGTTGTCCCCTCACCGGAGCAATGATGAATTGCTCCAGTGTCAGGCTTCCCCCGCTGCAAGTTGGATACTAAAGTATCCCTCGCAGCGAGTTCTAAAACGTCATCATCGGAGGCCATACGGCCTTCGATGATGAATAGGCCCCACAAACACACTCCAAAACTTCCACTACACACACAATGACAAAAGACAATAAAAATGAGATAGACTAATAAATAACAAGACACCAAATAGCACCAGACAACTTACACACAATGCTACACTCAGAAATCACCCAAAAAATACAAATCCACCAACTACTACTCACCAAAACTCCAACTACCTCACCCCACTCCATTTACTACACCCACGAGGGGCATATTTCTAAGGCTCTGGCATGACACTCCCACATAGAACACTTTCCACCAATCAGAAACCTCTGTGTAAGTGCACTCCCGTATTTACATGAATGCGGCCACAAATAACAAAGACGACCGTCTACCAAAACGGCCCCTATTCTTGATTTCACCAGCCATATCCGGTAGGCTCATACAGATACATGCACCATCAAAAAAACAAGTTTTTTGAAAACACAGTAGCATAGTAAATTCCCGTATGATAAACGAAATGACTGTATAGGAGTGGAGAGGATTAAACCTCCTAGGATGGGGGGCGGACCAGTGTGGGGGAATCATGTGATAATTAGGGCCTATGGGTTTCTTAGGATTGTAGGTGGTAGCAGGGGATATTAGAGTTTGTTGGAGGCGGGAGTCAGCCTCTTTTGTTCCTGTCTTCCCACCCCTCCCTCCCTACATTTTACGTTATGTGCTCTCTTTGATTTGGGTTTGGTGATTTCGTCGTTGGCTATTTTTAGGCTGGAAAGAACGGCAGGTTACCTATTAGCACTGTGAATATTGGTTTTACTTATTGTTTCGCTCACCTTCGTTGACTGTTAAAGTCTGTTGGACCACCCCCGCCGGAGGCAAGCATCATCACCTTTCCGGGTGGGGTAGTCAAGGTAGAAGGCTTGAGCGTATTGTGTTGTGGTTGGAGTGTTTATAGTGTTAGGCTTGGGGCAGTTGTTAGCCGTTCTTTCTTTGCCACCATATTTAAATTAATTTAATTAATTTTAGTAATTAATTCATTATCTGTTAATTAAATAAAATAGCTAACAATTCTGCCAAATACAAGTCTCTGTGTCTTTATTTCAATTGAGTATGTTTTTATTGTCAATGATTCCCACACTGGTCAATCCTCAGACGATGGGAGGTTTAATATATTTTTAAAAAATATACTCCCATGTTCGATCGATCCCATCCATGTTTAAATACGATCAAACACGGGCAAAATACGATTTCTAAGCAAATTTACCCCTTAACGAGGATTACAGTGTAGGGAAAATAGAACATTCTTATTGTCAGTGTCACCTATCTAGTTACTATCCATGGTTTCTTCTACTTATTGCCAACCACAGGAGTCCCTTGCAATCTACTGTACATTCAAAATATGACTGAACTGATCTTGAATGTTTTTTTTCTGTATTACAGAACATATGAAATAATCCCTGTCTATTATAGGCTAGATAAAAACCCAGCTGTACAATATAAGTATAGATGTCTCTGAAAGTGTCCTTTCAGTGCTGTCTTTGATCTTCAATCTTCATCATTAATTCAGAATAGGTATCTGTTTTCTGAGATGTCTGTTTTGGCAGGCTAATTTCTACGTTCCTTTTGTACCGCAGTCCCGTATCTCAGTAACCAGCTCTGCTTGCTGACAGTAAACTGAAATGTTGTTAGAGGTATCGGCTGCCTCAAAACTTTTCTTTATTTGAAGGCCGCCTCCGGTCGGATTATCCTCACAATATGATATTTGTGTTTTGCAAAAGATCAAGGAAGCCTGCAGACACCTGTTCTGTTCCACGCCACGGTTTCCAGCCTGGAGAACTGTCCCCACAATGCAATTCATGTCATAAATAATTTACGCACAGGTATTCTTCATAAGTAAGTGCCCAGCTAACACGGGTTAAAATAGCCCGTCGCACTGCACTTTCCAGCAGGGCCCTTGGAAGGCTGTAAGATGGTTGTCCAGATCTGGGGCAACACATGTACAATTATTTTTACCCGGCATAGACACTAATATCTGGTCTTGAAATAATTTTATGGCTGACTATAAATAAAAGCACATATTCATAAAAGGCAAAAGGGAACATGTTAATGACTGACTGAAAAAAAATAACATTGCGAGGTTTCCGGGTTCCGGGCCTGATTCATCACGGACCACTATTGCGATCGCGGGTTGCGTAATCGCACGCAGTTTGGGTTTGCAAAAATCTCACACAGACCTCGTAGTCCTGCAAACACATCAGTAACATCGAGTAACATCGGCCCCCCCTCACCACAATTACAGCAGCTCTGACCTGTCTCAGAAATTGCAGGGTCTTGTTGCACACAGTGAGTACTCAAGCTGCGTATGCCGCCCCAGTGGTTAATTTTATGCATGCCCATGTAATGGCATTCAAACGGACTGGCACGCCTGCGTTACTCCGTCCACCCCCCCGTCACCACCCCCAAACGCTGAATTCCCGCCACTCACTCTGCAATGGGTTTCCAGTCTGCGTGCATAATCGCAGTGCGATCACAGTGATGTTCTGCGGTGCATACACATGCGCAGTACGCACCATCGGCCGATCGGCGTCAGCAGGTGTAGTTGCGATCCATGCTGAATCTGGCCCTCTATACAGAATATTTTAAAGATTGTGGCAGTACATGTACAGCTTGAATACTTGTTGTCACCATAATAGAATGGCAGTGAAAACAATTTCAGCTGATGATGTAGCAGTGCTGGATTGCAAGCCCCCACAGACATCAATTGCCCCCCCCCCACCCTCCGTACCCGGGTCCTTGTCTATTCACTGATTATTTGTGTTGGTGCTGTGTAGGCACACAACCTGCACATCCTGTGCGCACACCTATGTATTGTATTGCTGTCATACTCCATGCCTGATGAGTGTTCAGTGTTCTGATGGGATGTGGTACACTCCAAAGAGTTGCAGTCATTTGAGCTGCTGTGACATCATTCGCCCTTCCTCCCAGGCCCAAACAGAGGCTGCACACGGGCCCCCCTCCCCTAAAATGTCACATGCATTGCTGTACATGCCAGTAGTGGTTTGCACTGTACCCACCAGGAGCGTTTCTAGAGAGGAGGGGGCCCGTGTGCAGTCTCCGACACGGCTTCCCCTCCTCTCCGCCTGGTGGCCGGCAGCGCACTGAGCTGTGCGCAGCCAGCACCAGATTTATAGACTCTGGGCACTAGAGTGTGCCCAGAGTCTATAGTATATGCACAGGAGACTGGGAAAATGGCTGCGGCGGCCATTTTCCCTGTACTGCGCATGCGCAAACAACAGGAAAAATGGCCGCTGCGGGCATTTTCCTGTCATTTTACAGCGCCAGACCCCCATGCCGACGTTGGACTCCAGAGAGGTAAGAAATAATATGGGTGCAGGGTGTGCAGTGTGGGGGCCCCCCTGAACCCAGGGGTCCGTGTTCCCTACACACCCTGCACCCATTATAGATAAACCCCTGGTACTCATTCATCTGTAGTGCAGCGGTAAATTAATTATACTGATGTGCCCAGCTATAAACGTGGCATCACACCGTTATCTCTCACGCCACGCATGGCGCGCCACACACCACGCCATGAGTCGAAACCACAAATAAAGTTTAGTAATGAAAAAAGTCATTACGTGTAATACAACATTTTGCCCACCAGATGTCACTTTTCCTAAACTACATAGCGCATGCGTCTGATTTCATTACGTGTAATACATCATTTCGCCCACCAGATGTCGCTTTTCCTAAACTACATAGCGCATGCGTCTGATTTAATTACGTGTAATACAACATTTTGCCCACCAGGTGTCACTTTTTCCTAAACTACATAGCGCATGCGTGTGATTTCCAATGTACCATGTGTTCTGTATCACCGCCCGATGATTGTTTGACAGAAGCGGTGATTCGGTACACTATACAGTATTACAGCGTTTTCCACATGAAATCAGGAATGTACGGTATAATAAAGCGGTAGAAGAATGTCTAATCCAGTTTGAAATCATTAAGCTCTGTATTACCCACTGACTGTGCGGTTGAAATCATACTGTGTTTGCGCAAATGTAAATACTGTCGGCACTGTCCCAGACTTAGACATTAGACTTTACAAACTACAGAACTCTAGTGATGGGTGAAGCGTGTGGCCTACCGCTCTAATGCCTAGTCTCCCTGCTTCTCCCCTCTTCTTGTTCCGTGGGTTTGAGACCCTGAAAATTAGTTTTTTTAAAATCTTCACTTAAAATATTCAGTATTCAATACAGTACATGTGGAGCGCATGCCCAGTGCTTCGGGAGTCAAACAGTGAAAATAGTATTTTTATTATTGTTCATACAGTACTGTACCTTAGAACGCAAACTTGCGTCAATGCCGGCGCTGCCATAGACGTGGGCATTATAGTGATTTTTTATGACCATCAAGTGGTAATGGGCTCTGTTAAAGAGACTGGTCTCTGTATAACAAACTGACTGCGCATTTAAACCGCAAAATTGCGTCAATGTCAGCGCATGCCCAGTGGTCGGGTTTCAATCACAATGGAATGTGTGCCGCATGTCCAGTGGAGCCAAGCCATACACTAAGTAGCGCTATGCCATGGCGCATGCCTAGTTGTCTGTATTGCTACAGTACTGTTGAATTTTCACACTTGTGCCATTCTGCACTGTCCGAGACTTACCGTACAGTATACACAATAGTAAATTCATGACTTCAGAAAGTGCTACAGTAGTGGACTTAGTTTGGAGGGAAGTCTGTGTATTACATACTGACTGTGATGTAGAGCGCAAACTTGCGTCAATGACAATGCTGTCCCAGACTTGGAAACTTTAGTGATTTAATGTGTTCAGTAACTGATAGTTGACTCTGTTTAAGAGAGAGGTCCCTGTAGTACAAACTGACTCTGCGTTTAAACCGCAAAATTGCGTCAATGTCTGCACAGCTGGCGCTGTGGTGACTTATAACCAGTTCTGATGGGTTACGGTACAAATAGGATCTCTGACGTGTGCCCAGTGGCAGGGTTGCAATGCATTGCCAGTGGTGCTGCGCCATAGCCATACCCTTGTAGCGCTATGTCATGGCGTACAGTATGGAAGATCATACAGTAGCGGGTCCTGATTCACACACAGTGAAAGTGGGATCCCCGTATTACACACTGACTGTGTAATAATAATATTAAAAATAAAAAGTGTAACCTTGACTTTCTAATAACAATAAAATAAAAGTTTAACCTTCCAGGTTGTACAGACGTCTGCAATGTAGAAGTTCGATTTCTTTCCTCTACGCTACAGACGCCTGAGTACTTCATCGTATGGTACTGTAGATGTCACATAAAGTACTGTAGAGGACAGATGAAATTCTTACTAGGAGAGACTTGTGAGCAAGGGGTTAGGTGATCCGTCTTGCTTACACTTCTCTCCTTATGTTCGAGACCTTGATAATTTAATTTATTTTTTTAATGTTCACTATAGTACTGTAGTTCAGTCTTGTTATCCAACCCTTACAAAAATCAATATATTGTACTGTAGATGTGCCCAGCTACAGTACTGTAGTTTGTTGCTCCATATGGTACGCCATATACCGCATTGCTTGTTGCGCGCTACACTGTGGCGTATTGAGTCTCATAGCACTGCGCATGCCCAGTTGTCTGAATTATAGTAAGTACAATATGGTAGACATTGTAGTGATTCCATGACTCTAGGAACTACAGTATAGTAGATGCAGTAGTCTATGGGGCTAATGCCTAGCCCTACTGCATCTACCATTTTCTTGTCCCGCTGGTTCGAGACCTTTAAAGTATATACTGTATATGGTAATTTTATTTTGTTTTAAATCTTCACTAATACATTATCCAGAAATTCTGGTATTTCTATGCCACAGTACTTTATGACAAAAAAGTGTAACCTTGACTGTGTAATAATAATAAAAAATAAAAAGTGTAACCTTTCAAGTTTCGAACACGCAAAAGGGTTTTACAGGCAGCGTAATGTATTGGTTTGATTATTTACCATTACACTATAGCCGCCTGCAATACCAAGGTTGCACCTGGCTTGAGTGTTTCCTACAATACTGTACATCATTGTATCTCAGGCGCATGCCCAGATCTACGGTATACCCATGTAGTGCTTTTTTTAAATTTTATTTTATTTTTTAAGTCTTCGCTACTTTTGGGGGTCATTCAGACCCACTCGCGAGCGGCAGTACACTCGCAAGTGGGTCGATCATCCCCACTGCGCATGCGCAGGACGGAGGGAGCTCCGTCGTGCGCATGCGCGAGACCTGGCGAGCGAAGGACTTTCCATCGCTCCGGGTCTCGCACCAAAGGGGGCGTGCTGTCGATATTGATTGACAGCACGCCCCCTTTGGTGGGCGTTCCGGGGCCGTGCCTGCCAGACGGAGGCGTTCCTATGGGAACATCTACCGTCTGAAGCCGGCCCCACTGACATCACTAGTGATGTCAGTGGGAGTGATTTTGGCTCTGATAGAGCCAAAATCACTCCTGGCCTTGCGGTTGTGAAATCCGACCACAGGGTTTCACTCGCAAGTCCGATGGTCGCGATGGTCAAGACCATCACGACCATCTTGTTGGACGCTCGTATATGCTGTGGGTGGTGACCCACAGCTATACGAGCGTCCAGGAGGACGCTCCATTTTAATGGAGGTGGGCCCTGATTCAGAGCGAGCGCTCTGGTCAGAGCGTCCGGCTCTGAATCAGGGCCTTTGTTCAGTATTGTTATCCAACCCTTACTAAACTCAGTACATTTTATATATTAGGGGGTAAATGTACTAAGATGGGAGTTCTATTAAGAAGTGACGTTGCCCATAGCAACCAATCAGATTCCAGGTATTATCTTCTAGAAGGTGCTGCTGTAGATAAATGAGAAGTAGAATCTGCTTGGTTGCTATGGGCAACATACAGTACAGTAACTTCTTAAATAGAACTCCCATCTTAGTAAATTTACCCCTACATGTTTAACTTTTTCCCCCCAATTTTTTTTCTTCCGCCCCCAAAATGAAAGTGAATTTTTAGTGTGCTCTGACTTTTTTTTTTAAAAAAAGTTACGCAGTTTACAGTACCTTTAGGGGACTGTCTTAAGGCTGCACGTTGAAGGCTTCCCACAACGTTGCACCCCAATTCACCAATATTTTCCGCCTGCTATTCATACAGTAGGCAAAACTTTTTCACATACTGTCTTACTGTACATTGTATTGACTTCCCGCCTACGGTAGGCGGAAAAGCTTTCAAATTGAATACAGCGATAATTTTATGCCTGGTGAAATGACGTCATCTGCAAAAACTTTTTTTAGCCAATCACGTGTTTTTGCTCCAATGGGTGAAAAAGTGCCAACCAATGTGCTCCCAACTGTCATCTCACAGGCTGTGTTTGAAAAATTACAGTTGGGAGCTGATTGACTGACACCTTATCACTTTTTTATCACTTTTCACTCTGTCTCCTAACACTGCTTAGTACAGTAAATAGACCCCTTGGAGTGAAAAGACGAGACCGGCTAAAAAAAGTAAATAGACCATCCTAAATTGAAAACGGCCCTCAGTGTATACAGTACTGTATGTCTACTGTACTGTATTCTACTGTAAGTGCCGGGCAGCTGTGAAATCACTGTGATGGGCAACAGGGATACTGTACAGTATATGACTGTGGGCGGCAACCCCCATCGGCCGGCGCGCCCCTGGTGAGTGAAATCCTGGCCAATAGGACGATACACCCTTGCATCTGTGTGTTATTGACTTTTTGTACCTTTTTAATGACAGATGCACGTGTTGGGTCTCAGGCGCACTTAAAGACTGAATTACAGTACATACAGTACAGTACAAACACCAATTGTATGAATTAGTGACAATTTTTATTTAACCTACAGTAAGATGCTGTACAGAGGGGGGGGGACTTCTATAGCTTTCCACCCCCATAGTCCTCTACTGTCCCATGCTTCTTTCTTCTACCGCAGGCATGTCCTGGAATTCCAAGCTTGACCCGGACATGACTACTGTACAGTACCTACAGTAGGAGGAAGGAGATGACGTGAGAACAGTCCTTCCTCAATGCCAACCGATACGCCCTACTGGACCAAGGACTACAGTACACAAAAAGATTAGGCTTTTAAGTTAAAATCATCACTGGCACTTTTGGCCTCAGATCCAGAGTTTCACCTATACCAGGTGCAGACTCTACCTTGCATCGGAGTGCAAGGTCCACTGTACGCCCTGAAGAATGGAGGATAGGTAGAGACAAACAGACAGTAAAAGACAGACACACAGGTACAGTACATACAGTACTCACCGGAGATACTCTTTTTCTTCGTCCCGCTCAATCCCACACAGAGGTCCCTGTAGGAGAATATGCCATGCAAGGCCCTTTCCTGCTCTAATAGTGTGTCACATTAACCTACTGTAACATTAATATCAGCCCTACTGTATCTCACCAGCCTACAGTTGCCGCCCACAGTCATATACTGTACAGTATCCCTGTTGCCCATCCCCAGGGATTTCACAGCTGCCTAGCACTTACAGTAGTATACAGTACAGTAGACATACAGTACTATATACACTGAGGGCCGTTTTCAATTTAGGCGTCTATTTACTTTTTTTAGCCAGTCTCGTCTTTTCACTCCAAGTGGTCTATTTACTGTACTAAGCAGTGTTAGGACACAGAGTGAAAAGTGATAAAAAAGTGATAAGGTGTCAGTCAATCAGCTCCCAACTGTCATTTTTCAAACACAGCCTGTGAGATGACATGGGAGCACATTGGTTAGCACTTTTTCACCCATTGGAGCAAAAACACGTGATTGGCTAAAAAAAGTTTACTGTTGTCGTGTATTTATTTAGTTAAAGCTTAGACAGAGATAAAATTGTAGATAAATAGCACCAACCAATCAGATACTAACTGTCACAATACAGGCTGTGTTTGAAAAATGACAGTTACTGTAGTAGCTAATTGGTTGGTGCTACTGTATTTACAGTTTCTCCAATTTTAGCTCTCTCCAAGCTTTATTAAATCGCCCCTTAAGAGTGGTGTGCAATTAATAAAAGTACTGAATGTGTGACTTACTGTACTGTATTTTCTTACCTTTTAGTTGCTACAGTATAAATAAATTTAAATACAGTACACTGTACTTTATCCACAGAACCAAGTAAAGACAGGAAACATTGTACTGTATAAAACAAATTTTAATAAAAATCTTAAACAAAAATAAAGTGAACCAAAAATTAAAAAATAAATCCGCCAGGTGGTGGGCCATCTGGCGATATAGGGCCAAAAAGAAAATTATTTGTTCTGTAGGGAGAAAAAAAGGGTACAGTATTACAACACTAAGATACAATATTGTACAATCTTGACACTGCCGTAAATACTGTACTCTACCTCGAGTCAGGCATGGTCCCTGCCTCCCTTGGGGTCCCTGCCTCCCTTGGGGTCCCTGACTGAAGACTGTATTGGAAAAAAATATATTCACATTAACAGTGCTGTATTTACCTTTATATGGTATGGTGCTACTGTACATGGTTTGGCTACTGTAGCTCCTAACAAAGTACTGTATAGTACATACGAACAAAACAATACAATGGCTACAGTACGGTACAATGCAGGAAAAGTACTGTACAGTCTAAACATTGCTACACCAAAGGTCATTATACTGACTGAAGCTTCAGGCTGGCAGACAGAGGGGATACTTTAGGTGCGGTGTAGATACAGTACAGTAACCTCCCACAATTTAATGACTATTACTGTACAGTATCTGCAAAGCATGTTTGCAAATGATTGATGACCCTGCACTGAACAACTGCTTGTTCAGAGTAGGCTCATCACATACTGTACTGGCAAACGACTGCACGATTACAATGTCGTAATCATGCAGTGGTTGTCATACAGGTATCTTTAAGTGGATGGGCACCTTTAGAGTGATGTCCTTTATAAAAAAAAAATAAAAAACACAAAGTGTGTAAGGAGAAGAGGTTGGAGATGCATCTTTGTAGTACAGAAGAGAGAGAAAGAGATGCCTGTGAAAACAAAAAAAAGGAGAGAGAGACAGTACAAAAAGAAAGACAATGTACAGTTGTGTAGGGGTACAGTACTTACATGGTCTGTGAGGGCCTGCTTGGCCCAGGTTCCCCGGCAACTGGCTGGCGGGGGGTTTGTGGCTGTGGCCTTCCACGTTCCCGCACTGTGGAGGAAAAAAAAAAATATTCCTGTTACACAAGTACAGAAACAATTAGTGTGTAAGGAGAAGAGGTTGGAGATGGGTCTTTGGAGTACAGGAGGAAGAGAGAGGCACTGTAAGAAGGATAGCACAATGTACAGTACAGTAGTGCACGGTACTTACTCAGGGGCGGCAAGCCACATTCTAAAGGAGGGAAAATGACTCGGGCCCTTGAGATGTTGGTGCTGTTTGATAAAAAAATTATGTTTCTGTTACACAAATACAGAAGAGGGAGGGGAGAGAGAAAGACAGAGAGAGAGAAAAAGAGAGAGGGAGGGAGACAAAGACAGAGGGAAAAAAAGGAGAGAGATACAGTGCTATAGAAAAGAATGTGGTGTACTGCACTTACGCGGCATGGGAGACGCCACTGGAGGGTGGTGGTGGTGCCGCTGCCGCCATTGCTTGTGATGGGTGGTAGGACTGTGGAAAAAGAACAGTTTCCATCAAAACCATTTGGA